>OX637794.1:4542573-5290332 GCA_951802425.1 Clavaria fumosa | reverse complement strand
GGTGCAACACACTGGCTATCCCATGTACATCGGACCAATGGACGCGGACGAGAAACCGATCGTGTCAGGGGATTGGCGTCAGGGAAAACATCAGTGGCTGATTGCAACATCTGCGTTTGGAGAGGGTATCGACTACCAACATGTTCGGTTCATCCTCAACATCGAGGCGCCATACGGGTTACTGGAATACGATCAAATGACAGGAAGGGCGGGACGCGATGGAGAGCCGGCGAAGGCTCTCCTCTTATACTCAGAAATCCCCTCGGGAGATGACGACGATGTCACACAAACGGACCATAAAGGCCGTGGGGCCATGCGTCGTTACCTCATAGAAAGAGGTCAATGCCGACGCACGGAAATCGGTCGCCACTCCGACGGACAGGCTTACAGCTGCACCGCAATACCGATGGGACAACTATGCGATTCTTGTATCAATGTTGCGGTAAGTTCATTCAATATTACGAGAACAACCGCCCAACTGATTTCTAAAATGCCAGGATGAACCGATGGTACGTCGGCCGCGACTACGTCAACCGCAACCGCCGACGACACCTCTCACCGAAACTTCCCTGCCGGTCGTGCTAACCCCACCGTCGACGTCCCCCCTCGTAACACCAACACACACACGTGCATTGCGAGCCCCTGTTTCACCGACAGAGGACCGTTCATCACGACGTCCATCACTTCCCCATGAGGAGCGGGACATCGAACGGGGGATCGAAAGGGACAACGAGGAGCCGCAACATCGTCGTCGCCCACCCACAATCCCGCCTCGCCCCGCTATGACGCCACCCCATCCACCCTTGCGTACCGCCCGCCATCTCACACTCCCTCACGTCCCACATACCCACCCACGACCCACTCTTGCTACACGTCATAACCCCAGAGACAGTAAGTCACTCATCCGACTGTTCAGGTTTCTAAGCTGATTGAAACTTCCACATGGCCAGACCACCCTACTAACAACACCGTCTCTGAAACAATCCGATACGAGTTCGGAAACAAACAAACGAAATTGGATCTTCTATCTCAACTCCTTCAAACCCACGGCAGACTCTGCGCTTCGTGCTGGTTCCACGGTGTAAGCGACCCAAGCAGCCACAATACCCCTTTCCGCTGTCCCCGCTTTCAACCCCTACACGAGCAGTACCAGGCGTTCCGTAAACTACTCAGGTTCCCAGGGAATCAACTGTGTTTCATTTGCCTAGTTCCCCAAAGTCACCCATTCGACCACCCCAAACCGGTTGCTGGGAAAATGCCAGACCCAAACGACTGTGAATTTGGGGACTGGCTGAAACCCCTGGCGTACCTGATATGCACAACTCCATCGATTCAACGCGCCGTATTTGATCAGCTAGAGATTCCAGAACACAGCAGAGGCACGGATGACATTGCGAGGTACCTCTCAAGCAGAACGCAAAATCCTGCCGCACTCGTTAATGTACACGAACTCATTCTAGTCTATTGGGAGATGCGGAAGAACAAACAACTAGAATTCTAGCAATAACTTATTTTGGGGCATTGCCCTATGCTTGTACGTATATGTCAAGGAGTACATAGAGGGAGCGGTGCCTGGTCGGTCGAAAGATACCTACAATGCGCAAATCTAATTTCACTTGTGCCCCTTACTCGATGTGTTGTTGTGCTTTTTCTCGTGTCGTCCGTGACGTGTTCAAAGTGTAACCCGTGCTTTGGTTGTTGTCGGTGTGGGTGTGGGCGTCGATGCCGCTGTCGGTATCGGTGTTAGGGGTTGGTGTCAATCGCAGTGATATGCGCGGTGGGAGTTCCGCTTGTGTCGTGGACGTTGTGAGCGACACGTTCATTGGGATCATTTACAGTTTCGGTACCTCATTGTCGTTTCCAGAGCCCGGATACGAGGGTTTGCGATCATGATCGCGGCTGTGATCATGGTCGCAGTTATGGCATGTTCGCGGTTGGTCGCGGTTGCGGTCACGGTCAAAGTCGCGGTTTATCACAACTGTCTCCGCCTTTCTCACTGCGAGCGGTTTAATGAGGAGTTTGTGGAGGTACTTCCTGCGTTCACGGTGACCGTCGTTGAGCCGTTGAGTCGCTGGCATTACCAGCGTTACCAGCGTTACCAGCGTTACTAGCGTTACTAGCGTTACTGACGTCACAGCGGAAGGGATTATATAATCTAGTTGAATTTCCCATGCCCGGCTTCTCTCCTCATTCATCCATCTCTCCTCATGATGGAACTTGCTTTTCCCAACCCATTCAAACTGCTTTTACTTTCAGCCATGGAAAATGGCGTCAGGATCGAAACGCGGTTTCAGGAAATCGCAAGTGGGCAAGACGAGGAGGCGGCATACCAAACGACGAAAAACGAGATATGGAGAGAGGGAAAAGAATGGCAGGAACAAACGAAAGAACTCATGGTAAGTGACAAAAGTTCGCTATCAGTCAAACAGTAAATATGCGTTTAACAGAGCAAGTCGAGCATGGTCTGCGAAACAGCAAAGTCGGTGGGATGCAAACCCGACACAGAAAAGGTGACTTCGAATTTGATGGTGGTGATGGATGGGATAATGTCGGGCATGGATAGAGTGAGGGAGATGGCTTCGGTGTGGGAGGAACGTCAGGAACGTGAAAAAGTGGCGCGGGCAGCGGAAGAAAGGGCGAGGAAGGAGAAAGAGGCTAGGGAGGCGGAAGAAAAGGCTAAGGAGGCGGAAGAAAGGGTGAGGAAGGAGAGAGAGGCGAGGGAGGCGCTTCGCGAAATGCAAGATGAAGCGGAGGCGGAAAAGCTTGCACAAATGAGATCAGAGGGGGGGAGCGCGACCGAAGTGAGGAACGCTTCCGAGGATGAACAGTTGCCAGGGGCACGGGTGAAGGTGCGTCATCGACGTTATCTTGGTGCGAAAGACCTGATTTTTTTTTTGTACAACAGAGGTGTTCCCGATGTGCGGCCAGAAACGAGGTCTGTGTGGCTCGTCGAGACAACCGCGCCTGCGATCGGTGCAAGGCGAATCGACAGTCCTGTAACCTGTCGAGTGGTCCCCGGGCCACAAAATACAGGGCCGTCGCGAAATCGGGTCACAAGGTGGTAATTCTGTCATATGCCAACCGTGCGTCAGGCTCTCGGCAAAAGCGATCAAGATTCGCGCCCAACGACGACGACGCAGGAAACGACGATGCTTCGGGCTCAGTAACGAATGCGGTTCTCGGAAAGCGATCAAGATTGGCGCCCGATGAGGACGACGACGAGAACAGCATGGACAACAACGACGACAACAACGACGACAACAATGATAAGGACGGGGACATGACCGACCTGGGTGTCGCCATCCGTGCAACCGCGGCGGCGATTCGCAAAATGAAACAGGTGGAAGATGCCGTTGAAGCGGAAGAAGAGAAACGGATGAAAGCGATGGAGGAAGTAATGCGTCGGGAAAAGGATAGGATCAAGGCGTGGAAGGAAAGGGGAAACGCCCTCGCTGCGGCAGACGAGGCATTCCGAAGAATCGCAAATGCATGGGATAACCATGCACGAGAAACGCGACACACTTCCGGCCATCAATGAAGCAAAAACTTCGTGTAAAGTCACTTTTCTGCCGTCCTCTCATCCCCTGTCTCATCACCCACTCTCTCCGCAGAGGCAGCGTAGGCACAGGCTCCACTTTCAACTGCGGGCGGGCTCACCACCCGCTCTCCCTCACGGTCCTTTACTGTACCCCGTCTGAATTTTTAAATAGGCAGGGGTGTTATGAAGTAATAATATGATTGATAGCAATGTCTGTGGTAGCAGATAAGGATACCAACGAAGATGATGGATTTTTTATATATCTGGGACCAGTCAGATCTCAAATAATGATAAGACCCGGCTAGTTATCAGTCCCATTGTAAAGTCAAATGCGTCTGGATCGCTATACGTACGTGCAGAGAGTATAACTATTTAGGAAAAGTATGGTGACTGGGAAGGTAAGTAAATGTTTTGTTTTATCGCGTCACAAACTGATTTCTCTCTTTTCTCCCGCCCCCTATCGAGATCGACGGCGAACAACACTACGAAGTCGCCGAAAAACTAGATTCTCAAAGGAGGGGTAGGAAAGTGCTTTACCTCGTACGTTGGGAAGGTTACGGACCCGAGAACGACACCTAGGAACCCATCGAATCACTTTCCGGATCGAAGGAACTCCTCGAAGACTTCCACGCGGCATACCCGGATAAACCCGCGCGACTCGCGCAACCCAATAATTTTCCTCGCCTCCCTCTGTGTTTCTTCACTTTCTCACTTCGGAATTCACAGCAATATATATACGCAATAAAAATGCGACAAGAAACAATCCATCTACTAGTCGCGAGCCCTTTGCTTCCCCTTTCGCGACCCTTCTGCCCCTTCCCCACCTTCCACACTCGCGACTTTACCTTCCTCTCCCCCCTTCTCCTCCTCTCCACCCTCGGGACCCTTCAACTCCACACCCCACTGGTCCACCCTCGGAAGATCTAGCAACTCCCTCCGCACGCGACGCTGCTCCTGCTCCGCCCACTTCTCTACCCACGACGGGAGCTCTTGCGGCGACTTCAGCAAGAGGTCCTCATACGCGAAGAAAACCGTTTCGAGCCCTCGCCGCCCGCGAAAACGGGCCTCGCGGAGCTCGCCGATGTTCGTCGTGCATCGACTACGCAATTCTAGAAATAAACCGTCAGCTCATCGTCAAGAATATGAAACTCGCGACTACTTACCTTGCTCCTGCTCCCTCGACGCCGACAACTCCTTTTCCATCTTCACAATAGTCGCGAACAAATCTATAATACATGGATTAGTTTGCTTTTTTACTCGCGACTACGAGACTTACTTCGTTCCGACTCCTCAGCTTCCTCCAGTCTACGCCGGACCTCCTCCAGTTCGGTCTTTTGATCTGGACAAACACGAGGATCAGTTAAAACGTCGCGAAACGAAAACAAACACTTACCGGACCATTCCTTCTTCATCGTCACGATCACCTCCTTTACCTCCTCGAATCCTTCGCGAGTCTTCCCCGCCGTCGCCAACCACTCTATGGGCAAAATTAGCTCATTTCACACTCGCGAAAGTTAAACTTACCCTCCTTCTCCTTCTTCAGCTCCTTCACCTCGCGGCGTGTCTCCCTCAACCTGACTTCCTGGTCTGGATGACAAGGAAATCAGTTCGCGACGTTATAAGAGGAATCAATTACTTACCTTCCCACTCCCTATGGAGAGCCTCGAACTCTCTCTCCGCTCCCTCAGCCCGTGCCATCAACTCCGCGACTTTCGCGTCCATAATTTTGGACGCAGGCACCTTCGCTGATTCCCTTCGCGTCTCCTCCGCCTCTTTGCCTTTCGCTACAGACTCGCGAGTTCAGTAAAAGCTGCAAATTGGTAGAAAAGCTTTGAAATTCACCCTTCGCGCTTCTCCACGCCTCCTCCAACTCGCGCCTCACTGACGCTAACTCCTCCTCTAACTCTACCTCCCTGTCCGACTTTGGCACCCACACTATCTTCCTCGAGGGTTCCAAGGCTTGTTTCCGGAGCGTCGCGAGTTCCCGCTCCAAGTCACTTCGCGGGACCAAACTCCCCGCAACCTTCTCCTGTTCCTCCACCAACTCCCTCGACGATGCCGGTTTCGCAACTCGCCTTTTGGACGTTGATGGACCCGGAGTTGGCGACCGCGACCGGACCCTGGTTCGTTTCATGCGATTCGGCCGAGTAGGAGTCCCCGGAACGGGCAGGGTAGCGTACCCTGCCCCCACTCGACTTGCAATCTTCGGGGTCGCCATCCCAACCGTTTCCGATCCCTCCACGCGCTTCAGCGCCTCGTCGATTTTCGCGTCGTCCCAACCGTATTCATTCTTGACGCGCCATCGTCGATATTCCTTGACCCACGAGCACTTCCCGTGGTCCTCCGCGCACTGACGACATTTGCCGGCAGCGCTGCGCTCGCACTGCCGGCCCTTTGCGACGCAATTGTCGCAATCCTGTAATACAACGTTTAGAAGAACAAATGGAGACGAGAAATTTTGCTACGCACCTCCCGCTCCATCCCGTTCCAATCCTTGTTTTCTTTAGCTGACCCTATTTTCTTCCAAGCTTTCAGGAAGTCCGCGGGCGACGGGTCAGCCTCGCCCGCGACGTTGTCCTCTGGTTCGCTGAGACCCGCGACCCTGCCCCTCGTATTGCTTGGGCCCGCGACGTCGTCCCTCGCCTTGTTGGAACCCGCGACCTTACTCTTCTTCTTTTCGCGCTTCGCGACTTCGTCTCGGAGAAGCGCACATCGCGCCTGTTCAGCCTTTTGACGGGCCAGTGCGTCTTCCAGGATCCCCAGGTTGATGCCGGGTTCCGTTTCGTCGAAAATGCGCTTTTCACGCGAGAATTCGGTTTCGTCGTTGTCGGCTTCGAGCTCGTGTTGCCTGATGAAAGCGGAGACCATGGTGGTTGGACTTGGAGAAAATTATCGGGTGTTGTGGCCTGATCAACAAACATCGCGCTGACTAATCGTCACGTGATCTCCACTCTCGGACGCTGCGTTGATGAAAGCGACGATAGCGAGACGGTGCGGAAAGCGAAGATGACATAAGATAGTGGAAGGGAGCATATCCGTAGGATGGCGAAGGCAACGAGAGCAGGAGAAGCGAGAGCGAGGCTGATAGCGAAAGCGACATCACCACGGCAATGAATAAAGCGAGGATGGGCGGACGATACCGATTTGCAATAGCGAGTAATAATACCGTAGCACATGACCGATATCCGGCACATGACCGATATCCGGATAACCACGATGGCGTGCACTAGGGGTGCACAAAACCGGTATATCGATATGCACAATGGAGTTGTAATACCGATAGGCGGAATGGCTGGCGACACCGTTATGCAACACGGCAGGTAACACCGAGGTGGTAGTAGCGATGCTCACCTGACCGTTCGACCGGTGCTGATGGTCACTTTCTCCTGTATCTCGCTTGTCTTCCATCACCCATCCCTCTTTGCCCGTAATAGTGAAATGCCCGATGGCGAGAAAGAGCGACATGTACAATGCATACAAGCGGTCATGCGGAGCCGACGGTCACGCTCGCCTTTTTCACACTTGGCGTTCCTTGGTCTGTTGACACTGGGTTATGTCCACATTCTCCACTATCAGCGCATCTCCACCCTTCAGATGTATTGGATAATAAAAAAAAAGAATGTACATACAAACGGGAGACACAAGGATTGTTACAACTACGTGAAGAAAAACACCCCTAATCCTCGTGGTACCGACTCATTTTCTGAACAAATCGGAGAGTATACGCATCATCGTCGTCGCTGTCAGGCTTGTACTTCCGCTTGCCCTTCTGGTTGCCAAGGTTAGCCTTCTTGATGACATCCCGGACTAGTTGATGGGAAATAATAAAGGCGATTTTGTTCTCATCCTCGGGTAGGGGATCCCGGTACAAATGTCGGTAGAGGATCTGTATTTCCTCACTGTGAGCTCCGGAGAGTTGAGGATATATCTTGTGAAGAAGTGAGCATTGGAGGCAATAGAAACTTGGGAGACTGACCTGATGTGTAGCAACATTGGCCGCGGTGAATTTGACGAGAGCATCGTTACCGACTTTGCAAAATGCGGCGTATTTGACGGGGATGCCCTCCCGGAACTCCGTTGCCCTTGGATCATTCAACCGCGGCGCGCGCTCGACTGTCTCGACTGTCTCGGCCCTTACGATCTCCCAATGGGACCACGTCACGAGTTCTATAGCTTTCTCCTGGTCCAAGTGGATCTTGACCGCGACCACGAGCTTCACCTTGCCTTTCGTCAGGCAGAGAAGCCTAGCGGCGTCCAAGGATAGCTTCTCCTCGCTTTCCGACCTTGCAACCTCAAAAACGATGGTAGGTGTCGAAGACCTCTGTTCTTCGACGACCTCATAGAGACTAAAGTCGGGTTCTTTGGAACCCTGAACCAGTCGAACGGTGGTGGACCCACCGGACATGATCGTTATCCCCTGGTACGCTTTGCGTGGGGAGAAGGTTCGTTGGTCGATCAGCTGATGGAAGACTTCGGAGATGATTTCATGTTCTGGGGTGATAGTGCAAGTGATATACAGGACATCGTTATGGAGATCCATGCTACGGGTAGTGGAGTTGAATTCCTGGAATGCGTAAAACGAACGAGTACACAGACGTACCGTACTCCCTCCCACTGTTCAGTTAATTTCCGAGACACCAACTCATAAACCTCGGTGGTGACTTGTTTAATAGTGACGTATTCGATACCTCGGGTAACAGCATCCCGCACTTGGTTGATAATATCTTCGACTATCTGAGAGCACGGGGGGCTCGGGGGCGGAGTTGATAAACGATGGCGAGCGATAGGAGACGGAGAACAATCAAGCGCGAGGGTGGAATCCCCTCCAATAGTACGATGTTGAGCAGGTTGTTGAATTCCCCCCTCAAAAGAAGGGCGATTACTAGCAGGGGGTGTGGGGGGGCGGGCCGAAGAGGAATTGGGTTGACGAGCTTCGGGATTCGGGCCTTGTGTGTATGACCGAGCCGTTCTACCCGTGGACCAAGAATCGTCGCCAATGTAGGTGGTCATACCAGACAACAACTGAGATGGCGGGTCGATTGACAGGACACGTACGCAACTCAGCGCACGCACACTGATCAAGGACGACGTGGCAATGACGCAGAACAGAAGAGCGGGCTAGGGGCTGTGAATCTCCACCCAAAAATGGTGCATCTGAGCAAATGTTGTGCTGTGCTGTCTGAATCAGGCAAATGGTATTACCTAATCTAACCCATTCTACTCGAGCATTGCTCGAGTTCCTACGACACCAGCTTATCTAATCGTCATGTGATCCATTTTTGCAAGGCCTGTCTGTTCCACCCTGTTCACCTGCGGTCGCCACCCTGTCAGTCCGTTGACCTCTCACCCCTCTGTCACCTCTTGAACTCACTTGTCTGTCTCAGAGTCTGTGATCACTGAGCTGTGGTCACATTTTCTGTGATCTGGTCGCCTCGCTACTTGGTCGCCCTAACCTCTCTGTCGCCTCTTCAAACTTCAACACTCGCGTGTCTTTCTTTCTCAGAGTCTGCGACCACTGAGCTGTGGTCACATTTTCTCTGTTCTAGTCGCATCGCTTCTTAGTCGCCCTACTGCCTACTGCCTTCTTGTCGCCCCGTATTCCGAGCATGGCGTCGTGTAGGTATCCATTCTTTCGTTTGTCACCGTATTTTAATGTCACGATTCAGTGTCTTCACACGTTCACGCAATCCTGGACGATCACCGCGTCGTCCTGGGTATCAACACGCAGACGAATACGATTCCACAACCACCGTCCCCATCACCCACCGAGTATCCCTACTTCGATGGGACCTGGGGACCAAACGAATGGTCAAGGTTGCCCTTCGCTTTCGATATGACAAGCCCATACCTCGCGTGGATACCGCTTTCCTGGAACGGAGAGCTCGCGTCATACCACATCCAAAATACGGTTCTTGATTTCCGATTGTCGCCAGGTGACTTCGAGCCGGAAACCCCCCGCTCTCCGCAAGGGAGGATTACGAAACACCGACTGAAGGACATCGAAAAGGAGATCTCCTATTATCGACAGACCCTTCCGAAATACATTGCGGTATTACGCTCGTTTCCTGGGGAGTACGCGCCGGGGTGGAAGTATTGCGATGTCCAGGTTCCCGATCCGGACATGGTGGCTTCACGACATAGTTGGGCGAAGCTAGATGGCTGGGAGTCTTCGTATGCAGACGCGGAACTTGTTTTGGCGACGTTGAGACGATCCGTCGTCGAATTACAGGCGTTCATTGTATGGGTACAACAGGCGCCCCATTTCCATCCCGATCGTACCCTGAGACCCGCTTCTTACGTTGCGCGAGGCTCGTACGCGAAAAATCCGGCAGAATACAACTATCTGCGCCTCATGGGCGTACCGGCGTACATAATCACTCCCCGGCCTGTCGCTTTTACCTCGGGCTCGATCCTCGTGGATATCATCTCTTGGAATCGAACGCTGACCAATCGACGACGAGAAGACTGCCTCCCAGAGGCAGAGCACAACTGGTTCGGGAATCCGAAACGATTCCACCATACGTGGCAGCTATATTGCTACCCCCCCCATGTTCGTGATCCTCTCTGCTTTGAGAAGACAGCGCGGGGATTCGGCGGGGCGCGGCTCGATACACACAACATACATCCACGCTTCGGGCAGTCATTTCGTCGCTGGCAACATGAAGCCCGGGAAAAAACGCTTCAGGTTAAACGGCAGGATATTCAAAGGTCGAATGATATCCGGAAGATGTTCGGGCTTCGTGAGTATTTCTTATACTAATATCACAACGGGCTAACGATGTATTAAGCACCCCTCGCGGAACTGAAGGATTTGCCCAGTACCACATGGCATCCGTTAACGCATCTCTGGCTGGATATTGTTTCTACAACCTTCTCTGAAAGTCAATTTATCAGAAATTGGACGAATGCTCCGGCTCAAATCGTGTGGCCATCCCACTATCCCGACCCAACCTCGCCTGCTCGATTAGTACCCGTATGGAAATCAACATGCCCCCCCCCCTATCTCTTCCGGACTCAAAATCACCATAAGCTTCAATTCCAGCTGTATGTCTTGCGATGTATCATGCCCATTTGGTTCCATCGCATCTCAAACGTCACAATCTTCGATGATTCCCAATGCGCGTTGTCGACTCAGCAATGGCGCGACGTTCTCCATGGGTCGTATTGGAAGTCTCAGTGGCCAGTCCAAGGCCGTCGATTCAATCCGACAGTCGATCCGCTTTTTGAACCCGCATTCTTCTGGAAGTATGGTGGCCCGGCTATCCTCGGAGAAGTCTCGGAGCCGGAAAAACTGGCTCTCCGACCGAACCTGAGAGACGGAACACCACTGGGCCCGGAGCACTTCGAATCAAAAGCTCTCCGAGATTTTGTATTGTGGGATCTCAGTGTCCTACATACGCAACTATGTTTCCAGGCTGCAGACGAGTTATATTCGCGGGCTACGGGGACTGGGGACGAGATACAACAACGGATAGAACGTCGAGCAAAGCTTTTCCGAGGGACATGGGGTTCGAAGTTGATATATAAGAGCCCTCCATGGGAGTCCGAACTACAATGTGTACGCCGACCATGGCTGAAGCGACTGCGGGATTTCGTCAAGGAGTGGGACCTACCGCCAGGCTCCAATTTTTTCACGTGTCAGCACAATTTCGATACCGACTTAATGGCATTATCCGCTTCAGATTACGACTTGTACGAAAATTGCCTGGTACGAACAATCATGCATTGTATTATTCATGGATACAACGTCCTACCCCCTCTCCTGGTCTCCCAGCCACCTCTAGAACAGCTCGAATCCTACTTCGATATCTAGTGTAATGATTTACAACTATATATATTTTATTGTCACCAGAATCATTCGAGCGACGCATCTCACGATACCGCAACCTTAGTGGAACCAATGGTCAACGGCGTACATGCATCCAATACCCACCACACTCCGTCTAGAATGGTCTATAGTTACCTTATCCATGTAAGTCGCGACCCGTAACTGATCAAAGTCACGACCTCAACTATACTCTCGCGACCTTAGTAAGTAACCGTTCTGATATGCAAATGTCAAATGATCCATATTATCTACTTTAGCCCGCTCGCGGGACTCTTTTGCTCAGTCTACGTACAAGGTCATCTATACGCTTCTTAACTTCTGACATTTTCCTGCCAACCTCCTCATACCGTGGGTGACTGGGATATCGTCTCAATAGCCTTTCCCAATGTACCGTCTCCTGCTCTATTTCGCGTAAATGTGCCAACCCTTCTGATACTGAAAACCCATATTTCTCCGGATTCGATCCCCATTCGAGGTCTTGATCAAGACCTAGCATCGTTGCGTCGAATGACCTATAAGACCAGATACAAATGCAGGTGTGTGATGCGGGTGTGAAGGATAATACGGCGTGGAGCCCGTACGGTGGCAATGCGAAAGCGACTTGTTCATCCGAAACGAAGATGGCGGTCATTTTTTCCAGTTCTCGGATCCCGTCGAGTGTCCAATTCGTCGTCGGCATTCTGTCTCGTCGATTGTAATACCAGACTAGGTTATGCGGGGTCGGCGGCCACATCAACCACAGTTTTTGACCGGAAATATGTAAAAATACTTGTGTCGCACCGTGGAAGTCCAGGTGAGGATGTGTCACCGCTCCTAACGGCGAGAGAGTCGACATCCAGTTTAACTTTGTGGACTTTGGTGACCCCTGCATCGCCACAACAGCGTCTCGCGTTATCCCGTCCTTCAAGGTGAGGGCGCAGTTCGACATACCGGCCCTGGACCCTGGTATAGACAACGCCCCCAAACAGCGTTTCGCGTTGTTCGCATCCCATCTGGCCACATGGGGGGATTCGATGAGACTGGCGAGAATATCCGCGACACTCGGTTTGCAACTGCCGAAGTTCCTGTAGTCGACGTAATCCACAAGCTGACTATCGCCCAGACTGACAAGGTCTTTGATTACGGTTTGGAGCGTCGGTTTTATAACGTAGTCAACGACATCCATTTTTTCATGAATAACGATCGGCAACTTCATGTGGAGGAGTTCCTGAAGAACCTCCATGCCCAGTGTTGCAGTGGGCATTCGAGAGAGAGGCGTGCGCATCCATTCGTTGATAAGTGGAACTAACCACTCATTCTCCGAGGTGTAGGGGGTGATGGTGGGTTGAACGTTCGACGTACGCGGGATTGCTGTCTCGAGGAGCGAGGCTGGCGCTCCCAGATCCGAGTGGCTGGTAGACCGTGAAAGCGGCGAACCCTCTGGTCTGTTCCGAGGGCGTTTAGACAACTGGGCTTCATTATTTTTGTTTATAAGGCACTTAATAGGCCGTTTATTGTAGAATGTACACACCAGAAGGTCCGGACACCCCTGCGTCTTCTCGGTCCGCATCCCGCTTCCGCGCCAATTTCATCTTTCGAACACGGATGGTGGAGCGGTTAACCCAGGTGCGTGTGACGATATCGAATACCCTTTTAGACCCTATTGTTGGGTGGGGGGCATGGTCCCCAGGTATCACGAGGGTCCATCCGTTTTGCGTTCGAATGTAAAATAAATTTCCTGTTACCGCAGTTAACTCGTACACATCTCCGACAAATCCCACATCCTGAGGAGGAGCGTTGGGGCCGCAAAATACGTAGTGTACGTGACGGGTTTTGTCGTGTTCAAAGTGGCGTAGTATCGACCCGATCCCGTAGCGATCTATTTTTACTGTTAACCGAACGTCGCTAACTTTTAACGGAACTCACCTCGGGCATGCCTTTCATTTTCAACTCTGTCCGTGTTTTCCATTGACGCCTCAGTGTATCTTTACCTTGCGCGTACAGACCGAATAACTAGCCTCGAGCAGCGAAGACAATGAATTTATCCCGATAATAAGTCTTTTACCAACTCAGGTAAAAAGACGGTATAAGAGGAACGGCCGACGCGTGCAGACCGAATAACGAATCTCGAGGTGTGGCGATAACGAGAAGAATGAGAATCCTATAAATGTCTTTCACCAACTCAGGTGAAGAGACAATATAAAGGAGTAATCGAGGGTTCGAAGACAGAAGGGAATCGGGAGATCTAGACGCGGATTTATTCGAAGCGAAAGCCAACAGAGGATGCGCAAATTGGTAACGCTGGTAACGCTGGTAACGCCGATAACGCTGATCACGTGGGTTACGTGGCA
This sequence comes from Clavaria fumosa, assembly GCA_951802425.1. Taxonomy (NCBI): domain Eukaryota; kingdom Fungi; phylum Basidiomycota; class Agaricomycetes; order Agaricales; family Clavariaceae; genus Clavaria; species Clavaria fumosa. The sequence continues at coordinate 5,276,636 of OX637794.1, read as the reverse complement.
GATGGTCGCGTCAACCTTTTTTTTTTTTCCCTTGTTTATGTTTGCCTTATCCCTCCATGACCACCCGCTCTACCTTCATTCGTCGAAGTCTCCGTCCTACGCGGTCTGAGTTGACTGCTGGAGACGGAACCCCTTCTTCTTCTGCACTTCCTATCTCCGTCTCCACCCAATCTGAGCTGACTGGTGGGCTCGGGGAGACCCCCGACGTTCTTCTTGTCGATCGATACCGGTTTCGCCTACCCGTTCGCGTTCTCGTCGACCCGTATCACGTCCAATGGATCCCTCCCCCTCAGGTTCCTCCTCGCTTTCAAGGCCTGCTCGCCACTTTTATCGAACAGGTTCTCGACGATGGCCGTCACGTCATGCGGAAGGTTGGGAAGAGTCGCAAGATTACGCTGATTCATCGTTACTACGACCGAGTCATGGGTCGTCGTCTCTTCTTCCTCCATCCCATCCAACCGCCATCTGGTGTTCTACAGATTTCGCAATATGGTCGCCCGGTCCCTTCTCTCCCCTTCCTCGATCAAGAAGGGCCTATCGGTTCTGCAGACCGTGAACTGCCAGCATCGAGTTGGATGTACGACCACGAATCCCCATTGTTGGCTGATATGGGGAGTGTTATGCTCCGTCCATCCCCCAACGAATTACCATACTCCGCCCCTGCCCCCACTCCTGGCCCTGCCCGTACCCTCACCCCCGCTCCTGGCCCCACCCTTTTCCCCGCTCCTGGACCTGCCCCCAGCCAAGCGCCCGCTCCTTCCCCCACCCATGCGCTACCATCCCACCCGAACCCCGTCCGCCCCAAGCACGCGCCACCACCCTCTCACCCAAAGACGGCCCCAGTCGCACCACGCGATCCTGCCCCCACCCGTCTCGAACACACGCCTCTACCCTCTCTCCAAGGCCCTGCCCCAATACCGTCCTCTCATCCGAACCCTGCCCCAGTTCTCGCCCCAGCGCCGCACTTTGGTTCAAGCCCCACCCGGCGTCGTAGCACAGACTCAGCCCGCGTCCCTCCCCCGACCCCTTCATCCGATGCTGTCGCCTCTTCCAGCATGGCCATAAACCCCGTCGCTGGTTGCGGTCATCAATTTCCTTTCGTTGCGCACGATACTCAGGTCGTAGATCTGATGAGGGTACCATGGGTCTGTCCACCTCCAGTTTCGCGTTGGCCTGGGTCTAAGAGATGGACAAGGTACGTAATGGAGAAGCATCCAACGACTGGGCAAGATGTCTTGGTCGGGTCGACCAAGTTCGAGTGTAGTGTGCGATCGCATCAATATTTCGACCGCAGTAACAGAATACAGATCGCACTCGACCATCCTCTTCTGGTTCCGGCCGGAGTCGTCGACATCGACGTGTTTGGTTTCCCCTTCCCCCTCATCCAATGTTTCGCATCATTTGCGACTAGGAAACAGGGCGATGTAGTGTCACGTCGCGGGCGTTGGCTCTACTTGCACGAGAAGCCGATCCAACAGGACATCGGACAGAAAATGTCACCGCCTCCGCCGGAGCGTCTCCCTGCCTTAGGGGCAGCCCCAATCGTCGCCGTGCCGTCTCACCGGCCTGTCGATACGAGCGAAGACGAGGATGAGAATGACGATATGCCAGTCATGCGACCTTCGAAAAAGGTGTGTAGCTACACAATGCCTTCTTTGTTCTATCCTTTCTTGCCTCCTTTTTTTTTTTCTCGACAATCCATTGACCAACAGTTGCATTTCTAGTTGAAACATGGGGGTGGTCTCTCCCATAGCATCAGAGAAGGCGGCCCCTCATCGAGTGGGACGGGAGGAGGAGGTTAGTCTTCGAAATTTGCCTGCCTGCCTTGTATACTACACCTCTTCGGAATACGAACGTATTTCTTGTTGCCTACACTGTTGCGATCTGATACGAGCACGTCGATTGGAAGGTCGGCGTTGCTTGTCAATGGCGGCGCGCTAGCGATTGTCCCCCCCCCCCCCCCCCCCCCCCGGTACTCAGCAATTCTATTTCTGAAACTCATGATCATTGTTCTATTCTTGTATTCGTCTTGACCCCACGTTCACAGACAATGCATCAGGTGTCGACACTCATCTCGGTGGGGGAGCCAATGCATCTTGTCCAACCTTCGATATGTCTGGTTTGTTAGATACGATTTTGTAAGGACTTTCTCTTAAAATTCTGATAGATCTAATCAAGTTGTGTAGGAAAACAGAAGGCCCAGATGGTGAAGCCACCGATGATGCTACGGATCGTAGCACCATGTCAGATGACTGGGACTGGGACGACGAATGCCTTCGGTTGTTTGGGAATAAGGACATATTCGACGATTTTCTGACCGACCAAGACGACGACATTGTCAAGGAGCCCGAGAGAAAGCGTACCCCGGCGAGTGGCAGGTATGCATTTGTTCAATCGAGAGCATCAGAAAATGTCCCTGACGCAGAAGAATATCAGTGCCTCGTATATTCAAGGGAAGATGCAGACAAGTATAAGACGTCTTATGTTTAAGCTTGTTGATCGTGCGCGTCAAAAATCCAGTGAGTAAATATCGCCTTTTGTGTCCCGAAGACACAGGATGCTGAGGATAGGCCCAGCTGTATTCGATTCTTTTAGTTATTCTTCCGCAATCAGGAGCCCATTGTCCTCCATCTACTTTCGATCGATGCAAGACGACAGTCATCCAGAGCCATGTCGAGAGTGGATGGATAATCATCCCAGGATAGCTGTTAGTTCAGATGGCGTCGAAGTCCTCCTCCATCTGCCAGGTGGTCTTGGGGTTAAAGCACGAGTGAGTCATTTCGCATACACTGTTCACAACGCAACCCACCATCTCATTTTCCCCAATCAGGAGACGCTCTACCAAGCGACTGAGGAATTTGCGAGAGTATGCCCTCCCACTTTCGGCGGTGGTGCAGACAAATGCGGTCGGGACCGACCGACGACATATATTCGAAAGGTGAACGAGCACTCTGGAATCGTCAAGCTGGTCTCTGGTTGGCACGCCATTGGCCGTACAGTAAGTGGAACTGAACCTCCTTTCCGTATTTGTCAATCTACTACTTCATTATCACAGCGTGAGCCTGTTGTTGCCTCTGCGGATCTGATGAAAACTGGACGACGTTTCTCCCGGGCGATGGCTCTGAAGGAAGCCTTTGCAGTGACTTCGTCACAGATAAACGGCATCATCGAACGCCTGGACCCCACCCAATATTTGGCGTTAGCCCAGCTAAGGGAAGCAGTGCATCGAAAATACCCATTCGCGAGAGCAATTGACTCCATCGATCCGTCTCTGATGGAGGGGCGAGCCATTATGTGGAACCGCCAAACGGCGCTACATGCCGACCGCTCCGATCCAGTGAGAGCCTGGGTCCCGTTGCTCACGTTGGGCGAATTTCGGAAAGGTCATCTGGCTATACCTAGGCTGAACCTTAGGTTAAGTTACGAACCCGGGACTATCGTACTCTTACGAGGTCATATACTCCCCCACGAAGTTGAAGCCTGGGAAGGTGGGCAGAGAGTCTCCATCGTTTGGTTCACTCATCAATCCCTTTGGGATGAATTTGAGATGACTTGTCCGTAGAGTCTGTATGAACTATCACTGTTCTTGTTAGGGCCTGTAAGTAATACCGAAGATCGATTTGTTGGTGACCGGTCCTGTGAACTCGCTAAGACCGATCAACTATCAAGATTACTTGGTCCCCGAAGCGGGGTTACATCAAGACTTACTCACTTTTCCAGCCCAATTCAAGCCTACCAACTCCTAAAAAGCTCCCGAAACCCTCTGGAAAACTCGTGGAACCCCTCACGCGCCTCCCGACATCTTTCGCTATCTCCCAGATCCTTCGCGATTCCTTTCGCTTTCTTACCGTACTCACGACTACAAGCCAACAATGGCGCAGCCCCACATTCCACTTACTCATGACGCCGCGACCTTAACACTCAAGTACACCACCAACTATCAGCTACATACTAAAGCCGATAGCGAAATAGACACCAAGAAAACTCGGACACCCAGGTATTTCCACGTGACCCATCCCAGCGTTAACGGGGTTATGGGCGTTATCTGCGTTACCAACACGTGATCATCTTGTGCCACGTCACCATCTCTCCTCATACTTTCGATCTTGTCGTCGATCACTCAACCAACACCGCGTCGTTATTGCATGGGCTGTGGACACTGAGTTGTGTCCACATTCTCTGCTATCGTCGCGCCGCTCTCATCGGTCGATATCAACCGGCCTTTTCGTGCCGACAACATTACAAGCTACTGTCCCTTTCACGCTTGGTATGTATCACGTCATTGTCACCTACTATACATACACTGAGTCGTTATTGTTTACAGGCTCTATTCTGAAAATGGATACCCCCCTGTACAACATCCCAGATGCTCTTCGACGTGGTCAACAACTATTGGGCATCCTGTCAGAGATGCGTTCGCACCGTGACGACTGCATCGCCTACGACATATCGAACAACGAAACATCTCGGAGGGTCGAAGATTGGTTGAGAGTCGCTGAGTTCATCGTGGTATACCCATTTTTTGCTGACCCATTTTTACGACACATTGAATCGATGACTTGCATAGGGAAACGAAATGGTCGACATGGCCGGAGTGGGTTCTGTGTCAGACGATAGGCTCGCCCACATACGACAAATTATATCCAGGATGAAGACGGTGAGGGACCAACTCCGGCGATGGGGTGAGCGATACGGAGAGCATATGGCTGCGCAGCTGCGGGCCCAAGAAGAAGCGACGAGGGCGGTGCTTCTGTCGCGACACACAGAAGCAGGAGAGGCAGTTCGAAAAGGCCGAAGCGAGGCTGAGGGGGTCATTGGCCCGCCTACGGGGGTGTCTGGGAGTCGCGGATCTCACGTACGTCACCTGTTTCTGTTTCCAGTATTTAGAAAACTAACAGGTTGAAACATCTCAGATGCCTGGTACCTCCCGTTCACCCGGTCACGGACCGCACGGAAACCCACGACTAAGACCATCCATGTCGAACGTGCCAAGGCGAACTGGGGCGGGATACCGGAACGAGGTCCCAGGCCCTTCCCGCCCACTCGTTCGCGCACCATATCCCCGGATGACATGTGGACCGCATCCAGACCCTTCCCGCCCACTCGTTCGCACACCATACCCCCGGATGACATGTGGACCGCATCCAACACGTGGACTTCGAGCAGAAGGTGACGATAACGATTCTGGAGGTAATGGAGGTACGGACAAAAACGAAGTCATCGACGAAACGGAAACCGACCGCGAGGACCTCAACGACCGCGATGACTCCGGCGAGCTAAATAGAGCACTATCGTCAGCAGGGGTGGTTCTCCGCAGGCTCTGGTTCGCTGAAGAGGATGTGGCAAAAGCGGAGAAGGCGCGACTGCGGGCAATGGAGCGACTTTTCCTCGTGAATCAGCGACGGTTCGATGAGATAGAGCGACGGTCTGTGGCATTGGGCGAGTTGAACGAGGCGCTCTTAAAGTTAGTGGAAGCATGGGAGGGGAGAAACTGAACCTGCCCGACGTTGTCTTTTATTGTATACTAATATCACCAATAGAATGGAATAAAATATATTGGTATGAAACAAAGGAGAAATTTTACAGTCTACTTGCGGGCAGGTTCTTTTCCCTTCCGCCGCCCCTCTGCTTCGTCCTCCGCATCCTCTTCTTCTTTGCTCTCTTCCTCCTCCGGATCCTCCATTAGTATCCCGAACTGGTCGACTCTGGGATATTCCCGCAGCTCCTCCAGCAAACGCTTCTGCTCCTTCGACACGCATTCGACCGCCCACGACTTTGAAGCTCCGGCATCTAACTTCCGCAACAAGTTGTCGTATGCGAAAAAGACGACCTCCAACCCACGTCGCCCTCGTGCACGCAACTCGTGGAGCGCGTCGTTCACGCCATCCAAAGTAGCGCGAAGATCTAATCAAGTCGCAGTTAGTAATATATTCTCGGACACGTCATTTACTTACCCCGTTCCGTCGCTGCGCTCGCTTCCACAGCATCCTGGTTTGTCTTTAATCCAGCTCGCGCCTCGTCCAACAACACTTGTACTCCTAAAAAAAAATTGTGTTACATTAACCTGGCCTCCGTACTCACAAGGCTCGAACTCACTATCTCTGTCCTCTATCATCGTCTCCAATTCCGATCGTGCCTCTCTCTCCCTCACTTCCATGGCAACGACATATATCAGATAACGACGAAATTTAAAGGGAGAGCAGTCACCTTGCATCCTGCGGTGCGATGCTTCGAAGACGCTTTCAAACTCCTGCAACTTGCGCTCTGAATCCTCTAGTCTCCTTTCCAAGCCCGCCTCGTCCAACAACACTTGTACTCCTAAAAAAAAATTGTGTTACATTAACCTGGCCTCCGTACTCACAAGGCTCGAACTCACTATCTCTGTCCTCTATCATCGTCTCCAATTCCGATCGTGCCTCTCTCTCCCTCACTTCCATGGCAACGACATATATCAGATAACGACGAAATTTAAAGGGAGAGCAGTCACCTTGCATCCTGCGGTGCGATGCTTCGAAGACGCTTTCAAACTCCTGCAACTTGCGCTCTGAATCCTCTAGTCTCCTTTCCAAGCCCGCCTCCCCCCCAAACTGCTCCACGTACACTGTCCTCTGTTCGGGTTCCACCACCTGCTGCTTGAGCGTCGCGAGTTCGCGCTGCAGATCCGCGACCAGATGCGGGCTCCCCACCGTCCTGTCCTTCTCCCCCAACGCGCGCTTCGCTTCGTCTAACTCGCGCTTCACTTCCCCAAACTCGCGCTTCGCTTCATCCAACTCGCGCTTCGCTTCATCCAACTCGCGCTTCGCTTCATCCAACTCGCGCTTCGCTTCATCCAACTTGCGCTTCGCTTCACCCAACTCGCGCTTCGCTTCGCCCAACTCCTTCGTCACCTTCTCCACCTTCGCCACCTCTGTGTCATACGTCCCCCGCAAACTTTCGGAAGCTTGTTCCATAACTTCAAGGCTATCACGGAGATGGTCCGCTATGAGTTCACTCGCTTTGAACTCCTTCAGCAACTCGGCCTTGGTCCAGTCTCCGGATTTCGAACCTTTCGCCACCCGCGCCTTCCTCCGCGCCTTCTTCCTCACTGGCTCTGGATCGGAGTCCGCTGACTCAGAATCAGACCCCCTAGATACATATCTCCTGGATTTTGACGGACCGGGCGTTGGCGATTTCGATTTGGCCTCCGACCGCCTGCCATGCGCAACACGCGCCGAATCCTCCGAACTTCTGCGAGCCGTCGCGGCCTCCATCAATGTCAGGTTCGCCTCGTTACTGATCGCTTCGGCTTGTTCGAAGGGTCGCGTCTTGCGCTGAAGCTCAGTCTCGGTTTCGTTCAAGTTCGCTGATGTCGGCATGATGGGGTTTGGTGCACGTTACCGAGGCGCACGTGACATCAAATCAACAATGCTCACGCTCTCGCATACCGCCGAGCGACAGGAGCACTCAGCGGGCGTGTCAAGTGCTCAATCTCAATCCGATGCTTATACAAAGTGTTTATGTTTCTACCGATGGGCTCTCATTATATCGAACATATCATCATTTGTAAGGTCGCAAACACGGATACCATCGCCTTCGCGACCAAACGTATGGACGGCGTACGCTTGGGAAGTATACCCTAGTTTTCTAGCAGTGTATATAATAATGATCATGCACTCCACCGGGCCCCTAAGTAGGGAACGGCTCATGCGGTAAGAGTTAGACTGCCATAGAAAGATCACGTGATGACTACATCAACTCGAGGAAGGCTCGAGTCAAATGGCCTAGATTAGGTAATGTGAGTGAAAGGTCACGTGTAAATTGTCGCTAACCACCATCGCAACGAATATGGGGCATTTTCTCCAGTGACCCCACATCAACCCACATCGCTACGTCCGCTGGCCTGAATTACCTAACTAAGACTAGCCGATGACAGAAGGCGACGCGAGGACGGCATGTCTTGACGACCAGGGTTAGGTTTAGCGATGGCGACGACGGCGAAATTGGCAACAGCCGGGTTAGCGACATCGGGGTTAGCGATAGCGACAGCGAAGTTGGCAACATCAAAGTTGGCGATAGCGACGGCGAGGTTCGCAATGGCGAAGTTGACGATAGCGAGGTTAGCAACATCAAGGTTAGCAATAGCGACGGGGAAGTTAGCAATAGAGAAGTTGGCAATGGCGGGGTTAGCAACAGCGACAGCGAGGTTGGCGATAACGAGGTTGGCGACGGCGACCAGATTGAAGTAGGCAATAGCAGGGTTAGCAATAGAGTCAGCGGGGTTGGCGACAGCGGTTCACGATAGCGACATTGGCGATAGCGACGTTGGAGACGGCGATCAGATTGAGATCAGATTGACAGATAGCAACGGGATTTTCATAATTACAATGCACGCGAGAGCATCAGACGCGATACGAATATACACGATACAATAAGTGGGTAATAGCGGAGTGCACAATAGCGGGTAATAGCGGAGTGCACGATAGCGGGTAATGGCGATGTGCGCTACAGCGGGGCATAACTGCATAGCTGCATACAACCGGGTGTTATATGACGACAGTCTCTATGCCCTCCCCCTTTCCCCTTTACGTGTGTATGTCGCTTGGACGGCCAGGTGATTGGTGAGTCACGTAATATCTGAGGCATAACACACAATGCAAATAAACGGTGACGGGGGACCTTTGAACGGCAAGTCTTGTGAGGTTAGACGATCCGTATAAAGCGAGTATTTTTTCAAACACAGAAATGTACATTGACGGGCGTTAACAGGGTTGTGGGCGTTATCTGCGTTACCAACACGTGATCGCGTCGTGCCCGCCATTCTCACGCTCGCCCAACTTTTCTTTTCACACTCAACTCCCTATCGTGTCGTCGTTGCGTGAACTGTGGGCACTGAGCTGTGTCCACACTCCCTGCTTCTGGCGCGACGCTCTCATCGGTGAATCACAACTTGCGGGGGCTGAGTTGCTCTCGCAATTTGTTGTCACATCGCCCTCCACCATCGAACATCTCGTGAACTGTTGTCCCCCTCACAATTGGTATGTACCACATCGCTGTTACTCATCACGCGAGCACTGAGTCGTGCTCGCATATTATCAACCCCTGGCTGATGTTGTCGTTCCGAAACTGGTGTTGTCGGCGTTCTCAAGCCAGGTCTATCTATGGATGTCCCTCCTGATTTCATTGAAAATTCCCTTGTGTATGGCCGCAAACTCCGGGACTTCCTCACTGAAATACATGGACACCAGGACGACACAATGGCCTTCGAACTCTCGAATCACGAAGGCTGGAAGCGATCAAAAGATTGGTTGGATGAAATTAGATTCCTCATAGTATGTCTTTTTTGTTGTTGACATTTCTTAAAAAAATTGAATCGACGCACGGCTTACATAGGATATTCTACCAAACGAGACACCGGCCGATGCACATCGGCTTATCGCAGAGACGACCGAGCTGAGGGACCAACTTGAGCGATGGAGTCGGCGGTACCAAAGGCGTTTGGCTGCGCGGTCGGAGGCTCAGGATGAGGCAACTGGAGTGAGGGCGGGGCCTCAACACCCAGCATCACGAGTGGCGGTACATGGGAGTCGGAACGAGATGGAAAGAGCGATTAGCGCGTCGGTGGATGTGTCCAATAGCCGGGGAACTCGTGAAGCAACAACGGGAGTGACTGGGCATCGACGCCAAGTCGCACAAAGGGCGACGCGAGAGGAAGGTATCGGCCCATCGACGAATATGTCAAGTATGCGTGGGACTGGTGTACGCGAAGCAACCATGGGAGTGACTGGGCATCGACGCCAAGTCGCACAAAGGGCGACGCGAGAGGAAGGTATCGGCCCGTCGACGAATATGTCAGGTATGCGTGGGACTGGTGTACGCGAAGCAACCACGGGAGTGACTGGGCATCGACGCCAAGTCGCACAAAGGGCGACGCGAGAGGAAGGTATCGGCCCGTCGACGAATATGTCAGGTATGCGTGGGACTGGTGTACGTCGTCTGTATCTGGCATCTGGACTTCCAACATCCTGAAACGTGTCAGGTGCCCACAACTTCCAACCCACTCATTGGCAAGCAATACACCCACCCGGTAGCATCAGTGGGAACGCGAGTGGGTCGGAACGAGGTGACAAGTGAAGTTGGCCCATCGGCGAATATAGGGGGTGGCCGCGAAACTTGGGTACGTGGTCTCTCTGGAACATCGACGTGACTGACACCTTGAAAATTTTCAGTTGCCAGTCAATTCCCCCCCACTCCCCCGACCAATAGCAGCTAATGTTAACCCGTCGGTGAATATATGGGGTAACAATGGAAGTGGGGTACGTGGTCTATTTGCGACATCAACGTGACTGACAGCTTAAATAATGTCAGTTGCCCGTTAGCTCCCCCCCACTCGCTCGACCAATGGCGGGGGACGTCGTCCCGTCGGTGGATATGTCGGGTAGCCGCAGTGGAAGTGGGGTATGTGGTCAATTTGCAACATCAACGTGACTGACACCTTAAAAAATTTCAGTTACCCGTTATCTCCCCCCCACTCGTTCATAGGCCATACGCCCGAATGATATGCGCGTGGCCAACACCATCCTTTTCTGACCAACATCCAAAGGCTCAAGAAAATAACGTAGATGATAACACAGACAACGCTGAAGATGCCAGCAATGACGAGATGGAGTCCAACAAATTCAAGGAACTAGAGGCGGCTCTGGCATCCGGGGCGGCGGTTATCCAAGAGCTAGGGCTGAGGGAAAAAAACGCGTATACCGTGGAGAAGGAACGATGGCGTGCAATGAAGCGAGTTTTACGTGCAGAGGAGCGACGCCTCGAGGCATTGAGGCAACGGTCTCTAGCATTAGAAGAGTTAAATGAGGTGCTCCAGAGGTTCGTGGAGACGTGGGAGAAGAGCGTACAAAAGCGCACGAGGGTACCTCACCCAAGCGCAGGTGTGCGAGGGTAGCCAAGTGGTTTACCCTCGCCTCGTGGGGCGTGCGGAAGCGCGAGCGACGCTTGTCACTGGGCGCGTGGGCTCTAACCCGCAACTGATTGGACTACTGTAGATGACCATTTGAACGCGATTGATCTGCCAATTTTCAAACAAAACCAGGATGGGTCATTCGATGGCCATAATTAAAATGTTGATGTTTTGTCAAGTGAGGATGTTACTATGTAATTCGCTACAAAGGACAAGATCACCTTCGTCAACGCGAAATTTGGGACACAGGCGTCGAAGGCGGCACCAGCGTGACTGGCGTTACCGGCAACTGACGTCACAGAGGATTGGATTGTGTAATCCGGTTGAACTTCCAGTGCACGCCTTATCCCCGCTTCCGCCTCCGCCCGCGCTATCCACACTCGCCCGTCCCTAAACATGATAATCCCACTCGTAAACCCTTTCAGACATGTTCTCTCCGAGGCACCGGAAGAGGGCGCAGAGCTGAATAGGCGCTTTGGGGATATCGCAAACAGTCAGGATGAAGAGGCAGCATACAATGCGACGAAGCAGGGAATGTGGGATGAAGGAAAACGATGGCTAGAGAAGACGAGAGAACTTATGGTAAATGACAACCAATCGCCGTAGACTGGACAACTAGACATGAGTTTAACAGGAAAAGTCAAACGTCCTCTGCGATCAGGCGCGATCGGTAGGATGCGAGCCCGACACGGACGGCTTTATGGGTGAGTTGGAAGCGGTGATACAGGAATTGTCACTAAAGATGGAGGAGGTGAAGAAACGGGCTTCGGCATGGGAAGCGGGACGAGAGGAACGTGAAAAAGCGGCGCAGGAGGCGGAAGAAAAAGCGAAGAAGGCGAGGGAGACCAGGGAGGCCAGGGAGGCAGAGGTGAGGGCGAGAGAGGCTAGAGAGGCGAAGGAAAGGAGGAGAAAAGCGAAAGATATTAAGGAGGCGGGGACAAAGGCAAGGGTGGCCCGGGAGACTAGGGAGGCTCAAGAGGCGAGGGAGGGAGAAAATAGGAGAGGAGAGGCATTACGCGAAATGCAAGCGGAAGAAGAAACCGCGAGGCTTGCCCAAAGGGCACCGGGGGAAGGGGGCTCAGCCGTGTTGAGGAACGGGTCGGAAGATGAGCAGTCGCCAGTGGCGGGACTCAAGGTGCGCAACCGAGAACTTTTTAATGTGAATGGGAGCTGACATATTGTGTGTATGACAGAGTTGTTCTAGATGTGCCGCGAAGGACGAGATATGTATCACGCGTCGGGAAAATAGGGCCTGCGATCGATGCAAGGCATCCCGTCAATCGTGCAGCTTGTCGAGCGGTCCCCGTGCGACGAAATACAGGGCTGTCGCAAGATCGGGTCAGGATAGACCAACGTCGAGAAGCAGCGCGACAGCAAACAGTGCACAATACGTAGTGATCTCAGGGAGGGGGTCACATGCATCGGGCTCTGGACAGAGAGCGATAAAACCGCTTCTGCGTAAGAGGACACGATTTGCGCCCGACGACGACGACACCGCAGGCGAGAACGACGACAACAACGGCAATGCAGAGGATGACGACGACACCCACGTCAAGGATGGGGTCGCAAGCGACCTAGGCGTCGCGATTAAGGGAACTACTGCTGCTATCAACAGGCTCATGCGAGTGGAAGACGACCTTGAAGCACAGGAAGAGGTGCAGGTGAAGGTCGTGGAAGAGATGATACTACGGGAGAAGGAAAGCATCGCGGCGAGGCGAGCGATGAAAGAGGCCCTTGCAGCCACGAAGGATGCGTTCGAAAGGATGGCGACCGCATGGGAAGGCCACTTGGCACAAGCACATCGTACACAATTTCGTGATCACGGCGCAGGAGGCGCATGAGACGGACGTCCCGGTAGCGTAGTTGCAGCGCTTTCCAGTATAATTTGTTATGGCTTTCTGCTACGAGTTCCTGGAGGAAAACGACCAAGATGGTCACGATTCGCAACACCTCAATTCCTCCACACGCAGCTGGAGGAAGGCAGCTGCAAGGGTGCGAACCGGATTCTGTCACGTTTGCAATCACTCCTGCGTGGGTTCCCTCATCGCGGCTACTCTACAAGCGCGGTATCACCCGCTTCTCCTCATGGTGTGCTGCGTCAGCTATGCCTGTTTTGCTTGCAGTCCCCAAGTCGACTGTATGTGCCTTTGCTGCCTCCTCGCGACGTCAAACCCTGTGGAACAGGCGACAACTGAATCACGTGATATCAGTATATGGACTCGAGGAACGCTCGAGTCGAACGACCCGAATTAAGTAATGGACTTAAGTCACGTGAATCGACGTGGGAGTCGGTTTCGCAATCCCGCTGCGAGTCTTGTCTAATTCCGAAACCACTGTCCCTATCTCGGGGCTTGACATTTTGTACAGCGTACCGCATGTCAATCACGTGACGGCCTTGCACTCGTACTCGAGGAATGCTCGAATCAAATGCCCCAAATATCAATCACGTGATATGAGTATCGAGCGACCCAAATTAGGTAAGATACTTAAGTCATGTGAAGCGACTTTAAAGTCGGTTTCGCTATCCCGCTGCGAATCTTGTCTAATGCCGAAACTGCTGTCCCAATCTCGGGGCTTGACCTTTTCTACAGTGTACTGCATGTCAATCACGTGACGGCCTTGCACTCGTACTCGAGGAATGCTCGAATGAAATACCGCAAATGTCAATCACGTGATATGGATATCGAGCGGGTCGGTTTCGCTATCCCGCTGCGAGTCTTGTCTAATTCCGAAACCACTGTCCCTATCTCGGGGCTTGACATTTTGCCGCATGTCAATCACGTGACGGCCTTGCACTCGTACTCGAGGAATGCTCGAATGAAATACCGCAAATGTCAATCACGTGATATGGATATCGAACGGGTCGGTTTCGCTATCCCGCTGCGAGTCTTGTCTAATGCCGAAACCGCTGCCCCAATCTCGCGGCTTGACATTTTATACAGCGTACCGCATGTCAATCACGTGACGGCCTTGCACTCGTACTCGAGGAGTGCTCGAATAAAATACCGCAAATTTGGTGACACGGCGAAGTCACGTGAGGCGATGTGGGGTCGGTTTCGCAATCCCAAATGGCTGCGAGCTCCACTCTAAATGGCAAATGAAGAGTAGGGAGTATTCATGGCATGTACATGGTGATCTCTCGCCGCTTTCGGTGTTGTTAGTCCAGGAGTTGGCATCACATGCGGGGCTGCCGCTATGGTAAATTTTGTGACCGGGCCCCAACGGTAGTATCGCCTTCGCTACCGCCACCCCCCCCCACAATCGTGAACTGCGCCATCGCGCCTCGACGCTATCATCGCTTTTATTACCGCTACCGCCGTGACCATGGGCTGCGAAACCGGCCCTGGCGGCATGGCCGCTGTTACGACGGCCGCCCTCCGCCGTCATGGGCCGCGCCATCGCTTCTACTGGCACTTCGACGCTACCGTTGCGCGTGTGCTACTACCTGACCCACCATCACCTAACTTTGACGCCATCGTCGCTTTTCGCATCCTGAGATGTAGGTACCCGGCGCATGTGGGGGGTCCACCGACAAGAGCGGTGGCGGTGCTCACCAAAGGGGGAGAGGGATAGCGGCGGTACAGGGCTGACGGCGGGGGTGGTGCTCGGCGAGAGCGGTGGCGGTGCAGGGCTGGGGCGGTGGCGGTGAAGTGGCGGTGCGGGACGCGCATGGCCCAACCGCGTCCTCGTTCCCCTCTTAGAAAAACCATTAAAAACTATTAAAAAAACCCAAAAAACATTAATAGTTTTTAATGGTTTTTCATAGTTTCAGAGTGCATACGCAAGGTTTGGGAGGTGTTGTTGAAGGGTTTTTTAATGTTTTTTAATGTTTTTTGGGTTTTTTTAATAGTTTTTAATGGTTTTTCATAGTTTCAGAGTGCATACGCAAGGTTTGGGAGGTGTTGTTGAAGGGTTTTTTAATGTTTTTTAATGTTTTTTGGGTTTTTTTAATAGTTTTTAATGGTTTTTCATAGTTTCAGAGTGCATACGCAAGGTTTGGGAGGTGTTGTTGAAGGGTTTTTTAATGTTTTTTAATGTTTTTTGGGTTTTTTTAATAGTTTTTAATGGTTTTTCATAGTTTCAGAGTGCATACGCAAGGTTTGGGAGGTGTTGTTGAAGGGTTTTTTAATGTTTTTTAATGTTTTTTGGGTTTTTTTAATAGTTTTTAATGGTTTTTCATAGTTTCAGAGTGCATACGCAAGGTTTGGGAGGTGTTGTTGAAGGGTTTTTTAATGTTTTTTAAAAAAACCCAAAAAACATTAAAAAACATTAAAAAACCCTTCAACAACACCTCAGATCATCAACCCATGTGCATCCCCTGCTGATCATCCTTCACCCATATTGTATATTCACATGAATCTGCAACTCATCTTAAGAAATGGAATTTTGTTTCCACATTTCATGAGTATTTCTTGTCCACATGGATGACATTGTTATGCCTTCCTGTCTCTACTACCAACTAAGGGCCTTCTTCTTCCATTCCATCTAGCATCCATTCAAGCCCTCCTCCATCTCAGGTGCTCCCTGCTGCCCCTATAGCACCATCAGATAGTCACCCATGTACCAGCATACCATTGCCCTTGTATGATTGTCTGCTCTCCTGTCTCTTCCCCAGTCTCTTCATTCAGCAATTGTGTCTCCCCCATTCTCCCCCATGTGTTGATAGCTGTGGGCCACACACATGCTTTCAAGCTTTGACACAAACTCAACTCATCACTTAACTGACTTTGTGAGATGGGGCATCCAGGACACCCACTTTGACATTCACATCTAGTCAACTTTGTGTGTCATTTGGGCATGGCAGTCCTGGACACCCACCTTGAGGCACACATCCAGTCAACTTACTTTGTGTACATTATGAGAGATGTGGGTGTCCTGGTCCTCCTGGCATGGCTTACCTGTATCTGTATGATATCCCAGCCTGCATCACATTGGATCTTGGTAGGTATGTAGGACCTAGGTTTGGCATGTTAAGAGTGAGTAGCACAGGTGGTGTAAGTAGGATGGAGGGTGGACAGTGTGAGTGGAGTGAGTGGGTGGCACAGGCAAGGTGAGTAAAGCAAGTGGCACAAGTGAGGAGGTGCAAGTGAGGCAAGCCATGTGGTGTAGCACCAATGAGGTGAGTGGGTAGGCAGTGCAAGCAGGGTGGATGGCACAATTGGGGGTGAGCAGCATGGGTGACACCATTGGGACAAGTTTGGTGGACAGTGCATATTATCAGTCAATGATAAGTTAATATTTCCTTGTATTATTCATGACATGTCTGCTTGAGTAATGTATGTGTTTACTGTGCTCATGCTTGTCATACCTGGCACTGCTCATGTTCATCAGTCATTGCTTATGTGTGCCATACAGTGCCTAGGCTATGTCCATGCTGCTCATAGCAACCCACCTCCAGACCCTGTGCTTTTTTCCCTTCCCCAGGTAGTCCAGCACAATGCAGTTCTGCCTCCACCCCTTCCTTGCCATGTGCTATCCACTCTATGCTGCTTGTCTTGTTCTTCTGTCTATGTTAATCACCAGACTCCTAGACAGAAGAACAAGACAAGCAGCATAGAGTGGATAGCACATGGCAAGGAAGGGGTGGAGGCAGAACTGCATTGTGCTGGACTACCTGGGGAAGGGAAAAAAGCACAGGGTCTGGAGGTGGGTTGCTATGAGCAGCATGGACATAGCCTAGGCACTGTATGGCACACATAAGCAATGACTGATGAACATGAGCAGTGCCAGGTATGACAAGCATGAGCACAGTAAACACATACATTACTCAAGCAGACATGTCATGAATAATACAAGGAAATATTAACTTATCATTGACTGATAATATGCACTGTCCACCAAACTTGTCCCAATGGTGTCACCCATGCTGCTCACCCCCAATTGTGCCATCCACCCTGCTTGCACTGCCTACCCACTCACCTCATTGGTGCTACACCACATGGCTTGCCTCACTTGCACCTCCTCACTTGTGCCACTTGCTTTACTCACCTTGCCTGTGCCACCCACTCACTCCACTCACACTGTCCACCCTCCATCCTACTTACACCACCTGTGCTACTCACTCTTAACATGCCAAACCTAGGTCCTACATACCTACCAAGATCCAATGTGATGCAGGCTGGGATATCATACAGATACAGGTAAGCCATGCCAGGAGGACCAGGACACCCACATCTCTCATAATGTACAAAGTAAGTTGACTGGATGTGTGCCTCAAGGTGGGTGTCCAGGACTGCCATGCCCAAATGACACACAAAGTTGACTAGATGTGAATGTCAAAGTGGGTGTCCTGGATGCCCCATCTCACAAAGTCAGTTAAGTGATGAGTTGAGTTTGTGTCAAAGCTTGAAAGCATGTGTGTGGCCCACAGCTATCAACACATGGGGGAGAATGGGGGAGACACAATTGCTGAATGAAGAGACTGGGGAAGAGACAGGAGAGCAGACAATCATACAAGGGCAATGGTATGCTGGTACATGGGTGACTATCTGATGGTGCTATAGGGACAACAGGGAGCACCTCAGATGGAGGAGGGCTGGAATGGATGCTAGATGGAATGGAAGAAGAAGGCCCTTAGTTGGTAGTAGAGACAGGAAGGCATAACAATGTCATCCACGTGGACAAGAAATACTGATGAAATGTGGAAACAAAATTCCATTTCTTAAGATGAGTTGCAGATTCATGTGAATATACAATATGGGTGAAGGATGATGTGCTTGCTTGTCCCCACTCATCTCAGACCTCCATTGTCCACAGGCAGCAAGTCATCCTACCCCTCAATGTAAGTACCTGTCTATCATGTTCACCTTGCTTGTACTGCACTAGTAATCATGCTTGTGCCATCCATGTCACTCTCACCACTTCCATCATCCACCCCACTTGCCTCACTTGCACTGCCTACCCTGCTCAACCCACTTGTGACATCCACCCTGCCCATCCCACTTGCACTGCTGACTGCTAACCATGATTGCCCCACTCACCTGCTCACCCTGCTTGCACTGCCTAGGAAGTCATGGAAGATGACTATGCTGGTTGTGGGCAATCCATATCTGCAAAGGAAAAGGAAAAACCCTTCAGGCTATGTCACCCGAGTGAGGAAACAGAAGTGTTACGCCTCCATGTATTGGGAAAGAGTGTGCCAAGGAAGGAAGCTCCAAAGAGCTGACTACACTTGGGCCCCTGTGACAAGGGTGAGCCCTGGAAGGGGGAGAGGCTAATGCCTCTGTAAAATTGAAAGATGATGCCTACCTCAAGGGCAGGCATGAGTACTGGTTTAACCAGTATGCTGAACTCTTTGGGGGAGTCCCCCCCAGACTGCCTCCATTTTGGGCAGTAAACCACCATATACCCTTGATAGACAAAAAGAAAGTCTATAACTATTACTTGCCTTGGTGTGCTGAGGCATTCAAGGAACAATTCCTTGAGAAAGTGAACCATTACATTACTAACGGTTGGTGGGAAGCAGGAGCAGCATCACAGGCAGCTCCTATGCTGTGTATACTGAAAAGCAGCTGGAACCTGCTGCTACAGACAGTTGTAGACTGCCAGAAACAGAATGCAAACACTGTACAGGATATTACCCCATTGCCTGATCAAGATCAGATCAGAGAGGACATGGCTAGAGCCGCATATAGGTCAAAGATTGACCTATCAGATGTGAACGAACAAGTATGCGTAGAGCCTGAGGAGGTGTGGAAGATGGCATTTGTGACCGTCTTGGGCACCATGTTCTCACAGGTGATGCAGATAGGGGAATGTAATGCCCCTGCTACCTTTCAGTGCCTGATGATGCACATATTTTGTCATCAGCTGGGGAAGTATGTGCATGTGTACTTAGACAATGTATTCACCCTCTCCAAGACCTTGGAGGACCATGAGCATCACTTAGGGATGGTCTTTGAGACCCTCAAAGGCACCAGCCTTTTCTTGAGCAAGAAAAAGTGCTCGTTATATGCAAAGAGCATAGATTGCTTAGGGCACATAATAGATGCCTGGCGAATCCACATTACAGTGGATAAAATGGAAAACACCAACAAGCGTTAACAAGGTACAGAGGTTCCTTGGGTTAGTACAGTACATTGGACAGTTCCTGCCCAATCTGTCTGCATATACTGGCCCATTAGCCAGTCTGTATAGTGAAATGCAAATGTTTCACTGGAGGCCACTCCATGATAGATGCATGGAGATGATCAAGGCATTGGCATGTAAAACACCAATATTATGCATGGTAGATGCAGCAGTACAGGTAATGGCAGCAGAGCTAGCCTGGCTCTTTCTAACACATATAGTGAGACTACATGGGTTGCCAGGATTGATTGTGTCCAACAATGATCCTAGATTCACATCTGCCTTTTGGCAGGAAACTCACCAATTACTCAGTGTTAAGCTGTGGATGTCCACAGCTTTCCATCTGCAGACAGATGGAGTGATGGAGCAGTCAATCTGATCTGTGGTCCAGCCAGACCAGACAGATTGGGCAGAGCGAATCCCAATGGTCAAGTTTGCCATTAACACACTGATAAGCATGTCTATGGGGTTCACCCTATTTGAATTAACCTATGGGTATATGCCCCAGATGATGGCAGAGTTGCCAGACAACCTCTGGGCACAGCCCAGAGGAGTAAGGATGTTCGCAGAGAAGGCTGCACTCAACCTTTCAATGGCACATGACATGATCATAGAAAGTTGCATCCACCAGATGTTTTATGCTAATCAGCATAGACAGGAAGAGCACCTATTTAGAGAGGGAGAATTAGTTTATTGGGCCTTACCCAATATGGTCATGTAGACCGGAATCATCCACATACGAGCTGGAGCTCCCTGACTCACTAAAGTCAAGGAGAATCCACCCAATGTTCCATGTCAGCTGGCTACAGCAACATGAGCCAAACAACAACATGTTGTTTCTGCACCATGAAGTGAAAGTCTTTTATGACTTTGAAATGGATCCAAAGGAGGAATGGCTGGTCGATGCCATTATTGGCCATAGGTGGGAAGGATGCCACCTAGAATGTGAGGTCCAATGGAATCTTGGGGATACAACTTGGGAGCCATATATGGGAGTCAAAGAGCTAGCAGCTCTAGACCACTACCTTGAATTGCAAGGGGTGGAATCATGGAGGGCACTGCCTAGGCACCCTTGAGCAGAGTGCAGACAGAGCACCCATGCAGAGTAGTAAACAGATTGAGCCAGACCGCAGGGTCATTAGCCACAGTTGAGTCACATGGTGGCTCAGGTACGAAACCTTAAGAGGATCCACCCTCTTTTTCTCATTTCTCCATCAACCATAACCATGGATGATCTGATGGGGAGACCCCATCTCCTCATGCTATCCCTGCTGCCACTGTCCCTGGCCTTGCACCAGGAAACTCGTTGCTGACAAGCATCATCAGAATGGCTGGGTTGTCCCAGCCATTATTGTCACAAGGGGAGGAGGCCCTCCCCTGGGTCCAAGACCACATGATTCATGTGATCACTCACAGATCCTGGTGCCCTCAGTGCATCAGGTTCCATTGTCACATCTTCGAGTTGCTGTTGCACTTGGATGAAGTGTTTCAGCAAACACTTAAGGAAGTGCAGGAAAGTGCTAAGAACAAACTTGGGCTGGGGCTTGAGGTGATGCAGTGCAAGCTGGAAGACTTGTGCAAGGATAATGAGAAGGGCAGTGCCCTTTGTGTGGGTCATCAGCAAAAGCTTGAAAAAGCTTATGATAATTTGGACAAGGTTGAAGAAGACCTTAGAGGGGCACAGGAGAAGATTCTCTCCTTGACAGAAAAGTTGGCAAGCACCAATGAGGAGCTTGCCACACTGAGAACCACAGCAAAGGGAAAGGGACCTGAAAGGGACCCCTTGGAGTGGGACCCAAAATGGGCCCGCACCACTGTCTCGTATGCGGACATAGCACTGCCTACAGGGGACATTGACATCCCCATGAGTTTTGAAGAGGGATATCCCCCTCTTCCACCTGCTGGTGTCAGTCAGCAGAATCCTGATGCCTCACTGAGGCATTAATGAACTTTCTCAGAGATGGTTCTCACACCTCTGACAAGGGGTTATCCCTTTAATGCCCCTCAACCAGACAGAGCTCCACATGGCTACCCTTGGCCATCTGGGGTGTCCATGAAACCTGGTGCATGGGTTGTCAAGTTGAAGACAGTTGAGGAGGTGATTGCCCTCAACCAATAGGTGCATCATGGAGTGCCTGACGGCAGTTATGATATGACTGCCATGATGAAGATGCGATGGGCTGTCAAGGAGGCCCAGAAGAACGCCACAGTGGCTAAGCCACCCATGCCAGTTGAGGACTGGCTGGTGAGGAACTGGAGAGTTCCTGCCAGGGTCAAGAAATCAGCAGACCAGGTAGCCTGCCATCTGCAAGGGCAGATGTTGCAAGAGAGTGGAGGGATGGGCAACCCATCCCTGAGGACAGGACCCTCGGAAGTCACAGGAGGGAGTACCCTCCTATCCATTGTACCAGACATTGCTGCTGACAATGATGAGAGTAGTTGTGCCTCCCATGAGGGAGTTTATAGACATCGGGGAGCTGTTGCTCCCCCAAGAGTTGTGGCTCTCCTTTGTAGGAGAGAAGGGGGAAATTCCCCCTATGAATCCAAAAGGTGACAGAGGCACAGTGTCAGACCTGCACTGCTATGTTGAGGAAATAAGGATGGGCAGAGTGGCCATCCTTGGCATTGATAAAGATGGGGACTCACCCCTGTCTTTTGCATGCAAGGTGGCCATCTGGCACACCATAATGGCATGTGTGCCATCCCAGGCCCGGATGCGGTGCCTGTTCCTGGCCATGGCCATGGCCCTCTTTGTCTCAAAGGGGGCATATGCGCAGGCCATCAAAGGGAGAGTCCTCCCTGTGTGATGGTCCAGACTCTGGACCACAAAAGTAACACTGACAGTTGCACAGACAATCAAGGCATTTGCTGATGCCAGAGTCTCTGTTGAAGAAGCTCTGGGACAAATTTGTACTCATGTACCCACACAAGTACATGTGAAAGGGGAATGCCCCCTTAGATGATGACATCCAGCTAGTGCTGGCTGAATGGGAGAAGCCTCCCATACCCCCCAAATGTATGCACTGCTAGAGTGCATAGGGCACAGTGCACATCTGTGCTGCCTCTGGGTGGGGGAGAGGACAGGGGACAAATGGAGGGGCAACATGCCCCTGGAAGACAGTGGAAGTACATCCACTGTCCGAAACCCCCTAGGGCTGCCTATTGGAGGTTTAACAATACACCCCCCACCAGGGTGTGCCACTCGTGACACACTGTCCAACTGGGGGCAGGTCATGCAGACCACTTGGCTGGACCTGTCAGCACCAGGCAAAGGCCCCAGGAGGGGATTGCGCCTGGTGACATGGCGACAACTCTGCCCAAGGGGATGCACCCCTTTAATATTATTTTACAATTCTGCTTGTCATCCTGCACTGCCTGCGCATCATCTCTGGTTAGGGGCCTCTCCAGTGGGGGAGGGTGTAAGGCCCCAGGCCTTCTATATTTCCTATTACATAATCTACATACCATATTTAGTTCAATAAGCATAGCCGCTTGGCTATGCTTACATCAGCAGCTCCTGGAGGGCCACTCACCTATATATACGATGTCACAACTGTACAGAGAGGGCAGATCCCTCTATATAGAACTACCTACTCAATATACCATTGAGTCCAGTTCTTTTGAGGGATAAGCTGCCTTTCAATGGCCCTGGCTTGGGTGGTGTTGTCATTCATGATTTTTGACTGGCAGGGTGTGTCCTGGTGGTCAGTATGGGGGGGTTGTGTTCATGTAGTCCTGCTGCTCCCTGCATCTTCAGTCTGGTGACTGCTGGCATTGGTTAACATTTGGTTTTTGGCTTTATTTTGCTGTTCTCTGCTCTGCTCTAGTATGGGTAGGTGGTTTGGAAATGTAGATATGGTAGTTAAGAGGCTCTTGTAAGGACTATGGTACTAGGTGACTGGGTATTCTTGATTTTGTTGTTGGGTTTTTATGGTGTTGTTGGGGTTGCCTAGAAAGGAAGTTGCTCCCTTCACTCCCTTGTTCAATGCCATTGTCACACTCTGAGTCAATCGTTGCAACTGCCCTCATTGCCATCATGGTTGGTCATATTGAGGCCATGGTCCCAGCTCCTGCCAGCACCCCAGCAGGCCGGTTGAATGTGGCTGACCCTGCATCTGTGAACAATGGGCCAGCATCTCCAATGGAATTGGTGATCTCACCTCTGCCATTGGGAAATGATGCAGTGTCTATCGCCTTAGCTGTGTCCTGGGCAGAGTCACAACTGTGGTATCACTGCTTACCTCAATTTGTGCTTCACAAATAGTGTCCCAGTGCAAGACTGCCTGCCAGCTTCTGAGTCCCTCTGCCAATTTGGTGCCTCGCTTGCAAGCCAGTACTCAGGGTCAGTGGCATGCAACATCCTGGCTGGTGTGAGAGCCTAGCACATCTTCTCCAATGTCCCTTGGAAGGGGGGTGTGCATCTCCAGCAAGCCCTGCATGGTGGTGAAAACCTGCAGCCTGTGACCTCAATCATGCCCATGTGATGGCCAGTGTCTTGTGACAACTCATGCCCACTGGACCCATCCTGATTACTGTGCATGTCCCTGAATGGAGTATAAGAAGAGTCACAATACCTGCCTTCACTACCATTATCACCCTGCTGAAGATCAGCCTTGACCTGCTCATTGAACTGCTCAGCCAAGGGGCTGATTGCTGCACTCTCAGAGAAGGGCCTACCCAAAAGAAAGAAAGCAGTGAGGCAGCACTTACCACCACAATGAACTCTGCCAGACCCAAGGAAAAGGACTGGCTGAAAGGGAAGTGTTACATCTGCAGAAGACAGGACATTATCAGTATGATTGTTGGGCAAAAGAGGGAGGGAAAGGAAGGGCAAGACCCCCAACAAAAGGGCAGAAACACTGAGAAGGCTGCCACTGCTGAGCATGACAGTGACAAGATAGCATGGCTGGCTGTCATAGAAGAAGATTGTCAGCCTGAGACAGGCAAAAAGCCTGCCACTCACCTGACACATGACTATGGCAATGTCAAAATATACAACTCCAGCACTTTGTGGCACATGTCCCCTTACTGTTTGAAGTTTGTAAACTTCACTGAAATCCCTCCCAAGAACATTCACACAGCTTACTGGCATACCTTCTGTGCCACTGGCAAGGGGGGATATGTACATCATGGTCCCAAAGGGGGAAACCAAGACAATTTTATTATTATGAGACATACTCTATACCCCAGCAATGTCAGCAACTGTTATGACCCCATCCAATCACATAAGCACTATCTCCACTCCAGGCTCTGGACTCTGCACCTTCTCTGATCTGCTCTGCCATAACTCTGCATACTCTGCTTCACACTTCCCTCAGACTCTGTTCTAGAACCTTCTCCCACCATCCCCCTGTTCTTGTAACCAATGGGTGGATGCCCATGACCCATGGGAGTCATTGTTGTTGTGGTTCCTTTGTTCCTTGAAGATTGCACAGGCACTTGTGGTGAAACCCTCCTGGAAATTTGATATATACTATGTTTCAGAGTACTCTTCTACTCCTGTCCTTGCAGTATAAGATCCCACCTGTAGTTCCCTGTTCTGCAATTTGAATATTATCATCCCTTGATCCTGAACTCTGAGCTTTCATCCTCATTGTCCTCAACATTCTTCACATCATCCAAGCAACTCCAAGCAGGATGATGGGAGGTGGGAGAGAGGGATGGAATATGATAGGTATGGGATGGCCCAGTATAGCATTGCATTTGTTTTGGAATCCTATGGTTGGTTTTGATAAGCGGGAGAATTTTGACTGGGTTGGTCAGCAGCTTTGGCATGCATTGGGAAATGAGTTTTGGGAAAATGTAAACTATGGAAATTGAGGATTAGAGGGGTAGATATAGGCACACAAAATTTCATAAGACTAGCTTGAGTGGTTAGCCTGCAGTGAAAGAAAGCGCAGATACTCCATCTGCACAAGGACTATGCTATTAGTCAACACAAAGACAGAGTGAACTGTCCTTCTTTTTTGCAACTACAACAGGGGCTCCTGTGGGGGATTCAGAAGGGTGGATAAATCCCTTCTGGAGCATGTCGTCAATATAGTCATGCAAAACCTTTAATTCCAGCTCAGACATGTTATACAGCAGACCCCAAGGGTCTTTGGTGTCTGGTTCGAGTTGTATCACATGATTGTAAGTTCGGTGGGGTGGAAGGGTGCAGGCCTCTTCCTCGGAGAAGACATTGGTAAAGTCTGCGTATTGAGGTGGTAGGTTCGCCCTTGCTTCTGGGGGTTCAGAATTGATTAGTGCGGCATTAGCTTGGAGCGAGTCTTCAGGTGCAGGGAAAAAATGATAAACAGCATGAAGAATTATATCCTCACCCACTAGATGGTTGGTGAAGTGGGCGGGATCCAAAATTCGAATATCGATAGGTGCTGGTTTGGGCAATGGGGCAGCAGAATTTTCCTGTGACCCTGTTCTGTGTAAATTCATGTTGGGTAAAGTTTTATCAGCAGCAACAACAGTGGGAAAAGGTGGCAAAGGCTCCTTGGGTAGGTTTGCCCAGTCCCATGTGGTGGAGTTCAAAGTTCCTGACATAGCAGAATTGCTATCAGGCGCAGTCACCCCCTTCAGCACACCCACCCCCTATCCAAAAGGCCTAGCCGATTTTGACTGATGCCCTTTTTATGGGCCCAGCCGATCGTCGGCCGAGATATAGCTTTATAGGCTTGGCCGATCAACTTGATATACCAAAATCCTGCCAGGCATACAGGGATCCCATGGTAATGATGATACCCTTTCAAAAGGGCTGGCCGACACCCATTTTAGGAACCAGTGTAGAGGGTCTGAAGCACCCTATTCAAACATTTCTCTCACTTACATGACAAATTAGATCAAAAAGCTGGGGATAAAGCATATGCACAAGATTAGGAAGCAAAGATCAGATGTGCTATTTGATAGATATGTAAATTACAAGGTCATCTGCATCATTTGAGACTCCTTATCATCTGAGACTCCTCCATGACAACTTAACATAGTTGGGTGCGATGAAAACAAATATGCCTTCCAATAGGTCTTCAAAGGGTAGAAGCAAATGTACCAATCGAATATGCAATGGAGCCATTATAAACTAGAGTGAAATGTGGTTGTCAACTGAGTCAGGATATTCTTTGGAAAAGGATGGGCCTTAATATCCTTTCTGAAGAGTATTCAAATCCACTTTGAATACGTGTTCTAAAGGAGAATGTATTGTTATTGTTCAAATATTCTTGCAATGTAGAATGTATTGTTATTGTTCAAATATTCTTGCAATGTAGAAGTTGTGCATGTGAGTCTGTTATCACACCTTGTGATTATATCATTCTGTGGCTGTGCCCGGAATCCCGGGTGTGACAGTCACACTGTGACCAACTCTGCATAAGAGTATTCAAATCCACTTTGAATATGTGTTCTAAAGAAGAGGAGAATGTATTAGAATTGTTCAGGATGAGCCTTTGTACATAAAAATGATCCATTGTGGTCTAGAATTAAATTGAGGAAGTGATGCAAAGCAGTATATAATCTGATATTCCTTATAAAGAGACAAACCATTATAAAAGGACCCACATATGTGGTTCAATGGGGCACACTCCACCTTCAACAATCTAGTGGGAATAATGAAGGAGGATATTATTATCAGATATTGCTTATAAAGGTATGAATCTTCTGAACAGCATGATGCATCTAATAACAAGACTCAAATATGCTTTCTGATAGGCACAGGTTCTTCAATGATGTAATGCAAAGCTGACTGATTCAGGAAGTGGATCATTATCTGAAATTCCTTAGAAAGGGCCAAACTATAGGCACCACAAAAGGACAGATTGCAAAGAATTATTAGGACCTAGTGAGACATCATGCAGATTGATATGCACTACAAATGACTGTCACCAGTGTCAAGGATGATTTTCAGTGCTTCACCCTTGGTCGCAGTACCCGCTTCTTGGCATCCATGGAAGCCCTCTCTCTAGCCCTGGTCCTATATTGCTTAGACCTCTCCTCCTCCTCTTCATCATGGTATACCCTTTTCCTCTTGGGCAGGCTGGGCCCTGCCTCCTTGTGGATCTGAACTGCCATATGAGCAACAAGGCCATGAACATCTCTATGCACACCCACATCATCCCACATCCCTTGTTCTCCTGTCCAAAATTCCATTATCTGTATTGTATTTATGCTGGACTGGAAAATTCTCACCTGGATGTTGCCTGTCATGGTCACCTTCTAACCCATTCCCCTCAATACCATCACCCCTTCGCATATCCACCTGCTTGCTCAGACAGGATTCTTCTGCATCACTATCAGGGGGAACAGAAGCCTCAACCCTATCATCATTATCCCCATCATAGATGCACCCCGAATCACTGTCTGACTCATCTGAGCCAATGTCTTCACTATGTGCATTTCAAATGTGCATTGATGATGATGATGATGATGATAATGATGATATGAGAACACTCACTCAGTACTGATATGGACAGGCTGGACATCTCGTTCTTTCCCCTTCTTGAGGGAGAGCCTCTTCACCTCTTTGTCAGATGACAATGATGGCTCTTGTTCAGGTTGCTGGTGATAGTTGACTAGATGCCTTGATGGCTTCCCTCTCTGGTGCTGTGGGAGAACATATTGAAACCGTAATATTTTCTGGCCCAAAGTCTGTCGGTGATGCAGGAAATCACAGAGCCTTCTGACATCGACATATTGCATTTTTGAAGGCTCGCGAATTTGCATTCCCTCTGGAAGGTATTCATGAGGAATAAACTTGTGTGGAGCATCAGCTATCAGTTGCCAAGGGACAGCAACCTTCTTGTTTTTTGTTGTATTGCCTACATGTTGGAAGTAACTTGTCAGACTTGGACTATTGAGCAAGACAGACTCACGATAAGTGATAGTAAAAAATGACCGCAAAATTTCTTTGAGTTGTGCGAGTGGTAGGTTGAGTTCCAAAGGAAGAATGGGCCATCCCTCATGATCTGTTAGCAAATCCCATGGCACACTAATATCTCTTCCTTTCCTTGATAGCATCTCCTCTTCATCAACAAAAGGCTTCCTTTGTAACTCATCTGAAATCCTGTCAGTACTTCCCCAACCTTGGCTTCACATCATTTTCTCACCATTCCATGTCTCAGCCAAATATTTATCCCACTCCTCCCACACCTCACAACCAACTTTGTGAAATTGTACCTTGAACCCACTAGTCACAGGTCCAGGGGTCTGAATCCTGGAGCATGTATACAGAGAATTAATCTGATGGACCAGTGGGCATGCAATTGAGACTCACTTTGCCTTCTTTATATTCCCTTTCTCATCTTGCCAGCCAGTCAACATAAATAATTCAACACCCATCTGCTCCTTTGCAAAACGGGCAAACTTCAGGGCCTCATGCATAAATTTGCGAGAAGCCAATCTCCAAGCAACATTTCAGCCATTCTACTGGTTGAGAAAGGTAAATTAAAATACTCACTCTCTCTGCACAGGAACTGGGACAGGCTCCCTATTCCATTTCTCCACCAACCCCATGTATTTCTGATGCTCCTCTTGTGTTAGCTCTTGACAAATCTCAGTCCTAGCACGACGATATGAGCTGAGGAACTGGACTGATCCCCTCTCAGCATTTGACAACTCCTGGGCCCTGGCATTGATAATCCCCTTCTTGCACTGCTCCACAACACGCTGGAGGGTCCACCTCTGTCGTTTGCTGAACTGAAGGCCTTGGTTGCCATCATCTTCTGAACCAGAAGACTCCTCCCCTCCACTGACAGCCCTGCGGTTATTGTGGAGCCAATTGCGAATTTTCTATGAACAGACAAACATCAAATCAACTCAGGAGACACATAAAATGCATAGGTTACGGTGCTAAGATCCTCTGGGACACATTTGTTGTCCTGCTCAGCTGAATCCTTGATTTTCGCTTTGATTTGCTTGACAATTTCGAGGCGGTCTTTTGAGTTTGCCTGTCTGTAGGCTACAAGACTTTCTGTGAGTATTTTGGTATACTCTGGGGTCGTCCACCGTGTCATTTTCTTTGCTGCCTAACTGATAAAGCAGTGGTGTTGTTGGGAAGCAAGAGGTGGTGTGTCACGTGAGAAAATAACTTGGCTCACGTGAGTCACTTGTCACGCGTTGTGACTGTGACTTGCTGAGGCTGTGCCCGGGACCCCGGGTGTGACAGTTACACTGTGACCGTAACTCTCCATAACAATATGCAAAATGTCCTTTGAGTATGTGAGCCTTGTGTATTTTTTTAATGTACGAAATTCCACAGCAGTCACATCTCACAGCCATTACGAACTGTTAGTTTCTTTCAAAAAAAGTAAATGCATATATACATCAAGCAAGGGTTCCGATGACTCAGTCAGTGCTTCCTAGTACATGTGCTCTATTCTATGTCTAATCAAAATCAATGGCTAGGGTCAGGCATTGAAACCGCGCCTCTGTCTCACACGGACCATCCATTCCATGTCTGAATTATCTGTTGTATTGATTAGAAAATCTGCTGCGTCTAGATGAAAGTATATAATGAAACACATACCATCATGTGGGGAGAGGGGCCTCTTAGAACGTATTGTCCCCAACTCAGAACGGTCATCTCCTGCATCACTGTCCTCTTGCTCTTCTTCAGAGACCTGTTCATAAATTGGATCATCCAGCAAATCTTCCAGCTCCGTCCAAACCTGAGTATTGTCGCGGGGAAATATGTGGAAGTCAGGGCCATCCCAGGAGAACCAATTACCAGCACTGGTATCGTCATGGAGCAACTTCTGGAAGGCATCCAGAAGGTCTTGCCAGTCTTTCCGAAGGTGCTCAAGCACTGCTGCAATCACCTGCTGTGCAGTGATTGTGAGTGGTGCCTTTTTCTCCCACCTTTTCATGTAAGAACAAAGTGCCGCGCCAAACTGGATGAGCAATTTGTAGAAGAGATATGATGGGTTCACCCCTTGACCACCAATCTCAAGAATGTATCGTTCGATGAACCAGCTCTGGAAGATGCGGTATCGCCACATCGCAACGTTTTGCTCTTCAAGTATTTCAGGCAGTGGTTTCCTCCCATGTGACTTGAGGCCAAGGGCTATCGCAAATTCAAGCATGTTCCCCACCATGATAATATCGAGGAGTCCATGTCTTGTTGTGACATCGGGGATGTGGGCAAGTGCCTCACCAAATGCTAAAACAATTATCAGATGACATACATAATGATGGAGAGATTCTACCATATTTGGATTTCCCCGTGACATAGTGCTCAACCCAGACCGCCATCATCTTGCACAAGTATGTGGTCGTCGATTGGTGCTCTTGATTGGTGATTATCGGGTTGAGCACAAACGTATGCAGGGCTGAAGCACAGCTGCGAGCTATCGTGGATGCGGAATAAAAGTGCCGGCCGTAAACAATCGTCGGCTCTGGGCCAAGCACAAAATGGAGTGTGCCAGGACGCATGAAACTGTAGGATTGTCAGTAAATATTGCACGTGATAATTATTGCAACTCACAAAATATCTCCTGTCTTCAGGTGTATAGCCTCCGCACATAAAAATTCTTTTCCGGTGCTACAATCACCCCAACTGAGGGGGAAGGCATGCGTCGAAAAGATATTGCCGCGATAGTCGTAGTCTTCTGCGTCTGTACGGCGGCGCATCACCACCCACCACTTTGACCCTGACATGACAGTCGAAACAACTGCAAGGCCAACATCATCAATATGGGGCATGCTGATGGTCCCACCAGTGGCTGCAATGCCCCAGATCAGGTTGTCTTTGTCAGGTTGGTTTGCGAAGCCATCCATCTTTTGGGTTTGGTGGCGTGCCCACTCATGAGTTGCAAAAGCGCTGATTTAGTTATTGTTTCAGTTGTCATGTGTCAGAGCAACAAATGGGACATGCCTGAATCGAGGTGGTGGAGGGAGGCTGAGGCTTCCCATCGGGAAGTCAAGGCCATTCAAAATCCGTCGTTTTGTAATATCACGTGTTGACTCCAGCAAATCGTGGAGTGTCCCAGTGCGGAGCAGATTTGCATCAGAGTGCTTTCGCATCTCTGCAACTATAGAAGCTGACTTAGATGAATCAACTTGAAAAATATTTTAGACTCACCTTGGAACACACATTCCTGATGTAGAGGAGCCAATGTCGATAATCCCTCCTCATCAAAGTCGAGGGTTGAAATTGGCGTATTCGTAATAAGAATATGTCGACGACGGAACACCTCTTGAATTTCCAGACTAGTCATCTTCATGAACTCAGTCCAGGTTGTGACGAATATCGCAGACGCATCTGGATGGAATGTTCGCGACCTGGCAGTTGGAAGACGATGCTTAGGGACCTGATTGACATATTCCTCTTCGACCATTTCTATTATGTCCGTTAGGACAGGATACTCGCGGAATGCCTGCTTTATTTTGAGAGATATCCATGAAAAAAAGTGTTAAACATACTGAATCTGAAGTTGTGAAATGCTCATAGACGGTTGGCTCGGTATCAGGATTTGCATCATACATTTTGACTTTGATGGAGTGATTCTCCATCTGCATTGTGTGAATTAAAATATTACGCAGTAGTTGAGATTTTGCTTACCTTGGGGAGGGGTAAAGAGGAGAGCTCCTCCACTTTCTCTACGTGCTAAATAAAACAATTCAATCAGCATTTGTTGGGGTGTCAATATAAGTCATACCTTGACCGTCAGGTCAATGATACTCCGAATTGGCTTCAAGGCAGCCTTTCTACCCTGGTGGATGGGTCCAGGTGGCTTTGTCTTGCCTTGGCCCACATGTGTATCCTGTGTCGCCTTTCCTTTCCCTTTCCTCGTCACAGCTTCCTCATCGGGGATCAACTCGTCATCCTTATTCTCCTGGTCTGATTCATGCCGGAGTCTCTTTGCTGCCCTTCGCGTTGGACGATGAACCTCGTGTTTCAGTGGCTTCTCCAATGCACCTTCAGCTTCTTCAGCATCTTGAGTGTCTGAGAGCTCCTGCTGGTCGTATTCGAGCATGGGGAAAATTGGTGTTTGCTCAATCAGACCTGCTTCATGAGCAGAAGTGACGCCCTGGGGATCTGCTTCCAGAGCAGGAATGATGTCTTCGACATGCTCCGGGGGACCAGCTTCAGGAGCAATGATGGGCTCTGCTTCTTCTTCGATGGAACATGGTTCGGGAGCTGTGATGACACGTTGGACTTGCCCTTTCTTTGCAGTCAGTTTCATTCAGGGACGAAAAGATCAAAATAACATACGGGATGGAGAATACCAATCCATCTGAATTTCTGGCCCCTTGAACTGCACCTGAAGGTCTTGAAACTCTGTAAGGAAGCCATTCAGGGCCACTGATGAGTCGCCGGTGATGCTTGTTTGCATCAGAGCTCTCCACAGTGCTTTCTCCGTCAATCCCAAAAACGCAGGCTTTTCGTTACCCAAGTACATTGCAGTCTATATTGCCTGTTTCGTAAACACAATCTGACATAAAAATGAGGCACTCACCGATACCAAGAAACTTTGTCGCAGTTGCGACTGGTCAAATGCCCTTGTTGTCAGGGCAAAAAGGGGACTGACAGAGAGGCAGTAGTGGAAGAGTCCGCGCACATGCTCGAAGAGCATCGGGCCAAGACGTGGATCTGTGAGCCTTGAGACAAGGCTGGAAGACAGAGGAAGACCCTCGCTTTCTAATTGTCTGTGTGAAAAAACTTAGTTGGAAATTTGGATAAGGCAAACTATGTTGCTCTCACTCATTTAAAATATTGACCCAGTCCTGGGTCGACTCAGCAAAACCTGTGGCATTATTCTGAGAGATTGTTAGTTATAATTCCCAACAAAAAAATTGCTGGACACAAACCAAGCCAAACCAAGTGATGGCAAATGCCATCATCTCAAAGTTTAGAAGTACGGACTTGACCTGGATGTCTCGCATTCGTTCCAGGCCCCCACCAAGGAACTTTACAGCTTTGATCAGTTGTTCCTGCTTTGGCGAAGGGTGTGCAGGAAGGGAGGTGCCAAAATACGCCGCAGAATTCGTCAATGGATCCATGGCTTGAAAGCTTTGAGACCCCTGTGCTTTTTCAATGGGCTTGAGCCAATCCTTAATGGTACCAATATACTATGAAAGATAAGAAACTTGGAATAAGGGAAAGAAATTTAACGCACATCGCTAAACTTCTTGGGCATCTTAGGCAATTCAGATCGAGGCGTTAGCTGGGATGGAGAAGCCTCAACAATCGAAAATGCCAAGCGGTCCAAAAGGGCATGACGAAAAACGAAATGAGCAGCGCTCATGAGAGCTGATGTGTCGTGTTTCTCCCATTTCTCTCTGCTAACCAAGTCACTGTATGATGCCCGGAAGTATTCGTTGACTGCTCTTTCCTTCTTCAGTGCCGTGCTTCCAGGTCCAAAACGATCCAAAGACTGAGCGATCGACTAGACGATTAGCTTTGATAAGCAAATAATCCTAAGTTTATAAGTTTGAATTGAACCTTGCAGAGGGAAACTTGCTCCTCTCCTAAGTTGTGGTGCTGTCCCAGCCAAGTAGCAATGTTGCTTTCCAGAAGTCCAGGCTTCATGATGATGTCGGTCAACCAAGGATAGTTTTGGAAAACAGCACTCGTGCGGACTGTTTGGGGATCGAAGATGGTGAGCAATGCTGAAGTCGACATTTTGCTTGTCGAGGAAGAGGATTTGTTCATCGAAGTAGACATTGAAGTGTGGTTTGGGAGTAAGTTCAAGTACGTAACAAGGATTCAAGTACTAAAAAAGGATGAAATTGACGGTGGCAGTGCCCGGGATCCCCACTGTTACATGTCACACCTGTTACACTGTCACGGGCCTCTGCTCTTGTGCTTCTGCTTGAAATCTGAATGTAGCACAATCCGGGTGGTCTCCCTCTAATGACATGGAAGTGTATGAGCACAGAAGGCTCCGAAATGAAAGGAAAGGTAACATGAGAAAAATAATGTCATTTGTAGTACAATTTTCAGCGATATCAGCACTAGGCGTCCCTGCTGGATGACACCTTCCTGTCCTTGGAGACTTCCTCCACCTCCTGACCACCGCCATCCCCTGTTGCATTACATCACCCCCATCTCATCACTCCCTGCCCTGCCGCCACCCCTGATTGGTCTGCTTCATCATGTGTCTGATGGGGCAGGGAACGGCCTGCTCCCTGCCCCGCCATGGTCCCCTGCCATGCTCCTCATCTGCCACACTCCCTGCCCGGTCGCGCTCCCCGCCCTGCTGCCACCCTCGATCTGTCATGCATCACCGCCGTGCTGCTGCCCCTGCTCCCTCCTCCCTGCTGCCACCTCTGTTCCTCCATGCCTTGCTACCGTCCCTGATCCCTGACCCGCTTCCCATCCTGACCTGCTTGTCGCCAACCAATTCTGTGACCTGCTCGTCGCCCACCCATTCCCCGCCCTGCTGCCACCCCGGTTCCACATTCCACACCCTGCTGCCATTCCCTGCCCTGCTGCTCCTACTGCCACTCTCCGCCCAGCCGCTCCTTGCCCAATGGCCCCAGTCCCTGCCATTGGTCTATGACCACTGTTGGGGGCTTGGGCCATTATCACTGCATGCTGCCGCGCCACCGCTGCCGCCGCCGTCCTCGTCGTCCTTGCTGGCCGTGCCAATGCTGCTGCTGCTGCGCCGCCGCCACCGTCGTCATTGCTGGCCATGCAGCCGTCACGATCGTCACTATTGATGGCCGCTGCTGTCGTCGTCGTTGTCGTCGCTGGCCACGTAGCCATCATTGTTGCTGCTGCTGCCGCTGCCGCAATGGCCCCAGTCCCTGACATTGGTCTATGACCACTGTTGGGGGCTTGGGCCATTTCTGCCGCATGCTGCTGTGCCGCCGCCACCGCCGCCGTCGTCATCGCTGGCCGCTGCTGCTGCCGCCGTTGTCGTCGTCACTGGCCATGCAGCCGCCGCCGCCATTACTGTCATCACCGCCGTCGTTGCTGGCCATGCAACCATCGTTGTCGTTGTCGTTGATGCTGCCGCCGTGGTTGCCGTGAGGCTGAAAGAGTAGCAAGGGGAGAAGGGGGATGGGATAACAACGCACCATTGCTGACATGAGGTTGGGAGTGGGCAGTAAGGCGGGGTTGGTGTAGGCAGAGTACAGGGTGCACCAGATGGCATATGCAGGGCCCAGGCAGTGTGGATGGAACGCGGGGTGCGCCAGGTGTTGTGGATGGAGTGCAGGGTGTGCTAAGCGGTGTGGGCAGGGTGCAGGGTGCACTAAGCGGCAGAAGCAGGGCACTGGGTGCACTGGAATTAGCAGAGCAGAGAGCGGGTGGTCGAGAAGCGGGTCAGACGCGGCAGAGCGAGGAGCGAGCGGGTGAGGCATGGCAGGAGTGAGCAGGGCAGTGAGAAGGCAACACGTGATCGTGTAATTTATTGAGATCATGTGACATATCAATATAAACAAACAGAGCCAAATGTTGAATCGCCTTAGATATCAAACAAACAAACAAAAGATGGTCGCACCATCTTTTGTCTTCCGCTCCATCACCTCACTCTCGTCCGCCTCATCACTCTCGTCCGCCTCGTCACTCTCGTCCGCCTCATCGCTCTCGTCCGCCTCGTCGCTCTTGTCCGCCTTGTTTCCCCTGTCTACCCGCCCACCGAGCCTCCTGCCACGCCGCCTGGGACATCTATTTTATGGTTCGTGATGGACAGGGACAGCATTCTCTGTGCGGCAACTGCAGTGCCGCACAGGGAATGCTGCCCTTGTCTGTCATCAGGTGTCTCTTAGCTCGACACCTGCAGAGGTGCGTGTATTCCAATGCGACTCATTATTGGTCGATGTGGTGCTCGTTGATGTGGTTTTTCAGAATTTTATGTGAAGAGGGTGGCCGTATGGGCCTTTTGGTTTGGTGGCGGCTTAGATGCGAGCCGGCCCCAACCAACCCTCATTCATACCCACCTGGGGTGGCCAATTGGGCCAAGGATGTGAGTGTCGTCTATTATGCAGACGACCTCCCCCAACCCCTCATCATTGTAAGTGATTTTGCCTTGCTTGTGCTCATACCCTGGGGTTGCCGTATGGGCTCCGAGATGGACTGCTAGCCGCCATGTGGTTAGCGTCCTCTCACCCCACTCATACCTTGGGGTTGCCGTATGGGCTCCGGGATGGACTGCTAGCCGCCATGTGGTTAGCGTCCTCTCACCCCACTCATACCTTGGGGTTGCCGTATGGGCTCCGGGATGGACTGCTAGCCGCCATGTGGTTAGCGTCCTCCCACCCCAGTTTCTTACAGATTCCCTCTCTTATGGACAACAATCAGTAAGTCCGTTTTTTTTATCTACTCGAGACTGGGGGGAACTCTTGCTTCAGCGAAGTGGGGCACTGCTTAGATTGCAGTGCCCTCTTTGCAATGAAGCATATATTGCGATGTGAATGGCTAGTCAGAGGTGGATTTGGCCACCCATCCTCTGACGTAAATGCCTGACATGGTTTTCTTTTTGATACGTTTTACACTAGACTTGTAAATTATTTGTACTTGACGCTTTTTTTGAAATGAAGATGATATAAAGAAATCATACTGTAACTTATGCAGTTTTGCAGCCCTAACCCTAACCCTAAGCAGGGCTAGTGGCTTCGAAGCCATGCACCCTCTGCTGTCATCACACATCCTGTGAAGGGAGTGTTTTACATCAGTTTACGCCATTTGTATGTGGCGGCAATGACAGTGGTGGCGGCTGCGGCTGCAGCATGCGGCAGCAA
Organism: Clavaria fumosa; assembly: GCA_951802425.1. NCBI lineage: Eukaryota > Fungi > Basidiomycota > Agaricomycetes > Agaricales > Clavariaceae > Clavaria > Clavaria fumosa. The sequence goes on along the minus strand of OX637794.1, from coordinate 5,239,957 downwards.
TGGCCCAAGCCCCCAACAGTGGTCACAGACCAATGGCGGGGACTGGGGCCATTGGTGGCAGCAGGGACAGGGCAGAAGCAGAGCGTCAGGGTGGGGAAAGGGAGCAGCAGTGGCAGCAGGGCAGGGCGGGACAGCATGGCAGTGGCAGGCATGCACAAGGTCTTGTCTCCGCAAGTATCCGCTACAGGGCCATAGCACGAATGCCAAGAGGGCACGACGGCACCAGTAGGTAAATACAAGGAGAGGAGAGCAGGTAGACACAAAGGGACAACTATAAACAAGTGAATGAGAATTATTATAGACACAAGTAAACGAGAGAACGTTTGAGCATGAGCCCTTCTCAACACTCATCACGCTCTCTTGATGCTTTGTCCCAGCCTTGGATATATTCTTGTTGTGCCTTTGTAACTACACATACAGTAGTCTTTCCTGGTCTGAACATGTCTTGTTCCCCCTTTGTCCAATCATTGTACTTGCCTACCCTGGTAGTTATAGAAACTTCCTTCTTGTCTGAACTTATTGCTTCACACCTTGTTCTCCCCTCTGTCTAATCGTTGTGTGGTACCACTGTCGACTGAACCTCCCCTATTCAAGAGATGTAGTCTTGTATTGTTGTAGTCAAGGTGATCTGGAAAACATTATATATGCATGACCCTCACTCTCTCTTAGTGCTTATCCCCCTCGCAATGGCTCGAAACAAACAAACAGCACAGAGAAGTACCGGCGGTCGCGCTCTCCGCATTGTCCCAGGGTCAGCTGTATCCACAAGAACGACAGCTACTTCTACAGTGCTGGTTAGACCAGAATTTGCTAGTGAGGGTGAAAATGTGAGTATTCGCCTTTGCTCTGAGCACTGGTACAAAACAATAAACTTTTTCCACAGTTCTGCTACATGTGCCTTAATGGTGGTTTTCTTTTTGTCTTTGATTACTGTGCTCGGGCGCTATGCACAAAATGCCTCACTGTCCCGACTTCGATCGACACCGAACACCTCAAGTTCATGTGTCTCACCTGCCATGCTCGGTCTTTCAAAGGACCCACCCTCAGCCCATATTATGTGAGCATTGATTTACTTATTCTGTTTCGTTCTCTTATCTTTGCATTGTAGGGGTTCTATTTGACAAAGGGCCTTGACATCATCGACGGGAAGCCCGACACGGCAAGATTGCGACCAGCGTTTGCACAACCTCTCAAGGTAGTAGGCAATTTTCAAATGACTGCAAATTCTCGTGTCAGCAACAAGGGACTACTTGTCTTGCACTTTCTCCTCAAAGGAATGGATCATGCTGGAACGCCGGCAAGACTTCTCGCCGACTATATGCGGTCGTATCTTGGAGATGAGGCGTTGCAGTATGAAGAGGTTGTGTTCGATCTTGCCAATGACATCCTTATCAATTTGCACGCAGAGTACATGAAGAGCTTGGTGCATAAGATTCAGTATGAGCTTTCTGTTTCATATCATATTGTACTAACCATTTTCACAGAAATAAACATCCCCGTGTCGTAATTTTTATTACGAATCATTCTCATGATGACACTGGCAACCTCTTTCTTTCACCTGGGTTATGCACCCAGGTCAAACCCATGAGTTTGTTTACAATGCATCTGCCTCCAGCTAATTTGAAGCCTTAGTTTCTCAACGTCCTCCTCCCACCTGCCCACTTGACATTCCTCAAAGGGGCAGAGGTCACATTGTGGATGATGTCCTGTGGAACATTAGTCAAGAACTTCCGTAGTTATTCAGAGCTAGCAGAGGCAACCAAGCAGTAAGACAATAACTAGCACTCTCAATTTGCTAATTAATCAAAATTTCCAGCCTTTTGATTTCGGATGTCATCACATTCACAGCCGCTGAGCTGCAACCTTGCCTTACGGCAGGGTTTGTAGTTGGCTATGCCCAGCAAGTTCTGGTGGAGGGATTCCCTCTGGAGGACTGTCTCCGGAGGCTCCTACCTGCGACATCAGCAATTTGTCGCCACACCGACATCGTCCATCTCCAGGCAAGAGAGGGACAAATACGTGGTGCTCGTTATATGTGGGTTCACCCTGAGCTTCGCCCTTGGGGAAATCAGCTCCCAGTGCAGTGCAAGGCTTGTGGCTGCATCCGCTCCTGGGTCTCATCTACTGGTAATGCTGGGGCGAGAATATTTGCTTGTCGAAATCCGCAGTGCACCAACAAACTTATCTTCAATGCACCTGAGGAGAAAGTTTGGCTGGGAGGCGAAATTTTTGGAGGGCGCTGGCTAATTATAAATCAACAGTAGTGTAAAGCATCTGTTCCTTCACGTATGAAGGAACATGGATATCTGACCTAACCGCCTGACCCACACTAAATGATGGCAATATAACCTACAAACCCATGCCACATACCTCTGTCCCCAATTCATCCTTTATCTCATAAATACGTACCATACATACAACCGTGTCTTTGTCTTTGCCAATGTTGCAGTATATAAATGCTGATTCAACAGCCCAATCATCAATTAATGAGGCATACGTGAGGGCCGATCAAGAGACATCATTGGGCAAATGTGTAGGCCCAGCCTGAAAAATGTATTACCTGCGAAGACTGCATGTTGGCCGAATTGTAAATTTGTAGTAATGAACATATAGGCCTACATAACTGTGGCTAATACATTGCTCAATGGCCCATTCATCAATTAATGAGGCATATATCAGGGCCAACATAAAGGCCTAGATGACACTGGCTCTCACATTGCCTTGTTACCAGCTACTCTGATTGAACTTCTCTAAATGACTATCCTCTGCCATCAATGCTGTACTGTGTGCCTGTCATAAGAGAGCATCACAATATATGAAAATACCTCACGAGCCCGAATGCCTCTGCGGAGACACGATCCCAACAACTCCAGCGACGAGATACATAGACCATATATTCCATAATTGCCGAGCATACGACGAACACCGACACATACTATCGGAAGTGCATCGCGACCACTCTCCGCCAATCCCGCTCAGCGGTACCAAAGGACTACTCGCCATCGCGAAATTCTTACACCAAGACATACTATCGGAAGTGCATCGCGACCACTCTCCGCCAATCCCGCTCAGCGGTACCAAAGGACTACTCGCCATCGCGAAATTCTTACGAATCTCCGGAGTATTCACCTCAACCGGAGAGCCGCTCAAACCCCCTATCCCACTAGAACTACCCAGCCTTAACCTCTTCGATACTGCATCATACCCAACAAACCCGCCTGACCCACACTAAATGACGGCAATATAACCTAAAAACCCATGCCACATACCTCTGTCCCCAATTCATCCTTTATCTCATAAATATGCACCATACGTGCAACCGCGTCTTTGTCTTTGCCAATGTTGCAGTATATAAATGCTGATTCAAAAGAAGAATAGAAAAAAAAGGAGTCATGTGACCTTGTTGACTGTCAAACCCCCTAACATAGATTTGCGAATTCAGCTCATCCAATGGCCAAAAGGAAGCATCAAGAGACTGACTTATCTGGCTCAAACAAGAGGACCAATTATGCTCCTTGTGATGCATATGTATCGTCTAACTGAGCTGAGTTGATGTCTAATGCCCACCCAAGGCCATCTACTTTGAAAGGCACCATGTGGAGCCTCTTACGCACTACGATACGCAAGCACGTAACTCATAAAATGCAAAAGCCACTCAAGACAAGGCAAGTCATCAATTTTTAATCCTGTTAAGCCAGCTAAAATTGAAGGAAGGTTGAAAATTTGGGGCGAACTTGAGGAATTGAGAGTTGCCATGGATTCCAGCAACGAGAGTAATGCTGACGACCAACCTGTGACTCAAGAAGAACTACAACGTGTAGTTCTAACTGTGGCCTATGCCCTCTTCAACCCAAGTGCGTTAGCTTAAATGACTTGCAACAATCAGCTGAACACTTTGACCATTCAGTTCAAACGGAATGGGACATAGATCGGTTTGCAGACAGTGTGAAACATATCAATCTCATAGCCAAACGCAGCAATAATTTCGATGCAGCCTTGGTGAAATTCAGCAAGTATTTCAAGCAGCCTCAAGACCTCGGTGTTCAAGAGGAACCCTGCACAATAATTGATAAGCACGGTCGTATCTTGCTGTGGGCTCTGCCTGGAATTCTTTCTAGTGCTAGAGTGGTGAGATAAGGCAATCAAATTTGAACCATATTTTCTAACCAATTTACAGGAGCAGTACAACAGAGGGTGTGAGCACATTAGCAAGCATCTGGACAGAGACTTGCCAAGTAATGCTGGGCGTACTACGGGATTTGTCGAACCTGAAGGCGGAGGTCGTTTTGGTGCCGGAATCAAGTCCTTCTCTCCTGGCTGGTTTATGCAAGGCCAGCAACAGGTAATGCTGTCACATAACTACCTTGTTTTACTGTCTCAATGTCAACAGCTCAGTGATAAACTGCATGCTTCGACCAGCTTGCAGACTGCATATGGTTCCTCCTTCATTCGAGGAATCGCACATGCAGAGAAGCTGTGCAATTCAATTATGGCCTTGGTCGCACCAGAACAATATGACTTTGGGAGCTCAGCCATTGACCAAGTGCAATCTGGGGTGGCAATGGCAAAAACATACAAGAATGTGCAGCTTTGGCCCTCAATCTTTACGGCAATGGAAGTCATCGTGAACAGGAAGACTCCTGCACATCGCGACAAGGGAGGCTGCCTGGCTCACTACGATCTTTTGGTTAGTGCTGGAACTCACAAGCAGGCATACATGACACTCCAGGAACTTGGTGGTCAATTTGCCTACAATCCTGGAACTGTCCTTGTATTTGCGGGTAAAGTTTTTCTGCATGAAGTGATGGATTGGGAGGGTGGCGAACGATTGTGCATTGCTCATTTCATGAAAGATTCTGTTCATGACCGTCTACAGATACCACGACCAACTTACCCAACTCAAAATACGTACATGCAATTGTTGACCTAGGTACATTTATATAGAAACTGGTCACTTCATCACTGTTGCTGAACTCCAGGAAAAGAGCTTCTGTCTGGGTGAAATTCCAGTGCTTTGTATCCCCACAATTGATGTGGCTAGCTAAGATTTGACTTGTGGTAGACTCAAAATATCACCCCAGGCAGTAGATGCAGCCTCCTTCATCCACTTCCATACCATAGCCTGCTTCTCAGCATAGCTTCTGTGACCATGCAAGCACTGTGTTTCTGCCCAGACTCTCCTCCTCTCCCATTCCCTTTGTTGGTGTGAATACCATGCCAATGCCCATGTCATTTCGTGTCTCACCAATAACATCTCTTCTTCCCACCTGTCATATCGAGCCTTTGCTCTCAGCCAGTTCACCCTCAATACTTATTTCAGTCAGCATAGAAACATATGAGGAAGCTAACATATCGAAGAACTCACTTTCATTCATCAAAGGGTTCCTGGCATTCCCCCCAGTCCCAATCCTCCAGAACCAGGGTAATGCATCATTTCGCTGCCCAATCCGGTTTTCCTCTGCCACATCTGTGTTAACTTTCAAGTCCGTGTCTTGGAGAACTTGAAACTTCTCAAGTACATGTGCAGGTGCTCCCAGGCTTATCAAGGCAGACCTAGCACACTTGTACCTCCCAGTATACTCCTTGATCTTGTCATTCACTTGGAGGAGTTCTGAGCGGCTCCTGGTCTTGCTTGCCTGGGTTTTGGATTTTCGAATTCGTATCTTGTAAAGCAACGACTTGTGTCCGATTGCCAGTCTGAGCCCTTCAAGTGACTCCTCTGCTTGTACCACCCGCAGCTGTATTTCTTGATCCACAAATTTTTCCCACCCATTTTTCAAGCAGAAGTCGTGGCCAAACGTAGAAGGCATCCAAAGCCTGTTCTGTATGAAATTCTGCTCGTCCATGTCCAGGTCTTCCACGTCACCATCTTGAGGATCATCCTGTGTTTCTTCTCTAGGTCCAGTGTCTTCTGGCATGGTCTCCTGGTGTTGGTCATCCCACTCGAAATCTCCCAGAACAGTATAGACTCGTTGGTTGAAATTTTCAATTTTGGATTGAAGTGCATTCTGTTTATCAATAATGCTTTGCTTCTGAGCTGCTGTGAGTCTCCTCTTCCGGGTTAGGTCAATTGAACATCTGGAGGCTCATTGGCATGTGTGTAGGCTTAGCATCTTGGATGTCACTTACTGAATATGTTCCAGATCCATGCCTTGAGTCAGGAATGATGTAATCCCTGAAGGTACTCCAGTTTCTTTTTCCCTAGCTGAGAGAGTTAGCCTGATATCTGCAAGAGTTGGTGCTTCATATTGAAATTTTCAGATTTCTGTCTCTAGTGATGAAGTGAGGAATATCAACTCACTCTTTTCCAGTTGTATATCGTATATTTTGAGGGCTTCCCCTCGATTTTGCAGAGCAATCTGCTCTAAATTCATCCATTCTTCTCTTGCTTCTGATCCAATCCCTTCATTCAAATCATTGAATGCAATCTTGGTTTGTCGAAGACCTTCTGTTGCAGCATTGTACTTCGCCAGGAGGGCCTTCACTAGATTGCATATTCAGTTATCCCAAATTCGCTTAGAAAATTTTGATACCCACCAATACCCACTGTTTTCTTCCAGTTTGAATCTCGCATGTAGTCGTCTAATATTTCGTGCCGATGTGCCTTGCTCATGGCCCGTATGCTGCTGGAGACCTTGTTCAGGTTTGACCACAGAGTCTCCAAAATCTCTCCATCTTGTTGGCCAGCACCATGAACAAAGTTCAAGGAGAACAGTGGGAAACAGGAACGAATGTGTGCCCCCAAGTGAAATTTACCCACTGCAGGTATGATTGTTGTTGAAGGGTGCACAGACAGATACTGGCTCCCCTGGACCCTCTTGTCGAAATTGCGAATCCACTGACAACAGATATCATAGATGACTAAAGTCTCTGTCATCCCTTCTGTCCTATATTTGATAGCTTGGCAAATTGCATAGTCAATGTTGATGTGACTGGAAGAAAAAGCAACAAGTATTTGCAACCAAATTAAAATATACAGACATTTTCAGCTCACCGCTCGCCCTTCTGGAAATCAACCACAGAATGTGGCACGAAACACCCATGCCGTGAGCAGGCACATGCCCCTATTCCTGTGGCTTCCAGGTGACTTGAGTGAGCATTTGACTGGCTTATAGCCCTGTGATTTGAGCATTTTGATTTCTGTTGTAGGAGTGAATCTCAGGTGACCAGTCCAAGTTAGACACCTACATCTCGAATCTCTAAGCCCTCAGAGAGGTGATGTTGATAATTCACCTCCTCTACAATATATGCCTCTCCATTTGCTAACCTAACATCTTTCTCTGCTCTTCGCATTTTCAAGTGTTCTGCTGAGAAATTTCCATCAACAACCAGGGATCTGCGGAAAAGCCATCTGGCATTTCTTTATCAGGGTTCACATGCATTCAATGAAAACAAGACTTACTGATCTGGTTGACTTTGCCAGTTGTTAGGAAGATTAATGCCAGGTTGAGGGCAAGCAGGACAAAACAGTGCTAGGTCCCCATTTCCTGTTTTCCTATCCAAGTCGTGCCCAAAACCAAATCGTTTTCTATTTGTCAAGTCTCGCCATTGACGAGATACTCTCATTAGTTCACGGTATCGATCCTAATGCCAGCAGCTTGTCAATACAAATGGAGGGAAAAGGAGAGGAGGATACTAACTGGTACAGTGTCTGGGAAAGCATTAGAGGTAAATCTCTTTAGTTTGGAGTAAAAGGCGCCTGCTGAGGTTTTACACTCCATAGCCTCAATATGGAAGTGACCAAGGACTTCAAATGTGAACACTGTTTGAGGTTTCGTATAGCTGGCAGGAAACAGACGGTGTTGAAGCAGCTGTATATGGTGGGAAGGAGCATTTGAGCATTGGCAGTAATAGATGCTCCGTCGGCACACTCCATTTGAGTGTACAACTAGAAGCAGACTTGCACCTGGCCTATCCAAATTAGGTTCATTTCTGGTATCTTGCTCCCATTGATCCTTCTCCCTGTACCCTTCCTCTTTGAATTCTGGACACGGTGAGCCTTGATGCCCTAAGTGAATCGCCAGTCCAACATGTAGGAGATCAGATGGCAGGAAACAAACTCCATTCCAAACGTCAATGGAATGGAATGGGATATTGATGTGAGATTTGGCGCAGCATGAGGAGCAAGTTGCAGGCCGATAGAAACAATCACGGCATCGAAACTTGAAGTTGTTCTGATTGCAGACCTGACAAATTTTGGAAGGGGGTGGAGCTTCTAATTCCAAGATTTCCCTCAGGTAAGCTGTTCTTAAAGGAAGCCAATCCTCAAGGAATTCATTCTGAGTCTGAATGTGTACATTTTCAGATACTTCAGCATACAGAGAACAACTTGGAGTCCTCACCTTTCCTTGCTTTTTCTTATGTGAAATCCTTTGGGCATCAGAATCCAGTATGCACTCAGGGTCACCATCTGCATTAAATGTAAAGGGCAGAGTCTGTTTGGCCTCGCTATGGGGTGTTTGGGGGAGTAGGGAATCATTGGAGCAGGTCCCAGACCAAAGCTTGCTATGTAGAACGTTGTATGGTTGAGCAGGTTGTTTGTAGACATTTCGAGACTTCAAAAAGGATTTCCGCAGTCATTTATTGTAAATTGAAACAAATTCAACCTCCTGGGCATGTTCTTTTCGTTTAGTGATTGGCATGGCGGAGGTTGCAGTGGACAAAGTGTTGTGTCATGTGATTGGGCTGACTGAAAAACTCACATATGCAAAGTGTTGTGTCATGTGATTGGGCTGACTGAAAAACTCACATATGCAACTTCTATGTTGCAAAGTGTTAGAGTAATACAAATACAAGATACAATAAAATTCCAGTGGCAGTAGAATTACAAGAAGAAAGGCCTGTAAATGGCAATCAGACTATCCTTTGTTTTTCATGCTCAAACCAACTCTTCTCTGCAACGGTGAGGATCTCTTCTTGTAGCCTTGTCCGAAGCCCACCAATCCTCCAGCACTTCCATGCTTGTTCAATGTCTTGTTGAGACATCAAGGGGTTCTAAGGGATGTTGAAATGACATTAGAAGAAGAAAAGAAATATCCAATTACCAGCACCACATCCATTAATCTGTCACCTTCATGCAACCACAGCCTTGCAAAATGGATCGCATATATGCCACAATCATCTCCGTTTTTCTGTTTTGGAACCTAAGCAAGAACATATGAAAATATATGAAGCACCCTTTTTTGCACAATTTGCCACAAACCTTTGGTTGGATAACCTTTGGGTCCTTGGTGTACTTTAGGCCCTGTTGATGCCCAAGCTCTCGGAAGAGGTCTTGGATTGCCTTTGCGTCTTTGGAATGCACCCTGTCACGAAAAAAGCTGTCAAGTATGACAATGGTACTGTAAAGATGTTAGTACCAAAAATATTGCAAGAAATGGTACACTCACCATCCCCAGTTACCATCTGGCTGATCGACTAGAAAGCAATGGCCTGGGTTTGCCACAATTATGGTAAACCAATGCTTCCTGTAATAGGTATAGCATCCCCATAAATTCCAACAAGATATCAGCCACGTACAGTTCCTCACTGAACCCAGGAATAATCCAGTATCTGCATTTGTGTGCAGATTCTGGAAGCCATGCGATAATATCTCTGGTGCCATCCTTTCTTCTAATAAATGATCAGCTTTCACCCACATCATTAAGGGGTGAAATTACCTCAGTACTGGAAGGAAATATGTATTTGCGAGCCATATTCCAGATGCCCCTGTTTCCAATGCTTTGTATGTCTCTCTGTCCACCTTGAGCATTGTTAACAATTGAACATTGGTTGACGTACTGAAGTGCAAAGTTGACAATATCTCCCCCTATCCATTGACCAGCCTTGAGTTGGTCAAGTTCAATATCTTTCAATTGAACTGGACCTAGAAGCATATGTGTGCTCCCAACACTACAATGAGAAAAATATGTCAAATATATTGATTACATGAGGTTATTGATCTACCCTGATGTTGTCCCACCAGATACCCATGCAGCTTCGGATTCCTCAGGTCTTATGATATTGCCAATCATTAATGTTGAAATTTAGCTTTCAAAACAAGCCACATACCTAAGATATTGCCATGTGTCTCCCGGAAAGTTAGGCTTGACAGATTGAACAAACGCTTCATATGTTTGTTGACTCCAGAGACTTGATTCTTGGTCAAAAAGGAGAAATAGTTTTGGAAACAGTACCCATCCTAGATCCTCTCAGACAGACATGGAGCAAGCTTTCAAAAGTACATACCTTTAGTCTTGCCCCAAAACTGTGCTAATTGGGGTTTCAAAGGTCGAACCAGATTGACATGGAGGACCATGACCACATGACGCCCTTTCTTATCAGGGTGACTCATCTAATGTCATTAGTAATGCCTATCCTGCAGTTTGGGGAGACTCACTTTACAAGCTGATGAATCCCTTTCTAAGCGAACTTGTACTTGGGGAAACCCCATGCCTGTCAAAGTCATTGCGGCCCTTTCACAACTCAGTGAGGAGATTGAATGGACAAGAACAAAAGTACTTACATGGCACCCTGGACTTGAAACGAGGCAACCAAGGATTTGGGGTTGCTGGTGTTTCCACCCACACGGACAGCAGCACAAGGAAGGATGATTGGGGCAGACATGGTGGATATCGACAAAAGTGTATGCGACAGTCACACTATGTGACATCTGTTATCACAGCATCAGCACAGCCACACTAACTTTATGAGTGGGTAATCTTTTGGAAAATACAGCGTTGTTCACAACCCCTGTGGACCAGCATGACTATCTGACATTGTCTGGTACCACAATTGTGAGCCATAGTTGTATCACAAATTTATGCAAAGATATTCAAGCAAAGGTTCTGCTGACGTTAGTCAGCTTTTCCTAGTTTCTGCAATAATAGCAATACATTCTCCTCTTACCCAGAACACACATATTCAAAGAGCATTTGGATATTCTGATGCCAAGCTATGGTCACAGTGTGAGTCACACCCATAATCCCGGGCATAGCCACAACAAGTCACAGTCACATCTCCCAACACACAATTCACATGAGCAAAGCTATGTTATTTTGCATCAAAATGTGCCATTGCTTCACTTCAGAAGCAATATCATATATATATAATGCAGAGAAGGCTTCGGATCGAGAGGACTGGAGTTCACGCGAGAGACATAGTGTATTCAGTAGTGTAATAAAGATCACAAGGATAGCACATACCTGGAGTTCACGCGAGAGACATGAAGCTCCAGATACGGCGGTACGAAAAATCCTCAGGGCCCTGAGGCCGCTGCGCTGGCAAGCACGTAACCAAGATGTGAAGCTCCAGATACGGCGGTACGAAAAATCCTCAGGGCCCTGAGGCCACTGCGCTGGCAAGCACGTAACCAATAGGAGTTTAAACTAAACGTACTAGTCCTCTTTCAGATAGACCATTAGCCGAACCTTCGTCATCACTCTGGCTGTAAGATGTGACTGCTGTGGAATTTCGTACATTAAAAAAATACACAAGGCTCACATATTCAAAGGACATTTTGCATATTGTTATGGAGAGTTACGGTCACAGTGTAACTGTCACACCCGGGGTCCCGGGCACAGCCTCAGCAAGTCACAGTCACAACGCGTGACAAGTGACTCACGTGAGCCAAGTTATTTTCTCACGTGACACACCACCTCTTGCTTCCCAACAACACCACTGCTTTATCAGTTAGGCAGCAAAGAAAATGACACGGTGGACGACCCCAGAGTATACCAAAATACTCACAGAAAGTCTTGTAGCCTACAGACAGGCAAACTCAAAAGACCGCCTCGAAATTGTCAAGCAAATCAAAGCGAAAATCAAGGATTCAGCTGAGCAGGACAACAAATGTGTCCCAGAGGATCTTAGCACCGTAACCTATGCATTTTATGTGTCTCCTGAGTTGATTTGATGTTTGTCTGTTCATAGAAAATTCGCAATTGGCTCCACAATAACCGCAGGGCTGTCAGTGGAGGGGAGGAGTCTTCTGGTTCAGAAGATGATGGCAACCAAGGCCTTCAGTTCAGCAAACGACAGAGGTGGACCCTCCAGCGTGTTGTGGAGCAGTGCAAGAAGGGGATTATCAATGCCAGGGCCCAGGAGTTGTCAAATGCTGAGAGGGGATCAGTCCAGTTCCTCAGCTCATATCGTCGTGCTAGGACTGAGATTTGTCAAGAGCTAACACAAGAGGAGCATCAGAAATACATGGGGTTGGTGGAGAAATGGAATAGGGAGCCTGTCCCAGTTCCTGTGCAGAGAGAGTGAGTATTTTAATTTACCTTTCTCAACCAGTAGAATGGCTGAAATGTTGCTTGGAGATTGGCTTCTCGCAAATTTATGCATGAGGCCCTGAAGTTTGCCCGTTTTGCAAAGGAGCAGATGGGTGTTGAATTATTTATGTTGACTGGCTGGCAAGATGAGAAAGGGAATATAAAGAAGGCAAAGTGAGTCTCAATTGCATGCCCACTGGTCCATCAGATTAATTCTCTGTATACATGCTCCAGGATTCAGACCCCTGGACCTGTGACTAGTGGGTTCAAGGTACAATTTCACAAAGTTGGTTGTGAGGTGTGGGAGGAGTGGGATAAATATTTGGCTGAGACATGGAATGGTGAGAAAATGATGTGAAGCCAAGGTTGGGGAAGTACTGACAGGATTTCAGATGAGTTACAAAGGAAGCCTTTTGTTGATGAAGAGGAGATGCTATCAAGGAAAGGAAGAGATATTAGTGTGCCATGGGATTTGCTAACAGATCATGAGGGATGGCCCATTCTTCCTTTGGAACTCAACCTACCACTCGCACAACTCAAAGAAATTTTGCGGTCATTTTTTACTATCACTTATCGTGAGTCTGTCTTGCTCAATAGTCCAAGTCTGACAAGTTACTTCCAACATGTAGGCAATACAACAAAAAACAAGAAGGTTGCTGTCCCTTGGCAACTGATAGCTGATGCTCCACACAAGTTTATTCCTCATGAATACCTTCCAGAGGGAATGCAAATTCGCGAGCCTTCAAAAATGCAATATGTCGATGTCAGAAGGCTCTGTGATTTCCTGCATCACCGACAGACTTTGGGCCAGAAAATATTACGGTTTCAATATGTTCTCCCACAGCACCAGAGAGGGAAGCCATCAAGGCATCTAGTCAACTATCACCAGCAACCTGAACAAGAGCCATCATTGTCATCTGACAAAGAGGTGAAGAGGCTCTCCCTCAAGAAGGGGAAAGAACGAGAGGTCCAGCCTGTCCATATCAGTACTGAGTGAGTGTTCTCATATCATCATTATCATCATCATCATCATCATCAATGCACATTTGAAATGCACATAGTGAAGACATTGGCTCAGATGAGTCAGACAGTGATTCGGGGTGCATCTATGATGGGGATAATGATGATAGGGTTGAGGCTTCTGTTCCCCCTGATAGTGATGCAGAAGAATCCTGTCTGAGCAAGCAGGTGGATATGCGAAGGGGTGATGGTATTGAGGGGAATGGGTTAGAAGGTGACCATGACAGGCAACATCCAGGTGAGAATTTTCCAGTCCAGCATAAATACAATACAGATAATGGAATTTTGGACAGGAGAACAAGGGATGTGGGATGATGTGGGTGTGCATAGAGATGTTCATGGCCTTGTTGCTCATATGGCAGTTCAGATCCACAAGGAGGCAGGGCCCAGCCTGCCCAAGAGGAAAAGGGTATACCATGATGAAGAGGAGGAGGAGAGGTCTAAGCAATATAGGACCAGGGCTAGAGAGAGGGCTTCCATGGATGCCAAGAAGCGGGTACTGCGACCAAGGGTGAAGCACTGAAAATCATCCTTGACACTGGTGACAGTCATTTGTAGTGCATATCAATCTGCATGATGTCTCACTAGGTCCTAATAATTCTTTGCAATCTGTCCTTTTGTGGTGCCTATAGTTTGGCCCTTTCTAAGGAATTTCAGATAATGATCCACTTCCTGAATCAGTCAGCTTTGCATTACATCATTGAAGAACCTGTGCCTATCAGAAAGCATATTTGAGTCTTGTTATTAGATGCATCATGCTGTTCAGAAGATTCATACCTTTATAAGCAATATCTGATAATAATATCCTCCTTCATTATTCCCACTAGATTGTTGAAGGTGGAGTGTGCCCCATTGAACCACATATGTGGGTCCTTTTATAATGGTTTGTCTCTTTATAAGGAATATCAGATTATATACTGCTTTGCATCACTTCCTCAATTTAATTCTAGACCACAATGGATCATTTTTATGTACAAAGGCTCATCCTGAACAATTCTAATACATTCTCCTCTTCTTTAGAACACATATTCAAAGTGGATTTGAATACTCTTATGCAGAGTTGGTCACAGTGTGACTGTCACACCCGGGATTCCGGGCACAGCCACAGAATGATATAATCACAAGGTGTGATAACAGACTCACATGCACAACTTCTACATTGCAAGAATATTTGAACAATAACAATACATTCTACATTGCAAGAATATTTGAACAATAACAATACATTCTCCTTTAGAACATGTATTCAAAGTGGATTTGAATACTCTTCAGAAAGGATATTAAGGCCCATCCTTTTCCAAAGAATATCCTGACTCAGTTGACAACCACATTTCACTCTAGTTTATAATGGCTCCATTGCATATTCGATTGGTACATTTGCTTCTACCCTTTGAAGACCTATTGGAAGGCATATTTGTTTTCATCGCACCCAACTATGTTAAGTTGTCATGGAGGAGTCTCAGATGATAAGGAGTCTCAAATGATGCAGATGACCTTGTAATTTACATATCTATCAAATAGCACATCTGATCTTTGCTTCCTAATCTTGTGCATATGCTTTATCCCCAGCTTTTTGATCTAATTTGTCATGTAAGTGAGAGAAATGTTTGAATAGGGTGCTTCAGACCCTCTACACTGGTTCCTAAAATGGGTGTCGGCCAGCCCTTTTGAAAGGGTATCATCATTACCATGGGATCCCTGTATGCCTGGCAGGATTTTGGTATATCAAGTTGATCGGCCAAGCCTATAAAGCTATATCTCGGCCGACGATCGGCTGGGCCCATAAAAAGGGCATCAGTCAAAATCGGCTAGGCCTTTTGGATAGGGGGTGGGTGTGCTGAAGGGGGTGGCGCAGTGGGGTTCAACTCCGACAGTGGATTTCCAGTGGTCCCCGTGGGTAGTCCTGGGCTCAGTGTTGACCAGTCCTTAGGAGCGAGCTCCTTCAGGACCCTGAGTTCATCAGTGGTTGGGTCATGAGACCCCACAGGCCTTGCTGCATCGGTGGCCACAGTGGGCAAGGGCTTCATCATCAGTGGTCAGGTATCGGAATTGCGGAATCATATCAAGAGGGTTGGTCAATCGATGTCTGGGTTGTGTTTCCAAAGCCATGACAGTCCGAGTATGACCTTCACATCCAAATGGAGTTGGGTAACATAGAAACATTCAGTGTGCATTGTGCTGTCTTCAAAGCAGAATTGTTGGTTGGTCACTTGGGTGATCAGTCCTGCGATGGACCCGTCAAATAGCCTAAGTTGTATAGGGTGGGTTAGTGTTGAACGGAATTTCAAAGGTGTAAAGTTGGGCAAAACGAAACATTCGGTAGCTCCACAATCTACAAGTGTGGGTACAGGGGTATTGCTAATTTGCAGAATAACAACGGAAATCAAAAAGGCAGCAGAAGAAATAGATGACAGAACCGTTTATAAGGGGAGTTCATCCATGGTACAGGTATCAGTATTGGTATCTATGGCAATATCGCAACTCAAGAATCTCCCTACATGCCTTGAGATGCTGGAGCATTTCCCAACTTGTCGCTGGCCAAGGGCTCAGCTGCGGTCATGGTAAATGTGAGGGTGGCATGGGCAGCAGACTTGCAGTTAGTGGGGATCAACGGGCATGTATTCGAGAAATGCCCTTGACCCATGCAATATAAGCAAAGTCCAGCGGCCTGGTGGAGAGTGGTCTGCAAGGTGTGGATTTCTCCATCTTTCCCTCCTTCGGCTTCGTTACAGGGGTCGAGGCAGGTTTGGCTGGAGCGGATGTCATGATGGGGTTGGTTACTGGAGTGGGCGCAGGGCGGTTCGAGGATTGGTTGTTGGCGGGTTTCGCATTGCGGTCTTTCATCGGGTTTGACAAATTTCCACACAACGAGTCGCCGGGTCGCTTTCTGTATTGGACAGATGTCGGAAAGCGGCCTTGTTCTTCCTCGCATTGCCAGTACCGCTGCTCAAAGGCCAAAGCTTGTTGACGGAGTCCGGTGAACTCCTGCTCTCGACTCGTGTATTGAAACTGGTCTTTGATGCAGTTGGCAAGCCCCTGGTAAAAGGCCTTGGCGAGCACGGTGTCATTGTATCCAGTGTAGGGTGCGTGCGAATTGAAGGTGACGATGTATTCTGTGATATGGGAATTGTTGGGCATCTTCAAATTATGCAGCACGCTCTTCGAAGTCATATGTGGGGGGGGTTTCTGAATACCAGAAATAATTCCATGGTGAAGTTATCCCAATTGTCCAACATTGTGGAGGGTGGTTGCTGGACAAGGTATGGCATCCACCAGGTATTTGCTTGATCTCGGAGATACGATGTGGCGAATAGAACACGATCCCGATCAGTAGCGAATTTCCGTGGCTTCCCCAGAAACCATGTAATGCACTGCAAGATGAACATTGTTAGCCATGCTGGGTCCTTACCCGTGAAGATGTCGGGCTCCTTGAGTTTGGGGCCATCGTCTCCAGGTGCTGGGTAGTAGATGTAGTATGGCAGACCGGCGGGCAGATTTCCGATGGGTACCACAGGAGGTACCGCCGGTGGAATTCCTTGCGGAATCCCCAGAATCTCGAAAGGTCGTGGCGGCAACTGTGGCGGGAGGCTCGGGGTTGGCAGCAGCAGACATCGTGACCCTCATGCTGAGGATGGTGGGTTGACACTGGGTATCGGAAAAGGAAGCACTGGTAGCACTCCAGAGTAGTTAGTTGTGAGTAGGGATAGTGGGGGTAGTACTGGTGTAAGTGTATATCTCAACACAAGAGCAGGGACTGAGGGTCGAGGTAGTGGAGTAGGGCTTGGAGGCATTGTGGGTGGAGCGGGAGGATACAGGGTTACTGGGACCAAGGGGTTGGAGCTCCCCGAGGAAACCAAACCTGGTCCAAGCATCATCCCTAACAAAGTGGACACAGAGGCTGGGGTCTGGGGACCCGAAGGTTGTTGGTCGGGTGTGTATAGATGGCGAGGGGTCTGGGGACCCGAAGGTTGTTGGTTGGGTGTGTATGGATGGCAAGGGGTCTGGGGACCCAAAGGTTGTTGGTCGGGTGTGTATGGATGGCAAGGGGGCCTGAGGTGGCACTGTTTCATCCTGATGGGACCTCAAGCGCATCCTCAGCAGGTTGGGTTGGGGTGTCTTTGGCACAGCATACGACATACTGTCAAGAGTAGGTCAATTCCACCAAAATACAAGTGTAAACGACAGTGAGGGAGGGTGTAGCAGTAATTCTGATGGTGAGAGGGAATTCTGCATGCAAGCTGCATTGGCAGGAAGAGGCACAGATACAACAGGAGGAGGTGGGAGGTAGCAGAACAACATAAGGGGGGGTTTTGACCTGGAGACCACCTGAGAGGGTGGCCACTATGTGATGCCCAGTCCAGTACCTGAGGCAGCTCTCGACAGCGATCCTTGTGCATAAGCAGGTAATCGAGTTTATGTTGTATGCTGTAGTAACTACTACAACCTTGGGGTTTATATAGTAAGTGGTATCTAAAATAGGATAGCGTAGGAGAAAATCTGCAAAGAAGAAGTTATAAAACAAAGACCAAGGAATTGCCCAGAAACATGTTTCAGCCACAGTATCCAAATCCCCAAATCTAATATTGTTAAGGGACCTTCATTAACTCATCTGGTGACCACCCTGCAAGTCCTAAACCGACTCCACTTGTTTCCCAAGTTTCCTGATGTCAGCTGAACAATGGCGAAGCATGCGGAGTATGTTGGAATTTCGACCCATGCATGGTATTGCTGATTGTCGATTTGGGACAGCAGTCAGGCGGCAGAATTACATTGGGAGTAGTCGTGGTGTGTGCGGGTGCATCGGGCGGCCCATAGTGGGGTGTGTTGGGTTGTGACACCTGCCTGATATGTAAACCTACCAAATTCTCCTTAATTTAGAGTCCTTAAATGGTATGTTAGGATTACTAGTTAAGGAGCTATGTTGAATCTTTCCAAATGTAGTAGATATGCAAATTTGAGTATAAATAGCTGACGGAACCTCACGTTGCAGGCATCATTATATACCCACTTATCGATTACACCATCCCCCAAGAGGATTAAGCCTATGTCTAGCCCAGCAAGGAGCTAAGGACAAATTTAGTTAAACTAAGGACTAAATCTAGTTGAACTAAATCTAGTAATTGCTGACTAAGGACTTAATCTGGTCAAGTGATCTGGGTACCCAAGGGTACCCAGGCTTTGATCGAGCCGCCCTATGCCGACTCCCTCGGCGCGGTAAGTATTGAGCAAGTTACAGATATCTTGGTATAGGGTACAAGCTGTTCTACTGTACAATGGCTAAGCCCATGGGATGTTGTGACTTAGGTTACTAACTAATAATAATATCTGCCCAAAGCAATGCCTTGCTAGCAGTGTTGGTTTCAATACTGTTAGCAGGAAGGTATGGAACTGGAGGGTCTACTAGTCCTGTAGGCCAACTGCATAAGGAATTGAGGACCTGTCTGAGTCATCCTGATTCTCAGTGACTCATTTCTGACTGCACCCAGTACCAGATCCATAACAGATGTGCAATGGGGTTCAGGTGGTAGGTATGCATAAGGTGTGTTAGGGAAGGGCATTGCAAGTACAGCCTGGTGGTTGTGAGTGTCATGTAAGAGCAGGGAAGGTCGGAGAGGCTTCTGGAAGGGGACTGCAGGTTCCAGAAGTGTGTAAAGGGGCTCGCAAGGTTGTAGAAGGCTGTTGGGAGGTTCATAAGTGTCAGTAGAGTCTGCTTGGGTAAGGGAAAATGAATGGGTCCTGATAGGCCACTCACATATATATACTGTGTCACAACTGTACAGAGGGGTGGATCCCTTTACATAGAACTACTAGCTCAATATACCATTGAGTCCAGTTCATTTGAGGGATAGAAAGTATTACACCTGTGAAGGACAAGGGACCATCACAGTCATGAGAAAAGAAGCCTGAACCCCACTCTCAGTCACCTTCACCCCTCACCTTCACCTTCATGAACACTCTTACTCACCCTCACCCACCCCATTTACTCTGTCACTCTCACAATCATCTTCACTCTCACCCTGGCTCACACTTCTGCTTCATCTGCACACCCACTCTACCCTTTACATTAAATCATGTAAATTCATATAAATATTACTGAAGATACTGCTCATAGGTATGCATCTACTCACAAAGTCTGATGAAAATATATGAAGTGTTTGCTGAGATATAGCCAATGTGCCATGCTCATTTAATATCAAGAATAATGGGGATCTTTGGAACAGATGGAAAGTGGGATGTGGTTTCCATACAAAAGATGATGCCAAAAAATGGGAACTAGGCATATGAATATTTTGGTGATTATTGGAAATTATTTAACAGAAGTTGGCCAATGCTGCATTGGCCAAGTGTTGTGGGTAGCAGTGTCAGGATCCATTACGTAAGCCGCCGTCACTGAATCCACAACGCGCTAGGGACTAGTTACGAGGGCCGAGTATGGGACCACGTGACCCTCCGCGACCATGCAGCGGCGCCTATGAGCTCCCGATAAGTGCCGCCACGTGCCCATGCCCACGTTCCTCGACCTTTTCCCATGCTTTGCAATTCGTGATGGAGGCAGATCAGCAATAATTCCTCTGACAGCTCTCATCAAGTAATCTACCCTAATCGGGACTAATCCAGGCCCCTCCACAGCCAGCCAAGCCCATGCTAAGCATTTCTCTTGTCACTTTCCCCTTATCTGTCCCTTGCCGCTACCTTCTGTATTTGGTATCCCCTTTTCCCTATACTGCCTCCCCTATTCCATGCGACTCAGTGCGCGTAGCCTCATTCCCCTTTTTATGACTCGTCCCCTACACAGCCCCCTTTCCCCAGTATATATAGTACCTTTGTAATGTGTGTAGTTCCCTACGTTGAAATCGAGCTTCTTTCCCCTTCTTGCTTCTGTGAGGGACTTGGACTGACACAATTTCAATGTCCACCCCTTGCTACTTCGACCCTGTCAACCCGCGGTCGGCCTAGCTTTCTCCCTACCCCCTGCCCGTCGTGTGCAACAGAACGACGAGAGAATCATCCTGGCATACCTGATGCGTAATGAAGACATAACAGACGAGTGGCTCACCATGGTCCTAGATTTTGGTGAGGACGAATATTGGGCCCGATACTTTGACGCCCGTGTAAGAACAGAATTCTACCCGGATGCCCTGACGGAATCCAACATATTGGAGACGGAAACTGCGGTACTGAGACTGCGAGAGCTATGCCCTTTCGAACTGTGGATTATTGAGGAGGAGAGATGACTTGCCCCCTATTTCGCAAGGTTGTATGCACAGGAACAGAGTCGACAAGAAGAGAGATTGAGAGAGGCACTGAGAGCTGCCCTACCGGATTCCGCGACCTCAGGCACAAGATCGCCCATACACAGCACCATTGACATTAACCTCGATGACCTCGAGGACTATGTGAACAGTGACAACGATGAGTCGACGAACGAATCCACGCACGTTTCCGTGGCAATCCAGACAGAGCTTAGCCTCATCGGAATCGAACAATTCCTCATCCACAATTACCGACCCCTCACCTTCATCTGTCATCCCATCAACCCCATCCCCCCCAGCACCACCAGTTCATACCGAGCCCCCCGTAGACTTCGCGAGTTTAGACGAGCGCCTAGCCCGGCCAGCACTGTCGCCACCACCACCACCACAATCACCTGCGACTCCAGAACCGGAACCGTGACCCCAACCCGCAAGTCCATCGCCGCCAGAACCCTCACCGCCACCCTCGCCCACACCCGAAATGGCAGACACCATCCCCGCGGCCCCAATGCCGAGGCTGGACCTAGCCGTTCCATCAAAAGATGGAAATAAGAAGAATTTCTGGACCTTCCTCAGGTCCCTCCGACTACAGTTCCTGGGAAACCAGGGGCTCTATGCCAGTGATCTGAACAAGATCTTGTTTGCGCTGAGTAAGATTACAGGAGAAGGATTCGCAGCAGAATGGGTGAACATGCGGGGTGATGAGATCCTAAATGCTGGAGTAGCCAGGACTTGGGAAGATTTCGTCCTGGATCTGTGCAGGGCCTTCGATGACCCTAACATCATGGCGACCGCCCTAAACGATATCACCAAGTTGAAACAGGGAGTGCTAGAAGCCGTGGAGTTCTTCGCTCTATTCGAAACGTTGATGCGCAAGGCAGAGTTGGACCCGGTCGACGACTCGGACATGTTAATCCACTGGTTGGAGATGAACCTCAACTGGAGGCTGACCACACGGGTCTACAACGTCAACCCCATGCCAGTCACCTACGCCCAATGGAAGCAACTGGTCGAAACGTTGGATGCCCAACAGAGGAGACTCGACACCATTATACACGAGCAAAACGCCAGCCGCCCCGCCCCTACCCAATTCCAGCAGTCGCGACCACTCCCTACGCCTCCGCACTACCCGAACCCGAACCCACCGCGACCCGCGCCTCGCTTCCCCTCCGTTCCGCAGCAGCAGCAACGCGCCCCTGCTCCTCAGATCATGCCCTGTCCCGCTGGTGCCGGTGACAGGATGATCGTGGACCAGATGCGGGCTCCTGCGGTTGAACGTCGATGCTTCCGCTGTGGCCAGGTGGGTCACATCGCCCGAAACTGCCACCTCCCGGACTCGCGACCCTATGTCCCAAGGCCGCAGGTTCGCGCGATGGTCCCTGGCCCAGTAGAGGTGGAAGAATATGAGAATGAACTCGCGCTACTCCGTGACAGGCTCGCGATATATGAGAGAGAGAGACAGATGGCTGGTGCCCCGCAGGCCCAGCAACAACAACAACAGCTCCCGCTGGCTCCCACCCAGGAGCAGGGTTTTGGAGAAGAGATGCAGTGAGTCCAAACTCACGTCTCTGTAATAGTACAAGCAATGTTCCCGCCCCCGCCCCTGTACCTGTAGCAAGTATACCCAAATACACGATCTTGCAACGGAGACATGCTCAGAGCGCGAACGAACTTGAGGACAACAGAACAACAAAAGTCGCGGAAGAGAAACCAAAGAGGCAGAAGAGAGAGTTGACCTTACCGGCGCACTTTGAAACTCTGACTACAGCTGAATGGGGAGGTGTTAAGGTCCTGATCGACTCAGGATGTACCAATTGTTTTATGGACCTGGCCTGGTGTAAGGAACTTGGACTGGAACCCATCCCACTACAAAACCCGATCAAAGTGTACAATGTGGATGGATCTGCTACGGCATCGACCTCCTGCTAACAATAGGGGACCACCAGGAGCGAATACACTTCTTGCTCGGAGCTGCCAAATCGCACAAGATCATCTTGGGGCATGACTGGCTGTCCAAACACAACCCCAAGATCAATTGGCCACTAGGCAAGGTTTCCTTCACGCGCTGCCCCACAAGTTGCCACTTTGACCCACATCTTGCGAGCCCTTGGGCCTATCCTAAAGGCAGTATATGAGACAATGTGCTACAGACAACCATAGACATTCGCTTTTCTGACTCTGGAGATATGCCCGACTGGCCGTTGCTATATCCAACGGTCTTTAGTGAAGCAAAATGGGATGAGTTACCCAAACCGTGACCTGATTTTGACATCAAGATCGAGTTCCGCAAGGACCCAGGGCACTTATCCTCCAAACTGTACTTGCTGACTAGGGAGGAAATGACAGAAATGAATAGGTGGATCGACGAGCAGCTGGCTTCAGGAAGGATAAGGCCCTCCAAATCCCTCTATGCCAGCCCGTTCTTTTTCAAGCGAGAAAAAGACAAGCTCCGGCCCATCATTGATTACTCATGCCTCAACTTGTTTTTGATTAAGGATAAGTTTCCATTGCCACGCATCCGTGATTGTGTAGACAAACTGCGAGGAGCCAGGATCTTTTCCAAGATTGACGCGAAGGGAGGGTTTCCATCGATGAGGCTGTGGGAAGGACACCAGGAGAGATGCGCCTTCTTGACATCGCGAGGTTTGTTCGAACCCACGGTAATGTGGTTTGGGCTCCAGAATGCTCCCGCAACCTTCCAGAGATTTATGAACCATATCTTGAGAGAAGAAATCGCCGGCGGACATGTACTCGCGTATATCGATGACGTCATTATCTTCGCGGACGACCTCGCGACCCACCGTTTCTGGATGGACTGAGTCCTGCAGAGGTTCCACGACAATGGACTGTGCCTCCGACTGAGCAAGTGTGAGTTCGAGAAGACGGAGGTATTCTACCTAGGGCTCAGGCTCTCGCACAACCAACTCGAGCACGACCCGGCCAAGGCGGAAGCAATCCGAAACTGGCCAGAGCCCCGAAATGTTAAGGAACTCCAATGTTTCCTGGGAATGATCAACCACCTGCGGAGGTTCATCCCTAATCTGTCCTCGCGAGCCAGACCCCTGTTTAAGCTCACCGGTAACATCCCCTGGTGCTGGCAGAGCGAACAGGTCACGGCTTTCCTGGACGTGAAAGGAGCGCTCGTTTCAGCCCCGGTCCTTGCTCTACACCAGGATACGGGCAGGTGGAAAGTAGAAACAGACGCTAGTAACCTCACAACAGGTGGGGTTCTTTCCCAGCAGCAGCCCGATGGGACCTGGAGGCCAGTCGACTACATCTCCGAGGCCCTCACAGCGGCCAAAAAGAATTATGACATCTATGACAAGGAGCTCCTCGTGGTTATCAGAGTGTTGAGAGAGTGGAGAGCATATCTCATAGGAGTGGACGAAACCTTCGAGATATGGACTGACCATGCAAACTTGCAATACTTCAGAAAGCCCCAAAAACTGAAACCACGACAAATACGCTGGTACGGAGAACTCCAGAACTTTGACTTTGTGATCAAGTATCAGACCGGTAAAAGCAACACCAAAGCCGATACCCTCTCGTGAAGACCCGACTATGGGGATGCCGCTGAAGAAGATGCTCCCGTCCAGATGCTCCCCCCCGACATGGACGTACGCACCGGCTTCACATCTGAAATGGAGATGCTCCTCCAGAAAAGGAGCGTGGAACACGTCACCAAGCCCGCGGAAATCGACGACAGCTGGACGCGAGACTGTCTGGGATTGTGGTGGAGAAGTGGCACTGTACGGATACCCCCGGCAGTCCGCGAGGTGGTACTCAACTATGAACATGACCTTCCCATCGCGGGACACCCCAGAATTAAGAAGATGAAAGCCGCGATGCTCAAAGCCTACTGGTGGCCCGAGATGGTAAAAGATGTGGAGAAGTACGTGTCTGGATGTGAAGGCTGTCAGAGAACCAAACCCGACCGAACCAAGCGTGCCGCGCCCCTACACCCACACCCAGTCCCGAATGGTCCACGGTGGGCAATCAGCTGGGACATAGTAGGGCCGCTGCCACAGTCCCGTGGTTTCGACTCTATCCTTGTAATTGTCGACAAATTCACCAAGCGCACGCTCATCGAAGCAATCGGTTTCAACTTAACAAGTTTGGGAGCAGCTAGAATCCTCCGCGACCGAGTATTCCAGAACCATGGAATCCCCCAGAAGGTTGTCAGCGATTGTGGCCCGCAGTTCGTCTCTTGATTCATGAAGGAGTTCTACCGGATGATTGGGATAAAGGCTAATCCGAGCACTGCCTTCCATCCCCAAACTGACGGACAAATGGAACGGGTGAATCAGGAGATCGAAACCTACCTGCGGGAATACGTCGACCATCTCCAGGATGATTGGGCGGAGTGGTTGAGCACAGCGGAATTCGCACTGAATAACCGGGAACATTCCGCGACAGGCTACACGCCCTTCTTTCTGGACTACGGCTGACACCCCTGAAATGGAGGTATACACCCGCGGACAGAGGTGAACCCAGCTGCTGATGAGTGGATGGCGAAGTTGGAAGAGTTGCGACATGCTGCCAAAGAGGCCATGGAGAAAGCCGCGCTGGCAATGAAGAAAAGCTACGACAGCGGAAAACGACCCAGCCACGAGTATGGGAAGGGAGACTTAGTTTGGCTCGACATGCGAAACTTGAAAATGGACCGCCCAAATAAGAAACTTGACAACAAACGGGCTGGGCCTTTTGCCATCGTCCAGAAAGTAGGACCAGCAGGATATCGCCTCAAGCTACCCCCCGCTTGGCGCATTCACGATGTATTCAACAAGTTCCTCCTAACCCCATTCATTCCCCCTTCTTTCGCCTCCCAAGCCCGACCTCCTCCACCTCCTCCAAGCATTGATGATGACCATTTAGAATATGAGGTCGAAGAGATCCTGGATGTGAAGAAAGTAGGATGAGGAGTGAAATACCTGGTAAAGTGGCTAGGCTACCCCATTGAAGAAAACACCTGGGAACCCTGCCAAAACCTTACCAACACCGCAATTCTTCTCCGTGACTTCTTCCTCAAGCACCCGGACAAGGCGCGATTGGCCAGTCGAGATGCCCAGCCTTGAGGAGGGGGCCATGTCAGGATCCATTACGTAAGCCGCTGTCACTGAATCCACAACGCGCTAGGGACTAGTTACGAGGGCCGAGTATGGGACCACCTGACCCTCCGCGACCATGCAGCGGCGCCTATGAGCTCCTGATAAGCGCCGCCACATGCCCACACCCACGTTCCTCGACCTTTTCCCACGCTTTGCAATTTGTGATGGAGGCGGATCAGCAATAATTCCTCTGACAGCTCCCATCAAGTAATCTACCCTAATCGGGACTAATCCAGGCCCCTCCACGGCCAGCCAAGCCCATGCTAAGCATTTCTCTTGTCACTTTCCCCTTATCCGTCCCTTGCCGCTACCTTCTGTATTTGGTATCCCCTTTTCCCTATACTGCCTCCCCTATTCCGCGCGACTCAGTGCGCGTAGCCTCATTCCCCTTTTTATGACTTGTCCCCTACACAGCCCCCTTTCCCCAGTATATATAGTACCTTTGTAATGTGTGTAGTTCCCTACGTTGAAATCGAGCTTCTTTCCCCTTCTCACTTCTGTGAGGGACTTGGACTGACAATTAGTCACCTTCACCCCTCACCTTCACCTTCATGAACACTCTTACTCACCCTCACCCACCCCATTTACTCTGTCACTCTCACAATCATCTTCACTCTCACCCTGGCTCACACTTCTGCTTCATCTGCACACCCACTCTACCCTTTACATTAAATCATGTAAATTCATATAAATATTACTGAAGATACTGCTCATAGGTATGCATCTACTCACAAAGTCTGATGAAAATATATGAAGTGTTTGCTGAGATATAGCCAATGTGCCATGCTCATTTAATATCAAGAATAATGGGGATCTTTGGAACAGATGGAAAGTGGGATGTGGTTTTCATACAAAAGATGATGCCAAAAATGGGAACTAGGCATATGAATATTTTGGTGATTATTGGAAATTATTTAACAGAAGTTGGCCAATGCAGCATTGGCCAAGTGTTGTGGGTAAGGGTCAGCAGAAAGTGGAGCATTGGCCACTTGGTAGTGAATGGTATGGGGGGTTAGAGGGGGTATAGGGAAAGGGTGTGGGTGCTTTACATAAGTGTTTTAGTGTCCAGGTCCAAAGATCCCGGGAAAATGAGTTTTTTGGGCATTTTCAGGGGATCTTTGAAAGTAGAAGCTTAGGGGATCAGGTAAGTGGCCATAAACCATTGATATACTATAGAGAATGTCTCCTCAAAGTTTCATAGGCCTCCCATGCCTACGTATTGTACAATATGCTATTCTTTGTAATGATACACTAGGAAGAGGCCAAAATGAAAACCAGGGGATCTTTTGAAGTAGCAAGTGGGGTGAGACATGATCCATACAAAAGTTGTATTGTTTTACCTATAGAACATGTCTACAAGGTTCCTATAACACATTTTGCAGTTTTTTATTATGTGGCCAATCTTGCATTGGCCATTTGTTTTACAGCTAGGGTCTTGGCAAAGTGGCCTATTGGCCAGAATCTATAAGCGGTTCAAAAATCCTGAAAATATTCCTGGGGTTAGGGCACCTATTTGACACTAGGTTCCAGGTGTTTTGAGTGTGGTATACCTTATGCTTCCAAAGATCCCAGGTTCCGAAACTACAGTGGCCAGCTGTGGCCAGATGTTAGAGAAGGGTCAGCAGAAAGTGGAGCATTGGCCACTTGGTAGTGAATGGTATGGGGGGTTAGAGGGGGTATAGGGAAAGGGTGTGGGTGCTTTACATAAGTGTTTTAGTGTCCAGGTCCAAAGATCCCAGGAAAATGAGTTTTTTGGGCATTTTCAGGGGATCTTTGAAAGTAGAAGCTTAGGGGATCAGGTAAGTGGCCATAAACCATTGATATACTATAGAGAATGTCTCCTCAAAGTTTCATAGGCCTCCCATGCCTACGTATTGTACAATATGCTATTCTTTGTAATGATACACTAGGAAGAGGCCAAAATGAAAACCAGGGGATCTTTTGAAGTAGCAAGTGGGGTGAGACATGATCCATACAAAAGTTGTATTGTTTTACCTATAGAACATGTCTACAAGGTTCCTATAACACATTTTGCAGTTTTTTATTATGTGGCCAATCTTGCATTGGCCATTTGTTTTACAGCTAGGGTCTTGGCAAAGTGGCCTATTGGCCAGAATCTATAAGCGGTTCAAAAATTCTGAAAATATTCCTGGGGTTAGGGCACCTATTTGACACCAGGTTCCAGGTGTTTTGAGTGTGGTATACCTTATGCTTCCAAAGATCCCAGGTTCCGAAACTACAGTGGCCAGCTGTGGCCAGATGTTAGAGAAGGGTCAGCAGAAAGTGGAGCATTGGCCACTTGGTAGTGAATGGTATGGGGGGTTAGAGGGGGTATAGGGAAAGGGTGTGGGTGCTTTACATAAGTGTTTTAGTGTCCAGGTCCAAAGATCCCGGGAAAATGAGTTTTTTGGGCATTTTCAGGGGATCTTTGAAAGTAGAAGCTTAGGGGATCAGGTAAGTGGCCATAAACCATTGATATACTATAGAGAATGTCTCCTCAAAGTTTCATAGGCCTCCCATGCCTACATATTGTACAATATGCTATTCTTTGTAATGATACACTAGGAAGAGGCCAAAATGAAAACCAGGGGATCTTTTGAAGTAGCAAGTGGGGTGAGACATGATCCATACAAAAGTTGTATTGTTTTACCTATAGAACATGTCTACAAGGTTCCTATAACACATTTTGCAGTTTTTTATTATGTGGCCAATCTTGCATTGGCCATTTGTTTTACAGCTAGATCATCAACCCATGTGCATCCCCTGCTGATCATCCTTCACCCATATTGTATATTCACATGAATCTGCAACTCATCTTAAGAAATGGAATTTTGTTTCCACATTTCATGAGTATTTCTTGTCCACATGGATGACATTGTTATGCCTTCCTGTCTCTACTACCAACTAAGGGCCTTCTTCTTCCATTCCATCTAGCATCCATTCAAGCCCTCCTCCATCTCAGGTGCTCCCTGTTGCCCCTATAGCACCATCAGATAGTCACCCATGTACCAGCATACCATTGCCCTTGTATGATTGTCTGCTCTCCTGTCTCTTCCCCAGTCTCTTCATTCAGCAATTGTGTCTCCCCCATTCTCCCCCATGTGTTGATAGCTGTGGGCCACACACATGCTTTCAAGCTTTGACACAAACTCAACTCATCACTTAACTGACTTTGTGAGATGGGGCATCCAGGACACCCACTTTGACATTCACATCTAGTCAACTTTGTGTGTCATTTGGGCATGGCAGTCCTGGACACCCACCTTGAGGCACACATCCAGTCAACTTACTTTGTGTACATTATGAGAGATGTGGGTGTCCTGGTCCTCCTGGCATGGCTTACCTGTATCTGTATGATGTCCCAGCCTGCATCACATTGGATCTTGGTAGGTATGTAGGACCTAGGTTTGGCATGTTAAGAGTGAGTAGCACAGGTGGTGTAAGTAGGATGGAGGGTGGACAGTGTGAGTGGAGTGAGTGGGTGGCACAGGCAAGGTGTGTAAAGCAGGTGGCACAAGTGAGGAGGTGCAAGTGAGGCAAGCCATGTGGTGTAGCACCAATGAGGTGAGTGGGCAGGCAGTGCAAGCAGGGTGGATGGCACAATTGGGGTGAGCAGCATGGGTGGCACCATTGGGACAAGTTTGGTGGACAGTGCATATTATCAGTCAATGATAAGTTAATAATTCCTTGTATTATTCATGACATGTCTGCTTGAGTAATGTATGTGTTTACTGTGCTCATGCTTGTCATACCTGGCACTGCTCATGTTCATCAGTCATTGCTTATGTGTGCCATACAGTGCCTAGGCTATGTCCATGCTGCTCATAGCAACCCACCTCCAGACCCTGTTCTTTTTTCCCTTCCCCAGGTAGTCCAGCACAATGCAGTTCTGCCTCCACCCCTTCCTTGCCATGTGCTATCCACTCTATGCTGCTTAACTTGTTCTTGGGTCTATGTTAATCACCAGACTCCTAGACAGAAGAACAAGACAAGCAGCATAGAGTGGATAGCACATGGCAAGGAAGGGGTGGAGGCAGAACTGCATTGTGCTGGACTACCTGGGGAAGGGAAAAAAGAACAGGGTCTGGAGGTGGGTTGCTATGAGCAGCATGGACATAGCCTAGGCACTGTATGGCACACATAAGCAATGACTGATGAACATGAGCAGTGCCAGGTATGACAAGCATGAGCACAGTAAACACATACATTACTCAAGCAGACATGTCATGAATAATACAAGGAATTATTAACTTATCATTGACTGATAATATGCACTGTCCACCAAACTTGTCCCAATGGTGCCACCCATGCTGCTCACCCCAATTGTGCCATCCACCCTGCTTGCACTGCCTGCCCACTCACCTCATTGGTGCTACACCACATGGCTTGCCTCACTTGCACCTCCTCACTTGTGCCACCTGCTTTACACACCTTGCCTGTGCCACCCACTCACTCCACTCACACTGTCCACCCTCCATCCTACTTACACCACCTGTGCTACTCACTCTTAACATGCCAAACCTAGGTCCTACATACCTACCAAGATCCAATGTGATGCAGGCTGGGACATCATACAGATACAGGTAAGCCATGCCAGGAGGACCAGGACACCCACATCTCTCATAATGTACACAAAGTAAGTTGACTGGATGTGTGCCTCAAGGTGGGTGTCCAGGACTGCCATGCCCAAATGACACACAAAGTTGACTAGATGTGAATGTCAAAGTGGGTGTCCTGGATGCCCCATCTCACAAAGTCAGTTAAGTGATGAGTTGAGTTTGTGTCAAAGCTTGAAAGCATGTGTGTGGCCCACAGCTATCAACACATGGGGGAGAATGGGGGAGACACAATTGCTGAATGAAGAGACTGGGGAAGAGACAGGAGAGCAGACAATCATACAAGGGCAATGGTATGCTGGTACATGGGTGACTATCTGATGGTGCTATAGGGGCAACAGGGAGCACCTGAGATGGAGGAGGGCTTGAATGGATGCTAGATGGAATGGAAGAAGAAGGCCCTTAGTTGGTAGTAGAGACAGGAAGGCATAACAATGTCATCCATGTGGACAAGAAATACTCATGAAATGTGGAAACAAAATTCCCAGTCTCTGTGCTTGCTTGTCCCCACTCATCTCAGACCTCCATTGTCCACAGGCAGCAAGTCACCCTACCCCTCAAGTAAGTACCTGTCAGTCAGTTGCCAATGTTGCAAGCTACAGCAAGGCAGCAGGTATTGTTGCAAGCCCTAGCAAGGCAAGGGACAACATCACAGGTGTAGTAGATCCATTGCCCACAGAGTTCTTGAAGGCATGGAAAAACATTGGATCAGTGAAAGAAAATAAGGAGTGGAATGGGATGGAGTGAGAGGTGCATAATGGTATTTCTCATTCCAATCGTTTTTTCTAATTGTTGAGTCACAGGATTGTGACAATTGCATTGCAAAGGGCTGGCAGTGTGAGCACAGTCCTGCTGGCAAGTGTCATCAGTTTGTGGAGGACCATGGAAAGTGTTTGTGGGTCTAGGAGTTTTGACGATGGCAGGTGAAGAATGAGTTGGGTTGGGACAATGTGCTGGTCTCTTGGTTTGCTGCTTGTGACTTGGCAATCTTGATGCACACATTGTCATTGGCATAGGCCCTGCATGGCTCAGGTGCATGCATGCCTGGGGCAGACAGATCTGCATTGTTGACAAGCAGTGTGTGCACCTCTCCTTTGCTCATCCTGTAGTCTTCGATGTCTTGCTTGTATAGTTCTGTCTCTTCTCTACTCAGTAAGTGTGCACTGTTGCATTCACTAATCCCATGAGATCTTTGCAGGCACAAATTCATGGGTACATAAAGAGCTGGAGAACAGGATGGAAGGTGAGCAAACAGGTACCTGTTTCTTGCTGTGCATTGATGTCACAGAGCTACTGGCTGTTCAGGCCCTGTTCCATTTGCTGGGATATTGTCAGTTAGCTGTTTGTGCATATTTTGGTTTGTTCATATAATTGATCAAGGAAACTCAACCCTCAATCAACAACATGCCCATATTGTTGACCAATGATATGTGCAAATAGTCAGTCAATGGCATCCACATATTGTCAGTCAACAAAGCAGTAGAAGCAGGGCAAGCAGGTCAGTGGGGCAGGCTGTGCAATTGGATTGAGTCAGATAGGCAGTGCAAGCAGGGTGAGCAGGTGAGTGGGCAATCATGGTTAGCAGTCAGCAGTGCAAGTGGGATGGGCAGGGTGGATGTCACAAGTGGGTTGAGCAGGGTAGGCAGTGCAAATGAGGCAAGTGGGGTGGATGATGGAAGTGGTGAGAGTGACATGTATGGCACAAGCATGATTACTAGTGCAGTACAAGCAAGGTGAACATGATATGCTAGGGCCCACGACCTTGCCTCGAAGGTGCGTGCATCACGCTTGTTCCACCCTTTGATGAGCTAGGGAGTCTTCCAGGATCCTCTGGTCGAGGCCAGCTTCTTTTTCTTCAAAAATGCGCATTTTGTGCTCAAGCTTGGTTTCTTGGTGTTTGAGGATGTTGGAATCAGCCATGGTGGTTTGACTTAGAGAAAAATTTCAGGTGTTGTGACCTGATCAACAAACAACACACTGACTAATTTGTCACATGATCTCCACTCTTGCAGGTCTTGAGGCTTGAATGGGGGGTAATGCCAGGATCCACCCATTTTTCCCTATCTATTCTGCCTCTACCAACACCTCTGGACCTCCTGACACCCACTCACCACCTCGCAGACCACCCTGCGCACTTCTGAAACCTGCTGTCTTTTTTCAGAGCCCTCCTGGACTTCCCCTGCCTTCATACAATACTTGCGACCACAACACCATACTCATGGAACTCCTTGCAAACTCACCCTATGCATATCCACCATTTGAACCCCCGATATTGACACACAACATGCAGTTACACAATCTATGTTGACGTTCTGGGTGTTGGTAGGGTAGTATTACACTAGGAGAGCATGGGTGTGTTATTAGGACTAAGGTACTGGGCCACCAGCTCGTTTTTCTGTTTTTCATTCTGTGTTTTTGTGTGCGTCATGGTGGTTGCCTAGAAAGGAAGTCCAACACCAATATTACACCTGGTAGACGCAGCAGTACAGGAGCCAATATGGCTTGTGTGCAACACCTCAGTATTGGGTGTAGGGGCTATGTATGGCCAGGGGAAGACATGGGAAACCTGCTGCCCAGCAGGGTTTATGTCTAAAAGATTTAGCCTGGCCCAGTTTAGTTATAAAACTTGGGACTGGGAGGCCTTAGAAATTGTTGAATCACTGCAGAAATGGGAGGATAAACTCCTTGGCAGACAGATCAATGTGGTCATGGACCATGAAGCACTGGGGTTCTTCAAGAACCAAATGCACTTGTCTGGCTGGCAGGCCAGGTGGATGGAATATATGGAGAGGTTTGACTACTCCATTACTTACATTAAAGGCAAGCACAACAAAGTTGTGGATTGCCTTTCATGTTACCATATGAGTGATGCAACAGATGAGATTCATCCAGATCATGAGTATGTGAAGGCAGATATTCACCATGACCAAGAAGGGGACAAGCTGCCCCACAGATGCCTGGAGGAGGTGCGCGCACTACAAGTACACGCACCTGCTGCGGAGCAGCTGCTGCCTGAGCCCCAAGCAGACAGGGATGTATGGGACAAGACGCTTGTGCCGTTAAGGCCCTGTGTGGAAGGGGGGAATGACAGGGTGCTGCAAAGCATCTGTGATGGCTACAAACAGGATCACCTGTTTAAAATAATACAGGAAAAACCAGGGAATTACACCAGTTTCAAGATCAGGGATGACCTGATCTTTGTGGAGAACAGAAAAGGAGATGAGGTGCTCTGTGTGCCTCATACCCTTCATGAAGGGAAAAGCATCCCTGGAATAGTGATCCAGGAGGCCCATGCAGTCCTAGGACACATGGGGTTGCAGATAACAATGGACTATGTCCACTGCTATTATTGGTGGCCATCAGTGTCTAAGGACATTGAGAAGTTTTGCTCGTCATGTGACATGTGCCAAACAAGCAAGACTTCCCCTCAGAAGCTGCAAGGGCTTCTACATACCCTCCCAATTCCCAGGTGGCCCTGGGAATCAATAGGAATGGACTTTGTAGGTCCATTTCCTATGTCAAAAGAGGTGGACTACCTCTGGGTGGTGATTTGCCACCTCACCTCACTGGTACACCTAGTACCAGTCACCATGTTGGTAATGGCAGCAGAGCTAGCCTGGCTCTTTCTAACACATGTAGTGAGACTACATGGGTTGCCAGGATCAATTGTGTCCAACCATGATCCTAGATTCACATCTGCCTTTTGGCAGGAAACTCACCAATTACTCAGTGTTAAGCTGTGGATGTCCACAGCTTTCCATCTGCAGACAGATGGAGTGATGGAGCAGTTGATCTGATCTGTGGTCCAGCCAGACCAGACAGATTGGGCGGAGCGAATCCCAATGGTCAAGTTCGCCATTAACACATCAATAAGCATGTCTATGGGGTTCACCCTATTTGAATTAACCTATGGGTATATGCCCCAGATGATGGCAGAGTTGCCAGACAACCTCCAGGCTGTGCCCAGAGGAGTAAGGATGTTCGCAGAGAAGGCTGCACTCAACCTTTCAATGGCACATGACATGATCATAGAAAGTTGCATCCACCAGATGTTTTATGCTAATCAGCATAGACAGGAAGAGCACCCATTTAGAGAGGGAGAATTAGTTTATTGGGCCTTACCCAATATGGTCATGTAGACCAGAATCATCCACATATGAGCTGGAGCTCCCTGACTCACTAAAGTCAAGGAGAATCCACCTGACATTCCATGTCAGCTGGCTACAGTGACATGAGCCAAACAACAACATGTTGTTTCTGCACCGTGAAGTGAAAGTCTTTTATGACTTTGGAATGGATCCAAAGGAGGAATGGCTGGTTGATGCCACCTAGAATGTGAGGTCCAATGGAACCTTGGGGATACAACTTGGGAGCTGTATATGGGAGTCAAAGAGCTAGCAGCTCTAGACTACCTTGAATTGCAAGGGGTGGAATTGTGGAGGGCACTGCCTAGGCACCCTTGAGCAGAGTGCAGACAGAGCACCCATGCAGAGTGGTAAACACGATTGAGCCAGACCGCAGGGTCATTAGCCACAGTGATTGAGTCACATGGTGGCTCAGGTACAAAACCTTAAGAGGGTCCACCCTCTTTTTCTTATTTCTCCATCAACCATAACCATGGATGATCTGATGGGGAGACCCCATCTCCTCATGCTATCCCTGCTGCTGCTGTCCCTGGCCTTGCACCAGGAAACTCATTGCTGATGAGCATCATCAGAATGGCTGGGTTGTCCCAGCCATTATTGTCACAAGGGGAGGAGGCCCTCCCCTGGGTCCAAGACCACATAATTCATGCGATCACTCACAGATCCTGGTGCCCTCAGTGCATCAGGTTCCATTGTCACATCTTCGAGTTGCTGTTGCACTTGGATGAAGTGTTTCAGCAAACACTTAAGGAAGTGCAGGAAAGTGCTAAGCACAAACTCAGGCTGGGGCTTGAGGTGATGCAGTGCAAGCTGGAAGACTTGTGCAAGGATAATGAGAAGGGCAGTGCCCTTTGTGTTCATCAGCAAAAGCTTGAAAAAGCTTATGATAATTTGGACAAAGTTGAAGAAGACCTTAGAGGGGCACAGGAGAAGATTCTCTCCTTGACAGAAAGGTTGGCGAGGAACTTGCCGCACTGTGAACCACAGCAAAGGGAAAGGGACCTGAAAGGGACCCCTTGGAGTGGGACCCAAAATGGGCCTGCACCACTGTCTTGTATGCGGACATAGCACTGCCTACAGGGGACATTGATGTCCCCATGAGTTTTGAAGAGGGATATCCCCCTCTTCCACCTGCTGGTGTCAGTCAGCAGAATCCTGATGCCTCACTGAGGCATAAATGAACTTTCTCAGAGATGGTTCTCACACCTCTGACAAGGGGTTATCCCTTTAATGCCCCTCAACCAGACAGAGCTCCAGATGGCTACCCTTGGCCATCTGGGGTGTCCATGAAACCTGGTGCATGGGTTGTCAAGTTGAAGACAGTTGAGGAGGTGATTGCCCTCAACCAATAGGTGCATCATGGAGTGCCTGACGGCAGTTATGATATGACTGCCATGATGAAGATGTGATGGGCTGTCAAGGAGGCCCAGAAGAATGCCACAGCAGCTAAGCCACCTATGCCAGTTGAGGACTGGCTGGTGAGGAACTGGAGAGTTCCTGCCAGGGTCAAGAAATCAGCAGACCAGGTAGCCTGCCATCTGCAAGGGTAGATGTTGTGAGAGAGTGGAGGGATGGGCAACCCATCCCTGAGGACAGGACCCTCAGAAGTCACAGGAGGGGGAGTACCCTCCTATCCATTGTACCAGACATTGCTGCTGGCAATGATGAGAGTAGTTGTGCCTCCCATGAGGGAGTTTATAGATGTTGGGGAGCTGTTGCTCCCCCAAGAGTTGTGGCTCTCCTTTGTAGGAGAGAAGGGGGAAATTCCCCCTATGAATCCAAAAGGTGACAGAGGCGCAGTGTCAGACCTGCACTGCGATGTTGAGGAAATAAGGATGGGCAGAGTGGCCATCCTTGGCATTGATAAAGATGGGGACTCACCCCTGTCTTTTGCATGCAAGGTGGCCATCTGGCACACCATAATGGCATGCGTGCCATCCCAGGCCTGGATGCAATGCCTGTTCCTGGCCATGGCCATGGCCCTCTTTGTCTCAAAGGGGGCATATGCGCAGGCCATCAAAGGGAGAGTCCTCCCTGTGTGATGGTCCAGACTCTGGACCACAAAAGTAACACTGACAGTTGCACAGACGATCAAGGAATTTGCTGATGCCAGAGTGTCTGTTGAAGAAGCTCTGAGATGAATTTGTACTCATGTACCCACACAAGTACATGTGAAAGGGGAATGCCCCCTTTGATGATGACATCCAGCTAGTGCTGGCTGAATGGGAGAAGCCTCCCATACCCCCCCAAATGTATGCACTGCTAGAGTGCATAGGGCACAGCACACATCTGTGCTGCCTCTGGGTGGGGGAGAGGACAGGGGACAAACGGAGGGGCAACCTGCCCCTGGAAGACAGTGGAAGTACATCCACTGTCTGAAACCCCCTAGGGCTGCCTATTGGAGGTTTAACAATATCCCAAACAGAGGGTGCAGGGCCCTCTCAAAACAAAAAAAGAAAGCAGCTAAGTCATCAGCCACTAAGGCTGCGAAGAGGCCTGTTGTGTCATTGCCCAACTGGAGCAATGATGAGGGCAGGCCACCATGCGACTATGAGCACGGCTCGGACTAGGCATCCAAGCCTTTTTTTAAAAAATTGCCTACCCCACAGGACGAGACAGTGGCACTTGGGGCACCCCCACCAGGGTGTGCCACTTGTGACACACTGTCCAACTGGGGGCAGGTCACACAGACCACCAGGCTGGACCCATCAGCACCAGGCAAAGGCCCCAGGAGGGGATTGCACCTGGTGACATGGTGACAACTCTGCCCAAGGGGACGCACCCCTTTAATATTATTTTACGATCCTGCTTGTCATCCTGCACTGCCTGTGCATCATCTCTGGTTAGGGGCCTCTCCAGTGGGGGAGGGTGTAAGGCCCCAGGCCTTCTATATTTCCTATCACATAACCTACATACCATATCCAGTTCAACAAGCACAGCCGCTTGGCTATGCTTACATCAGCAGCCCCTGGAGGGCCACTCACCTATATATACGATGTCACAACTGTACAGAGAGGGCAGATCCCTCTATATAGAACTACCTACTCAACATACCATTGAGTCCGGATCTTTTGAGGGATGGCCCTGGCTCAGGTGGTGTTGTCATTCATGATTTTGACTGGCAGGGTGTGTCCTGGTGGTCAGTATGGGGGGGTTGTGTTCATGTAGTCCTGCTGCTCCCTGCATCTTCGGTCTGGTGACTGCTGGCATTGGTTAACATTCAGTTTTTGGCTTTATTTTGCTGTTCTCTGCTCTGCTCTAGTATGGGTAGGTGGTTTGGAAGTGTAGATATGGTAGTTAAGAGGCTCTTGTAAGGACTATGGTACTAGGTGACTGGGTATTCTTGATTTTGTTGTTGGGTTTTTATGGGTTGCCTAGAAAGGAAGTTGCTCCCTTCACTCCCTTGTTCAATGCCATTGTCACACTCTGAGTCAATCATTGCAACTGCCCTCATTGCCATCATGGTTGGTCATATTGAGGCCATGGTCCCAGCTCCTGCCAGCACCCCAGCAGGCCAGTTGAATGTGGCTGACCCTGCATCTGTGAACAATGGGCCAGCATCTCCAATGGAATTGGTGATCTCACCTCTGCCATTGGGAAATGATGCAGTGTCTATCGCCCTAGCTGTGTCCTGGGCAGAGTCACAACTGTGGCATCACTGCTTACCTCAATTTGTGCTTCACAAATAGTGTCCCAGTGCAAGACTGCCTGCCAGCTTCTGAGTCCCTCTGCCAATTTGGCACCTCGCTTGCAGGCCAGTACTCAGGGTCAGTGGCATGCAACATCCTGGCTGGTGTGAGAGCCTAGCACATCTTCTCCAATGTCCCTTGGAAGGGGGGTGTGCATCTCCAGCAAGCCCTGCATGGTGGTGAAAACCTGCAGCCTGTGACCTCAATCATGCCCATGTGATGGCCAGTGTCTTGTGACAACTCATGCCCACTGGACCCATCCTGATTACTGTGCATGTCTCTGAATGGAGTATAAGCAGAGTCACAATACCTGCCTTCACTACCATTATCACCCTGCTGAAGATCAGCCTTGACATGAGATCCCAGAACCAACTGAGGCCACTCTGAGTGTGTCTGGACCTCTGGACCATGATGAAGAGTCTGAGCCTTTGGTCACTGATGATGATGATAAACTAAATGACCTTCTGACACCTCAAGCTGATCATGAACTAACTCTGGTGCATCTCTATCAGACTGGGTCTCACAAAACTTAAAGGTAAGGTCATGACAACAATACTAAGATGAGGGGAAAAGAGTACAAAAAAGGAAAAGTGAAAGTATATATACTGATTGCTTCAGCACTTGCTGGCATTCCCATGCTTGGACCCTTGGATCATGTGACATGCCAAGGCACAGGTCAGGTGACTTTGGGGATTATGTAATCTGACCCTCAGCCACAGGTCATGTGACCTTCCAACAAGCCTCCCCAGTTTCTCTACAACTCCTCTTTGGGATGGCTTAGGTAAGTGATCCTAACATCACCCCCCTCTTAAGGCTGGGTGTCCTGACCAGCTAGCTTGGCCTTGTCAGGGTGGGAGAGGAAGAAATTCCAGAGAAGCAATGTTACATTAGTGAGGTTCAGGGCTCCCAAGTGTTTTCCTCCACTGGGTATCCTAACCACTTCACCAAGTACTTCACCCATGCCCCACCTTCTTGACATCAAGGATCACCTCCACATAGGGTGTGACATGGGTACGGGTACGGGTAGGGTACAGGTAAGTATTCTGCTACCCGTGCGCTTTAAAATAAGCCCTAGAACATCCAAAACAGACAGGAATTGGTTGAGATATGCTTATAACAATCTGAAACCACTGTTTCAAGCATACCTCACTCAATTCTTGTCCATTTTCAATGTTCTAGGGCTCATTTTGATGGGTAAACCCGCTGGGTACAGGTATGGGTACATTCCGGGTGCGGTTACGGGTCAGCATTGAGATACCTGCAGGTTTACCCATGTCACACCCTACCTCCACATCATACTCCAGGTGGTCATTGTCAATTGTATGGGGTGGAGGGGGAGGCAGGTTCTGAGAAGGGAAGGAAGGGGGATGGTATGGCATCAACAGCAACTTGTTGAAGACCTGATGGATGTGCCACACCCAGGGGAGTCTGAGCCAATACCCTGCTGGTCCCACCTTCTCCTCAATTGTGAAGGGTCCTGCTCACTGATGGTCAAGCTTCTTGGAGGGCCAGTCCATTTTCAGGTTCCAGGTATCCAGCCAAACCAGGTCTTCTGTAGAGTACTCATGGCTCAGACACTTTCCAACATCATAGCTCCTCTTCATTGCTGCTGCTGCTTTCTCCATTGCTTCCTTGGCTGCTCTTTGGGACTCTGTGAGCTTAGCCATCCACTCATCTGCAGCAGGGTTTACCTCCAAGGGTGGGTGGAGTCCCCATTCCATGGGTGCTGGCCATATTCAAGCCAGCACTTTCCATCCTCCATAAGTCTCTGGCATTGGGGAGACACCATAGATCCACTCCACCAACCTCCTACTCAGGTTCAATTCCAGCCAATGGACTAGGATTCCTGAGTCCTTCTCTTCACTCATCTCTGCCTGTCAGAACAGCATCTCAAATTTCCCAAAGAACTCTGGTGCCATCATGCCTGTTTCAACCCTGCAACATCTACAAGGGCAGTCACACAGTCATTTGGGTTATCAAATGCCTGCTCCATCTCATCCACAAATTCTGCCCAGGTTCTGGCCTCACCATTACCCAGGATCTCTTCCACCTTCATATTTGCTCATTCCACAGCAAATCCTTCTCCAGCAATTTTGCTCAGAGCAAAGAGGACCTTCACCAGATCTGTAGTATAGGTAGTCAGGTTTGCCTTAAACAGGAGGTGAAGGGATTAGAGGAAAATACAAAAGTTCCTTTTCACCCATTGAAGGGGGCAACAGCTAGGTCAGCATCAATCTATGGCTAGTGAATTGCATGGGTTTTCTTCATGGGTATGGGTAGGTGCGGGTACGGGTAATGGATTCTGGACCCTTCCTAAACCCGTACCCTTCATAGGGGTACACAGGTAGCCAGTCAGCATGGATCCTATTGTTGCATGTCCAGATTTGGCTGTCAGCTCAGTCAACTTGGGCATTGATTTGCATTGGTATGTGGAGTAAGTTAGGTCTAGTGAAGGACAATGATGTTATGGGTGTCACAGTACTGGCTGAAGTTGAAGGAGATGAGGAGGAGATGGCAGATGGGTGGGACACCATTGTATTTGTGCATAGCATAGTTAGAAGTACAGACCCGTACCCGTACCCGGCAGTTTAGTGGACCCATACCCATGGGTAAGGGTACTGTCAGGTGCGGGTACGGGTACAGTCAAATTTACCCATGGGTTACCTGTGCCATTCACTATCTGTGGCACTGTAAAATAAAGTTCCAGGCCTTGAGTGAGTGGTGGGTGGTGTTGCTGGGCACTTGGTATCACTCAGAGAGGGTCACAGTCATCCTCCAGGTTGGGTCATGTGTATCTACACACAGTAAAAATTTCATGTGGTTCTGTTACACACCACAGGCAAGGAAAAGGAGAAGAGGATGATAGGGGCTGAGCTGTGACAATGTGTCACAGTTTGAAATTAAGGGTCTAGGCTAGCTGGGTTAGGACACAGGGCTAGGGCAGATGGGCAGATCTTAGTATTATTACAGACTGGGTCTCACACAACTTAAGGGTAAGGTCATGATGACAATACTAAGATAAGGGGAAAAGAGTACAAAAAAGGAAAAGGTGAAGTACTTATAGTGAATGCTTCAGCACTTGCTGGTGTTCTCATGCTTGGACCCTTGGATCATGTGACATGCCAAGGAGCAGGTCAGGTGACTTTGGGGATTAAGTAATCTGACTCTCAGCCACAGGTCAAGTGGCCTTCCAACAAGCCTCCCCAGTTTCTCCACAACTCCTCTTTGGGATGGCTTAGGTAAGCCA
This sequence comes from Clavaria fumosa, assembly GCA_951802425.1. Lineage (NCBI taxonomy): Eukaryota > Fungi > Basidiomycota > Agaricomycetes > Agaricales > Clavariaceae > Clavaria > Clavaria fumosa. The sequence continues at coordinate 5,198,628 of OX637794.1, read as the reverse complement.
TCCTAACACCAGCAGCTAACAACAATGATGATGCACCAGCAGCTAACAACAATGATGGCACACCAGCGCCTCCAATACTATGTATGATATGCCATGGCACAATCCCTTCATCTGGCACATTATGCCACATGAATACATTAGTCTTATTCACATTACCAGTATTACCCAGGGTCACAAGCATCACCATGTGACCCACCTCATGACATGACAACATCAACATTCATATATGCAGCTATCAGTCAGCTGCATATGTTCTTCTAATAACTACTTCACAGCTACTATATTTCAAATTTTGCTGGAAGACCCCAGGAACCCTAAATGAATTCTTGTGGTGAAAAAAAAGTTTTGAGGAAAAGCACCAAATGAGAGTACACATCATCAAAGACATAGTGAGGGCTAAAAGGGGGGACTTTTTTTCTGGGGAATATTTCATGTGGGGTCCTTGTCGGGGTGTTGTTTAGGTTTGTAGGAAGGCAACTGTAGTCCTGGATGTGGCAGAGTAATTGAAACAAAGTCAGGGTGTATTATTCATGCACTATACTCAATCTTTCAATGTGATCCCATTTGATTTAGGTGCCACCACAAGTACAAACTTGTGTGAGGATGTGAGAACTGGAATTGTTGCTTTGTGGGTGATGGGAGGGGGGAGAGAGGGATGGAATATGATAGGTATGGGATGGCCCAGTATAGCATTGCAATTGTTTTGGAATCCTACGGTTGGTTTTGATAAACGGGAGAATTTTGACTGGGTTGGTCAGCAGCTTTGGCATGCATTGGGAAATGAGTTTTGGGAAAATGTAAACCATGGAAATTGAGGATAAGAGGGGTAGATATAGGCACACAAAATTTCAAAAGACTAGCTTGAGTGGTTAGCTTGCAGTGAAAGAAAGCGCAGATACTCCATCTGCACAAGGACTATGCTGTTAGGATAGGAGCAACAAGGGACCATTCGCAGAAAAACAGTTTAGTCTGTTTAGCATGTTATATGATAGTGGTCATCATTTAGAGCATCCATGATCAATTTCAAGAGATTTTCACGGTTAGATCTTGTGCTGTGAGGCCTGCAAACTTGTAGGGGTACTTGTGTTGTTTAGGTTTGTAGGAAGGCAACTGTAGTCCTGGATGTGGCAGAGTAATTGAAACAAAGTCAGGGTGTATTATTCATGCACTATACTCAATCTTTCAATGTGATCCCATTTGATTTAGGTGCCACCACAAGTACAAACTTGTGTGAGGATGTGAGAACTGGAATTGTTGCTTTGTGGGTGATGGGAGGGGGGAGAGAGGGATGGAATATGATAGGTATGGGATGGCCCAGTATAGCATTGCAATTGTTTTGGAATCCTACGGTTGGTTTTGATAAACGGGAGAATTTTGACTGGGTTGGTCAGCAGCTTTGGCATGCATTGGGAAATGAGTTTTGGGAAAATGTAAACCATGGAAATTGAGGATAAGAGGGGTAGATATAGGCACACAAAATTTCAAAAGACTAGCTTGAGTGGTTAGCTTGCAGTGAAAGAAAGCGCAGATACTCCATCTGCACAAGGACTATGCTGTTAGTATTTCTTGTCCACATGGATGACATTGTTATGCCTTCCTGTCTCTACTACCAACTAAGGGCCTTCTTCTTCCATTCCATCTAGCATCCATTCAAGCCCTCCTCCATCTGAGGTGCTCCCTGTTGTCCCTATAGCACCATCAGATAGTCACCCATGTACCAGCATACCATTGCCCTTGTATGATTGTCTGCTCTCCTGTCTCTTCCCCAGTCTCTTCATTCAGCAATTGTGTCTCCCCCATTCTCCCCCATGTGTTGATAGCTGTGGGCCACACACATGCTTTCAAGCTTTGACACAAACTCAACTCATCACTTAACTGACTTTGTGAGATGGGGCATCCAGGACACCCACTTTGACATTCACAACTAGTCAACTTTGTGTGTCATTTGGGCATGGCAGTCCTGGACACCCACCTTGAGGCACACATCCAGTCAACTTACTTTGTACATTATGAGAGATGTGGGTGTCCTGGTCCTCCTGGCATGGCTTACCTGTATCTGTATGATGTCCCAGCCTGCATCACATTGGATCTTGGTAGGTATGTAGGACCTAGGTTTGGCATGCTAAGAGTGAGTAGCACAGGTGGTGTAAGTAGGATGGAGGGTGGACAGTGTGAGTGGAGTGAGTGGGTGGCACAGGCAAGGTGAGTAAGGCAAGTGGCACAAGTGAGGAGGTGCAAGTGAGGCAAGCCATGTAGTGTAGCACCAATGAGGTGAGTGGGTAGGCAGTGCAAGCAGGGTGGATGGCACAATTGGGGGTGAGCAGCATGGGTGGGGTGGCACCATTGGGACAAGTTTGGTGGACAGTGCATATTATCAGTCAATGATAAGTTAATATTTCCTTGTATTATTCATGACATGTCTGCTTGAGTAATGTATGTGTTTACTGTGCTCATGCTTGTCATACCTGGCACTGCTCATGTTCATCAGTCATTGCTTATGTGTGCCATACAGTGCCTAGGCTATGTCCATGCTGCTCATAGCAACCCACCTCCAGACCCTGTTCTTTTTTCCCTTCCCCAGGTAGTCCAGCACAATGCAGTTCTGCCTCCACCCCTTCCTTGCCATGTGCTATCCACTCTATGCTGCTTGTCTTGTTCTTGGGTCTATGTTAATCACCAGACTCCTAGACAGAAGAACAAGACAAGCAGCATAGAGTGGATAGCACATGGCAAGGAAGGGGTGGAGGCAGAACTGCATTGTGCTGGACTACCTGGGGAAGGGAAAAAAGAACAGGGTCTGGAGGTGGGTTGCTATGAGCAGCATGGACATAGCCTAGGCACTGTATGGCACACATAAGCAATGACTGATGAACATGAGCAGTGCCAGGTATGACAAGCATGAGCACAGTAAACACATACATTACTCAAGCAGACATGTCATGAATAATACAAGGAAATATTAACTTATCATTGACTGATAATATGCACTGTCCACCAAACTTGTCCCAATGGTGCCACCCCACCCATGCTGCTCACCCCCAATTGTGCCATCCACCCTGCTTGCACTGCCTACCCACTCACCTCATTGGTGCTACACTACATGGCTTGCCTCACTTGCACCTCCTCACTTGTGCCACTTGCCTTACTCACCTTGCCTGTGCCACCCACTCACTCCACTCACACTGTCCACCCTCCATCCTACTTACACCACCTGTGCTACTCACTCTTAGCATGCCAAACCTAGGTCCTACATACCTACCAAGATCCAATGTGATGCAGGCTGGGACATCATACAGATACAGGTAAGCCATGCCAGGAGGACCAGGACACCCACATCTCTCATAATGTACAAAGTAAGTTGACTGGATGTGTGCCTCAAGGTGGGTGTCCAGGACTGCCATGCCCAAATGACACACAAAGTTGACTAGTTGTGAATGTCAAAGTGGGTGTCCTGGATGCCCCATCTCACAAAGTCAGTTAAGTGATGAGTTGAGTTTGTGTCAAAGCTTGAAAGCATGTGTGTGGCCCACAGCTATCAACACATGGGGGAGAATGGGGGAGACACAATTGCTGAATGAAGAGACTGGGGAAGAGACAGGAGAGCAGACAATCATACAAGGGCAATGGTATGCTGGTACATGGGTGACTATCTGATGGTGCTATAGGGACAACAGGGAGCACCTCAGATGGAGGAGGGCTTGAATGGATGCTAGATGGAATGGAAGAAGAAGGCCCTTAGTTGGTAGTAGAGACAGGAAGGCATAACAATGTCATCCATGTGGACAATAAATACTGATGAAATGTGGAAACAAAATTCCATTTCTTAAGATGAGTTGCAGATTCATGTGAATATACAATATGGGTGAAGGATGATGTGCTTGCTTGTCCCCACTCATCTCAGACCTCCATTGTCCACAGGCAGCAAGTCACCCTACCCCTCAATGTAAGTACCTGTCTATCATGTTCACCTTGCTTGTACTGCACTAGTAATCATGCTTGTGCCATCCATGTCACTCTCACCACTTCCATCATCCACCCCACTTGCCTCACTTGCACTGCCTACCCTGCTCAACCCACTTGTGACATCCACCCTGCCCATCCCACTTGCACTGCTGACTGCTAACCATGATTGCCCCACTCACCTGCTCACCCTGCTTGCACTGCCTAGGAAGTTGTGGAAGATGACTATGCTGGTTGTGGGCAATCCATATCTGCAAAGGAAAAGGAAAAACCCTTCAGGCTATGTCGCCTGAGTGAGGAAAAGGACTGGCTGAAAGGGAAGTGTTACATCTGCAGAAGACAGGACATTATCAGTATGATTGTTGGGCAAAAGAGGGAGGGAAAGGAAGGGCAAGGCCCCCAACAAAAGGGCAGAAACACTGAGAAGGCTGCCACTGCTGAGCATGACAGTGACAAGATAGCATGGCTGGCTGTCATTGAAGAAGATTGTCAGCCTGAGACAGGCAAAAAGCCTGCCACTCACCTGACACATGACTATGGCAATGTCAAAATATACAACTCCAGCGCTTTGTGGCACATGTCCCCTTACTGTTTGAAGTTTGTAAACTTCACTGAAATCCCTCCCAAGAACATTCACACAGCTTACTGGCATACCTTCTGTGCCACTGGCAAGGGGGATATGTACATCATGGTCCCAAAGGGGGAAACCAAGACAAATTTTTTATTATGAGACATACTCTATACCCCAGCAATGTCAACAACTGTTATGACCCCATCCAATCACATAAGCACTATCTCCACTCCAGGCTCTGGACTCTGCACCTTCTCTGATCTGCTCTGCCATAACTCTGCATACTCTGCTTCACACTTCCCTCAGACTTTGTTCTAGAACCTTCTCCCACCATCCCCCTGTGCTTGTAACCAATGGGTGGATGCCCATGACCCATGGGAGTCATTGTTGTTGTGGTTCCTTTGTTCCTTGAAGATTGCACAGGCACTTGTGGTGAAACCCTCCTGGAAATTTGATATATACTATGTTTCAGAGTACTCTTCTACTCCTGTCCTTGCAGTATAAGATCCCACCTGTAGTTCCCTGTTCTGCAATTTGAATATTATCATCCCTTGATCCTGAACTCTGAGCTTTCATCCTCATTGTCCTCAACATTCTTCACATCATCCAAGCAACTCCAAGCAACTCTGACAGACTTTGGAGTTTTACCTTTAACTTCTGATTTTGGTCTTAGGTGTTGTTCCATTTGACAAATAGGGACATGTATATACATGGTGGCACAACACATACATTGAGACCACAGTCCCATCTATCTCTGCTAACACTATCTACTTCTCTGCTTCTCTGATCTCAGACTCTAATCAGATTCCAATCATACTTCTCTGCTCCATTCTGCTAACCTCTGCACTACTAACCTGACAGAACCATGACAGTATATTTGAACTTTACACCTTGTATATACAACAACTCTAACAATGCCTACAACACAATCTGGTGCTCAGCTTCCACCTCTGGTTGCTGAAGACATGAGATCCCAGAACCAACTGAGGCCACTCTGAGTGTGTCTGGACCTCTGGACCATGATGAAGAGTCTGAGCCTTTGGTCACTGATGATGATGATAAACTAAATGACCATCTGACACCTCAAGCTGATCATGAACTAACTCTGGTGCATCTCTATCAGACTGGGTCTCACAAAACTTAAAGGTAAGGTCATGACAACAATACTAAGATAAGGGGGGGGGAGTACAAAAAAGGAAAAGTGAAAGTATATACAGTGACCCAACAAACTATTGCAATGTTTTGGCACTTTGAGTTAAATAAGGTGTAGCACATGCAATAAATTTGCTAAAATCACAGAAATATTAGACATAGTAGCCCTCCCCCTTGGCTATCTAACGGTATCTTTGTCATATTTTTACCTTTCATATTTAGTAAGATATCACATGACCTTTCCTAGAGACTCATTGCAACAGTTTTTTGGCTGACTGTTATAGTGCAGAAGTCAAGACATTCTAGTACTTTGTGTACCCCCTTTGGCCTTCAACACTGCTTCAACCCTCCTAGGCATGCTTTCTACCAATTCCTGGCACACTGAAGATTCTATCTTCTCCCACTCCACCTGGACCCTCTCCCACAATTCCAATATCCCTTTTGGTGCTGTTTCATACCCCTGGAGCCTCCTTTTCAGGTGTGCCCATAGGTGTTCAATAGGGTTGAGGTCAGGAGACTGTGCTGGCCATGTCAGGACCTCCATCCCATTCTCCTGGAACCAGGCCTTGGCCTTCTTGCACTTATGCTTGGGGTCATTATCCTGCTGGAAAATAATATCAACTGGCTTCTTCTTAAAATACCTGATGCTGGACTGCAGCTCATCCTCCAAAATTTTGACATAAAGGTCCCCATCCATCCTTCCATCAATCTTGCATGCATATCCAACTCCACTCCACATCATACATCCCCATACCATCAGAGATCCCCCCCCCAAACTTCACAGTCCCACTCACAGTCCTCTGACAAGGACCTTCTCCAGCCTTCTTCCAGACCCAACTCCTGCCATCTGAGCCCAAGCGATTAATCTTGGTCTCATCTGACCATACCACTCTCTTCCAGTCCTCCACAGTCCAGTCCTTGTGAGCAATTGCAAAGTCCAACCTCTCTCTACAATGACACTTTGAGAGGAGGGGCTTTTGCTGCTTCACTGCAGACTTCAGTCCAGCCTTTTTGAGGTGTAGGCGGACTGTCTCAGCACAGAGGGACTGGTTGGAAATGTCAGAGAGGGCTCTGGTTACCTGGACAATGGTGAGGGCCTGATTGGAAATGGGAGAGAGTACTTTGCCTACCTGGACAGCAGTGTCTGCCTTCCCAGAGGTTAGAAGCTGAATAGCATGGTGAACATAGGTGGGAGTAAGCTTGGCAGGTTGACCTCCAATGGCTTTGGCAAGGTGAGAGCGATGCTTAGAGCGAAGCCTAGAGATAGTGCTGGTGTGGACACCAGTGACAGCAGAGATATGATGGGCAGAGTGGCCTGCATCCAGGAGAGAGAGGATGTGTTTAGAGGTAGCAAGGGACAAGGAGCGCATCTTGGATGTTGGGGGTATTTCATGCCCAGAGAGGCATGCAGGAAGGTGGGTGATCATGTGATTTTGTTGATTGGTTCCAATTAATGCAGCATAGCCACATAATCATGTGATTTATACCCTCATAACAGTCAGCCAAAAAAACTGTTGCAATGAGTCTCCAAGAAGGATCATGTGATATCTTACTAAATAAGGAAGATAAAGATATGACAAAGATACCATTAGATAGCCAAGAGGGAGGGCTACCATCTCTAATATTACTATGATTTTAGCAAATTTATTGCATGTGCTACACCTCATTTAGCTCAAAGTGCCAAAACATTGCAACAGTTTTTTGGGTCACTGTATACTGATTGCTTCAGCACTTGGTGGCATTCCCATAATTGGACCCTTGGATCATGTGACATGCCAAGGCACAGGTCAGGTGACTTTGGGGATTATGTAATCTGACCCTCAGCCACAGGTCATGTGGCCTTCCAACAAGCCTCCCCAGTTTCTCCACAACTCCTCTTTGGGATGGCTTAGGTAAGCAATCCTAACACCAGCAGCTAACAACAATGATGGCACACCAGCAGCCTCCAATACTATGTATGATATGCCATGGCACAATCCCTTCATCTGGCACATTATGCCACATGAATACATTAGTCTTATTCACATTACCAGTATTACCCATGGTCACAAGCATCACCATGTGACCCACCTCATGACAGGACAACATCAACATTCATATATGCAGCTATCAGTCAGCTGCATATGTTCTTCAAATAAGTACTTCACAGCTACTATATTTCAAATTTTGCTGGAAGACCCCAGGAACCCTAAATGAATTTTTGGGGTGAAAAAAAAGTTTTGAGGAAAAGCACCAAATGAGAGTAAACATCATCAAAGACATAGTGAGGACTAAAAGGGGGGACTTTTTTGGGGGGGAATATTTCATGTGGGGTCCTTGTCGGGGTGCCACTGCTAAGTACAAACTTGTGTGAGGATGTGAGAACTGGATTCTGACTATATGCTAGAATTGTTGCTTTGTGGGTGATGGGAGGGGGGAGAGAGGGATGGAATATGATAGGTATGGGATGGCCCAGTATAGCATTGCATTTGTTTTGGAATCCTATGGTTGGTTTTGATAAACGGGAGAATTTTGACTGGTTTGGTCAGCAGCTTTGGCATGCATTGGGAAATGAGTTTTGGGAAAATGTAAACCATGGAAATTGAGGATTAGAGGGGTAGATATAGGCACACAAAATTTCAAAAGACTAGCTTGAGTGGTTAGCTTGCAGTGAAAGAAAGCGCAGATACTCCATCTGCACAAGGACTATGCTGTTAGGATAGGAGCAACAAGGGACCATTCGCAGAAAAACAGTTTGGTCTGTTTGGCATGTTATATGATAGTGGTCATCATTTAGAGCATCCATGATCAATTTCAAGAGATTTTCACGGTTAGATCTTGTGCTGTGAGGCCTGCAAACTTGTATGGGTACTTGTGTTGTTTAGGTTTGTAGGAAGGCAACTGTAGTCCTGGATGTGGCAGAGTGATTGAAACAAAGTCAGGGTGTATTATTCATGCACTATACTCAATCTTTCAATGTGATCCCATTTGATTTAGGTTCCACCACAAGTACAAACTTGTGTGAGGATGTGAGAACTGGATTCTGACTATATGCTAGAATTGTTGCTTTGTGGGTGATGGGAGGGGGGAGAGAGGGATGGAATATGATAGGTATGGGATGGCCCAGTATAGCATTGCATTTGTTTTGGAATCCTATGGTTGGTTTTGATAAACGGGAGAATTTTGACTGGTTTGGTCAGCAGCTTTGGCATGCATTGGGAAATGAGTTTTGGGAAAATGTAAACCATGGAAATTGAGGATTAGAGGGGTAGATATAGGCACACAAAATTTCAAAAGACTAGCTTGAGTGGTTAGCTTGCAGTGAAAGAAAGCGCAGATACTCCATCTGCACAAGGACTATGCTGTTAGGATAGGAGCAACAAGGGACCATTCGCAGAAAAACAGTTTGGTCTGTTTGGCATGTTATATGATAGTGGTCATCATTTAGAGCATCCATGATCAATTTCAAGAGATTTTCACGGTTAGATCTTGTGCTGTGAGGCCTGCAAACTTGTATGGGTACTTGTGTTGTTTAGGTTTGTAGGAAGGCAACTGTAGTCCTGGATGTGGCAGAGTGATTGAAACAAAGTCAGGGTGTATTATTCATGCACTATACTCAATCTTTCAATGTGATCCCATTTGATTTAGGTTCCACCACAAGTACAAACTTGTGTGAGGATGTGAGAACTGGATTCTGACTATATGCTAGAATTGTTGCTTTGTGGGTGATGGGAGGGGGGAGAGAGGGATGGAATATGATAGGTATGGGATGGCCCAGTATAGCATTGCATTTGTTTTGGAATCCTATGGTTGGTTTTGATAAACGGGAGAATTTTGACTGGTTTGGTCAGCAGCTTTGGCATGCATTGGGAAATGAGTTTTGGGAAAATGTAAACCATGGAAATTGAGGATTAGAGGGGTAGATATAGGCACACAAAATTTCAAAAGACTAGCTTGAGTGGTTAGCTTGCAGTGAAAGAAAGCGCAGATACTCCATCTGCACAAGGACTATGCTGTTAGGATAGGAGCAACAAGGGACCATTCGCAGAAAAACAGTTTGGTCTGTTTGGCATGTTATATGATAGTGGTCATCATTTAGAGCATCCATGATCAATTTCAAGAGATTTTCACGGTTAGATCTTGTGCTGTGAGGCCTGCAAACTTGTATGGGTACTTGTGTTGTTTAGGTTTGTAGGAAGGCAACTGTAGTCCTGGATGTGGCAGAGTGATTGAAACAAAGTCAGGGTGTATTATTCATGCACTATACTCAATCTTTCAATGTGATCCCATTTGATTTAGGTTCCACCACAAGTACAAACTTGTGTGAGGATGTGAGAACTGGATTCTGACTATATGCTAGAATTGTTGCTTTGTGGGTGATGGGAGGGGGGAGAGAGGGATGGAATATGATAGGTATGGGATGGCCCAGTATAGCATTGCATTTGTTTTGGAATCCTATGGTTGGTTTTGATAAACGGGAGAATTTTGACTGGTTTGGTCAGCAGCTTTGGCATGCATTGGGAAATGAGTTTTGGGAAAATGTAAACCATGGAAATTGAGGATTAGAGGGGTAGATATAGGCACACAAAATTTCAAAAGACTAGCTTGAGTGGTTAGCTTGCAGTGAAAGAAAGCGCAGATACTCCATCTGCACAAGGACTATGCTGTTAGGATAGGAGCAACAAGGGACCATTCGCAGAAAAACAGTTTGGTCTGTTTGGCATGTTATATGATAGTGGTCATCATTTAGAGCATCCATGATCAATTTCAAGAGATTTTCACGGTTAGATCTTGTGCTGTGAGGCCTGCAAACTTGTATGGGTACTTGTGTTGTTTAGGTTTGTAGGAAGGCAACTGTAGTCCTGGATGTGGCAGAGTGATTGAAACAAAGTCAGGGTGTATTATTCATGCACTATACTCAATCTTTCAATGTGATCCCATTTGATTTAGGTTCCACCACAAGTACAAACTTGTGTGAGGATGTGAGAACTGGATTCTGACTATATGCTAGAATTGTTGCTTTGTGGGTGATGGGAGGGGGGAGAGAGGGATGGAATATGATAGGTATGGGATGGCCCAGTATAGCATTGCATTTGTTTTGGAATCCTATGGTTGGTTTTGATAAACGGGAGAATTTTGACTGGTTTGGTCAGCAGCTTTGGCATGCATTGGGAAATGAGTTTTGGGAAAATGTAAACCATGGAAATTGAGGATTAGAGGGGTAGATATAGGCACACAAAATTTCAAAAGACTAGCTTGAGTGGTTAGCTTGCAGTGAAAGAAAGCGCAGATACTCCATCTGCACAAGGACTATGCTGTTAGGATAGGAGCAACAAGGGACCATTCGCAGAAAAACAGTTTGGTCTGTTTGGCATGTTATATGATAGTGGTCATCATTTAGAGCATCCATGATCAATTTCAAGAGATTTTCACGGTTAGATCTTGTGCTGTGAGGCCTGCAAACTTGTATGGGTACTTGTGTTGTTTAGGTTTGTAGGAAGGCAACTGTAGTCCTGGATGTGGCAGAGTGATTGAAACAAAGTCAGGGTGTATTATTCATGCACTATACTCAATCTTTCAATGTGATCCCATTTGATTTAGGTTCCACCACAAGTACAAACTTGTGTGAGGATGTGAGAACTGGATTCTGACTATATGCTAGAATTGTTGCTTTGTGGGTGATGGGAGGGGGGAGAGAGGGATGGAATATGATAGGTATGGGATGGCCCAGTATAGCATTGCATTTGTTTTGGAATCCTATGGTTGGTTTTGATAAACGGGAGAATTTTGACTGGTTTGGTCAGCAGCTTTGGCATGCATTGGGAAATGAGTTTTGGGAAAATGTAAACCATGGAAATTGAGGATTAGAGGGGTAGATATAGGCACACAAAATTTCAAAAGACTAGCTTGAGTGGTTAGCTTGCAGTGAAAGAAAGCGCAGATACTCCATCTGCACAAGGACTATGCTGTTAGGATAGGAGCAACAAGGGACCATTCGCAGAAAAACAGTTTGGTCTGTTTGGCATGTTATATGATAGTGGTCATCATTTAGAGCATCCATGATCAATTTCAAGAGATTTTCACGGTTAGATCTTGTGCTGTGAGGCCTGCAAACTTGTATGGGTACTTGTGTTGTTTAGGTTTGTAGGAAGGCAACTGTAGTCCTGGATGTGGCAGAGTGATTGAAACAAAGTCAGGGTGTATTATTCATGCACTATACTCAATCTTTCAATGTGATCCCATTTGATTTAGGTTCCACCACAAGTACAAACTTGTGTGAGGATGTGAGAACTGGATTCTGACTATATGCTAGAATTGTTGCTTTGTGGGTGATGGGAGGGGGGAGAGAGGGATGGAATATGATAGGTATGGGATGGCCCAGTATAGCATTGCATTTGTTTTGGAATCCTATGGTTGGTTTTGATAAACGGGAGAATTTTGACTGGTTTGGTCAGCAGCTTTGGCATGCATTGGGAAATGAGTTTTGGGAAAATGTAAACCATGGAAATTGAGGATTAGAGGGGTAGATATAGGCACACAAAATTTCAAAAGACTAGCTTGAGTGGTTAGCTTGCAGTGAAAGAAAGCGCAGATACTCCATCTGCACAAGGACTATGCTGTTAGTGAGTATAGCTTAGAGGAGAGGTGCCCAGGGTCCAGTTTAAACTCAATTTTAATATCTAAGTCTGGGCGGGAGCAGGGAAGCTCATCCCCCTTTGCTTCACTAAAAACCAAAGGGTAGTGGCTGGGCCAATCAGGGATAGGGCCAGGGTTGGGAAAATGGGTGTCTGGAATACTTGCAGATGTGAGGGTACTTGTTTTCAGGGGTGTGTCAGGACCCATTCATTTTTCCTTTGCCCAAGCCGACTTTACCGACACCTACGAACCTCCTGATTGCCCTCTATAACTTTGTGAGCCCCTCTACACACTTCCGGAACCCACTGTCCCCTTCTGGGAGCCCCTCTGACCTCTCCCGCATTCACACGACACTCACGACCACCATACCATACTCGCAATGCCTCTCTCTGCCTCACCCCACATGTATACTTCGTCTGAACCCACCATATCAATGCACAACACACAGTTCTGCAATCTCTTCATCTGGCACATGACCTGCCATGTGACACCACCAGTGCTACCAGCATCACTGACATTACCATGACATCACTGGTGCTACTACCATTACCAGATTACTTGTGTTACCAATGTTACCCATGTGACTTCCCACCTAAAGTCACCTGCACCACTAGCATCACCCACATGATCACTCGCATGACCTTGTGACCTTAACAACCAAACGTGCCACTGACGGTCAGTCATATATACCTTCAAATTATGCTCCCCTACTTGCCCTCAGTAATCTATAACTGCGATACTTATGATCTGAAGATACCCCCATAGTTATAGTTACACATATGCTTATCTAGCTAGGTCATGACCCATGACTGGTCACATTTGTGACCTTACTTATGTCTTCCCTACCCCTTGCAACCTTAGTAGAGCACACGCATGGTCATTTCACAACTAGGTCTACCCTGTACTACTATAGTCTTGTTGCTTCGTGACCTCTGCACTTTTCCTTTTCTATTATACTTCCTGTACGTGCACATATAAAGTCTCACATGTACTTATGGTACTCTAGACTTGATTGAGTGGTGGGCAGTGTTGCTGGGCACTTGGTATCACCCAGAGAGGGTCACAGTAGTCATCTTCCAGGTTGGGTCATGTGTATCTACACACAGTAAAAAATTCATGTGGTTCTGTTACACACCACAGGCAAGGAAAAGGAAAAGAGGATGATAGGGGCTGAGCTGTGACAATGTGTCACAGTTTGAAATTAAGGGTCCAGGCTAGCTGGGTTAGGACACAGGGCTTGGGCAGATGGGCAGATCTTAGTATTATATAAGACTGGGCTCACACAACTTAAGGGAGGTCATGATGACAATACTAAGATAAGGGGAAAAGAGTACAAAAAAGGAAAAGGTGAAGTACTTATAGCAAATGCCTCAGCACTTGCTGGTGTTCTCATGCTTGGATCCTTGGATCATGTGACATGCCAAGGTGCAGGTCAGGTGACTTTGGGGATTAAGTAATCTGACTCTCAGCCACAGGTCATGTGGCCTTCCAACAAGCCTCCCCAGTTTCTCCACAACTCCTCTTTGGGATGGCTTAGGTAAGCAATCCTAACACCAGCAGCTAACCACAATGATGGCACACCAGCAGCCTCCAATACTATGTATGATATGCCATGGCACAATCCCTTCATCTGGCACATTATGCCACATGAATACATTAGTCTTATTCACATTACCAGTATTACCCATGGTCACAAGCATCACCATGTGACCCACCTCATGACATGACAACATCAACATTCATATATGCAGCTATCAGTCAGCTGCATATGTTCTTCTAATAACTACTTCACAGCTACTATATTTCAAATTTTGCTGGAAGACCCCAGGAACCCTAAATTATTCATGCACTATACTCAATCTTTCAATGTGATCCCTTTTGATTAGGTGCCACCACAAGTACAAACTTGTGTGAGGATGTGAGAACTGGATTCTGACTATATGCTGGAATTGTTGCTTTGTGGGTGATGGGAGGGGAGAGAGAGGGATGGAATATGATAGGTATGGGATGGCCCAGTATAGCATTCCATTTGTTTTGGAATCCTATGGTTGGTGTTGATAAATGGGAGAATTTTGACTGGTTTGGTCAGCAGCTCTGCCATGCATTGGGAAATAGGTTTGGGGAAAATGTAAACCATGGAAATTGAGGATTAGAGGGGTAGATATAGGCACACAAAATTTCAAAAGACTAGCTTGAGTGGTTAGCTTGCAGTGAAAGAAAGCGCAGATGCTCCATCTGCACAAGGACTATGCTATTAGTAGATCCAACCAGGCCCCAAGGTGATCCAACCATGCCCTGGGTCAATCCAACCTAACCACAGGGTGATCCAACCATGCCCTGGGTCAATCCAACCATGCCTCAGGGTGATCCAACCAGGCCCTGGGTTAATCCAACCATGCCCCAAGTAGATCCAACCATGCTCTGAGTAGATCCAACCATGCCTCAGGGTGAACCAACCAGGCCCCAAGTAGATCCAACCAGGCCCTGGGTTAATCCAACCATGCCCTGGGTCAATCCAACCATGCTCTGAGTGGATCCAACCATGCCTCAGGGTGATCCAACCATGCCCTGGGTCAATCCAACCATGCTCTGAGTAGATCCAACCAGGCCCCAAGGTGATCCAACCATGCCCTGGGTCAATCCAACCATGCCCTGGGTTAATCCAACCATGCCCCAAGGTGATCCAACCAGGCCCAGTCAATCCAACCAGGCCCTAACCCTGCCATTTGAGTTAGGGGAAACCACGAACCCCCTTAACCTAACCCTAATCCACTCTGGGTCACCTCCCCTCACTGCCACCACCCTCAATTCCAAGGGGGGGGTGAGATTTGAAGGTATCCAACATCCAACCTGAATAGGCTAGCCTATTCGTCCTAGGGAATAGTTAGCAACCCACCTTAAGAAACGCAATTTTGTTCCCACATTTCATCAGTCTTTCTTGTCTAGGTGGCTAACATTATTATGCCTTCTTGTCTCACTACCCATGGTGGGCCTTCTTCTTCCATTCTATCCAGCATCCATTCAAGCCCTCCTCTATCTGAAGTGCTCCCTGCTGACCCTGTGGCACTATCAGATAGTCACCCATATACTAGCATACCATTGCCCTTGCATTATTGTCTGCTCTCCTGTCTCTGCCCAAGTGAATTCATTCAGCAATTGCATCTCATATGTTGATAGCTGTGGGCCACACACTTTGAAACACATGCATACAAGCCTTGACACTGACTCAACTCACAACTGAACTGACTTTATAAGATGTGGGCATCCATGACACCCACTTTGACATACACCTTCAGTCAACCTTGTGCATTATGTGAGCATGGGAGTCCTGGATACCCACTTTGAGATACACATCCAGTCAACTTACTTTGTACATTATGAGAGGTGTGGGTGTCCTGGCCATTTACATGGCATGTCTCACCTGTAACATGTCCAAGCCTGCATCACATTGGATCTTGGTAGGTATGTAGGACCTAGGTATTAGCATGCTGGGAGTGAGCAGCACAGGTAGCATAAGTAGGATGGAGGGTGGACAGTCTGAGTGGGGTGAGTGGGTGGCACAAGCAAGGTGAGTAAAGCAGGAAGCATGCCAGGTGGTGTAGCACCAATGAGGTGAGTGGGCAGACAGCACAAGCAGGGTGGATGGTGCAATTGGGGTGAGCAGCATGGGTGACACCAGTGGGGCAAGTTTGGTGGACAAGTGCATGTGCATATTATCAGTCAATGATATATCTGCTTGAGTAATGTATGTGTTTACTGTGCTCATGTTTGTCATCCTGGCACTGCTCATGCTCATCAGTCATTGCTTAATGACAAACATGAGCACAGTAAACACATACATTACTCAAGCAGATATATCATTGACTGATAATATGCACATGCACTTGTCCACCAAACTTGCCCCACTGGTGTCACCCATGCTGCTCACCCCAATTGCACCATCCACCCTGCTTGTGCTGTCTGCCCACTCACCTCATTGGTGCTACACCACCTGGCATGCTTCCTGCTTTACTCACCTTGCTTGTGCCACCCACTCACCCCACTCAGACTGTCCACCCTCCATCCTACTTATGCTACCTGTGCTGCTCACTCCCAGCATGCTAATACCTAGGTCCTACATACCTACCAAGATCCAATGTGATGCAGGCTTGGACATGTTACAGGTGAGACATGCCATGTAAATGGCCAGGACACCCACACCTCTCATAATGTACAAAGTAAGTTGACTGGATGTGTATCTCAAAGTGGGTATCCAGGACTCCCATGCTCACATAATGCACAAGGTTGACTGAAGGTGTATGTCAAAGTGGGTGTCATGGATTCCCACATCTTATAAAGTCAGTTCAGTTGTGAGTTGAGTCAGTGTCAAGGCTTGTATGCATGTGTTTCAAAGTGTGTGGCCCACAGCTATCAACATATGAGATGCAATTGCTGAATGAATTCACTTGGGCAGAGACAGGAGAGCAGACAATAATGCAAGGGCAATGGTATGCTAGTATATGGGTGACTATCTGATAGTGCCACAGGGTCAGCAGGGAGCACTTCAGATAGAGGAGGGCTTGAATGGATGCTGTATAGAATGGAAGAAGAAGGCCCACCATGGGTAGTGAGACAAGAAGGCATAATAATGTTAGCCACCTAGACAAGAAAGACTGATGAAATGTGGGAACAAAATTTCCTGTCCCTGTCCCCAGTTGTCTCAGACCTTCAGAGTCTACTGTCAGCAAGTCACTCAACCCCTCAATGTAAGTCCCTGTCTATCATGCTCACCTTGCTTGTATGCCCTGCTTCCACTACTTTGTTGACTGACAATATGTGCATGCCATTGGCTGACTATTTGCACTTACCATTGGTCAACAATATGGGCATGTTGTTGATTGAGGATTGAGTTTCCTTGATCAATGATATAAACTGAACTAACACTGCCAGTAGTTCTATGACATCAATGTTGGATGTTCAAGCAGAGCACAAACCTAATTTACACTTTTCACAGCCACGCGCATGGTGCGATACTGCTCAGTTCAGACTACCAACTGAGCAGTGAGTCTAAATAACTTTTATCACCTTACACTCTTTGTACTGACACTAAATACTTATAGTCTAACTGTAGTGTCAGGTGAATACCAGATAAGTTCGGACTACTGACTGAGCATCTAACTGTAGTGTCAGGTCACCTCTATTCTAGAGATTATGAGACCTGCTTCCCAACACAAAGGTTCTGTCGCCCCCCAGAGCTCCTCGTTCGCAATAATAAAGCTTCGCAACGACAGTTCAAACTGGCCTGATTACGAAATGAGAGCCAAGACCGCTATGGGAGCCAAGGGACTGATCAGACACGTCGAAAGGACAGCAAGGCGACCTCTACCTTTTGACATCGAGAACGGCCGACCAGTTTCTGATCCTGGAAAACCCGCCACGCAACTCGAGATCCAAGAGCTCGAATGCACTATGGACGAGTATGAGCAAAAAGAGTATGTGGCACAACACATAATGCTTACCTCTGTCTCGCCGCGACTTTCCACGATGCTCCGGGCAAACACTTCAGCTGCACAGATGTGGCAGCAAATAATCTCGGATGCTAGGAAGAAAAGTCGTGTTTATCAAGTTGATACCCATCAACATATTCAGGAGCTTCACTGCCCCGAAGGAGGAGATGTGCGTGCGCACCTCAACGCGATGACTGACCTGCAAAATGAACTGGAGGCAATCGGCACACCAGTCAATGATGACGACTTCGCGACAATGATACATGTGAGCTTACCACTAAGCTATTGGCCACTCCTGCAATCCGTCCTCCACGCCGCAGACATGAACGAAAAAGCTGTTGACCCGAACTACCTGATTAGAATTGTCCTTGAGGAGAATCATCAATGACAGATAACTCATGGACTATCAAAATCTGGTCAGGCGGCCTTCCAGACAAATAAAAATCGTCGCAGAGGCAAGGGGAACAAGTCTTCAGGCCAAACGAAGCTGTGGGACAACTGCAAACGCACCAACCACAATATAGAGGACTGCTTTGCCAAGGGAGGACCCAAGGAGGGACAACGCCCTCCCTGGGCGAAGAGCAAACAAACCGAAGCGAACGCTGCAGCAACGAAGGGGAAGAAAGAAGAGATGGACGAGTGGGTCGCATTCACCTGTACTTCTACTCCCACAGATGTTGCTGCCAAGGCAACTCATCAGTGCTCCCACGTCACCACATTCCTTGATAGTGGAGCTACCGCCCATTTTACCCCTTTGAGACAGAAGTTGATCAATTTCCGGAACATGTCTCCCAGGCCAGTTACCGCAGCCAATGGAGGGGAATTCAATGGAGTCGGATGCGGCCACGTTTGGACAGGGACACTGCACCATCAAACATTCTGATGGAAGGGAGCTAGCCCGAGTGAAGAAAATAAACGGTCTCTACATCCTAAACGGCAGCATGCATAAACACAGCCCACTACACGCCAATATAGCCACGCAGTGGCTAAGCATAACCGAAGTGCACCGCACCTTGGGCCATATCAATGTCGAGACCATTAAACATGCAATAAAAACGGGTAAAATTACCGGCATAATGCTCGATGATGACTCGGAACCTGAGTTCTGTGACGCATGTGCGCAGGCAAAGCCTCACCATCAATCGTTTCCTGAGCAAGCCCAAAACTGTGCGCAGAACTTCGGAGATTGCATCCACACCGACCTATGGGGACCTGCGAAGGTTGAGTCAATATTTAGGAGCCGTTACACAGTCGATTTCATCGACTGTGCAACTCGCTGGACTCACGTTGCCTTTCTTCGCCATAAGAACGAGGCGTTTCAAGCCTATCTTGATTTTGAGAAACACCTTGAGACGCAGGATGGCATAAAGATAAAAATCCTCTGGTCTGACCGCGGCCACGAGTTCCTCAACGATAAATTCAGTGAGCACCTGGCCAACAAAGGGACAATACGAGAACTCACTGTCCATGACACGCACGAGCAAGTCGGCATTGCTGAGCGTTGGAACCGCACGAAAGCCGAGCTAGCCCGCACGATGCTTATCGACTCGAAGTTGTCTAGATTCCTGTGGGCTGAAGCGATGAATCACGCAGCTTGGATAAAAAACCGCTCACCTACACGTGCACTCAACAACGGTACCCTGTACGAAGCTCGATACGGCAAAAAACCCGACATGTCGCGAGTTGTACCATTCGGCACGTGTGCCTGGGTTAAAATCGTAGATGCCGGCAAGCTGGAACCTCGCGCGATGCTCGGCCACTTCGTCGGCTTCAATGCAACGAGTACTGGCTATCGAATTTACGTCCCTGAGAAACGACAAGTTAAAATCGAGCATGAAGTCACTTTTGACCGTACCAGACATCCTCAGACGGTCCAAATCCCCGAAGAGTCAGAGATTGAGGGGGAGAGGCGAAAGGACATTCTCCGAAACTCTCCGGAGGCCCGCCCTTCGTCACCCGGCACCGACGAAAGTGAAAGTGACCAAGATGACACAAGAAGCAACGATCAGCTGTCAGACAGTGACGAGAGCGACTCAGATGATACTCACAGTCATTCCAACAGTCGCAGGTCCCCGTCACCAACGCCTGATCACCCCCAGCATGCCGAACATGATGAATCCGGTCGACCTCGCCACAAACGCCATGAACCTGGATTTTACAGGAAATTAGCCGGCCACCACGCCCACGCTTCAGCGTACGCACCTGAAAACACCTCAGACGACTCTTACAACTATTTTCCCCTCTTCGCATTGACCACAGGCGCTGTAGGATCCGAACTGTGCACCCTCGCCGAAGCGCTCTTGAGAGATGACGCCAGTCAATGGAAAGAAGCCTGGGATGGCAGCAAGGTGTGGAGGCATAGGGGGGACCAGAGGGACCTGTGGAGCTTCAGCCTGAGACGGGGGACGAGATACTGGTCACATCTCCATCAGGGGTACTGGTCATGCTTCCAGTTGAAGAATACAGAAGGGTTCGACTGGTATTTCAAGGTGGGAGGCAGGTTGAAGCATTGCTTTGGTCCCTATAGGGTTGCAAGGGAGTGCCCTGCTCGGAGTAGTAGCTGGCTGCATCCAAGTGGGCCAGCTGCTATGAGGGGTGGTGTACCTTGGGATCCTAGAGACAATGGCAGGTCACAGCAGGGTTTGTGAAATTCTGAAGAGATCAGGCTGTGACCTGGAAAAGTGGGGCCATATCCTGGGGTCCTCTGGTAGGTTGAACCTGTCTCAGAGGTTGCAAAGGGGTATCCAGGTCAGGAGGAGTGGGAACTCCATGGTCAGTAGTCCCTGGATACTGACATTGACTTTCATATAATCAGTTCTGTGGATTAGTGTGGAATCTGTCCATCAATCATACCAAAGGCTCATAAAGATTTGTGGTCTCTATGATGTAAGCCAATTCTTTGTCGAGGGTTCCCACTTCGTACTGGTGACAAGTATTGTTAAGGATTTGGTAGGTGTGGTGGCAGGGACAGTCAAAGCGCAGATAGCCAAGCTGCTCTATGAGGGACTCGGCTTCTTCACACAGGGATGAAGCTTGACTGGCTGTGATTTGGGTGGGTTCTTCAGGTTGCAACTGAACAACAGATGCCAGTCATTCTTGAATGGTAGTGGGCAGCTCGTGAGTTGTCTCCAAGGCCATTGGAGTGATTGCATGGCTGCCTGTGCATGTTTGAAAATGATGAGTAATAGGTTGGGGAGGAGTGTGACTGGTGGACATAATATGGTGTTATCCGGGTGTTGAGTGGTAGGGCAAGGGGGAGACTTGATATTATGTTAGGGCCTGTCCTGTCTTGATGGTAATGCTGGGAATCAACTTGTTGGTGACTGATCCTGGAAACTCGCTAAGACCAATCAACTGTTGAGCACAGTTGAGAATGCTCAGTCCCAGAAGGTTGCAAAGATGTCTGGGAAGATGTAAGAATGGAAATAGACAAATAGGGAGAGGGGAGATGTCACTAGAAAGGTTTTGAAGTTGGTAGATGAAGCATAAAGAAGAAAATTGATGAGGAGGGAGAAATAGGTAACACTGAGGAGGTCGTGAAGTCAACCAATGAAGCATAAAGAAGGAAAAAGATGAAGTGGGAGAAAGAGACGATGTTGAGAAAGTTGTGGGTAGTCACAATGATGTCAAGAGATATGTTGCTGAAGGTGATAACTTTGCCAACCAATGGGAGAACCTGTGGGGTTCGAGGAGATCAGTACCAAGATGAAGTGAAGAGAATACTTAAGTGCATGAGTCATACGAGCACGGAGGACAAGTTTAGAGTAAGCTGAAAGTGTCTTGGCAATCTTGAGGTCACCAAGGGAGATAAGACCTCTCAATCACAATGGTTCCAAGCTCAAAGGGCATCATGGCCTCAAGCTTAAACCAAAAGTGCATCAATATCAAGTCTACAGTATGAGAAGTACATGTGAGACTTATATACATGCGTACAGAGAGTATAACAGAAGAGGAGAAGTACATGTGAGACTTATATACATGCGTACAGAGAGTATAACAGAAGAGGAGAAGTACATGTGAGACTTATATACATGCATACAGAGAGTATAACAGAAGAGGAAAAGTACAGAGGTTGCCAAGTGACAGAACTATAGTAGTACAGGGTATGGTCAGTCATAAGGAGACTATGGACATGTTCTACTAAGGTCACAAGGGGTAAAGGAAACATAGGTAAGGTCACAAACCTGACTGGTCATGGGTCACAACTTAGTTAAATAATCATATGAGTAACTATAACTATGAAGAGGTGCTTTGGTCATAAGTATCATAGTTATAGATGACTGGGGAGAAGAAAGGAAGCATAATTTGAAGTAGTGCTCAACTGGCCATCAATGGCATGTTTCATCATTAAGGTTGTGAGGTCCAAGAGTGGTCACATGAGTGGCAGTGGTGACACAGGTGATGCTAGTGATGCAGGTGACCTTGGGCAGGAAGTCACATGGGTAATGCTGGTAACATGGGTAACACTGGTGGTGCCAGTGGTGCCGGCTGAGGAAGATTGCATAACTGTGTGTTGTGCATCAATTTGGCAGGTTCAGGTGGTAGACACATGTAGGGTGAGGTGGTGGGGGTTGACACAAATATAGTATAATGGTTGCGAGTGTCGTGAGAATATGAGGGAGGCTGGGGAAGCATCCGGAATCGGGCAGTGGGCTTCGGAAGAGTACAGGGGGGTTTGTGAGGTGGTAAGGAGGTGTCGGGAGGTCCACAGGTGCTAGTAGAGTTGTCGTAGATCGAGGAAAAATGAATGGGTCCTGACATGCAGGAGGGTCACAATTGCTAACATTGCATCTGCCATAGTTTTTGGGGATTCTGGTTCCAGCATGTATCATTTGTCTGATGGCTGTGGCCATGTCCAAGACTGTTACTGGTCCTTCAAGGATTTGGATGCCGATTCTCTGTAGTACCATTCTTGCCATTGCTGCATCTCATGTTTCTTCATTCCGGTCTGGGTTTGCTGCTGGGTTGCTGGAGCTGGGTGTGTGGGTGGGGGGAGCGGGGATCTGTGGTGGTGTCACACATGTTGGCACATCAGTCCCTGGGTCCACAGGGGCTTCCCTGGGATTACTTGACATTCCTCCATCTCCCAAAGTATATATGCATTACAGTAGCAGTCAAGCTAAGCTAGAGGATTATAAGGGACTAGGATACTAGGCGATTTTTGTGGTTTCATTGTTTTTGTTGTGCATGTTGATGTAGTTGATTAGAAAGGAAGTCCCAGTTCTTGATGCACATTGGTTTAAGCTTGAGGCTATTATGCCCTTTGAGCTTGGAACCACCACAATTGATAGGTCTTGTCTTGCTTGGTGACCTTGACAACACCAAGACTACTCTGTGACTACTCTGCTTCTTTCTAAACTCATCCTCCATGCTTGTATAAACTTGTGTACCTAAGTATCTTCCTTTATTTCATCTTGGTACTGATTCCTTGAACCCCACATGTTCTCCTGTTGGTTGGCAAAGTCATCGCCTTCACCAACATGTCTCTCAACACCATCATGACCACTCACAACCCTCTCAGCAACATCCTTTTCTCTTTAACTTGTCAATTTCTCCTTCTATGCTTCATCTATTGACTTCATGACCTTCTCAGCAATGTCCTCCCTCTCTCAACTCATCTTTCCCTCCCCCCTATGCTTCATCAACTTCGTGACCTTCCTAGTGACATCTTCCCCTTCCCCACTTGTCTTTTCCCATTCCTACACTTCACCAGACATTTTCATGACCTTCCAGGACTGAGTATCCTTGATTGTAGTTGAAAGTTGTTTGGTCTTAGCAAGCTTTCAAAAATGGTCACCAACAAATTGACCTTCAGTGCTATTTATGAGACAGGACAGGCCATAACAGCCTTCTGCCAATGGATGCTAGGCACAAGGATCACTGTCAAGAGCCACCTGAGGTACTTGACTGGGTGTCACATAGTGGCCACCCTCTTGTGTGGTCTCCAGGTCAAATCCCTTCATTGTGTTGTCCTACTACTTGTTACGGGAAGCTGGGCCGAAGGCTCGGAAGTGCTTTCCGTCAGGTGATCGGGTGCCGAGATTATGTTAGTCCCGAGTGCCAGAATGAGAGGATCGAAAGCGGTCTGGTCAATGGGGTCGAATTGGGATATTACTCTGTCGCTGGGTCTTCCGGGGCCTAGGAAAGAGCGAAGTAGGGTGGCTCTGGCTCTGTACTCAGAGTCGTTGGCTTCGATAACTCGGTGCCTGAGATTGGCTACTCCTCATGCAAACGTGTGCTCGAGGGCTTGGCGGTCGGGGTGATCGCGTCCAAGGATATCGACACAGATGGAGTGACTGAACTCAGTCAGGTGGTGTGTGAGTCGTGTGATCTGCGCTCGTCGCTGAGTCAGCGTCGGGTAGATCCATCCGTAGGTTGGTGTAGTCGCTACTTCGGGCCAGGAGGAGAGGGGGTATCTCTCATCGGCAGTAGGGAAAGCCAGTGTGATTTCACCAAAGTACGATAAGGTGAAAGGGACAAGTGAACAATGCTAAGGGGTTTCCCATGTCACTACACCCCTTATATACCTCAGGGGTGCTGCGGGTTCCTGCGGCGCAGCCTATCGTCCGCAGCCCAAGGATGCTATCCATCTACTGCGGTGTGTCCTCCTGCAGGCCTGCTCAGTCCGCAGCTGCCTGCTACTGCTCTTCGACGCAGCTGCCCTTGTGGGCTCGCACAGTCCGCAGCTTGCCGAATGCTGCCCTACACTCTTATCTTGAACATCATCGCCTTTCGCTTATCGGCCATGTGCTGCTCCGCAGTCTTCCACATGGCGCGGCTTATCTCCACATGCTCCTTCATTCGTCATGTGCTCCTGTGTGACGGTCCCTTCCCACCGCCTCGCTTATCTTCCGGTTCTTATCCGTCCTTCACAGTATATAAGGAGGGCCTGTACCGCTTCTCTTCCCCCATCCTTGTTATGTGCTGGGGCCCTCACAAGCTCAACTTCCTCCCCTCCTCCAATGTCTTCCAACAAGTCGCCCCCCTCGTACTGTTAGGGTACTTGAGTACCTATAGTACTTAGCCCCTTGAACAGATGATCCAGGCAATTATGCGTCTCTTCAATACATTCCTATGCTCTTTCTAGGTCCTTTACCCATACTGTACTACTCACCCATGTAAACTTACTCCCAATATGACATAAGCTATGGAAAGTGGTACTAGGACGGAAAGAAATGGTTCTACAGCAGGAACGAAGAACTGCACAAACAAACGGTTTTTACCATTGAATTCCCACTGCTCGTTTACCCCTATATGCATAAAAGCAAAAGGAAGTAACTGTTATTCACTCGCTCAGGCTGGTTCTACTGCTGTTTAGGCCATACTCTAGTATTACTAGAATAGCGCTAAAGGGAGGTTTTAAATGGAAGGTCTGAACAGACAGAAATGTCGGAAAGGTCTGTGAGGTCATACCCGCGAGTTTACGAGAGACGTGGAGCACTTGCGGCTGAGCTACAGGGTCGCGAACTCGCTGGTGCGAGTTTGGCACCACTCTGGCATTGTGGGGCAGTCCCGATCATGATCGGACCTCGATCGAGTGATCGAGGACCAACAGTTCGGCCCAGTTCTCACGGTGGTGAGGGCAGCGATCAGCAGTGATGGCCGATGCTGCCGCTCTTCCAGATATGGACTAGTCATCCTCACAAGCAGACTGTGCACTCGCAACCTTTGTGCGCAGTCCCTCGGCCCTCCCCTTGTCTCCCTTTGTACTAGGGTGTTACTAGCATGTATTTGGCATAGAATACAGCTGAAACACATGCTAAATAGGGTTAGTATGCTTAATTATGACTAGTCTGGGGGAGATAAGAGGAAACAGAGGAAGTATAGATGAGATAATGACGCGATCAAGGCCAGGAACGTCGCAGAAAGTCGCGGAAAGTCGCGGAACGTCGTAGAAGCCATCGGGGGTGATCGTGGGGTCCTTCCCCACAATCCCCGATGACCGGAACCCAAGAAATGAGTCATCATGAGTCATTTTGATTATATGTAGAACCTTCGAGAAGGAATATCTCAATGAAGACATGAGATATAATTATGATTTTGCCTGATATGTAAAGCCAGTGAATATTCCTTAATTTAGAGTCCTTAAACGGTATGTTAGGATTACTAGTTAAGGAGCTATGTTGAATCTTTCCAAATGTAGTAGATATGCGAATTTGAGTATAAATAGCTGACAGAACCTCGCGTTCTAGGCATCATTCCCTACCCATACATCGATTACACTATCCTCTAAGAGGACTAAGTCTGAGTCTAGCTCCCCATGGAGCTAAGGACATATTTAGCTAAACTAAGGACAGGGTCTAGTTAAGCTAAATGTAGTATCTACCGACTAAGGACTTAGTCTAGTCAAATGATCTGGGTACCCAAAGGTACCCAGGCTTCGGACGAGCCGCCCTGTGCCGGCTCCCCTCGGCGCGGTAAGTATTGAACGAGATATGAATATTTCGGTATAGGGTACAAGGTACTCTACTGTACAATGTCTGTACAATGTATCAATGTATTCATCAGAGTAAGTAGTGAATAACTAGCCAAGTATTGAGAATTGAGAGAAGGTTTATAGAGCTAGAATGGTCTACAAAGCCAGGAGAATCTCATGAACTCTTTAGCTTAATTCTCCCTTCACTGGTTAGCTAGTTATTCACCATTCAATTTTTGACCTATCTATGTTGATTTGGCTTAAGTGTACAATACCTATGGAGTGGTCAGTCATTGAGCCATAGTATCAGCCTGTGGAGTGATACCAGGTTGAGGCAGACTATGGGGGATCAATGGCTAAGCCCATGGGATGTTGTGACTTAGGTTACTAATAATAATAATATCTGCCCAAAGCAATGCCTTGCTAGCAGTGTTGGTTCCAATACTGTTAGCAGGAAGTTATGGAACTGGAGGATCTACTAGTCCTGTAGACCAACTGCATGAGGAATTGAGGACCTGTCTGAGTCATTATGACTCTCAGTGACTCATTTCTGACTGCACCCAGTACCAGATCCATAACACGTACTCTCTTGCGCGGCCTTCCATTGGGCGATTCAGAGGGGAGCCGACGACCTCCTCATTCTTACCGTTGCCCGACGATGCTACGCTTGCGGCCATCCTGGCCATTTTGCATCGGGATGCCCTCGAGTCGTCTGCCCGGGCAACCTTATCTGTGACCTACTCAAGGACCCCCACAGTACTGTCTTTTCTTCCATTTCTCATTCGCTTTGCTGATTTCTTTCTTGTAGAATGGGACAGTGCTCCCCCTACTCGGTGGGCCTCTCCCACTTCCTTCTCCGGGTGGAACTCCACTCCTCCGCCCTCGTCTCCTCCATCAGCCCCTGCGATGGCTACGGTGGCTTTGCCAGACGTCGAGGGCGAGTTTGTCCAGGTTGGGGAGTCTCCTTCTCGATCGGTGGACGAGGATAGGCTCTGGGTCTAGTGGCCCAAACGTCGAAGATTCCGTTTGACGTAATACATAGTTTCTGGTTTCGGATTGGTTCTTGTATTACTTAGGTGCTTCGATCCCATAAACCAATCCCCAATGGCCATCAACAGCGAGGAGCATCTCCTCGCTCTTGATTGCCATTGGTACCTTGGTTTTCTCGTCTCTAGTGTTGCGGTTGTCCTTAGTCATGTTGCCTTCGTTGTAGTTTGCCTTGGTTACATAATCGACTTTGTCATTCTTCCCATGACATACTCCTCATTCTCCCCAGCCATGTATGCACCCTTTCTTGTCAATGTGATCAGCATGCAGAATTCCTGCCCACCACTGGAATTACTGCTCTGCTCCTCCCTATCACTGTTTATACTTGTATTTAGGTGGAATTGACCTACTCTTGACACAACAATGATGACAACAATGATGATGCACCAGCAGCCTACAACAATGACAACCAATGATGGCAGCAGTGGCTAATGATGACAATGCACCAGCAGCCAATGACAACCAATGACAGCAGCAGTGGCTGACAATGATGATGACACACCAGTGGCTAACAACAATGACAATACACCAGTGGATAACAATGATGATGATGCACCAGCAGCCCATGACAATGGCAGCAGTGGCCAATGATGACAATGCACCAGCAGCCAATTGTCAGGATCCACCCATTTTTCCCTACCCAATTCAACTCTATCAGCACCTACAAGCCTCCAGACACCCTCACAACCTTGCAGACTACTCTACCCACTTCCAGACACTGCCACCCCCTGGAACCTTCCCCAACTGCCCACATCGTTCCACAATACTCATGACCATGACTCTATACTTGTGCAGCCTCCTTCCACCTCACCCTCCATGCATCCACCACCCAAACCCCCAATATCAATGTGCAACATGCTGTTGTGCAATCTCTTCATCCAGCATGGCACCACCAGCACTACCAGCATTACTTGTGTTACTGGCATTACTCATGTGACCTCCTGCCCAAGGTCACCTGCATTACTAGTGTCACCCACATGACCCACCTCATGATGCCATAACCTTAACACCCAAATCAATGGTCAGCTGTGTATGTACTTCAAATATGCTCCCCTCTTTGCCTGCAGTAGTGTATAGCTACATTATCTATGATCTGAGGATCCCCCTGTAGTAATAGCTATGTATATGATTATTTACTAGGTCACAACCCTTGACTGGTCATCTTCACAACCTTATCTATGCTTCCCTAACCCCTCATGACCTTGGTAGAACATGTGCCTAGTCACTTTACAACTAAACATACCCCATACTACTATAGTTCTGTCACTGGGAGACCTTTGTACTTTCCCAAAGAAGCTACACATGTACAATGCACATATATAAGTCTTGCATGTACCTACAGTACTGTAGACTTGATATTGATGCACTTTGGTTTAAGCTTGAGGCTAGTATGCCCTTTGAGCTTTGAACCACCATAATTGATAGGTCTTGTCACACTTGTGACCTCAAGAATGCCAAGACACACTCTGCTTTCTGCTAACTCATCTTCCATGCTTGTACAAACTCATGCACTTAAGTACTCTCTTTCTATCATCTTGCTACTGGCTTTCTGGAACCTTGCAGGTTCTCCTCTGAGTTGGCAAAGTCATTGCCTTCACTGACATACTCCTTGTCATTGTAATGACTACTTGCAACCTTCTCAGCAACATCTCTCACTTCTCAACTTGTCTTTTTCCCTTCCTATACCCTGTCAAATGTTTTTGCAACCTTCTGGGACTGAGTATTCTTGATCATACTCAACAGTTGATTGGTCTTAGTGAGTTTACAGGACTGGTCACCATCAAAATCAACTTCAGTGTTATTTATGAGACAGGACAGGCCCTAACACCAATGATGACCAATGATGGCAGCAGTGGCTGATGATGATGATGACACACCAGGAGCTAATGATGACAACAATACACCAGCAGCCAATGATGATGACCAATGCTGACACACCAACAGCTAACAACAATGACAGCACATCAGCAGCCAACAACAACAACAACAACAGGGACCATTTGCAGAAAAACAGTTTGGTCTGTTTAGCATGTTATATGATAGTGGTCATCATTTAGAGCATCCCTGATCAATTTCAAGAGATTTTCACGGTTAGATCTTGTGCTGTGAGGCCTGCAAACTTGTACGGTACTTGTGCTGTTTAGGTTTGTAGGAAGGCAACTGTAGTCCTGGATGTGGCAGAGTAATTGAAACAAAGTCAGGGTGTATTATTCATGCACTATACTCAATCTTTCAATGTGATCCCATTTGATTAGGTGCCACCACAAGTACAAACTTGTGTGAGGACTGTGAGAACTGGATTCTGACTGTATGGTGGAATTGTTGCTTTGTGGGTGATGGGAGGGGAGAGAGAGGAATGGAATATGATAGGTATGGGATTGCCCAGTATAGCATTCCATTTGTTTTGGAATCCTATGGTTGGTTTTGACAAACAGGAGAATTTTGACTAGTTCAGTCAGCAGCTTTGGCATGCATTGGGAAATGAGTTTGGGAAAAATGTAAACCATGGAAATTGAAGATTAGAGGGGTAGATATAGGCACACAAAATTTCAAAAGACTAGCTTGAGTGGTTAGCTTGCAGTGAAAGAAAGCGCAGATGCTCCATCTGCACAAGGACTATGCTGTTAGTCAACACAAAGACAGAGTGAACTGTCCTTCTTTTTTGCAAATACAACAGGGGCTCCCGTGGGGGATTCAGAAGGGTGGATAAATCCCTTCTGGAGCATGTCGTCAATATAGTCATGCAAAACCTTTAATTCCAGCTCGGACATGTTATACAGCAGACCCCAAGGGTCTTTGGTGTCTGGTTCGAGTTGTATCGCATGATTGTAAGTTCGGTGGGGTGGAAGGGTGCAGGCCTCTTCCTCAGAGAAGACATTGGTAAAGTCTGCGTATTGAGGTGGTAGGTTCGCCCTTGCTTCTGGGGGTTCAGAATTGACTAGTGCGGCATTAACTTGGAGCGAGTCTTCAGGTGCAGGGAAAAAATGATAAACAGCATGAAGAATTATATCCTCACCCACTAGATGGTTGGTGAAGCGGGCGGGATCCAAAATTCGAATATCGATAGGTGCTGGTTTGGGCAACGGGGCAGCAGAATTTTCCTGTGACCCTGTTCTGTGTAAATTCATGTTGGGTAAAGTTTTATCAGCAGCAACAACCGTGGGAAAAGGTGGCAAAGGCTCCTTGGGTAGGTTTTCCCAGTCCCATGTGGTGGAGTTCAAAGTTCCCGACATAGCAGAATTGCTATCAGGCGCAGTGGGGTTCAACTCTGACAGTGGATTTCCAGTGGTCCCTGTGGGTAGTCCTGGGCTCAGTGTTGACCAGTCCTTAGGAGCGAGCTCCTTCAGGACCCTGAGTTCATCAGTGGTTGGGTCATGAGACCCCGCAGGCCTTGCTGCATCGGTGGCCACAGTGGGCAAGGGCTTCATCATCAGCAGTCAGGTATCGGAATTGCAGAATCGTATCAAGAGGGTTGGTCAATCGATGTCTGGGTTGTGTTTCCAAAGCCATGACAGTCCGAGTATGACCTTCACATCCGAATGGAGTTGGGTAACATAGAAACGTTCAGTGTGCATTGTGCTGTCCTCAAAGCAGAATTGTTGGTTGGTCACTTGGGTGATCAGTCCTGCGATGGACCCATCAAATAGCCTAAGTAGTATAGGGCGGGTTAGTGTTGAACGGAATTTCAAAGGTGTAAAGTCGGGCAAAATGAAACATTTGGTAGCTCCACAATCTACAAGTGTGGGTACAGGGGTATTGCTAATTTGCAGAATAACAACAGAAATCAAAAAGGCAGCAGAAGAAATAGATGACAGAACCGTGTATAAGGGGAGTTCATCCATGGTACAGGTATCAGTATTGGTATCTATGGCAATATCGCAACTCAAGAATCTCCCTACATGCCTTGAGATGCTGGAGCATTTCCCAACTTGTCGCTGGCCAAGGGCTCAGCTGCGGTCATGGTAAATGTGAGGGTGGCACGGGCAGCAGAATTGCAGTTAGCGGGGATCAACGGGCATGTATTCGAGAAATGCCCTTGACCCATGCAATATAAGCAAAGTCCAGCGGCCCGGTGGAGAGTGGTCTGCAAGGTGTGGATTTCTCCATCTTTCCCTCCTTCGGCTTCGTTACAGGGGTCGAGGCAGGTTTGGCCGGAGTGGATGTCATGATGGGGTTGGTTACTGGAGTGGGCGCAGGGCGGTTCGAGGATTGGTTGTTGGCGGGTTTCGCGTTGCGGTCTTTCATCGGGTTTGACAAATTTCCGCACGACGAGTCGCCGGGTCGCTTTCTGTATTGGACGGATGTCGGAAAGCGGCCTTGTTCTTCCTCGCATTGCCAGTACCGCTGCTCAAAGGCCAAAGCTTGTTGACAGAGTCCGGTGAACTCCTGCTCTCGACTCGTGTATTGAAACTGGTCTTTGATGCAGTTGGCGAGCCCCTGGTAAAAGGCCTTGGCGAGCACGGTGTCATTGTATCCAGTGTAGGGTGCATGCGAATTGAAGGTGACGATGTATTCTGTGATGCGGGAATTGTTGGGCATCTTCAAATTATGCAGCACGCTCTTCGAAGTCATATGTGGGGGGGGTTTCTGAATACCAGAAATAATTCCATGGTGAAGTTATCCCAATTGTCCAACATTGTGGGGGGCGGTTGCTGGACAAGGTATGGCATCCACCAGGTATTTGCTTGATCTCGGAGATACGACGTGGTGAATAGAACACGATCCCGATCAGTAGTGAATTTCCATGGCTTCCCCAGAAACCATGTAATGCACTGCAAGATGAACATTGTTAGCCATGCTGGGTCCTTACCTGTGAAGACGTCGGGCTCCTTGAGTTTGGGGCCGTCGTCTCCAGGTGCTGGGTAGTAGATGTAGTATGGCAGACCAGCGGGCAGATTTCCGATGGGTACCACAGGAGGTACCGCCGGTGGAATTCCTTGCGGAATCCCCAGAATCTCGAAAGGTCGTGGCGGCAACTGTGGCGGGAGGCTCGGGGTTGGCAGCAGCAGACATCTTGACCCTCATGCTGAGGATGGTGGGTTGACACTGGGTATCGGAAAAGGAAGCACTGGTAGCACTCCAGAGTAGTTAGTTGTGAGTAGGGATAGTGGGGGTAGTACTGGTGTAAGTGTATATCTCAACACAAGAGCAGGGACTGAGGGTCGAGGTAGTGGAGTAGGGCTTGGAGGCATTGTGGGTGGAGCGGGAGGATACAGGGTTACTGGGACCAAGGGGTTGGAGCTCCCCGAGGAAACCAAACCTGGTCTGAGCATCATCCCTAACGAAGTGGACACAGAGGCCAGGGTCTGGGGACCCGAAGGTTGTTGGTCGGGTGTGTATGGATGGCAAGGGGTCTGGGGACCTGAAGGTTGTTGGTTGGGTGTGTATGGATGGCGAGGGGTCTGGGGACCCGAAGGTTGTGGGTCGGGTGTGTATGGATGGCAAGGGGTCTGGGGACCCGAAGGTTGTTGGTCGGGTGTGTATGGATGGCAAGGGGTCTGGGGACCCAAAGGTTGTTGGTCGGGTGTGTATGGATGGCGAGGGGGCCTGAGGTGGCACTGTTTCATCCCGATGGGACCTCAAGCACATCCTCGGCAGGTTGGGTTGGGGTGTCTTTGGCACAGCATATGACATACTGTCAAGAGTAGGTCAATTCCACCAAAATACAAGCGTAAACGACAGTGAGGGAGGGTGTAGCAGTAATTCTGATGGTGAGAGGGAATTCTGCATGCAAGCTGCATTGGCAGGAAGAGGCGCAGATACAACAGGAGGAGGTGGGAGGTAGCAGAACAACGTAAGGGGGGGTTTTGACCTGGAGACCACATGAGAGGGTGGCCACTATGTGATGCCCAGTCCAGTACCTGAGGCAGCTCTTGACAGCGATCCTTGTGCATAAGTGGGTAATCGAGTTTATGTTGTATGCTGTAGTAACTACTACAACCTTGGGGTTTATATAGTAAGTGGTATCTAAAATAGGATAGCGTAGGAGAAAATCTGCAAAGAAGAAGTTATGAAACAAAGACCAAGGAATTGCCCAGAAACATGTTTCAGCCACAGTATCCAAATCCCCAAATCTAATATTGTTAAGGGACCTTCATTAACTCATCTGGTGACCACCCTGCAAGTCCTAAACTGACTCCACTTGTTTCCCAAGTTTCCTGATGTCAGCTGAACAATGGCGAAGCATGCAGAGTATGTTGGAATTTCGACTCACGCATGGTATTGCTGATTGTCGATTTGGGACAGCAGTCGGGCGGCGGAATTACATCGGGAGTAGTCGTGGTGTGTGCAGGTGCATCAGGCGGCCCATAGTGGGGTGTGTTGGGTTGTGACACCTGCCTGATATGTAAACCTACCAAATTCTCCTTAATTTAGAGTCCTTAAATGGTATGTTAGGATTACTAGTTAAGGAGCTATGTTGAATCTTTCCAAATGTAGTAGATATGCAAATTTGAGTATAAATAGCTGATGGAACCTCACGTTGCAGGCATCATTACATACCCACTTATCAATTACACCATCCCCCAAGAGGATTAAGCCTATGTCTAGCCCAGCAAGGAGCTAAGGACAAATTTAGTTAAACTAAGGACTAAATCTAGTTGAACTAAATCTAGTAATTGCTGACTAAGGACTTAGTCTGGTCAAGTGATCTGGGTACCCAAGGGTACCCAGGCTTTGATCGAG
Source organism: Clavaria fumosa (assembly GCA_951802425.1). NCBI lineage: Eukaryota > Fungi > Basidiomycota > Agaricomycetes > Agaricales > Clavariaceae > Clavaria > Clavaria fumosa. The sequence goes on along the minus strand of OX637794.1, from coordinate 5,164,697 downwards.
CCGCCCTATGCCGACTCCCTCGGCGCAGTAAGTATTGAGCAAGTTACAGATATCTTGGTATAGGGTACAAGCTGTTCTACTGTACAATGGCTAAGCCCATGGGATGTTGTGACTTAGGTTACTAACTAATAATAATATCTGCCCAAAGCAATGCCTTGCTAGCAGTGTTGGTTTCAATACTGTTAGCAGGAAGGTATGGAACTGGAGGGTCTACTAGTCCTGTAGGCCAACTGCATAAGGAATTGAGGACCTGTCTGAGTCATCCTGATTCTCAGTGACTCATTTCTGACTGCACCCAGTACCAGATCCATAACAGATGTGCAATGGGGTTCAGGTGGTAGGTATGCATAAGGTGTGTTAGGGAAGGGCATTGCAAGTACAGCCTGGTGGTTGTGAGTGTCATGTAAGAGCAGGGAAGGTCAGAGAGGCTTCTGGAAGGGGACTGCAGGTTCCAGAAGTGTGTAAAGGGGCTTGCAAGGTTGTAGAAGGCTGTTGGGAGGTTCATAAGTGTCAGTAGAGTCTGCTTGGGTAAGGGAAAATGAATGGGTCCTGATAGGCCACTCACATATATATACTGTGTCACAACTGTACAGAGGGGTGGATCCCTATACATAGAACTACTAGCTCAATATACCATTGAGTCCAGTTCATTTGAGGGATAGAAAGTATTACACCTGTGAAGGACAAGGGACCATCACAGTCATGAGAAAAGAAGCCTGAACCCCACTCTCAGTCACCTTCACCCCTCACCTTCACCTTCATGAACACTCTTACTCACCCTCACCCACCCCATTTACTCTGTCACTCTCACAATCATCTTCACTGTCACGTCCGTGCCGCTCCCTTCCAGTCCGGACCGGAAACACGATCCCCGGTCCCGGATTTTCCATCTCCGGCCCCGACCGCCAACCTCCGATCCCCGGATCCGACCGCCGACCTCCGGTCTCCGGACCCGGACCTCCGAACTCCCGCTCTGGTGCCTCAGCATCTGAGGGTACCTGCCCCACATGTGGGGCAGGCACCAAACCCACATCCAGGGATAGTTCCCTAAGAGGCTGTCCCGATCCCGATCCCGATTCCTGATTCCCGATCCCAATCTCCAATTCCCGAATCCGACTTCCTGACAGTCGTGAACCAACGTCCGTGGTTACTCCACCAGCAACGAACTCCGAGCGTGGAAACCGGACAATCCGCGCAGTTGCTAGGCTGCGTAGTTACCATCCTGACGGTAGCAGTATCTGACTCCGGGATCAGGAAACTGATCCCCGTTGCTATCCTGTTGTTCCGTAGTAAGTCCTGCGATGTATCTCCGGGCCATTCTCCGTAACTACCGTCAAAACTCCGGGTTGCTGGAAACGCCCCGGACTCGTAGTATATATACCTACCTACTTCGTAGAGTATTCTGCAGTCCGGATACCGCCCTCATACACCCTCGTATACCCACGTACACCCCTCCCGTATACCCCCGAACTCCCCCGCACCTCCGTCCCCCCGTCCCTTGTATATCTCCGCACCTCCATACTCCTGTCCGACTCCCCGTCTCCTGTCCCTCCATCTATCTCCGCACCTCCGTCCTTTCCGCCCGCCACCTTGTAATTTGTATCATGTCTAATCCGACCCTCGTCCTCTGTCCCCTACGTCAGTTGTGCCAAGTCCCGACCAAGTCCCGACCAACTCCTGACTTCCACCCGACACCCGGAATCTGTCCCGACAGCCTACACCATCCGTCCGACCTCCGGAAATCATCCCCGAACTCCGGAACTCCGTATCCCTCCTCCTCCCTGGCCTCTGTCTCCTCTACTTAGTCACTCATTAAACCCGAACTCCATCCGAACTCCATCTCCACCCTCCCATCCATCCCTCAACTCGAATATGACAAAGTCCATCCCGGACATCTTGCCCGAGCACCGGACCCAAAGTCCCGAATCCCGTAACTCCGAAATATGGGACACCCAGGACTCAGTAAGGGTGTCGTTTCAATACATTCGCCAAAGTCCCACCCGAACCCCGAAGTCCAACTCCGGACCTCCGGACCCCCTGGACCCGAACTCCGAACTCTGACCGGACTTCACCCCGACCCTCCGAGCACGCACGTAACAGTGTATCCGGACTCCCGCTTTCTAGTCCTGAAAAATTCCTTCACCTGACACAGTTGACCTCCAACTCCCTTAGTGGACAAAGGCCGACACCCCATTTCCACAACTCCAAGTGAATCGTCAATTCCTGACATCACTATCCTGACCAGCCAAGAATACTCCACTGCCCCGCTGAAACTCGCTGATGCAATCCATGCCACTACAAAGTCCACCAGACCAAGTCCCGGCATAATCGCGAGTTAGGGAACCCGAACCCCTTCAATGGATCCGACCTCCGAGAAACTCCGAAATTCCGAAAAATTCTCAAGTCGATATTTTTTGACTTATGAGCTCTGCTTCGGCGCATTTGCGATTTCCACCCTGTCTGATCTTTTGTCAATAACCTCTGCCCATCTCCGTGTAGTTCAGTCTCCGTAGTCCCCAAACTCCGACTGACCCCGGACATCGCACTTGTGCATCCGGAAAACACCAATCTGACCAAATCCGACCTCTCCGACTCTGCCCCATCAAATCCCGGCAACTCCCAATGGATTGTTTTACATCCGTCAAAATCCGATCCCATCTCCGACCTACTCCCCGACCTCAGGAATCATTTCCCAAGATCTCCTCGTCACTCCGATCGACTCAACCTCCTCCGCAGTCCCAGGATATTACTGACTCACCCGCCAGAACCCGTTGGTTCATTGGGTCAGAGACAGTGCCAATTTCCGGACTACCGGACACAAAGGAAAGTCGCATTATCCGAAACCGGGAACTCAAAACTCCCAAACTCCGGATCGCTGCACTGGACATTTATTCCTCAAAATGCAGTAACCCACTCCGTGATCACCGAACTTCGGAGATCAAAATCCTTTTGTTCCGGACTTAGTCCCGGGACGAAACCTCCGTCCGGTTCCATCCCCCGGAACCTGCGGACCTCTCCGACATAATTCTGGAAGTCCGCAACTCCACCGACGTGCCCACCAAGTCAAGTGTTGACTGACACATCGGCTCTGTTCGACCGCAAGGTCAATACTGGAAGCAGGAAAAGAGACCGCAATATGGCACAATCAATTCCTGCTCCCACCCGGAACTCCGAGTCTTTCTGAGATCCCATTACCTCTGAATCCGGTTTATCCACCACCCATCTGCTTAACTCCACATATGGAGTATCTGTCCCCCCTAGACGGTTGTCTCCGCTTCGGCAAAGAACTCCTGGGTCGTTAATCCGAACCACCCGGAAACCGCAAACCAATTCCGCAACACCCGGAATTCCTTAAGGTGTCCCCGGAAGCGCAAAGATCTTTTATGGCAATCGATCTCCGGCTCACCTTCCATTCGTCCGCATCATAGAAGCAACTTATGGAAAACCCGTGCCTCGGACCCACTCATGGTCCCTCGATTGGCTCATGCCTTTCCACCCAACTAGTGCCATTTCGGCATTTCAACATTCCGACACCCCGCCAAATCCGAACTTCCTCTGACCGATCTCCGACACCTCCGAATATTGTCCGACGTCTCCGATCTCGCGCACTTACGCGCACCCTGGGGAAACTCCTTCCGAAAGCAAGGAAGTTGAATACCCCGGACCCCGGACCTCACCCGGCAGGCTGCCATGGTCCTAGGAAACAGTTTTGTCACCCAGGACTGGCCTGAAGCCCTGCAAGGCTAAGGAAAGTACTTACTCCGAAGCTGCGCAAACCCTGTCTGGAGAATTATTCTCCGCAAATCCGATTCTCCGACTCCGTGGTACAGCTATATGAACTAGGCGATATCCCTCACCCGGAAACTCTCTGCAAAATGTCTCAAGCATTCGAGACGTTGAAAGTTCAATGCTTACTACGCTTTCCACCTCGGCGACTGTCATCTCCGATGGTCGCCACGATTTTCCGCGATCTCCACATCCGGAAAATCGTTTCTGGTCGTACTCCACTCCCGGACTTTCTATTCCGGCATAGTCGAACTACTCATGAGGAACTCCTGACAGATGTTCAAAACCCTCAGTCTTTGTGCCTCGAAGGATTTGTTATCCCAGCTTAGGCATTCACTGACTACGAGAAACCCAAACAGGCAGGAACCACTCGGACTTTGACTGCGTCGAGTCCGGCAACCAGAGTTCTTTTCCAACCCCATTCCGCCCCCACCTGGTAATCCGATCCCGCTCCGGAATCCGAAACCAAAATCCGACACTCCGAATCGATGGGACCTCTGCCCTAAGAGGGGGAGAGTGGCTATGCCATTCTAGGCTTTGAAGCAATTTCCGACCCACACCTTTGGCAAAACCACTCGAAATCCTCCTCCGGGCACCGTACCTCGTAAACTCTGAAACCCGACCCAAAACCCGAACGCTCGCATGAGCAAAACCTGACCGCTAGACGCGAACTTGCAGGCCCCGCACAAGCGAAATCCGACTGTCCGGACTTTATCCCGGACCCCTCCGACTGGACACCTGGAATTAGTTTCCAAATGTCCTACAAGTCCTACAGTCTCGACACGACCACCCGAAAGCCAGTCAACTCGGACTTACCCAGAAATCCGACCCACCGAGATTATGCGTGGCCCGGCCATCTGCAAAGTTCCGCAATTCCTGCGTGAACTGCGGAGATCAAGTCCTCTGGTTTAGGCCTACAGACTCCTCCGCAACATCCGACTCCGGAGAAATCACGGAAATCAACCTCCGTACATATTTCACTGAACCATCCGAACCCGGTTGCAAGCCAGGGATCATTATCCCAATGCGAGACACAGCCACCCGAGGAGTTGACTAATTTCTTTGTCACTCAAGTCCTTACAGACACGGGATTCCGACACACGTAATATCTGACCCCAAATCCGAAATCCGTCCCACCACCGGAATTTGCGAATCAGCAATACTCCGAGCCCCGGAATTTCCCCGATCTTCGGGAATAAGAAATTCCACCCGAGCCTATCTGAACCTGTTTCCGGCGCCGCTTCCCATCCCATTGTCAAGCTGCCGAAACACATATCCGACCCCCGAAATCCGAACCCGGATGTTACATCTATGTCGCGGAGGTCGGGCGGAGTAAAGTCCGGGCAGGAATGACAAAGTCCGGGCGTGTATGACAAAGTCCGGGCAGGAGTAACGAAGTCCGGGCGCGGTGGGGCGATCCGGAGTTTGGGCGGAGTTGGACTTGGGTTCGGACGAGACTTGGCGAACGTATTGAAACGACGCCCTCTGCGGATCAGTGTCTCGGATTTCGGGAAGTCGAAGGAGACGGGTTTCGGGCTTTAGCGGAGTAGAATGCGAGTGGGCGAGGTTGATTATCAGACTGGCTAGACAAGGCCGTAATCTACGAGTACTTATACTAAAGTCCGGGGCGATGCTAGCGACGGAGATAACTCCGGTACGACTACGGAATCTGTTCGTAGCTACGGAGAAATGTCCGGGAGTCAGGAGAAGATCTTTACAACGGGACTACGGGACGGAGACGGAATCTGATCGAGACAAACGTTAAACTACTAACTATGATTGTATAGATGTTTCCGGGAGTCCATCAATTGTCCGGGCGACGGGTCCGGGGCAGGACCAGTTCCTGGTTGCTCGAGGCAACAGCAACTAGTGCGGACATCAGTTGGTGGCCCTTCAGGCACACTTCCTGATCCTGCGCTGCGTCGCGCAAGTAAAGTCCGGCGCTCTGGACATAGGTCCGAGAGCCCGGAGTTGAGAACAGAGGTCCGGAGACCGCCGGAGAAGGTCGGAGAAGGCCGGAGAATAGTCCGGTTGGCACGGGCGTGACACCGGACATCCGTCCATCCGACCCTTGGAGCAACTTAGCGCAATAATGCTATGACCTCCGAAGTGCCATCCCAAGGAACAAGTTTCATTCGTATTCCGACTTCCGGCACAAACTCCGAATCCCGGAATCCGAGCCCTGACATCTCTCGACTCGCAGGTTTTGAAGTCCAACTCCTGCATAGGAGCTGGTCGCAGATTTTTTACTCTGTGTATCCGACACCACCCGGAACTTACTCCGATCTCCGCCATTTCCGCGCATGACTTAATTCACACAAGTCCGAGCGCAAAAGCAAAGTACATTAAGTAAGAATCAAGGAAACTATGTACTTACGCAGGCAACTTGTTGCCTGCAGCTGCTTTCTCCGCCGGAGCCGGCCCCGGCTCCGATCCCTCCCTCACATCCGCATCCGCCGCCTTTGCGGGTCCCGGACCCGTGCCCACCGTCTTTTCCGCAGCCGGACCCGGACCCGCTCCCTTATCCGACCCCTTCCCCACATCCGCCTCCGTCCTTTTTCCTGGACCCGCGTCCGTCTTCCTCCCGACCCCCGGACCCGCTTTCCCCTCCGCTCCCGTCTCCGGCTCCGCATCCGGCATCTCCACATCTTCCTCCAACTCCGGGACTTCGAACCCGGACTTCGCGAGACTCGCACGGATGTTCTCCTCAACACTGATTGAGACTTGCTCGATAATATGGTCCCACCGCTTTGTCATCACCTCCCAGTGTAGGGACCGGTGTAGGGCCCGACCATCGGCTGCCGCCAATTCCTTCACGAAAATTTCCCCCGTCTCCTTGACAGTGGCTCGGAGAGCCCGCATCTCCCACACGAGCCACTGCGCCGCCTGCAGGAACGTAGTCCCCGCAGCAATCTCCCCCGGCATCGGCCCCGGCTCCGACCCCACCGCCCGTTGTTTTTTCTGCGCCGGCACCTCCGCCTCCGTCTCCACCGCCTCGTCCGATCCCGGACTTGCGGCTCGCTTCTCCACCCGCTTCCCCGCTTTCTTCCCCCGTTCCGGCTCTCCCGGCCAATTGCACACTATGTGCTTTTCTCAACATTCGTCGCAGCTCTTGACCCGACCGGGTCCGGTATGCTGGCAAAGCTGCCGGAAATTCCGCACCGCAGGCATGCCTCGTCTGTGGCCCGCTGGGCTGCCTCGACCTTTTCCGCCCGTTTCTGGGCCTCCTGCTCCGCCCGCTCCGTCTCCGTCCACGACGACTCCGCCTCCTGCTGCAAGGCCATTGCCTCCGCAGCAGTTCCTCCGACCCTCTTGACCGATGGCCTCGCAGCCACAATTTCCTCCCGTCAGGCCCGAGCCCGCTCCCCCGATTCCGCTTCCTTCCGCTCCCGCTCCTCCGCTTTCCGCCTCGCTCGTTCCGCCTCCTCCGCTTCCTTCCGCTCCCGCTCCTCCGCTTTCCGCCTCGCTCGTTCCGCCTCCTCCGCCTCCTCCCGCACTCGCTCCTCCGCCTCTCTCCGAATCCGCTCCGCTTCCTCTGCCTCCTGCCTTTTCCGCTCCTCCGCCTCTCTCCGAATCTGCTCCGCTTCCTCCGCCTCCTGCCTTTTCCGCTCCTCCGCCTCTTTCACCTTCCGCGTCCGCTCCGCCTCCAACGCCGCCATCTCTGCCCGCAACTTCTCAATTTGTATTTCATAATTGTCTCCGTTGTCTGCCATGCCTGATGGTGGTGGTTCAGGTCTAAGGAGAAAAACCGGACTTAGGGCATGAGCCCGGACTTATATATCCGGGCTCAGAGATTCAAACTCCGCCCGAAATTCCCGATCCAACACTCCGCGGAATACTCTGATCCCATCACAACCCGATCTTTTCCAATCTCCTGGCTCCGATCTAAAGGTCTCAAGGGTTCGACCTCAAAGGGGAGGCACTGTCACGTCCATGCCGCTCCCTTCCGGTCTGGACCGGAAACACGATCCCCGGTCCCGGACTTTCCATCTCCGGCCCCGACCGCCAACCTCCGATCCCCGGATCCGACCGCCGACCTCCGGTCTCCGAACCCGGACCTCCGAACTCCCACTCTGGTGCCTCAGCATCTGAGGGTACCTGCCCCACATGTGGGGCAGGCACCAAACCCACATCCGGGGATAGTTCCCCAAGAGGCTGTCCCGATCCCGATCCCGATTCCTGATTCCCGATCCCAATCTCCAATTCCCGAATCCGACTTCCCAACAGTCGTGAACCAACGTCCATGGTTACTCCACCAGCAACGAACTCTGAGCGTGGAAACCGGACAATCCGCGCAGTTGCTAGGCTGCATAGTTACCATTCTGACGGTAGCAGTATCTGACTCCGGGATCAGGAAACTGATCCCCGTTGCTATCCTGTTGTTCCGTAGTAAGTCCTGCGATGTATCTCCAGGCCATTCTCTGTAACTACCGTCAAAACTCCGGGTTGCTGGAAACACCCCGGACTCATAGTATATATACCTACCTACTTCGTAGAGTATTCTGCAGTCCGGATACTGCCCTCGTACACCCTCGTATACCCACGTACACCCCTCCTGTATACCCCTGAACTCCCCCGCACCTCCGTCCCCCCGTCCCTCGTATATCTCCGCACCTCCGTACTCCTGTCCGACTCCCCGTCTCCTGTCCCTCTGTCTATCTCCGCACCTCCGTCCTTTCCGCCCGCCACCTTGTAATTTGTATCATGTCTAATCCGACCCTCATCCTCTGTCCCCTACGTCAGTTGTGCCAAGTCCCGACCAACTCCTGACCAACTCCTGACTTCCACCCGACACCCGGAATCTGTCCCGACAGCCTACACCATCCGTCCGACCTCCGGAAATCATCCCCGAACTCCGGAACTCCATATCCCTCCTCCTCCCTGGCCTCTGTCTCCTCTACTTAGTCACTCGTTAAACCCGAACTCCATCCGAACTCCGTCTCCACCCTCCCATCCGTCCCTCAACTCGAATATGACGAAGTCCATCCCGGACATCTCGCCCGAGCACTGGACCCGAAGTCCCGAATCCCGTAACTCCGAAATATGGGACACCCAGGACTCAGTAAGGGCGTCGTTTCAATACATTTGCCAAAGTCCCACCCGAACCCCGAAGTCCAACTCCGGACCTCCGGACCCCCTGGACCCGAACTCCGAACTCTGACCGGACTTCACCCCGACCCTCCGAGCACACACGTAACATTCACTCTCACCCTGGCTCACACTTCTGCTTCATCTGCACACCCACTCTCCCCTTTACATTAAATCATGTAAATTCATCCAAATATTACTGAAGATACTGCTCATAGGTATGCATCTACTCACAAAGTCTGATGAAAATATATGAAGTGTTTGCTGAGATATAGCCAATGTGCCATGCTCATTTAATATCAAGAATAATGGGGATCTTTGGAACAGATGGAAAGTGGGATGTGGTTTCTATACAAAAGATGATGCCAAAAATGGGAACTAGGCATATGAATATTTTGGTGATTATTGGAAATTATTTAACAGAAGTTGGCCAATGCTGCATTGGCCAAGTGTTGTGGGTAGCAGAAAGTGGAGCATTGGCCACTTGGTAGTGAATGGTATGGGGGGTTAGAGGGGGTATAGGGAAAGGGTGTGGGTGCTTTACATAAGTGTTTTAGTGTCCAGGTCCAAAGATCCCGGGAAAATGAGTTTTTTGGGCATTTTCAGGGGATCTTTGAAAGTAGAAGCTTAGGGGATCAGGTAAGTGGCCATAAACCATTGATATACTATAGAGAATGTCTCCTCAAAGTTTCATAGGCCTCCCATGCCTACGTATTGTACAATATGCTATTCTTTGTAATGATACACTAGGAAGAGGCCAAAATGAAAACCAGGGGATCTTTTGAAGTAGCAAGTGGGGTGAGACATGATCCATACAAAAGTTGTATTGTTTTACCTATAGAACATGTCTACAAGGTTCCTATAACACATTTTGCAGTTTTTTATTATGTGGCCAAACTTGCATTGGCCATTTGTTTTACAGCTAGGTGCTCCCTGTTGCCCCTATAGCACCATCAGATAGTCACCCATGTACCAGCATACCATTGCCCTTGTATGATTGTCTGCTCTCCTGTCTCTTCCCCAGTCTCTTCATTCAGCAATTGTGTCTCCCCCATTCTCCCCCATGTGTTGATAGCTGTGGGCCACACACATGCTTTCAAGCTTTGACACAAACTCAACTCATCACTTAACTGACTTTGTGAGATGGGGCATCCAGGACACCCACTTTGACATTCACATCTAGTCAACTTTGTGTGTCATTTGGGCATGGCAGTCCTGGACACCCACCTTGAGGCACACATCCAGTCAACTTACTTTGTACATTATGAGAGATGTGGGTGTCCTGGTCCTCCTGGCATGGCTTACCTGTATCTGTATGATGTCCCAGCCTGCATCACATTGGATCTTGGTAGGTATGTAGGACCTAGGTTTGGCATGCTAAGAGTGAGTAGCACAGGTGGTGTAAGTAGGATGGAGGGTGGACAGTGTGAGTGGAGTGAGTGGGTGGCACAGGCAAGGTGAGTAAAGCAAGTGGCACAAGTGAGGAGGTGCAAGTGAGGCAAGCCATGTGGTGTAGCACCAATGAGGTGAGTGGGTAGGCAGTGCAAGCAGGGTGGATGGCACAATTGGGGGTGAGCAGCATGGGTGGCACCATTGGGACAAGTTTGGTGGACAGTGCATATTATCAGTCAATGATAAGTTAATATTTCCTTGTATTATTCATGACATGTCTGCTTGAGTAATGTATGTGTTTACTGTGCTCATGCTTGTCATACCTGGCACTGCTCATGTTCATCAGTCATTGCTTATGTGTGCCATACAGTGCCTAGGCTATGTCCATGCTGCTCATAGCAACCCACCTCCAGACCCTGTTCTTTTTTCCCTTCCCCAGGTAGTCCAGCACAATGCAGTTCTGCCTCCACCCCTTCCTTGCCATGTGCTATCCACTCTATGCTGCTTGTCTTGTTCTTGGGTCTATGTTAATCACAAGACTCCTAGACAGAAGAACAAGACAAGCAGCATAGAGTGGATAGCACATGGCAAGGAAGGGGTGGAGGCAGAACTGCATTGTGCTGGACTACCTGGGGAAGGGAAAAAAGAACAGGGTCTGGAGGTGGGTTGCTATGAGCAGCATGGACATAGCCTAGGCACTGTATGGCACACATAAGCAATGACTGATGAACATGAGCAGTGCCAGGTATGACAAGCATGAGCACAGTAAACACATACATTACTCAAGCAGACATGTCATGAATAATACAAGGAAATATTAACTTATCATTGACTGATAATATGCACTGTCCACCAAACTTGTCCCAATGGTGCCACCCATGCTGCTCACCCCCAATTGTGCCATCCACCCTGCTTGCACTGCCTACCCACTCACCTCATTGGTGCTACACCACATGGCTTGCCTCACTTGCACCTCCTCACTTGTGCCACTTGCCTTACTCACCTTGCCTGTGCCACCCACTCACTCCACTCACACTGTCCACCCTCCATCCTACTTACACCACCTGTGCTACTCACTCTTAACATGCCAAACCTAGGTCCTACATACCTACCAAGATCCAATGTGATGCAGGCTGGGATATCATACAGATACAGGTAAGCCATGCCAGGAGGACCAGGACACCCACATCTCTCATAATGTACAAAGTAAGTTGACTGGATGTGTGCCTCAAGGTGGGTGTCCAGGACTGCCATGCCCAAATGACACACAAAGTTGACTAGATGTGAATGTCAAAGTGGGTGTCCTGGATGCCCCATCTCACAAAGTCAGTTAAGTGATGAGTTGAGTTTGTGTCAAAGCTTGAAAGCATGTGTGTGGCCCACAGCTATCAACACATGGGGGAGAATGGGGGAGACACAATTGCTGAATGAAGAGACTGGGGAAGAGACAGGAGAGCAGACAATCATACAAGGGCAATGGTATGCTGGTACATGGGTGACTATCTGATGGTGCTATAGGGGCAACAGGGAGCACCTGAGATGGAGGAGGGCTTGAATGGATGCTAGATGGAATGGAAGAAGAAGGCCCTTAGTTGGTAGTAGAGACAGGAAGGCATAACAATGTCATCCATGTGGACAAGAAATACTCATGAAATGTGGAAACAAAATTCCCAGTCTCTGTGCTTGCTTGTCCCCACTCATCTCAGACCTCCATTGTCTACAGGCAGCAAGTCACTCTACCCCTCAATGTAAGTACCTGTCTATCATGTTCACCTTGCTTGTACTGCACTAGTAATCATGCTTGTGCCATCCATGTCACTCTCACTACTTCCATCATCCACCCCACTTGCCTCACTTGCACTGCCTACCCTGCTCAACCCACTTGTGACATCCACCCTGCCCATCCCACTTGCACTGCTGACTGCTAACCATGATTGCCCCACTCACCTGCTCACCCTGCTTGCCTTGCCTATCTGACTCAATCCAATTGCACAGCCTGCCCCACTGACCTGCTTGCCCTGCTTCTACTGCTTTGTTGACTGACAATATGTGGATGCCATTGACTGACTATTTGCACATATCATTGGTCAATTATATGCATATATTGTCCATGATATAAGCATATTGCCAGTCAATGATATATTCATATCATTGGTCAACAATATGGGCATGTTGTTGATTGAGGGTTGAGTTTCCTTGATCAATTATATGAACAAACCAAAATATGCACAAACAGCTAACTGACAATATCCCAGCAAATTGAACTGGGCCTGAACAGCCAGTAGCTCTGTGACATCAATGCACAGCAAGAAACAGGTACCTGTTTGCTCACCTTCCATCCTGTTCTCCAGCTCTTTATGTACCCATGAATTTGTGCCTGCAAAGATCTCATGGGATTAGTGAATGCAACAGTGCACACTTACTGAGTAGAGAAGAGACAGAACTATACAAGCAGGACATCAAAGACTACAGGATGAGTGAAGGAGAGGTGCACACACTGCTTGTCAACAATGCAGATCTGTCTGCCAGGCATGCATGCACCTGAGCCATGCAGGGCCTATGCCAATGACAATGTGTGCATCAAGATTGCCAAGTCACAAGCAGCAAACCAAGAGACCAGCACATTGTCCCAACCCAACTCATTCTTCACCTGCCATTGTCAAAACTCCTAGACCCACAAACCCTTTCCATGGTCCTCTGCACACTGACGACACTTGCTGGCAGGTCTGTGCTCACACTGCCAGCCCTTTGCAATGCAATTGTCACAATCCTGTGACTCAACAATTAGAAAAAATGATTGGAATAAGAAATACCATTATGCACCTCTCACTCCATCCCATTCCACTCCTTATTTTCTTTCACTGATCCAATTTTTTTCCATGCCTTCAAGAACTCTGTAGACAATGGATCTACTACACCTGTGATGTTGTCCCTTGCCTTGCTAGGGCTCGCAACATTACCTGCTGCCTTGCTGTAGCCTGCAACATTGGCAACTGACTTGCTAGGGCCCACGACCTGGCCTCGAAGGCGCGCACATCACACTTGTTCCACCCTTTGACAAGCTAGGGAGTCTTCCAGGATCCTCTGGTCAAGGCCAGCTTATTTTTCTTCAAAAATGCGCATTTCGTGCTCAAGCTCGGTTTCTTGGTGTTTGAGGATGTTGGATGCAACCATGGTGGTGTGACTTAGAGAAAAATTACAGGTGTCGTGACCTGATCAACAAACAACACACTGACTAATTTGTCACATGATCTCCACTCTTGCAGGGCTTGAGGCTTGAAGGGGGGGTAATGCCAGGATCCACCCATTTTCCCCTATCTATTCTGCCTCTACCAACACCTCTGGGCCTCCTGACACCCACTCACCACCTCGCAGACCACCCTGCGCACTTCTGAAACCTGCTGTCTTTTTCCAGAGCCCTCCTGGACTTCCCCTGCCTTCATATGATACTTGCGACCACAACACCATACTCATGGAACTCCTTGCAAACTCACCCTATGCATATCCACCATTTGAACCCCTGATATTGACACACAACATGCAGTTACACAATCTCTTCATCAGCACATGACTCACCATGTGGCACCACCGGCATTACTGGCATCACTGGTGCTACCAGTGTCACCAGCGCCACCAGTGCTATCAGCACCACCAATGCTACCAGCATTACTTGCATTACTGGCATTACTCACATGACCCTCTGCCCTAGGTCACCTGTGTCACCCATGTGACTGCTCCTATGACCTCACAATCTTAACACTCAAACATGCCACCAACAGTCAGCTGTGTATTTACTTCAAATATGTTTCCCTCCTTGCCCACAGTAATCTATAACTACAACATTTATGATCTGAGGATCCCCCCATAGTTATAGTTACTTATATGATTATTTAACTAGGTCATGACCCATGACTGGTCATGCTTGCAACCTTACTTATGCTTTCCTAACCCCTTGCGACCTTAGTAGAACATGCGCACAGTCACTTTACAACTAGTTAAACCCCATACTACTATAGTCTTGTTGCCTGGAGACCTCTATACTTTTCCTAAATAGTTACACTCTCTGCATGTACATATATAAGTCTCACATGTACTTATGATACTCCAGACTTGATATTGATGCACTTTGGTTTAAGCTTGAGGCTAGTATGCCCTTTGAGCTTGGAACCACCATGATTGATAGGTCTTGTCTAACTTGGTGACCTCGACAACACCAAGACATACTCTGCTTTCTTCTAACTCATCCTCTGTGCTCATATAAACTCACATGCCTGAGTATTTTTCTTTACTTGTCTTGGTACTAATTCCTTGAACCCTATAGGTTCCCCCATCAGTCAGCAAAGTCATCACCTTCACTGACCTACTTCTCAACACCATCACGACCACTTGTGACCTTCTCAGCAACATCTTTTCTCCTTTAACTCATCCATTTCTCCTTCTATGCTTTGTCTGTCAACTTTGTGACCTTCTCAGCAACTTCCTCTCTCTCTCAACTTGTCTTTTCTTATTTCTACACATCATCAAACATTTCCACAACCTTCCAGGACTGAGTATTCTTGATTATACTCAACAGTAGATTGGTCTTAGTGAGTTTACAGGACCAGTCACCAACAAATTGAGCTTTGGTACTATTTATGAGATGGGACAGGCCCTAACAATTGGAAGTGACCATAGTGGTTGGACTTAGAGAGAAATTTCAGGTGTCATGACCTGATCAACAAACAGTGTGCTGACTAATCCATCATGTGATCTCCACTCTTGCAGGGCTTGAGGCTTGAAGGGGGGGTAATGTTGGGACCAACCCCATTTTTCCCTACCCAATTTGACCCTATCAGCACCTAAAAGCCTCCCAACACCCTTCCATAACCTTGTGGACCATCCCACATGCCTCTGACACTTGCTGTCACCTCCCAGAACCTTCCCTGACTGCCCATGTCATCCCACAATACTCACAACCACAACACCATGCTTGTGCAGCCTCCCTCCATCTCACCCTACACAGATCCACCACCTCAACCCCATATCAACACACAACATGCAGTTGCACAATCTCTTCATCTGGCATGTGACTTGCTGTGTGGCACCACCAGCACTACTGCTACCACCAGTGCTACCAGCATTACCCATGTTACCAGTATTACTCATGTGACCTCCCACCCAAGGTCACCTACATCACTAGCATCACCCACATGACCAACCCCATGATGCCATGACCTTAACACCCAAATGTGCCACCAATGGTCAGCTGCATACATACTTCAAATATGTTCCCCTCTTTGCCTACAGTAGTCTATAACTACAATATCTATGATCTGAGGATCCCCCCATAGTTATGGTTACATATATGATTATTTAACTAGGTTGTGACCCATGACCAGCCATGCTTGCAACCTTACCTATGCTTCCCTAACCCCTCACAACCTTAGTAGTGCACACACATGATGCTGGTGATGCAGGCGATGCAGGTGGTGCTAGTTGGCAAGTCACATGCATCAGAAGTATGAGTGTGCCAAGTGTAACTAGAGGAGTGTGGAGGTCTGGTGCATTGGTAGGGCATGTAGTGAGGGGATGTGTGAGGCATGATAGGGTCTGATAATGTATAAATGGTGACAGAAGGTCATGAGGGTTTGTAGACAGCTTGGGAAGGTTTAGAAGGTTTGAGGGTGGATGCATAGGGTCATGGGAGGATGTCAGAAGGCTCATGGATGGTGCTAGACATGGTAGGTTTGGGAAAAATGAGAGGGTCATGACAGTAATATCTCTGAGACTGTTTTTGTAGTTACTAACTATTATGGCCCAGACTTGTAGTATATAACCTATGTACTTTCCGTAGAGTATTTGGCAGTCTGGATACTTCATACCCATACCCCCCCATACTCTGTAAATCCCACTCCCCCTTAGTGAATGGCATGGGTTACCCACTGGTAAATTTGACTGTACCCATACTCACACCTGACAGTACCCTTACCCATGGGTATGGGTCCACTAAACTGCCAGGTACAGGTATGGGTTTGTACCTCTTGTACCCACTCTCTCACCAAGGGACTCTAAGTCCAACCCAACTGTCATGACCCTCTCATTTTCCCCAAACCTACCATGTCTAGCACCATCCATGAGCCTTCTGACATCCTCCCATGACCCTATGCATCCACCCTCAAACCTTCTAAACCTTCCCAAGCTGTCTACAAACCCTCATGACCTTCTGTCACCATTTATACATTATCAGACCCTATCATGCCTCACACATCCCCTCACTACATGCCCTACCAATGCACCAGACCTCCACACTCCTCTAGTTACACTTGGCACACTCATACTTCTGATGCATGTGACTTGCCAACTAGCACCACCCACACCACCTCTCTTCTCTTCTATACTTTGTCTTATGTCTTTGTGACTTTCTGGGACTAAATATTATTGATTATACTCAACAGTTGATTGACCTTAGTGAGTTCAAATGAGCAGTCACCAACAAATTGACTATCAATGATATTTATGAGACAGGATGAGCCCTAACACCAACCCTCCATCCAGACTTTATTCTGCCCAACCACCCAACACAACACTTAACATCCACCATTTGCCTAACCTTCACAGACCATGACACTTGTCTGGTGACTCCAAAATACTCTGCTTTCCTTTTAAATTGTCCTCTGTACTTGCATATCATGCAGATATGGTAATAAGTGCTCAACTAGGAAATGCAGTGGGATTGTATGATTCAATAATTAAAATGACATGAGCCCAATACAAAAGTTGCTTAGATATGGTTGAAGGTTGTCATTAAATATTTTTCAAAATTCTGGGAATATTTTTAAATGACCCACCAAGGCAGCATTGGTAGGAATATTGTACCTTAAGGATCTTGGTAAAGTGGCCTATTGGCCAGAATCTAAAAGCAGTCTAAAAACCCTTTAAATATTTTTAGGGTTAGGGCACCTATTTCACATGTAGTTCTAGCTGTTTTGAGTGTGATATACCTAAAGCCTCTCAGGATCCTGGGTGCCTAAAATACAGTGGCAAGATGTTGGAGAAGGGTCAGAGGAAAGTGGAGCATTGGATACCTGGCAGTAGATGGTCCATAGGGGGTGTTGGGAAAGGGTGTGGGTGCTTTACATGATTGATTTGGTGACCAGGTCCAAAGGTCCCAGGACAATGGTGTTTTTTACTGACAATGTGCACATGTCATTGATCAATGAACACAGAATGTGCATAGATGATACCCATATTATTGTTCAATGACATGTGCACATCATCAATGATTGGTCAATTGTATGGGAATGTATACCATTGGTCAATGCCTAGGTCATTTACCCACATTGAGTGCATATCATTGATCAACAATATGTGCACATGGTGTGTAAATGATATGGGCAAATGATATTTGAATATATACGCAGAAAGAGACTGAGGTACAGATTTATATAAGCACACATCTGATATTAAATGGTCAAGCTTTGCATAAGCCTAAGCCTGACCTATTAAGCTAATACCTACTACAATGGGTCCAGATACACCCCACACCAGTATTACCCCCACTGTCCCCACTCATGACTAATTACTCTGGAGTGCTTCCAGTGCTCCCATTTCCAATACCCAGTGTTAACCCACCACCTTTGTCATATGGGTCACAACATCCACTGCTGCCAACCCCAAATTTTCTGCTGCAGTTGCTGCCATGACCCTTTGAGATGCCAGGGATTCCACAAGGAATTTCCACTAGCAGCACCCCATGGTGCCCATCAGGAATCCACCTGCTGGTCTGCCACACTACATCTACTACCCAAAGTCCACAGCCCCAAACCAATGTCTTCACAGGTAAGGACCCCACATGCTAACAATGTTCATCTTGCACAGTGTTACATGGTTTCTGGGGAAGCCACAGAAATTCACTACTGATCATGATCGTGTCCTGTTCACCACCTCATACCTCTGATACCAGGCAAATCCTTGGTGGATGCTGTACATTGTTCAGCAACTGCCACCCATGATGCTGACTAGTGTTGTCACAGCTTAGGCTAGAAGCCAGCTTGGACATGATCATGATCAGTAGTGAATTTCTGTGGCTTCACTGGAAGCACTCCAGAGTAATTAGTCATGAGTGGGGACAGTGGGGGTAATACTGGTGTGGGGTGTATCTGGACCCATGAATGGGAACTGAGGGTGGTTGAGCCAGTGGTGTAGGGCTTGGTGGCATTGTAGGTGGAGAAGGAGGATAAGGGGGTACTGGGGCCAAGAGGTTGGAACCTCCCATCAGGGCCAAGCCTGGTCCAAGCATCCTTACTAATGAAGCAGATGCAGAGGCCAGGGTCTGGGGCAATGGGCCTTATGAAGTTGTTGATTTTGTGTTTACAGATGGTGAGGGGGAACAAATACATCATATATGTGCAATATTGTCATGGTCAAGTCACATGACCACATAAGGTCATGAACATGTGATACACTAATCATGTGACAGGTCCCAATAGGATGGCATATCAATGTTTGATATGTATGTTATAGGGCTAGTATGATATGCATGCCCACTTGCCCAGAATGTATGCATATCATGTACAAATGATCTATGTACACTCACCCAGAATCATATGCATATGATATGTGTACATTCTGTATGAGTGTACACATATATCACTTGTATATGATATGCATACATTGCATAATGTAAGTATCTCATATGCATCTGATAAGCATACATTCTGGGCAAGTGGGCATGCATATAATACATACATATCATTTGTATATGATATAGACATGTAACAGAATGTACACATATGGTATGCATCCAATATGCATACATTCTGGGCAAGTGTGCATGCATATCATACAAAAATGATATCACCTTGCTCCTGCAGGGTCTCTGCTGCACAGATTATGTAATTAATATGTGTTGTTCATGTATGCATATTGGACGCATACAATATGTGTACACTCTGTAACATGTCTTTATCATATACAAATGATATGTGGGCATGCATATACATCATTGGAGTATATGATATATGCATGCCCACTCACCCAGAACGTATGCATATTGTATGCACACAATATGTGTGCATTCCTGGTGAGTGGGGATGCATATACATATGTACACATGCCCACTCTACACATGCCCACTCACCCAGAATGCACGCATATCGTACACATACGATATGCATGCATTCCTGGTGAGTGGGGATGCATATACATCATTTGTATATGATATATGCATGCCCACTCACCCAGAATGTATGCATATCATACGCATTCACACCTCTCACAATGTACAAAGTAAGTTGGCTGGATGTGTATCTCAATGTGGGTATCCAGGACTCCCATGCTCACATGATGCACAAAGTTGACTGGAGGTGTATGTCAAAGTAGGTGTCATGGATGCCCACATCTTATAAAGTCAGTTCAGTTGTGAGTTGAGTCAGTGTCAAAGCTTGAATGCATGTGTTTCATAGTGTGTGGCCCACAGCTATCAACATATGGGGGAGACACAATTGCTGAATCAAGTCACTTGGGCAGAGACAGGAGAGCAGACAATAATATAAGGGCAATGGTATGCTGGTATATGGGTGACTATCTAATAGTGCCAGAGGGGCAGCAGGGAGCACCTCAGATAGAGGAGAGCTTGAATGGATGCTAGATAGAATGGAAGAAGAAGGCCCACCATGGGTAGTGGAGACAGGAAGGCATAATAATGTTAGCCACCTAGACAAGAAAGACTGATGAAATGTGGAAACAAAATTCCCTGTCCCTGTCCCCAGTCATCTCAGACCTTCAGAGTCTACAGTCAGCAAGTCACTCAACTCAATGTAAGTCCCTGTCTATCATGCTCACCTTGCTTGTACTGCACTAGTCAGAAGAGTGGCTTTGCCCAGGCAGAAAGATTCAGGATGTGCCGGCAGAGGCCCATTTTCCCCTGTGAACTCACATTCACCATGACAATTCAGGAAGGAAAGAAGACCTCTATCATAAGACACTAAACACCAATCACACCAGGCTTCGCATATACAGACCATCGAGCACAAGGTCAGACGATAGAATATGTCATCGTCGACATTGGACGCACCCCAAATTTTCCTCTCAGTCTATTTAACGCCTACGTTGCATTATCGAGAAGCCAAGGCCGTGACACTATACGGCTTTTGAAGATTTTGATGACCGCCTGTTCACACAACACCCCTCTGAAGATTTAAGACAAGAGGATATCCGACTACGACAACTGGACGAAGACACAAAACAACGGTACGATATGAGTAGAAACGTTTGGTGAAGCAGTGTGAAACAGAACCGTACCAACCAAAAAAGGGATCCAGCTTTCAACCATTTGCTGTGCGCCCGCTTCACTCCGTAGGGGACGCTTACATAACTTGTTCTGCGTAGACACAAACACGAGCAACGCATATTAATTACATAATGTGTACGGGAGAGACCTTGCAGGAGCAAGGTGACGGTATGTGGATGGGCAATGTAAATGGTTAGAATTGGTTTGAAGGTATTTGAATAGAATTTGGTGGATTGGGCTTCCTTTGGTTTAATAATGTGGGTCTGGGGCTCGGCTCGGGTGATACAAACGTGTCAGAGAGATGGGTTAGCATAGGAACCTGGCTATGGCAAGCAGTCCCTTTACGCTGCTAAGAAGTATTGGGAGATGAGTCTCTGTGGATCGCTTATTCGTCGTATGTCCTGCAGTTATGAAATATGTGGTGTCAAAAGCGGGAGTGGGGTGACAGGAATGGTGTCGCCACAGAGGCATTCTGGTTTGTATGGGATGTCTGATTTGTCTGCGCGATACAACAGCGAGTTGGAGGGGAACCCATTGGGGAGCTTCCGGCCTTTCTGCGCTACTCCCGCCTGTTCGTTTTTTCCTTGTGGCCCGGGATCAATCGGAGGGATGTGGTTGTAAAGAGAAATTTACGTGCAAGGCTTGACAAAAAAGAGATAGGGATTGGGAGAGGTGAGATGTGGCATTCGTAATGTTTGTAAGTGCAGAAGTATGGGAAGTGAAGGATCCCTAGGGAAAGTGCAGGATCCCTAGGGAAAGTGCAGGATCCCTAGGGAAGGTGAGGGATTCCTAGGGAAATTGCAGGATCCCGCACAAAATGGCTTTTGAAGTGCAAAAGTCATGTATATTATATATTTGTCCAGTATGGTACACCATACAGAAGAACCATCCAATAAGAGAATGTGTTTGGAAATGTCATCATGTTGCTTGCAAAGCGAGAGCCATCCCTGCTGCTAATGCGTGACTGGGAGCGAAGGGGTTATTTGAAAGTAATTTGCCGCTAACCCCACACTGAAGGAGGTTAACCTGCAGGTAACTGCCAATTCTTCCCCGGAAGACATGAGGAGAGCTGAAATGCTTGTGCTTAAATCCCTGTGCAAATGCCATGTGACCATGCTCAAGCCTAGGTCACATGACCTCTTTCGTTCCAACATGGAGTGCGAGACTGAGTGGCTGTGCAGAACACTCGCTGTCTGTCTAATTCACAATGCCAAGAATCAAGCAAACTGCATCAAGGCCAACTGGCACCCTCTGTGTGCGAGCTACCCCAGACTCACCTCCTGTCAAACGAAATCTTCAGCCTATCACTAAACAAGTTGAGATCAGGGTGAGTCCCAGATGGTGCTGTTAATTTATTGGAGCTGATCAAAGATATCAGGCAGATGAAAAGGTTAATGACAAAGTAAGGTCATTCAACTTCCTGTAATGTAGCACTGATCTCTTGCAGTGGTGCTGCAGTTGCGGCAATGGTGGATCTCTCTTGGACTGCGACACATGTGAGCGAGTAGTTTGCAACAACTGCCTCGACATTCCGCGATGCTCCGAGCTTATCAAGGAGCCCGACGTCAAATTTTTCTGCATGGCCTGCCATCTAGGCTCAAAGAATCGTGTTGGGCCCTTTTATGTAATTGTCAATCTTTATCTGTGCTAGCTTATTGACATGGGTTAAATCACAGCCTCTCTACCGTAACAACGAACCCATAAAAAGTGTCATTGGGTACATTAAGCCTACAACACTTAGGGGACATTACGCACAACAGAACACAAACTCGCTGGCCATAGTCAATATTCGCCTCTGCACAATCCCTTCTGCAGGGGACCCCTACATTTCAATCGCCAATGCCTTGGCAGGCTGGTTCACCAGTCCATCCGAAAAAAGAACTTTATTTACAAGAGAGGTGGTCTTGGATGTTGATGCAACTAATCCAGGAGTATTGGCAATGCATCAGAAAGTTATGATGGATCTTGTCAAAAGTTTTCACGAGTGAGTGGGTTTTATTACTATTGAATGCCGCTAACTGCCCTAAGCAGACTCGGCATCCAGAGGCTCGTTGTGTTTCTGTTTACTCATGCCAACCCTGACAATGGTGACCTCCACTGCACAAACAACTCGGGCATTCAAGTTAAAAGCGTAAGTTCACCCATGCTGTCAAGGGCCATTTATTGATCCAGTCTACTTTTTTGAAAGTTTCTGGCTCAACTCTTCGGGCACGATCTCCTTTACTTTGCGAAAGAAACCCATTCAGTTCTGTTCTTGAGGTTTGCGGAGGTATTTGGGGGAACCCAGCCTCATGCAAGACAATGATGGACTTTGCTCAAAGGTACGTCTTGGCTTTACCCCTCCTTTTAATGCTGATGTTGCGTAGCGGAATTTTCAATCATATCATCGGTTTCAGCCAAGTCAACTTCTTCCCTCATCTTGCCATTCCATTCCTCACCAAACTCGTTGTAAAACATTTCATCGAATGTTTCTCGATGCTTCGCATTCTGCCTGATCTTCTCAAGGAGGAGGAGGGTCTGGGTGCCCACACCTCAGTCTTTCTCTTGTCTCGTCAATTCGCCTTGGAATATATCTGGGTCCACCACCACCTCCGCCCATTCGGTGATGCCCTCCCCCTCCAGTGCCCGAAGTGTTTCGCAATCCAGACTCTCACATTCAAGCTACTGGACAACAAATCGGGCAACTACCAGGGAAGTTGTCGTTGCGGTTGGGCTGACCAGAGACTCTCTGGCCTGGGTGACACGCCCTTGCCCAAGGGCCCAACAGGATGGGCTCCACGCCTGTTATATGGGACTCAAGCCATTGTGGATGAGGCATGGAAATTGCCCCGTTTTATGTACAATATGGTCTGAGCCCTACATACGATTGCGTCTTGTTCACCTCCCCACCACCCTCTGCGAACAATCGCCTTTTCTACAATCGCTTGAATTAAACAAAGCCAACATGACGGTATTCTGAAGGTCACAGGTAATTTGGCGGCCTAGATGCAATCCAGTCAAGGATGCCTTAATTAATTTGCTGGACTCAACTCAAAGTTATCCAGTTAGGGAAATCCGTTTCAATTTGCTGAACCCATGGTTATCATGGCAAGGATATTCTCCACCAGACTCATATATTACCAGAAAAACAGATATCTTCTGTAGAATTTAGTGCCTCGTGATATGCAGGGGATTTGCCTTGTCCAGTACCCTGTTGTATACCAGAATGCCCGACTGAACCATGTGTGTCCGGTATGTAGTGGGATGGAAAACTGAGACAGAACAGCAGAAACATATGGAAGCAAGTCCGAAAGACAAGCAAATGGACACCCATCTTGTTGGCCATGGACAAATGTATGTCCCTTCAGTGGTGGCTGATCTTTTTTGTCAATATTGCCCTATGAGAGACTTGTTGCAAGGTACAACAAATGAGAAATTTGTCCTGGATCATCACCGTTTACAGAGGCTACTAATAAACTTTTGGAAACGGTCTGCATGTGAATGCACCACATGGGAAAATTGATTCAACAGGCTAACCGCCTGATGTATCGATATTGCTGACTACCCAGCCCATTCATCACTTTGCCGTCTTTCAACAACCTTCCTGACAATCATGCATTACCCAATCACACGGTCATCATCCACTTTTTGCTAGTTTTTTCAAAACCATTCTGCACCCCTTATGCATCATTCCCCTTGCCGTTGTCACTCAGCTCATCATTGATGCTCCGGGTGCCATGTATTACCCCTGCTCATGGTGATACTTTGAACATTTTGGATTTCCATCTCTTTCCTCTACTTACAGCTGTTTGCATTAGTCTTGACACTCTGCATGAAAAAAAGAAGGAAAGGATTGCCGAGTCGCGACTTGAGATTTGAGAACCTTGCTTAGCCAGAGGCTGATCTCGCCCTACCCTTCCATCGCATTGATCGTGGTTGTCAAGGAGGCTGCCATGAGGATCCACGAGCACGGTCTCCTACCCCTAGAAGATCTTGTGCTTTGCATCTCTCGGTCATTCTATTGTGTTCTCAGACTCTATCATGAGACTGAGAGCGTTGTCCGCTATGACGTTTCAATTCTGGGGCGCCCTCGCACTCCCCTGATAGATGATCTTCAATATCTCCGTCACCGGCCTGATTGGTTCCTTGATGAGCTTCTTGGCCTGCTACAAAGGACTTCCCACCAATGATGGGATCGTCGCATGCACCGTTGTTAAAGACTCTACAACAAGGGACCTTTTTCTTGAGTTTCTAGAGTTCACTGTGGTATATGTTTTCATCTTCTGTCAAATTTCCGGGTCCTGAAATCTTGTCAGCTTCCAATGTGCAGGGCCATTGAGCGTACTGGTGATGGGCATTGCACAAATTCACCATGGGGCGAAATTCTTGAATTGACTGATCAATTTGTACCTTACTCCCCCTATTGAGGAAGTGTTCTTGAAAATCAAGACTTTCATCCGTCGTAACAATGATATCTTCGCTGCAAGTGTAGGTGATGGGATTATTTTTGATATGTATGAGGCTATGGACATAATCACTCCGTTTATCTCTCGTAGGTCTTCGATTTTTACAAACTTGAATGAGCCTGTGCGAGTATATCCATGCTGCTTGAGTATGCTAAGGATATTGTCGCCAAGATCATATGTCTCGCAGAATTCATCAAAGTGCAGATACGCCCAGCAGGGGTGTTCTCAGGCAGGAGCGTTTCAGAAAGTGGAAGGCGAGCAATGAGTGTTGGTGCCAGTGCATGCTGGAGAAGTCTGGCAAAGAGTGCATCCGGCAGATTGATGTGGATTTGGGGTTGTGGCGGTGTGCAGCTTATGCTAGATTTGGTGCTGAAATTGCATCAAAGACTTTATGATTAGGCGGAGACTCAATTGTCGCTGTCCCATTGTTTTTGAGCTGACATCTAAGTCAGAATTTATCAACACGCAGACGGAAGGTCTTACCAAAGCAGATGCCTGGACATCGAAGTGAGTCATGCTCAATGGGAAGTGTGTAGGGTTGTCAGGGGCAATATAACAGCGGTCACTCGCACATGTGCTGTGGCAGGTCCAACGCTCACGAAAGAGACGGACTTGGCCTGCTTTCGCAAGGTTGTCCTCGGGTATCCTTGATTCTCGTGAAACCTGTGTCTGGATGTGATCAGAGGGTGATGCCTTCGTCTTCTTCTGTAGAGGACTCTCATCTGCATCTTCTCCGTTCCTGGCAAGCTTGAAGAGCACAGATCCTCATCAGACAAGTTCTGCCATGCTCAGACACGAGAAATACTTTTTCCACTTCTGGTCATTTTGGTCAATAACGCATGTCAGAAAAGATCTGATGCAAACTAAACCGAAACGCACCATCAACTCTTTCGCTTCACCCTCATCTTTTCACAAGTCTTGCCGGAATCATCTAGGGCCATCTCTGAGATAGGTGACTGGTTTGTACCATGCAAGGGCCCGTCCTTTGCTGGCAGAGTCCGTCTAGAAGGTAACTTGATTCTTATCGTACCAATTGTGCCTGAGCCTCTCTTTCCAATTCCACGGCTGGCTAGTCCAATTCCTGCGGTAGATTCACCTGTCGTAGTGCTGTTGTCGTTGCTGGAAAGCTCAGAACCATATGCATGACTAGAGAACTCAGAGTCGTTCGAAATGTCATTTCCTTGAGACTTAGAAGCATTGAGGACTTGGAGAGAGCATTTGGGGCGGAGACTACAGCTCAGAAAATGCTGTGACAATCTTTCTTTCTTTTTATTATTACGCGGAGTGTCAAGACTGATGCAAACAGCTGTAAAGATATCACATTTGAAATTTGAGGCCATTCTGTGGAGAATTGAGTGAGAAATGAAATATCTAAATTTACATTTTCAACAATCAATGCATGTTTTGTTTGGCAGGTCACATGCAAAATACAATAAACTCCGATCATGCCATATCGCTTTCTTGCCATCCACTCATACCATGCCTCGGAAAAAGAAGACAACGATCCGAAAAAACATCGAAAGGCACTTGCCACCTCATTTGCGCGCAGCACCTACCGACCTCTGGGACAATGGGAGGTTGTGGACTTCTGAAATGTCCACCCCAGACTACGCTGATATGTTCAGTGTGGACGGTCTTGACTCCGAATCAAACACCTTCACCCTCCATTCGACCACATTTCCAGGAAAAGGCGCTACGAAATATGTGGGTCGATTCCCTGCCCATTACATGCGACACATCATGCGCCTCAATTACATGCATGCGTGGTGCCGAGATGCCTTGTACCTCGGAAGATGGATCAGGTGGGGGGAGGTCCAGGAAGGAAATGCCATTTTGGAAGGGGCGCAACGTTTTATGCGGTATCTTTCGAGGGTTCGTACCCGATTCATCACCGATACCCAACAAATCCTTGCTGCTGAAGGCGACGATGTCATCCCCCTGAAACTTCGCGTGCCATCCTTCGACCTCCACCTTCTCTCATTATATAATGACGTCGGCTTCACCGAGCGGGATTATGATTTTTTTCTTTCGGATAAGTCTGGACGGGCTGTGTTCAAAAGTGATGCCATCAAGTTGGGTGCATGCTTCAGCATCTACCAATGAATGCCCTTTGACCATTAAAACACAGACTGGGCAAGATGGCAAGATCTGAAGTTGCGAGCAGAGCTTGGTGAAGGCAGAGCTAAGAAAATCAGCAAAAATTATATTGCTCTTCATACTGAGCCCACCCTCGATAACCAAGGCTTTGGCAAGCCTTTAGAGGGGATGGTCAGGTTTGTAACATCGTATTTCAGCCGCTTTGGAAGAGACACGGCTGCCAAAGGATTCAAGGTAACTGCGTGATCCGAACCCCATCATCCACAAATCTGTCTAAATAAACCCTTACAGGCTCGTTCGTACATCGAAAACGATTCTCCTTTGCGGTCCAGCTCAAGCTCAAGCTCTGAAGATGATTCAGCATCTGCCGCCCAATGATTGCATACACAAAGTGTCAAGAAATTGCACTGAGACCAACTTGTTTGTGGGCGTATTTAGTTCTGCCTTCATCTTGTGATTTACCTGGATTGGCTATGTCGAGACTGTGTTTTGCTGAAGTTGTAGATGAAACAAATGTAGATGACCGATGCAAGATCGAACGTTGGATGATGATGAGGCTTGCTGGGCAAAAATATGCACGGCCACAGAAACTCCCGGTTTAACTGGGCCAAGCGGCGCGGCAACACGTCGCCCAAATGCGGGTATGTGTCGAGGACAATAGTGCGGCAAGCATAGGTGCGGTGCTATCTTACCCAGCGGGGTGTAGCATCACCTCTTAGCTGGGTGTGCGGAAGCATTGCGACGCTTGTCGTTCGCATGTGGACTTGACCGCAATACGTCCGCACTTAGGCACGATGCGGCCGCCCCAGCAGCCAGAGTTGCAGGTGGTGTAAGGAAACGGTAGATATAATGGTGAGTGAGGGCGCTTGCGATATGTATATACTGAAGTGCAGAGGCTCCACGGAAACCTTTATAGAAATTAAGTCTAACGTAGTCTTGTTAGCTCAGTTGTAGTACGGACTGGATTGCAGTCTACCTAACGTCTTGTTCTACATTAGGACATCAGAAAATGTAAGGAAAAGAATGAAAATCAATAACACTCACAGCTCAGTCATAGTACGGACTGAGCTGTGTAAGTGCAAAGTGCAATGACCAATAAGGAAACTGAGATTACGTAAGGTGGCCGGTTGATTACCAACAACCTTACGATTTGCTAGAAGAGATGGAGCACACCGGTGAGCAAGAGGAGAGGCTGAGCCGTTCTCTTTTGTTGCTGGCCAGGGTAAGGCTAGGTAGGCTCCTGTGGCGGTGGGGTAAACCTCACCCAGGCATGGGTAAGCCGAGGTGCCTGCAGCGCCGAGGTGTAGACGCTTGTTATGCGGGCTGTCAGCGCCACACATGTGAGTGTCGTTGGCGCCTGTGATTGAACTACTATCACACGGCGGACAAATAGGTGTTCATTCGTGTGGCGAAGTGTCATGTCCACTTACCTGTCCAATCACTTTTTGTCACACTAGCACGTGTCACCATTATATAATATAATCATTATTCGGTATAATGTTATTATTTTATGATCCGTTTTGCAGTGTGGCTGGTTCGAGTAATGGACTGCAACTACTATGAATATCAGTGACAAGCTCTCAAGCTCACCTTCTCTGTCTGAGGCTCTTCAAGCTGTGGACCCGCAACTTCTCATTGTCCTTGAGAATCTCGTGCAGTCAAGGATGGCTGAGACTGAGCAAGCATATCACCAGGAAATTCAGGCTTGCGACGAGGCCTAGGAGACATCAGCAAAATAAGTGGGTGTTATAGGCGGTATGCAAAGGTATGTAGCAGTCCATACCTCCATACCAATTATTTCGCTGATGGAGGCATGAACAAGAGGTGCAGGCTCGCAGTGAGGCCTGGCAGCGGCATGAACAAGAGGTGCAGGCTCGAGAGGCCGCTTTGCAAGTCAAGCTCTGTGAGTTGACAGATGAACTTGCAGCTGCTAAAACACGATTGGGGCGTATATTCCACATCTCGGAGCATTTAAACTGGCTATCATTAGGACTGCAACGACAGATGATTCGCCTATGGTGGACACACATCTCCGTCATTCTGAGTCGCCAGAGATCCCTGCGCAAAACACAACAAGACGTCGCAATCTTCGCCAACATGTGCCAGTACCCAACTATTATTACGAGGCGCAAGGAGGTGCTTAACGGCCCAGGTCCCTGCCATCGGTCTCTGACCGCAGAGAGGGGCCTGGGCCGTTGTTGCCACTACTCTTGTAAGAGCCTTGTACATTGAGAGTAGTGCGCAGCCGTTGGGAGGTGCCAGGCAGTGTTGGTTGCGAGCAGGGGTGGTGCCAGGTTATGTGAACAGTACGCAGAGAGTGCTGTGTAAATAATTAAATTCATTTACAGCGGTTTGCAGAGGTGTGAAAACGAAGAAAAACAAAGCTTGGGGTAGTTGAATCTTGCATATGCTCTTCTGAGTGTGATTCCTGATGAAATACAGTAATAAGACCTGGAAAATAACCACGAAGACAGTGTGCAGGTGCACATCCAAAATTTGGGCTGTGGTGTCATGTCTGGAATTGCCATATTTGATTTTGAATTCAAAAATGTTGCTCATGTAAGTCTAAAGAATATATATTATATTTGGCTGTGTAGTCCAGTGGTAAAGATGCCACTACGCACTACGTAGTGCGCAGGTTCGAAACTCTGCCGTGCACTTCATTTTCTCACTGCTCGAAGTGCTCCTCCTCCCGAAGTGTTCCTCCTCTCAAGCATTGGATGATGGATGCAACTTTTTTCACATACAACATAGTACATACAATTGTCCAGCATATATGAGATAGCCATATGATCTATAAATATCAGTTTGAACTTGGCAGAATGAATATGCTTAGCTTACTTGTGTCTTAAGATGACAGGGGGCATTTGGACCTATCATTCCTGCCTGGACAGTCATGCCACACTTTCCCAGCCCTAATGCAAGCTATACATCTCCTAGGCTTACAAGGGGCCTTAGCCCCACCCAGCTGATTCATACCAGCCCACACAATAAATTTTGATTTTGAAAAACAAACCTTGAATACAGGGTTGTACATGAACAGGCTGGTCATCTCCTATCTCTGCCATCCTATCCAGCAGCCCCACAGGACTGCTTTTCCACTTTCTTCCTGCACCTGCTCTTGCTCCTCCTGCCCCATGCCCTTCTTTATTCTTAGAGCCACTTTGTCTTGGCATAATGAACTGGGGATAACAATTTTTTATTGTGTAAATAAAGTATACATATGGATATGTGAGTGGGACAGGTGCAAGTGGGAGCAGGGTGGGAAATGAGCAGGGGAAGGAATGGGGCAGGGAGCAGGTGCAAGCGGGGTGGGTAGCGGGTGCAAGTGGGGCAAGGAGCGGGGCAGGGAGCGGGCGCAAGCGGGGTGCGCAGGCCGGCAAGGGCGAGCGCACGCAGGGAAGGGCGGGGCAGGGAGCGCGCGCAAGTGGGGTGCGCAGGCCGGCGAGGGCGAGCGGATAACAAGCGGGGCAAGGAGCGGGGCAGGGAGCGGGCGCAAGCGGGGTGTGCAGGCCGGCAAGGGCAGGGCAGGGAGCGGGCGCAAGTGGGGTGCGCAGCCCAGCGAGGGCGAGCGCACGCAGGGAAGGGCGGGGCAGGGAGCGCACGCAAGTGGGGTGCGCGCAGGGAAGGGCGGGGCAGGGAAGGGCAGGGCAGAGAAGGGCAGGGCAGGGAGTGCGCGCAAGTGGGGTGCGCAGGCCGGTGAGGGCGAGCGGGTAACAAGCGGGGCAAGGAGCGGGGCAGGGAGCGGGCGCAAGCGGGGTGCACAGGCCGGCAAGGGCGGGGCAGGGAGCGGGCGCAAGTGGGGTGCGCAGGCCGGCGAGGGCGAGCGCGCGCAGGGAAGGGCGGGGCAGGGAGCGGGGCAGGCAAGCGGCACGGGGAGCAGGCAAGCAGTGCGGGGAGCGGGGCAGGCAGCGAGCGAGGCGGGGTGCGGGCACAGGCGGAGTGGGTAGCGCAAATGGAGCAGGTGGTGGGCAGCACAGCAGGGCAGGTGGGGCGGCAGTGTGAGCGGGATGGGCAGCGCAAGTGGGTAGATAGACACTCACCTCTGAATGGAATCTGGTGGTCTGGTGGTCACAGCAGCAAGGGAGACGAGACGAGCGAAGGGGCAGCGCGAGAGCAAAGTGAAAAAAAAAAAACCCACACAGTTGGGCAAATAGCCTGATTTGGCTAATGAGAATAGCCGCATTAGGCTAATTCTATTAGCCTAATGCGGCTAATATTTGATTCCAGACACCACCCCAGAGCCCAAAATTTGAGCGAAAGACTCAACATTGATTGTGAATGATGACGGTTCATTGTGTATGGACAGTGGCGCATTCCCTTGCTTGTCAAGGGTTCTTTCGCCCCCTTTATTGTCCGCAGGTGCCTGTCTAACCGATCAAATATTTAAATAAACAATTAATTTGGAAAGAGGTCAAATAGGGCCAAAGAAGCGTAACTACATTTGTTAAAAAAATCGAGACAGACTGCTACAGTTTCTAGGACTCAGAATGCCTGTTTGGTTTTAATAAAAAAATGTAAATGTACGCTGATGACCATCAAGCAAGGGTTCTGTCGACGAAGTCGGCGCTTCCTAGTTTGGAAATGTTTTGCTGAAATGCGGAATGCCTAAGACTGAAGACCCTTCCATTCTACTTTCCCATACTGTACCTCTTTGCAGTGTATATTCAATCTTTCTAGATGATCATCCTCTGCCAATAATTACATTTTACTCTGATCTTGTACAGGCAAGCAAGGGTTCTGCCGGCATCGTCAGCCGGCGCTTCCTCGTCCTAGTTACCACGCTTTAATTCCCAATCGGCAATTGATTACCTCATCAATGAACCAAAGTTCACGTGATATCGCTGGTCGTAACTCACACCTCAACTTTAACCATGGACACCATCATTTCATTCACAGTTGCCGCGCAGCAGAGGCGACTACTAGCCAGATCGAATCAATTATGTGTGAATGGCTCAAATGCAGGCGTTATTTTCAAAGGTATACCCTTCTTCCCTTGTTTTGTGACATCCATTTGAAGTTTGTGAATACTCGGTTGAGCATCACATACAGCGGAGGGAGAACCAAGTGAAATCGGTGATTCCAACCCACTGGCCTTGTATTCTGTGTACTCATTGGCCTAACAGATTCTGGGCCTCGACCTATTTGGAACACGCTCGAAGTAAGTTATAACTTATTTTGTACATGAATTAGAGCTTGACTTGACTCCTTCATCAAGTCATGCGCGTCATGCAATGATTATGGTCGATTGATACATTGCAGTGGGACCAATACATCTGGCAAGCGGTGCCCTATCAAGATTTGCACCGCTTCTGTTTTCGGTGACACAGGGTGCATTGTCTCAAGCAGCATCTCAGACAAAACGGCGTTTCTTTGCCCACTTTGTCTGGAGCACCAAAAGCTCCCTGTACCAGTGAGTCTTGACGCGCAACATTTTTATCAATGCTGATACAGGTTCACAAACAGTACGAGATTCAGTGCTACAATCTATCTTTGGCAACATGGAAGGCAAAGGTGACGAACCCCCTTATCATAATCAGCTTAAAGCTCGGCAAGCGGAACAGCGCCTTCATGGATGTCCTCACACCTTGGCTCACGCACCAATATGTTGAGCATAACGAAAATGTGAGTTTTATCATATACCAATGGAATTTAGCATAATTTCTGGAATTGCAGATTCTTTTCATTCAACTATTGCTCCAGCATGCGGGGCAGAACAACAAGAAGGTCGATCCGGCTTGGGATTTTATCCGAGCTGCCGGAGGAAGATCAAACATCCTGGTTGTCTTGGATACACACAGTGACAGCCACACTGGAAAAATCGTGCACACGATGTCAGCGGCCCACGGTACCCAGTCTGTTGACATCAGCGATGTATGTATTTACAACATTGTGAAAGACCCATTTACTCAAGTGAGATATTCAGGTACTCGCAGGTTATTTGTCCCCTGAATTGCTCAGTGCATTTGAAGTAATGGGCAACAGCGTTCGGGGGCTGATCATGATGACATGTGGCGGGGCGATGTCGAACGAACACCATTTTCAGGATGTGAGGAGTTTGGTCCAAAGGTGCGTCAGTACCCATTGCCAGGAGGATTTTACTGATGGTTGACGTCCATAGTGGCGCATTCACATTCGTCATTGGATTCTCTGGGGCATCTGTTGTGCCCCTTAGCGTCACACAGGGCCTCCTCTCCTTCGTTAACAATACGCTTATCTTTGGAACGGATGCATGGACAGCAGCGGTTCGGTCAATTGCCAGCGATTGGGACCTTCTTGCCCACACATCCGTCACCCTGCTATACCGAAATGAAATCAACGCCATCGAATCTCGCTGCATTACCGCATCAATTCCTCCGGCACATGCTTGGGGCATGAAAATGCTGCATTGTCCCAATGCCGACTGCAGATCGAACAGCGGCGATTTCAGGGCCGAAATACATCGCACGTCGAGGCTCTGGCACGAAAAAGCTCGGTTTTATTGCGTACGTTGTAGCCATCGCACACAGTGGATCTGTCGGCCGGACTGGATCCACCAAATGAACCTTCATCCGCGTCGATTTTGGTACAATTACCCAGTCCACGAAACGGATTTCAATAAGTTTCAAGGCTTATTGTCAAATGCAGACTCGATGACAGTTGACATGTGACGCTGCTGTTTCATTCCCATTCATCGGTTTCGCTATGAGCGTTGGAGTTGCTCTTCCGTTTAGCGGTGATGTCCTTGGCTATAGCTTTGTCCCAGTCAATGTAGAAGCAGGCTTTACTGTAAATCAATTATCGCCATGCAATAAGTTATTTGAAATTGAGTGATCTCAAAGCTACCTGGCTCGTAAAATCTTCGGTACCCTCAATTATGCGTCGTCGATGCCATGTTTCACACAGCTGGTCTTCTATGCGGCACACTAATGCCTAAGTGACCAGTTGATATAAAAATGAACCGCACGTATTAATTACAACTGGGTGGGAGGGGGAGCAAGGCAATCGGTGCAAGAAAACGTGCGAGAGACTCAGGGTAGCTGCAGCTACGTTTTTTCCTATTCTTTCACCCAATGTTGGGCTTACTAAGTGGCAGTTCTGTAGCAGACAGATGAGGGTAGGAGACAGCAAACCAAGATAACTCGAGTGTGGGGTTTCAGGTCTGATAACCTCCCAGGAGAGCGGAGGACACGACTAACCATTAAGTGGCGCAGGCCTACTACAGTCGTGAACTCATCGACTCACCAACCCAAGGCTGCAGAACGACAGGAATTTGCCATGTCAGGCACAGCAGCCTGCATACCAGTAGACACAATGTCTGGCAGGTGATACCCAACCAGGAATGCACAACATGCAATCTGACTCTGAGTGCTTCAACAATGCATGGATGTGACTCATTCCAAACCCTCACAATGGGCAGCAAACAGGGTTTGGCATGGTGGGAGGGATCTGGTGTCCATCCTCCTACACAGCAGATGATGTCTAGCCAGCATTACACAACATGCAATCTGACACTAGGTGTTACAACAGCATATGCCTGTACTTGTGCAGGCTGCAGGTGGGTGCATGCAAATCCCCACCCTGATCCCTCACAGCAGGCAGTGAATATAGTCTTGCAATGCAAAAAATGTGGCAGAGTGCACACCCCTGAGCAGGAGGTCCCTACGGCAATCAATGCTGGCCAGCATTGCATAGCATGACCTGATGCCAGGCATTTTAACAGCACACCCTTGCACCTGGGCAGGCATCAGGCAGGCACACACAATGCCCACTAGGGTACCTCACCCCACTCTGATTATCCACAGCAGGTGGAAAACAGAGTCTTGCACAACAAGAAGTGTGACACAACACACATGCTCCTGGGCAGCAGCAGACAATGCTGGCCAATATTGCACAATGCAATCTGACACTGGGCATCTTAACAACATGCAACTGCATCTGAACTGGCATCAGGTGAGCACGCACAATGCCCACCATGATACCTTGCCCCCCTCTGATCATCTGCAGCAGGTGGTAAATGGAGTCTTGCATGATGAGAGGTGTAACACAGCACACACTCTCCCAGGCAATAGATGTCATCAGCAGATGATGCCGGACAGCATTGCATGCACAACTTGACACTGGGCATTTTGACAGCACACAGCTGCATTTGAGCAGGCATCAGGCAATCACACCCAATGCCCGCCACAATACCTCACCTACTTCAGATCACCCACAGCGGTGAACAGAGTCTTATGCAATGGGAGGTGTAATGAAGCACACATTCTCCCAGGCAGTAGACGTCTACAGTGGATGATGCCAACCAGCATTGCACACACAACCTGACATCAGGCATTTGGACAGCACACAACTGCATATTTGAGCAGGCATCAGGCAGGCACACCCAATACCCACCACAATACCTCACCTACCTTTGATCACTCACAGCAGGTGGCAAACAGAGTCTCACACAACGAGAGGTGTAGCAAAGCACACACTCTCCCAGGTAGTAGACGTCTACAGCAGAAAATGCTGGCTAGCATTGCACATGCAACCTGACACCAGGCATTTGGACAGCACATGACTGCCCTTGACCGGGCATCAGGTGGGCACACACAATACCCACCATGGTACCTCACCTCCCTCCAATCACAGACGACAGCAGCGGGCGATGGCCAGTGACGACGGCGCAGACGGATATGGCGCCAGCGGCAAGCGATGGCGGACGACAATATCACCAACAGCCAGTTACGAAGGGCAGAAACGGCCCCCCCCACTCGCAGCAGGCAATGGTTGAAGATGATAGTGCCAGCTGCAGGCAACTGCAGCTGAGGATGGCATGGAGGTAAGCACGGTGGACAACGACGCCCCTAGCAGCAGATAGGCGATGACGAATGACAAGTTGAACAGCATTGCTCATCTGGATTTACAATGAGAACACGCAGCGCACATCGCACTTTACCCATTCTAGAGGTAACGATCAAACAGCATGGGACTTTGATGGCGAGCGAGCCACGACGAGACAGCAAGAAGCTTGCTCAACCTGAAATGATAAACTGCCGAGGTGGGAATGGTGGTAGTGTGCAAGTACACCTGCCCTCATTCCCATCTCTTTCTTAGTAAGCACTTGTTGTGACCTAATCCGAACTTGTTAAACCTCTCAAGTTCGGATTAGGTCAAACTGCGATCCGTGGCGTGACGTTGCGACGAGCACAATTGGACTGCTGACAAAGCAATACACAGCCACCTCCACGTACAAATAACTTCAGGTGACGTATCACGTGAGTGTTCATGTTTCTCTTTCGTCCCACCACCTGCCATCGTTGGGTTTGCCACCTTCCCCATCTTTGGGTGAAGGCAACTGTCCCCAATGCGGGGCATGGCCTCAACCACCGGCTGATCCGCGTTTGCGGGTTGGATATGCGACGCCCATTGCGGCACAAGTCGCAAAGGCGGGTTATCTGTCACATTCTTAAACCCATGCCGCCTTCCCCATCTCTGGGTGTGGGCAACCGTCCCCAATGCGGGGCATGGCCTCAACCGCCGGCTGATCCGCGTTTGCAGGTTGGATATGCGATGCCCATTGCGGCACAAGTCGCAAAGGCGGGTTATCTGTCACATTCTTAAACCCATGCCGCCTTCCCCATCTCTGGGTGGGGGCAACCGTCCCCAATGCGGGGCATGGCCTCAACTGCCGGCTGATCCGCGTTTGCGGGTTGGATATGCAACGCCCATTGCGGCACAAGTCGCAAAGGCGGGTTATCTGTCACATTCTTAAACCCACGCCGCCTTCCCCATCTCTGGGTGTGGGCAACCGTCCCCAATGCGGGGCATGGCCTCAACCGCCGGCTGATCCGCGTTTGCGGGTTGGATATGCGACGCCCATTGCGGCACAAGTCGCAAAGGCGGGTTATCTGTCACATTCTTAAACCCATGCCGCCTTCCCCATCTCTGGGTGGGGGCAACCGTCCCCAATGCGGGGCATGGCCTCAACCGCTGGCTGATCCGCGTTTGCGGGTTGGATATGCGACGCCCATTGCGGCACAAGTCGCAAAGGCGGGTTATCTGTCACATTCTTAAACCCACGCCGCCTTCCCCATCTCTGGGTGTGGGCAACCGTCCCCAATGCGGGGCATGGCCTCAACCGCCGGCTGATCCGCGTTTGCGGGTTGGATATGCGATGCCCATTGCGGCACAAGTCGCAAAGGCGGGTTATCTGTCACATTCTTAAACCCATGCCGCCTTCCCCATCTCTGGGTGGGGGCAACCGTCCCCAATGCGGGGCATGGCCTCAACCGCCGGCTGATCCGCGTTTGCGGGTTGGATATGCGACGCCCATTGCGGCACAAGTCGCAAAGGCGGGTTATCTGTCACATTCTTAAACCCATGCCGCCTTCCCCATCTCTGGGTGGGGGCAACCATCCCCAATGCGGGGCATGGCCTCAACCGCCGGCTGATCCGCGTTTGCGGGTTGGATATGCGATGCCCATTGCGGCACAAGTCGCAAAGGCGGGTTATCTGTCACATTCTTAAACCCATGCCGCCTTCCCCATCTCTGGGTGGGGGCAACCGTCCCCAATGCGGGGCATGGCCTCAACCGCCGGCTGATCCGCGTTTGCGGGTTGGATATGCGATGCCCATTGCGGCACAAGTCGCAAAGGCGGGTTATCTGTCACATTCTTAAACCCATGCCGCCTTCCCCATCTCTGGGTGTGGGCAACCGTCCCCAATGCGGGGCATGGCCTCAACCGCCGGCTGATCCGCGTTTGCGGGTTGGATATGCGACGCCCATTGCGGCACAAGTCGCAAAGGCGGGTTATCTGTCACATTCTTAAACCCACGCCGCCTTCCCCATCTCTGGGTGTGGGCAACCGTCCCCAATGCGGGGCATGGCCTCGACCGCCGGCTGATCCGCGTTTGCGGGTTGGATATGCGACGCCCATTGCGGCACAAGTCGCAAAGGCGGGTTATCTGTCACATTCTTAAACCCACGCCGCCTTCCCCATCTCTGGGTGTGGGCAACCGTCCCCAATGCGGGGCATGGCCTCAACCGCCGGCTGATCCGCGTTTGCGGGTTGGATATGCGATGCCCATTGCGGCACAAGTCGCAAAGGCGGGTTATCTGTCACATTCTTAAACCCACGCCCCCTCCCCCATCTGGGTGAAGGCAACCCTCAAATGACATTTAGAGTGCGTCCGGCAGCAATTCTGCGTGCGGAATCCTCAGCCAAAAAAAATATCTCAATCTCAAGTTGCCAAGTGCGGCAGAGGGTCTGTCCGACACCCTCTGTCACAAAGTCAGATTGAGATATTTGATTGAGATATTATTACCAAAAGTTCGTCGAGGTCAGACCTCGACGAAAACTTGAAAAATTGAAAACTTCGAGTACTTCGAGTGATTGTGTGACGCTGCCAACCCCCCTTCTCTCTCCCCGCAGGACAAACAATCCATGCTCCACCTCTCCCGCGTCATCGACCGCGCAACCGGGTACGTCTTCCTCCCGCCGCCCTCCACACACCCTCCACCACCACCACCACCACCACCACCACCGCCGCCGCGGCAGCAGCAGCGAGCCCGAGCGCGCCCAACGCCTACCAGCTGTTCTCGAGCGTCTTTGGGCCGCTCGGCCGGCCAGGCGCGGCTGGCGACGTGTGCGACGTGCAGGAGAGGTGGGTCGACGCGCGCGAGGCGTGGGATAAGTGGGAGGAGGAGCAGTGGCGGAGGGAGGGTGGTAGAAGACAAGCCTGTGGACCGCTTGATATAGGCGAGCGAGAGCCACCCTTTCACCATGCTTCCGCCCTTCACAAGCCACCATCCACCCTGCGCCCAACATCAACAAGCTAAAATTACGACTGCGCAATCCTCGTGTCGGCAACGGTCAGATATGGCTGTTCAACATGGTAGAGATGAAGGGGGCACGTTGTCTGAGCATTTGCACTTGAATTGAGCTGGCTG
This sequence comes from Clavaria fumosa, assembly GCA_951802425.1. Taxonomy (NCBI): domain Eukaryota; kingdom Fungi; phylum Basidiomycota; class Agaricomycetes; order Agaricales; family Clavariaceae; genus Clavaria; species Clavaria fumosa. Next base: position 5,125,705 of record OX637794.1, on the reverse strand, counting down.
CAACGATCAGACTGGCACTCGAGTGGTGAGCGACAAAGGACTGCATTGACGGGGGCCATGGTGATGAGACAGTGAAGATGAATGAATGAGTTACAACTACGACAACATTTGCGTTCGTGTGCTACCACTCAAATCTCGACTTGCGAAACTCTGTCTCAATTGCACAAGTGCCAGATTGAGATTTCGTGCAGAAATTGCCGCGCGCGGAATTGCTGCTGGACGCACTCTTACAGAGGTCATTTTTGACAGGTAGACAGCCCCTTGATGCATATAAAAAACAGGTCGTGCATGATCAGAAGTAAAAAAGATAAAAGAGCGTACGTCAGCCTCTTATGTGGGGTGGGGTTTTCGTAGACAATGCCGGTGGAAATCCCCGACGTATTCCACGGCGTTAGCAAGGGTTGCCAATATCAGCAAAATCAACCCAGCTATTCAGTACCATATGGATTTGCTATAGCTGTCATGGTATGTTGGTTGCCCCTCAGCTTCAGCCGATGTCAACCATAGGCAGTTACTGCAACCTCACTTTTCAATTCTCAAATGCATCGTGATGCACTGCTCATGTTTGGAAAACAAATGCATGACCCTGAGTGTTGCATAATCACGTGGCAATCTTGTGCCGCACCAACATCATGCCACAGAAATCAAAATCACAGCTCAGCAGGAAAATCAAGCAGTGCTTGCCCCCTCACCTACGCACTGCTCCCACAGACATCTGGGACAACAGGAGGTTATGGGGTCCAAAGGAAGCTTTCGGAGACTACTCAGAGACGTTTTGCGCAAAGGACTACCAGGCCAACACAAATACCTTTGTCCTCTGGTCAAGACTTTACCACAACAGCATGCATGCAACATACTTGGGTAGATTTCCAGGGCAATACATGCAACACATCCAGCAGCTGAACCACATGCATGCATGGTGCAGGGATCTCCTGTTGCTTGGAAACTGGGCCAAATGGGAGCGAGTCAAAAATGGGGGTGACCTAGTGGAGGGTGCACAAAGATTAATGCGATGCCTCGCAAAGATTCGCATGGAATTCATCAGCAACGCTCGCGCCGACCAAGACGGTGTTGTGCCACTCATATCCAGGGTACCGTCGTTTGACTTTTACCCGCTTGCGTTGTACAACAATACGGGCTACACTGAGCCTGAGCTCCACACATTCCTCAGCAACAAAGCCGGCCGGGATGCATTCACTAGGAATCCAACGACGCTAGGTGCGTGTATTATTTTTGTCATGGCCCGGAAAGACAGCAGCAGATTTTTGAACTTTGTAACACAGACTGGACTTCATGGCAGGAGTCGAAACTCCACGCAGAACTCAGTGAGGACTGGGCGAAAATAATAGGGGAATGCTACGTTGCATTCAATGCAAAACCAGACAGCAATAACCAAGGTTATGGCGGGCCTTTACAGGGTATGGATATATTTGTTGCTGCGGCTTTTGAGGTATCATCCGTCGTTTTGAAAGCTCCTGTGCAAAATCTGAACAATTTGATGCAGGCCCAGGCCCAAAAAACTAACCCGGTTCACAAAGCAGTCGACAGTCAGGATGACAGTGAAATCAGCGTATGTGCCCTCTAAATCTAGTGATATTGCTTCAACAGCCTTCCACAGATTGGGAAGGAACTCAGAACCGATTACGATTTGTCACTTAAGGATAACCAAGCTGCAGTTGTTGCAAAGTTTGTTGGCAGAAAACAGGTCACAACAATCCAAGTTCCTCTGTATGAGCTTGATGCATTCCTTGGATTGGAGCGATACTGCTGAATTCTTCGCTTAATGTTTATAGGCATTGGCCAAGGGTTCAACTTGCCAACACAAAGGCTTCGAAGGCTTATTGTCCATGAGTATTCCTCTGCACTTTTCGCTCGCAGCCTCATTCTGGAAGAATATGCAACTGAATGCGGCCCAAGCGGTGTCTTCGACGCGTCCTATTCCAATGACACACTGAAACTCACGCATTTGCGCAATTTCTGGTCACCGCTTGAAGATGCTGGCCTTTGGAGGCCACTTGGCCAATTGACATATCCTTTCGACATTGCCACAGCGTATGAAATTTGGCTAAGGAATGTGGATGAAGGGACTCTGGTATGTTTCTGACCGTTTGTATGGCAGTGATAATCAACCCCTGCTGCAGGCCCGGTGCAAAAGAAGTCTACCGTCAGAAATGTTTCGTCAAGACATCATTTCACAAGGAGAGGCCTTTGGCACAGCGGGATCTAAGCCCAAGCATTTGGGCTCTCCTCGTGTGAGGACTCTATCCTCTGGGAAACGATTGGCAGCTACCTGTGGGTTCAATCTCATAGTGCGGGGTCAGCAGTCAACGTTGATATTGTTATAGCCACTTCGCACCAACGCCCAATACCATCTGATGGCAAGTCAACCGATGCGCATGAGCCGTCTTTGCATGGCTTAATCACATAACTTTCTCTGCAGGCCAGGAGCAAGACGAAACTGAACACATTTTCCGCTATATTAACTTCTCCCCTGCGTTGCCATAAATCTACTCCTCCATTACTATCATTTTCAGGGCGTTCAGTTCTTACCTCCCTTTTAGCGCATCTAAAACCATTAATGACTTGGCTTCATTCCTCAACTTCAGGACATTGCCTTATTTATCGGGATTCGGAACATCACCTTAACCTTTTATGTTAAACAACGACAGATGTTAAACAAAAACATACATTTTCCACCACATCTCTGTCTCCATGTCAGTCCTTTGATCCGCCCTCAAGTATTCACTTAGATGCTGTGTGAAGGAGCCTTATGCCATCTCTGGTGCATCCTCAAGATAAGGCCACATAAGCACTGAACGGTGTGAGTTCTCTGCAGGTGGCTTTGCAATGTCAAATATCGCGGGATCTAATATCTGTCTTGGGGACGAATGGGCTATATAAATATCAATGAAAGTAATTTGCCGCTGACCCCGCAGTAAAGGAGGTTGAACCTATAGGCAACTGCCAATTCTTCTCCAGAAGATGGAAACCTTACATGAGGAGAGCCGAAATGCTTGTGCTTAAATCCCACTGTTCCACAGGCCTCTCTCCTTGAGCAATGATTTCTTGACAAAACATTTCAGATGGAAGAGGCAGCTGGTGCAGTAGTACATGGGGTAAAAATTGTGGTCACAAGGGAGTAATCTTTATTGAAACAATTGAGCTCATCGATCGGCAACAATAAGCACAAGGGTCTAGATGACGACAAGAGTCTGTGAGACGCACATGTACTGTAGCGAAGGCCAGTAGTGCCACTGGCAATAATACCAGTGCTGCTGAAATGTCAGGTATGCTGGTAAAATAGCAGGATAGATCCCAAGCCATTGGCCTTGTTAGCTTGACGATGGCCGGTTAGCTCCGCCGTGCTATCAAGGGCGACGGTGGCAGTGTTGAAAGTGACGGTGGCAGTGGTAAAGTGACGGTGGCGGTGTCGAAGTGACGGTGGCAGTGTTGGAGCCACGCAGAACCTGTTATTTGCCATTCAATCCACAATTTGTGTTCTACATGGATTCCTTTGATCTGCCAAGATTTAACTTGATAGAGGAGTCAGTTGATCAAGCGCATGGTAAGTTTATTATAAATCTTTTGTGCTAAAACCTTATGATCTGTATCAGCACTTGGCATCGCTGCAACTATTGAGCAGTTCAGAGGAATCACAGGAAAACCCCTCAAAGTCCTCACCACCGGTTCCGAATTTAGAGCCCACTCAGAACCAGTCCATTTTGTGCGGTTCATTGGACACGGCCCACCAAGCCCTGCAATTGGCTACCCGGGCGATGTGTATCTGGATGGCCCAAACCAGTCCTGGTGGTTTCGCAACCATGTGGCTTGGCAGTTGGTGCAAGATCGTTTGTGTCGACATCCAAAGGTTCGGTCCCGCATTTTCGGATTAAAAGACGGCCAAGGCACCTGGGTCGGGGAAGCAGCTCAACGGATGTTCCAGAAGCGGCAACGCGCACGACAGAATGACGCCCTGAACCTGCCTGTTCAGCCTGAGGCATCTGTATTAGGTCAAGCAGATTACACCCACAGTCTGGGAACTTCCGTCTCTCTTGCTGTTTCGGCGTCAAGCTCTCCATGCATCTACAAGCTGCTGGCTGTCCTCGATGACCCCCAATTTCACAGAGATCGCTCTGATTGTCAGCATCAGTCAACATGGTTTGAAGATGACTTTGCCTCAGACTTAGCTACAACCCTCCTTGGGAACGATCAACTTGGGTGTTTAGTTTACCGCTCATTTAACAAGCGACCGCTTGTGCAGAAGGGGTTTATCAGATTGTGGATTCATGAGTGGGTGGGTTATACGTTTACCTCAACCCCCTACAAACTTATTTATTTGGTTAATAGCTCTATCTTACCACCATACTTGCACAACAGCCTCGCCTTGAAGTCGACTACATGTCATGGATGACGTTCCGCAATCATGTCATAGCTGACACTGGACCTTTGGGGCAGTATGACTGTGTCTTTGGCGGTCCTGAATTGGGCGAAGACCTTTAGTGAGCTCCCATAAAAATATTTAGTTTCAGATATGACATGGATATTTTATAGCAAGTCAGCCTATGGGTTGTTGGATGTGCCAGCATTTGTGCAGGCGCTCCATAAGCTCTCAGATCAAATTGTCTTTTGGCCTCCACTGAGGGAACGGGAAAGATCAGGCGCTAAATATGACGCCATCATGGACTTCGATCAAGTGGCTGCCAGGGTTACAAACACCCCCCGCCCATCCACTTGGCTCCACAATCCCAACTTCGACGAGGTGCATTACAATCAGGTGTACAAGCGAGAGCATAGCTCTTGCCATGAACACGTCATTTTGCCACCCCATCGGCTCACCAATCAACGACTGAAGCAGTTAAGCGGCCTGGGTGCATTTCGTTGGATCCGACAGACCTTCGCCCCTCTCCTCCGTCTAATCGAGTGGCGGGTATTCATGATTAAAAAAAGACCTGTCATCACCGTTGTGACCAGTAAATGCAAGCAAGGGTGGAAGTGGGCGCAGTTGGATCGTAACTACACTTTGGAAGAGCTGAGGTGCGTTGAAAGTGCTCAAATTCAGTTGCATGCTCAGACTGTCATAACAGCGAGCTTCTCAAGCTAGAAAACATTGCCGATGAGGACTTGAATTATCGACCTGAGGCCACCCTTGAACAGCTTCAAGCCGCTCGGCAGGAACTGGAGGCCTTTGCCATTAATTCACTGGAAGGCTATGCAGCTTTGGAACGAGAGCGGTATGGTCGTGAACCAACAGTCAGCCTGTTTTGCCGCATTGATATCGGCTTGATTCGAGGTGACACTGGCGCTTTGCATTATTTTGTCAATGAGTTAGAGAGATGTTGTCTCACTTCGCTTTGGTCTGGGGGAGAAGAGAATCGTGGCATTGCTGGGTTGATATCTGCGGAGCTGGCCTCTCATTTTCCATCTTGGCTGGATCAGACACATGCTCAATAGATGGTAGAAGAATATATTATGCCTATGCTCCTATAAAGACAAGTTCAACTATGAAATACTGAGCAATGCCACACTCTTGTTACATTTTGAACTTGGTAAGGACTAGACAAGTGGAGAATAGCCATCGACAAAGTAGTTGAGTGGATTAATGCAATTGTTGATCCAGCAGGTCCATATATGTGATTGGGGTGTAAGCTTTGATGCAGCGGTTCAGATCCTGAAGCGGCCTGTCAACTCCAAAGGTTCGGTTGAGCATTTTTCGGATTAAAAGACGGCCAAGGCACCTGGGTCGGGGAAGCAGCTCAACGGATGTTCCAGAAGCGGCAACGTGCACGGCTCAACTCTGTGCATCTTCCAAATTTATCTTTAAAGCCAGTAAGTGGTAGTAGCGTTAGAGAACTTCAATCAAAAGCACAAATGGGCTGTCAGCACCTTCTGTATTTGCAATATCACATATTCTGAGCATATTTCCTGGCTCACTCATTGCTCTTTCTTCCAATTGCCTCCACTTGGAAATCCATGCATCGCTGATTCTAGGTGTCAATTCATCCAGAGCTGCTCAGCTTCTGCCTGCTGCTATTACGCAATGGTTCATCCTGGAGCAGTGGAAAGCTGCCTATATGCCTCAGTATATTGAAAAAGAACATGGCTTGGCTATGCCTAGTGTAGAAACTACAATCAGAGTTGACCCCATGCCAATCGAAGGCCTTCAATGGTGCTATAAAGTCCAATCCCATTCTGCCATCTATCTTCTGCCAGCTCTCGAATAACATCCAAACCTGCTGGGTTCTGGCTCTTCAGATTAGCTTCTGTTTGACTCCCGTAATCAAGCCATCGGAACAGGCCGCCAGCGCTGTATTGGGTGAGTGCAAATCGCTTCTCTCTATCTTGAATGTGCGTATTTCCATGGCGAAGACAGGCTGAGGGAATTAGGATAGTGGTGCCAGGGGGGAACTCAATGATCAGCTTTGGATCATAAAGGACAAGATGTCCTCCAAATTTGAAGTCGTAATTTCCTCCCGATGTTATTGCACATATCCCAGATGCCCAATTGAGGTGATCGACATGGGAGTTGCACACAGCATTGGGGCCAAAGTTGAAAGTTGCCGCGGCAAAGACGCTGCTTGGGAATGGTCGCTGTAGGTGAGGGAGATGCTTGCATATTTTTTCCAGGACTTGCTGATACACCATATGCATGCATGGCATCCAAGTCGAAAGGTAATCTAAGAGTACATGAAGCACATCAATTATGGGAAAGAAGTGAAATAGCTCTTACTGCTCTGTGCATTGGCAGCAATCTGAGTTGCACGGCTATTGACCAGTTGTTCGATGTGACGCAGGTTTTCTGGACTGTGCACAATATTCTTTGGTTGCTAGAATTGGATTAGCACTTACAACTTTGCAATGGATTTGCCGTCTACCTCTTGTCCACCACCCATGCTAATTGCAAGGGTGCATGACTCGAAGCCTCCACGCCTCGATTCTCCACTGTGCAACTTTGCTTGCTCAAAGTTAATACATTGCTGCGCATCTTCCATTGCCTGAGAAAGGTGGATATTGATGTTCTCTAATGCGGTTGTCGAGGGGTTAATATGAACAACGATGATTCGACCTTCTACGTCCGTGTAGGCACAAGTTTTCCTGTATCAAATATCAGAATATGCATAAAATCTCACACTCACACTCGCGCTCACACTCACCAGAACCACTGTTTGAGTGAAAAACCCTGCTCTATGAGTTCTTCAAGACTCGGCACTTTGTCAAAACTGGACACTTTTCCAATGTATGCGGGTTTACTGTGTGTGGATTTGCTGTGGTCATAGTTTGTAGGCAGTTCCACTGCCCTATCAATATGCCTTGTGTTCAGGAAGGCCTTGCGTTGCATCCTTTGGAGAGGATCTTTTCTCTTCTCCTTCCGTTTTTCAGAGTCTCTCCGCCTCTTTTTTACCTTCCCTCTCTCTTGCAAGGCATTTGGAGCCGGAGCATCGTTTGTTGTCGCAATTCTGTCAGGTTGTACAAAACTGCCCACAATATCTTGAATGGGCTGGCCTTTTTGAGTCGATGCAACTTTGACAATGGACGATGCAAGGTTTAACTCCCCGAGGCTGTAGCGTTCCATAAACAATTATGCTAACATAGATTTTTTTAAAAGCTAAATAAGTTAAAAGGCTTTTCCTAATGTTGGGGAACTACTCACAAGCTCAAGGAAAATCGGTTTCAAACGGTGGGAGGACGAACTAACTTCCCACGCCATTATCCTGTCAGCAGCTTAGTCATCAAGTTTTGCAAAATGTGAATTTCATGCGATACTTTAAGACCGAATCTTGGACACCATCATAGTCACGTAACTGGAACCTTTGAATTTGGAAAGAGATCAGTTAAAAAAGACAAATTGGCTGAGAAAGAAAGGGAAATGAGCAACACAAATGCCATTTAGGCAAGTTGGTGCAAGTTGGTGTCAACAAATATGTAGACATGATATCTATCATTGATGTATCACAACAAACATTGTCAACACTCCACAACAATTGTGGCAGCAGATGGAGATATGTATATATGCTCAAGCCCGCTGAGTATCACAATGTGGCAACTTTTTGCAAGTTATTAACAGATGTTCATGTTCTGCATTCTTTGGCTAGGGTCTCCTTTCATACCTTAATATCGGATTGTGTAAAGATGGCCTCTTTCTTTGAATGAGATTTTGCTACGACGTGCCAAAGGAAGTCGGAGCATCTAACAGCAGACGCAGCTCGCTGTCTACGACATGAACGCAGGACGCCGAAGGGAAAATTTCTAGTTACTGACTAATCAACTATGTCGCTTATAGTACTTTCATCACTTCCCCTCGAGCGAAGACTGAAAAATGAGACAATACCGGACGTTGGGCGACCCATGGTAAGGTGTTGACGTCGATCCGACGTTTAGATGGGTGACTATCATCTTCCGAGTCGGTCCGTGAGGAGGGTCGCTTAGGTGGTTGAGGAGCGGAGGTACACTGTTCCTCATTAGTCTCTCGTGTGTCTTGGTTCCCAGAATCCCCAATGTGGACATCGATCGCATGGGATTGGGTCCTGGCAGCTTCTTTGAAGCGGTCGAAATTATCGAGCATTTTGGTGTATGATTCGAAAGCTCTGATGAAGTCTGTTTCCTCGAACGTTTCATGCGGGATAATTTTCTGGAACTGCAAAATGGCCGCAACCTTGGTGAGATGACCTCCTCGATACTGTTGGACGACTTCGTAACATTTCTAACCAATTTCTGGGCTGACGTTGTCTGATTATTCGGTCCGTGAATCGGCCGATGGTCCAGGAGCATTATGCGATGACTCTTGGTTGGCCGAGTCGAGCGTACTGGTATTCCTTGCTGGTCCGCGTAAAGTACCATCACTCGTAGTCATAATTGATAATGTAATTCGATTGGAAGTATGACGAATTAGCGAGACGAAGTACAAGTGTGATACTAGTGAAAGATGAACAAGTGAGAGCGAGAAAAGGAGGCTGGACGAAAGACGACGTACGCGAGGGACACTGAGGGCGAGAAAAGGGGGCGAAAGGGCAGACTCGGTGCCCCTCACGTTATAAGAGGAAAGAATGTCTCAGATGGAAAACAAACGCTAGAGCGAAAAGAGAAAGAGTAGCGGCATGAGTGCTGAGGATAAACATAAGTAAAGACAGGTAAAGTAGGAAAGGGTGTAGTGCAAGAGGAGGGTAGGACGAGGGGGGGAGACGGTAAGAGTCTCTGCGTCGCGCGGAGCGAAAGAAGAGATGCGGGGCATCTAGATGCACGGAGCGTGAGACGCGCGGGGCGTGAGACGCACGGGGCGTGTGGATAGGACGAGAAGGACGCACGGAGCGTGGGAGGCACGGATGCTGAAGAGGGTAGAACCTCCCGAGTGCTCGGGTCATAGATTAGACTGTAGTAAATATATTTAAAGTCGATTAAAGCCGACAAAAAGCTGTCACGGGACCACATACTCGTGGCAAGTTTCGTTTGGCATTGTTTGCCTCTTTTTTCTTTGCCGCAACCATCATGGCAGACTCGGAACCCAAACCGAAAATCGAAGTAAGTCTGGGACCTTATCTGAGAATGCATATCGCTAACGGCATGCAGCAAGGAACAGAGCCGCCGAAGAGGGCTAGAGGAGCCAAAGAGTACACAGCTCAGGTGCTTCTTATCAGTGATTTTATAGCCACCTAGCCCTCTCATTGCGTAGTGTTCCAACTGCGAGACTACGAATATTGGATGCATCAACATTGGAAAGCCCGCATGTCGGGCCTGTTATGTGGCGTCGTTAGAATGCAGTTTCTGTGTGAGTATATTGGCATCTTATCCCTGTGGAAACTCAACGTGAAAACTAACGGATAAGACGAAGGTGGCTTCCGATCCGGAGATGCATCCAACCCACAGCGTCCTTCCTAAGGATGAAACCGGTGCAAAGGAGATGCCCGCCATAGGAAAGAAGCGGCCTGCAAAGGTCTGACAATTTGGATGACGCCTTCTCTTCACCTGACCCGTTTCTTAGAGAGCACGAGGCGATTCGATTGACATCGATGAAGCTTTCACCGTCAAGGTTCCCGAAAAGAAACATCGGGCAAGTGGTTTAAAGGCCACGAAGACGGCAGTGCCCGGCAGCAGCGCACCTAAGGCCAAGAGGAAGGTAAAAGGGCCAGAGATTCCTATGACACCGGACATCGTAGCCGCCGCTGCCCAAATCGATGCGGCTGAAAGCCTCAGTATGGTCCACCGGGCATTGAATGGTCTTACATTGCAACAACAGGGCATAGAAGAACAACTGAAGGCCATGGAAATGCTTCGCAACTACCTTGAGGTCACTATCGACCAAAAGTGAACATCTCCCCTTTGTTACCATCATTTGCTCTTCTTACCAGTTGTCGTCGGCTACCACCACATGCTGCTCGTAAATTTTATGTACATGGAAACCTGCCTCGCATCTTTCGTTTTCTGCATAAAGTTAAGGGAGATGGGCGTGATATGAAGCGCCGCCATCGCTGTTTCGGCGGAGATGCACACCTCTGACATGACAAGAGAAGGAGTCACAAATGACATTCAACCAAAGAGCAGCAACGGTGCAAATTGACGGTGTAATTGGGGCGTTTAGAGGCGGTCACATTTGTAGCTAAACTGGCTCTTCATCTCTCAGTGTAACAACATGACGCACTGTCTTCTACAAGGCTCAGCCCCTTGCTGAATATGGCATACAGCAGCATACGAGATGGCTCTTGAGCAGCACGGCTGTCATATGCTTCAATTCAAATGCCCAGACCACCGGTGTGATGGCCAAACTTCCCCCACTGGCAATAGGACAAAAGCCATATGCAACGTTGGCATGATCCTTGCGTGGTAGGCAGACAGTTTGGGGGCCAAGGTTGAAAGACATCGCAGGAAGCACGCTATTCTTGAAATTCCAGCTCAAGTTAGGATGTTGTCTGTAAAGCTTGCTGTCTAGTTCTGCATATAGCTTGGGGGCGTAATATCGTAGGCAGCCTAAAAGAATATGTCAGTTGTTACGTGCCTCGTTGGATCTAAGTAGGCACTGCTTCGGAATCCAGCAATACGTATAGTGCTTGAATCACGAAGCAATCTTTGGGCGATGGACTGTGTAGAAGGAGATCTTGGCTGAATATTGCCAGGGGCCTTGCGGAAAGTGAGCTACATTAAACGCATGCGTTCAAAGGATGAAGGCTTACTTTGCTACCTCCACCGTGGGAGATGCCTATGTATAGCTTAGGAAATGAATCACGCCTGCAGGCAACGCTATCATCGGGGAAGCTTCCCGCCCTCCAACCTTCAGTCCTTGCATTTGCAAATGCAGACTCCATCTGGTCTTTGACAGAGTCCCAGTCAGTGCAGTTGGGTCGGCCTGCCAATATAGCATAGATTCGTTCTTCGTCATCAACAAGGAGCTGAGGATTTCTAGCTTCCATTTCAGCATCAAATCGAGTACAGTGTAGACCCAGTCCTTGATCCAGCCCCAGTCCTTGATCCATTTATGGCCCCATTAACCAAATTTGCTGTGATGCTTCTGAAAATTAAGGACAACAGTTAGGAGCATACTATCTATATATGTACCTATTTTTATTCAGTCATTGTTGTTCAGTCACCTCACATACATATGAATCTGGGAAAGTGTGGGTCCAATCAACTTTTGTGTGGGATTTTTGTCTCAAACTAAGTCAATTGTATTGGATCTGACCTTATGATCCAATTGTATTGCATATTTTTAAAATCTTTGCCTCAGACATGACCATGTTTGGGCAAAATTTGATCCCAAAAAGTTGAGATCTTGTTGATTGGCATATGAGGCGTGACAGTAACAAGACGCAGCAAGCAATGCCACTTCATTGGTCTCAAGTTCCCTATTGCACTGGTGCTTCTCTCTTTTGCCAAACATGGTTGGATGCACACCCTCACAGTCTGCCAAAAACGCAAGGCAGTTGCCATTGTAGGGGATGCTGACAAGAGTTCCAGCGACGCATCAGCATCTGACGATTGAGTGGGGGGTTGGTGACATGTCACACTGTTTCAAGGAGCGGGTTTATGTGACAATCAATACTCCGTTGTTCACTACAGGCAGACCACATAATAATATTCCTTTGGGCCCCTCAGATTCTGAGAGAGGTATTCTAAGTCACTTTTCTGCGGATTGGACAACTCAATTCAAGAGCAGACATGGACTCTGATCAAGCAACATGTGTTTTCAAAGTTGTGGATCAAGGACCGGGTCAACACTGTACTGGCAAGCGAAAAACACTCACCGTCCATCCCATTGCACCGGCTTAAAACCTTGCCTGCAAAAGTCGTCTATTGTTGTGAGGTGAGGCTTGCCACTGTGCCCTCTCGACCCAATGAATGAGCCCTTGGCTACTGCAGCAGTGCTCAGGCTATATGGAGTACACAGAAAGCGTATTTCGAATGCTTCATAAAAAATACAGGGTGCTGTCGGTATGACACCCCCCTCGTTTACCGTGTTGCTTCAGCAGCCCGCGTTTTTTGACGACGTCGTTTGTCATAGGCTTTCCGTCGCTGAGCCTCAATCGAAATGCGTTTTCTGTCCTGGTCGGGCGTACTTGGATGGACAGGGTCTTCACTTGGGCTCCGGAAATGCATTTCATGGGAGTCATTTGAGGAAGTGGCCATGGATATACTGTCACTCTGGTTGGAATTAATGAATGAATCCCCTTCTGTGATTGCAGCCATGTTGATATGAGCATTCATGAGGAAAGAGGCGGAGAAAACTTCCGGACAGATGAAGGCCCATCATGTCGACAGAGGTCAGATATTGAAATGGCAGGCGTTGGGCGATTAAATGTAACTGAGAGCAGCTGCAGATGAGAAGCTGAGACGATGAAATTTCGAACGATTTTATCATACATCACAGCGGAGTTTGACGTCGTTACGTCAAAGCATTTAAATATTCGCCGCTTTTGGCATTTTGTTTGCCTCACTTGGACTAGCGCTGCCATTGCCAGGCTCCGGCTCGGCTAAATGCAACTTACGACTATCTCGGCTCAGTAGCTTGCAAGCCATGCCAAGGGAGGAAGGCCTAGGTAACTCCCATTTCCACCCACAACCTTCCAGACCGTCGCTTACAGGGCATTCGGCTCAACCCCTTTTGGTACATTCACGAAATACACAGATTCCATGCTCAATATAACACATATCTCTCAAATTGATAGATAATGGGCCATTTTGCACATCTGCAACTCAAAATTCAGAAAATGGTTGAATATTAGCATATATGTTCTGCACATCATGCCTGCCGGCCACCTGCCAAACGGGTTTCAATATGGTCCACATGTGGGATGCAGTGGAACAAGGAGACTGCACTGAATATCAAGTAGAGTTTGAATTTGAGCGCGACGGAACTCTCTGACTGCTGATAAGGGCGACCCTGTAAGTAACGGAAGAAAAGCCCAAGCCCAATGCACCCAAACTGGCCGATTTGGGGCAAAGTGGCTTTTAAGATATAGATGAAGCAAATGCATCTGTAAATTTTAATCAATTTCTGCGTTTGGAATAAATTTAACGCCCTTACGAATTCCTAGATTCTTTCAACTATTCAACTGCTACATTTATCCTAGGCTGATGGCAGACAGGAGAGGTGACATGAGGTCAAGAGAAGCAACGGCGGCCCGCAAGAGCTCGGGCTGGGGGGATGAAGGGATAGCGGACCGGGAGCGATCGCTATGTTGCTCACCGCACACCCCTGCGACCAGCGCCGCAACGGGCGTCGCATTTCCCATGATTGTGGGTGGGGCGGTTGAGGCCACGCCCCGCATTGGGGGCGATTTCCTCCTCCTTTGTCGGGAGGTGGTGGCGTGAGGTCAAGAGAAGCAACGGCGGCCCGCAAGGGCTCGGGCTGGGGGGATGAAGGGATAGCGGACCGGGAGCGATCGCTATTTTCATGCTCACCGCCCACCCCTGCGACCGGCGCCGCAACGGGCGTCGCATTCCCCATGATTGTGGGTGGGGCGGTTGAGGCCACGCCCCGCATTGGGGGCGATTTCCTCCTCCTTTGTCGGGAAGTGGTGGCGTGAGGTCAAGATGAGAAACGAACCACTCACGTGATATGACCCGAACTTCACATGAGCAGTGGCTGTGACGCAAATTAGTCAGCAGATCCAGCAGACTGTGGGACCCGGCAGCGTCGGCCAAAATCACGTGACACACACAAAGCGGCACACGTACCAAATTACTGACCCACTTTCCATACCCGGGCTTACTAAGCAGCAGATCTGTATCGAGGCTGGTGTGTCGTAGTCGACACACCACAGGGTTGGGAGAGGAATATTTTGGTCTGAAGTCTGAAAAATCTGGGTAAACCTTCCTCCAAGCTGGCTGATGGAGGAGGCAGAAGGATGAGACCAAATATAACTCGAGTGTGTGGATTCGAGTCAAATAACCTGTCAAAATGGGTATGAATATCTCTCTGTATGGAATCTCTCTTTCACTCACCCAAGCATTCTTTCTCTTCTCGCGCTGACAAAGGAGGTTTGCAACGGCTGCAGCAAAAAGGGCGGCCACGTACCTCGAGCTTCTCTTTGAGTTCGCGTTCCTCTTTCTCTCGCCGAAGTCTTTCTCTCATAGCCCATTCATTGAGAACCCACGCAGCAGCTTCATTAGCGGCAGTCTCTGGGCGTGACTTGTACTTGAGGAGATTTCCAAAGGAGGCAGCGTTAAAGATGCGAGTTAGCGGGGATATAGAAAAATAGGCTCACGACCCTGTAGCGCAGCTACGCTGAATTCTTCTTTCGGTATCGAGTCCGCAAACTGTTTGGCAGGTTTATTGAGAGTGTCGGCGTCCAAAGGCTTGGCCGAGTGTCGGAGTTCGATTATTTCTGCCTCAACAGGCGGAGGTAGATACGCTTTGTTCTTCGCCCCAAAATCGTTAGAGAAAACAGGCTTGTTGCCGTCGACGGAGGCTGGCGGCGAGGACAGTGACGCCGTAGAGGATGCGAAAGATGAAGACACCGACCACAGAGTCGACGTCGGAGAACCATTCCCGGTCGACTGAGGCGAAGAGGAGCATGGTAGGTCCACGCCTTCGATGTCGCCTTCAAGTGCGATTTCGGCGTCCTCTTCTTCCTCTGTCGAAGGGAAGAAATTACGGGAAAGTGCCTCTGCTTGCCACCTCGAGCTGTTCTTGAACTCAACCCAGACATCCATGCGGCCTGGCCTCGAGAGCGCCGGATCTAGCCGTTCCAGATGATTGGTGGTGCTGCCGTGTCCACTTAGTACGGCTAACACCTGCAGATGTGTTGCCTGACTCACGCAAAAAGCAGACGACCTTCTGCGGCTGCGACACCATCTAGGGCGTTGAGGAGACCACTCAGGGTCAGTGTGTTCACATCCGACAGGCCTTCTTTATCACGCCTTCGACGGCCAGAGGTGGGAGTTCCTGACTTATTGGGGTCTCGGGTTTCTTTGCCATTAGCATTGGTGTTTGGAGTTCCTGTGTCTGCGTTTCCTCGTGTCACGCTTCGGGTGAAAGCGGCGTCTAGGTCTTCTAAAAGAAGGATACATCGGGAAGGGACTTGACCCATCAGCATTGTGAGGGTGCTATCGCTCATCCAAGAAGCTGAAAGCGATACAACGTAGACGTCGAGCATCAGCTCTCCTGCCGGCGCGTGGATGAGGGAGCTCTTTCCCGAGCCAGGAACACTAGTGATTGAATGCGTCAGCGTTTGGCATACTGGGGCTGAACTGGGGCTGACCCATGCAATAGATATCCACGGCGGAACGGAATTCCACGGTCGGCATACCACTACAAAGGCAAAGATAGCAATGAGATGTCAGTACGCGCCAAGCCATCTCACGAACCTTCTCGGATTTAAGAAAATCGCGCGTGTCGGAGAGTGGCATTTCTTTGACGCCTGGATTGAAGACATGGGTCGTTTGCGGCGAGAGTGTGTCCACCGCCAGTTGCCATGCGAGTCCGCAAAGTAAATCTGTACTTGATGCACGGCCTCGGTTTCATATTCTCTTTCTGCCCGTAAGACCAGTTGCTTTAAAATGGCATTGTTCTGGGCGACGACACTGGAGACCCGTTCATTTCGAATGCTGATCACAGGAAAGGGCCCAGCTCACCTGATCGACAGGACTTCGTTGCCATCCGTCTTCCTGCCGCGGCTGACTCTAAGCCAGTGATGCTCAGAAGCGAGTTGCCGTTGCGGGTGAAGACGTAGGAGTGGCAGGGAATGGCAAATATGAACAAATATTTTGGATGCGGATACGTATCACGTTTTGTCTGACTCAAGTTCAATTCAACCATCATCATCACAGTCATTTTCCTCAAACACAATACAAGCAAGTGTAGGTGAGTGATCCCTACCATATTCAATGACCTGATGTGTTTCTAGTCAGCATATAACATGGAAAGAACTTTGGTGCGCCTGCATTTGTTCTTACTCTTTGAGTGACTCAGATGTAATAACAACTTGACAAAGCCCGAGCCCCCCAAAGCCGGGCCCTAGCCGGGGCTTTCAGGCCGGGCTGGGCTTTGCACATCACTATGAAGCACTGAGGCACGATCCAGCAGCGGGGGCATGCCGGCTTGCTTCCTGCGACATCTAGCCCCCAAGCCGTGTGGAGGCTCTGCCGCACCACCTGTGCTTCTCTCGCCTTCTGGGTGCCTGGTGTGCCTGGCACTGCCGCACCCCCGTACCCTCCAATCTTTCTGGCTGTTGCGACTCACTGCGGATTTGCACCCAGCTGTGCCCGCAGTATTTCTGCTTAACCTGTCAGTAGCGGGGAGGGGCTGTGGTCCAGCTTGTCCAGCTTGCCGCCCGTGCCACTCACATATTCCCCTCTCGGCTCTCAGATACGAGGCCTGTTGTGCCTCCTCACTTATTGCGTGCTCCTGGGCCAGTGCTCTCAAAGAGGCCCCAGCTGGTGTTGGACTTTGCCGGTGTGCCAATGATTGCCTGCCTTCAAGCTGCGCGCTCTTCATCTGGCTTTTCCCACCACACGATGTCTTGGATGACGTGTGGTGGTGGTCGGAGTGCCTCTCATTGGTCTGGAGTGGCGTTCGCATCGAGCGCAGGGCCATCTGGCTTTTTCCCACCACACGATGTCTTGGATGACGTGTGGTGGTGGTTGGAGTGCCTCTCATTGGTCCGGAGTGGCGTTTGCATCGAGCGCATGGCCCAAATGACCCCACCGCCTTCGCCGTCGACGCCTCGGCGGATTGGGAGATTGGTCTAAGAAATTTGAAATAGGCGGCCATCACATGATTGCCGGAGATGGTGGCCCTCGAGCCGGCAGTGCTGGCAATAACTCATGTGAGTGGTGCGCTCAGGCAACCGAGGCGTGGTTTCTTGCCTTCGTCAGCGGGTGATCTCACAGGTCCTGCCAAGGGCAACCTGGGACGTACTCTCTTGCTGCTCTATGAGCACGAGCTCTGGCTTTGTGTTGTGTGGATCCCCTCTGCGGGATCACAGCTGACAGTTAAGTCCCTTCTAGGGTGCGCAGTGGCATGATAGAGTGACGCCTGCGTTTGGACCCTATTTCACCTCACATTGACCTGGTGGCCTCTGCTTACCCCTTGTCCTTTTTGCCTGGTTCTTCGCCCGCTCTGATGCTCCTGCTGGTCCTCAGGCTTCTGCCCAATCCTTCGCCCGCTCAATCACTGGTGCTCCATCCGTTGCCTCTCGTCTGTTCTGCACTTGCGGCTTGTCTCGTTGCACTCGCATTCATCATAATCCATAAGCTGTGACCATGCCCTTAACATCATTGTTTAGCATGGTTCTGAGTTAAATTATGCCTGTGACATTGTGGTGACTCCTTGCAATTGTTGTAGTTACGCCTGGCTCTAGGCAATGTGTAGGTTAGCTGCGTGTCTCGTCCATGTGTATCTTCCCGCGCTTCACTGTGTTGTCGCCCCTCTCTTACTGGGAAGTGATTGTCGCAGCCGCCCTGGCTGCTATCATGGTAGGCCGGATTGAGGGTATGGCCCCAGCTGAAATGTTTGGTTCTCAGAAGCCCATTTCCGGTGCTTGAGTTGGCGGGCGATGCTTGGGGGAGCTGAGCAGCGACGCAGTCTCCGCTGCTTCGGCCGCATCTTGAGTGAGTCACGCATTGCGACTGCAGCCGCAGTATCACCTCGCACCTTCGTTGGTGCCTCAGCTTTAACATCCCTGAGTGCCTGCTTCTGCACTGTGTCTTTGTAGCCTCCTTTGCAGACCACTCCTTAGACT
This sequence comes from Clavaria fumosa, assembly GCA_951802425.1. Taxonomy (NCBI): domain Eukaryota; kingdom Fungi; phylum Basidiomycota; class Agaricomycetes; order Agaricales; family Clavariaceae; genus Clavaria; species Clavaria fumosa. The sequence goes on along the minus strand of OX637794.1, from coordinate 5,107,538 downwards.
CAGCGGCATCTGTGGTCTAGTGGAGGGGCAAATTGGGATATGCTACTGCTGTGTGCATGCCGCCAGGCATCCATGACTGGGGTGTGGCAGTGTGGAATCCTGCCAGAGGTGGTCAGGCCAGTTGGTCGGTGCGATTCCGACATCTTTGTCAATCTGCGGGGGCGTTCGCGTAGCCCCCTTGCCCGCATTTGTTGTCCTCGCCGCCTAGCGTCCCTCCGGGTTGGGGGGTGCCGTTTTCCGCTCCCGCATGTCATCGCCTGTCGGCTCGTTTTTTGGGTGGTCCTGTCACTCCCCCGGCACACCCAGCTAGGGCTTGGACAGCAATCTTTGTTTGTCTGACCCCAGCTCACTCAAATCTAGACTCTAGCTTATCAACTCATTACATAAGCCCCCATCCTAGCCTGAGCCAAGACTGGGGAGGGTTGTTGGAAGGTCACATGACCTGTGGCTGAGGTTGGATTACATAATCACCAAGTCACCTGACCTATGGCCTGGGTGCATCATGTGACCCGAGGGTCCGAGTGTGGGAACGCTGGCAAGTGCTGAAGTGTTCAGTATATACTTTTGCTTTTCCTTTTTTGTACCCTTTTCCCCTTATCTTAGTATTGTTGTCATGACCTTACCCCTAAGTTGTGTGAGACCCAGTCTGATACTCACTTGACATGGCTGAGCATGTAATCTCACACTCAATAGTCTATCCAGTACACTCACAAGGAGACAAAATGAGTAGAAAGGAAGGTGCAGAGAAGGAAGAAGCACAGAAACAAACAAAAGAGCTGCACTACACTTGGGGCATTTTAAACTCAGATCCAAAGTCAGAGCATGGACTGGTCTGCTTTTGGTATATTTCAAGCTCATATTCAAACTCAGGCCCAACAAAGTGAACTGTTTCAGTGCCTGGCATTTCCCATTCAAACAAATTCTTAAAATCATGAAAACATTCCAAATATTGGCATAATACCCTCTGAATATGTTGAAGATCGATTCTGAGATATCCAGCAAAGAATGATTTGTGATCCACTAATATGACATTCACACAGTCAAACATGCATGTGATAATCTGGGAAAATTGTCAGAGATAGTTTTCAGCAAGGCCAACAACTTTGTCAGGCTGATGTATACTGCACTGTGTGTAGAGATAGAAAACCAAAAGAGTGAAACAGAACTGAGCAGATGTACTTGGCCTTTGACATACATTGTAACTTTCAGTGTGAGGATTCTTCGTTGAAACAAATTGCTAAAATCTTGGAAATATTCACGAATGTTTCTAACATAGGGATGGTACCCACTGAATATTTCTGAGATGGATTCTATGCTAGTAGATAGTGAGATAGAGGGCAAAGAAGTTGTTGGGACACATTAATATGTCAGTAACACATCCAAACATGCATGAATCAGTTCAGGAAAAAGGTCAGAGATAGATCTCAGCAAGGCAAACAACTTTGTCAGTGGTGGCTTGACGGATTCTGTTCTCTGTGTTGAGATAAAAAATCAAGAAAATGAAACTGAAACTGGATGGCCAGATAGATGTACTTGCCTTTTAAGGCATCTGAGTTTGAAATTGGCACAATGCGTTTTTGTTCCCACGCCTTCAATTCTCATGATAAAATCCTGAAAATATTTATGAAGGGTCCCCTTATAGGTGTCTACCTGGCCCCAAATTTCAGCAAATTCTGCACAGCGTTATTGAGCTATAAGCCAATTTTTTCTTTTTTAAACAAAGATTGGATACATTTATTACATAAGATTGGTCAGCAAATAGTTCCCACGGACCGAGCTCTTTTAATAAAGAGTCCTATAGGAATAGGTGGGGGAGTACAGCTGATTTGTTATCATGAGTCAGATACCATCTCAAGGAATGGGAAAAGGCCTGCAAGCAACCCAAAAATGGGAACTCTTCAAACTCAGCCCCAGAATGTGATCGAACCCTCATTTGGCCATGTGGAAATCTTGAATAACCAGAGATTGAGGGCATAAATTGTTGCTCTTGCATTTCTCTACAATTTCATGATCCTGACAATTTACTTGACAAGAGCAATGACAATCATCCAGAAATTGTGGATGTGAGCGTTGCAGAGAAATATCACTGCTGGAGAGCGGACAATAGCATGTTGCAGAGAGTCATGCTAAAGACTGGAATACTTGCAAAGCATGCTCAGGTCAATGCAGAATGCAAATATCTACTGCCGTGGCATTTGGGAGCTGCACTGTGATCTTTCTAGCTCCATCTCTGTCTCACACATGCAGATTGAGATCAAGCATGAAAAACTTGTGCTTGTGCTAAGCAAGAAACAACACATCACGGGACTACATAACCTAGGCAAGCTTATTTGGTATTGTTTTCTACTTTCTTGCCCAGAACCACCATGTCTGACTCTCAACCGAAAAACCAAGTAGGTCCTAACCCATATGAGAATGGATATTGCCAACCTTCATCCAGCCAGGAACAGAGCCTCTAAAGAGGGCTAAAGAAATCAAAAAATACTCACTCAAGGTGCTTAATCTCATTGATTGTATAGTCACCTACTTTCTCATAGCGTAGTGTTCCAATTGCGAGGCGAAAAACCTTGGATGTATCAACATTGGAAAGCTGGAATGTCGAGCTTGTTATGTGGCATCATTGGAATGCAGCTTCTCCGTGAGTGTACTAATTGATGTCTTGCCATTCCTGGAAAATTGATGTGAAAATCCAAGGATCAGACGAAAGCCGCTTCCAATTCACGGATGCAGCCATCCGACAGCATCCCTCCCACAAATGAAACTGCTTCAATAGAGGGTCATGCAAAGGAGACACCTGCTATAGGAAAGAAGCCACTCGCAAAGGTCTGACAATATTGATGATGTGTTGTCTTTCCTTGACCTGTTTCTTAGAGAGCACGAGGTGATTCAAGCCTGATTGGCATCGATGAAGCTTTTCCCACCAAGGTTCCACCCAAAAAGCCTCGGGCAGGTGGTTTAAAAGCCACTGACAAAGCAGCGAAGACAGTGGCACCTAGCAGCAGCACACCCATGGTCAAGGGGAATGGGCGAGAGGATCCTGCGACACCTGACTTAGCAGCTGCTGCAGCCCAAATTGGTGCTTCTAAAACCCTTGGTATGTTGTTGAATGGTCTTAAGTTGCAGCAAAAAGGCATAGAAGAGCAATTCAAAGCCATGGCTGCACTTCGGGACCGGCTTGAGGGCATCAACCAAAATTGAACGCCCTCTTGTTCACTATCCGTTGCTCTCTCGACATATCTATCTCTCCCCATTCTTTACTGTACAAGTTGGCTTTCATGAATATGGATGCCATCAGCAATGTGATGTTGTATGGGTTGCAACTTCGATTTTCGGTTTCTCTGCCATGGCAGTTGTAAATGTCAAGCATCAGCAAAACAGCTCGGCTAAATGTAAGTATGGACTGGTATGGACTGGTGTGTAACACCCCAAGTTGTCTTGGGGTGTTACATACCTCTCTATACCAACAACTTAGCCAAGCTGTTTTGCTGATGAATGTCAAAACCAAATGACAGTGATGCGGTCCCATGATGAGTTTTGTTCATTGCAAGCATAAGAGGGATTTCTCAGGCCTCAGCACCCAGGCAAATTTCCCAAGCAGTTATCTCGTACGTTGCCCAAAACAGCTTCGCCACTCTTGCATTGGCCTGGACGTCGTCTCATCTAGATGCTACAGAAGTTGAGAATGGCGCAGATACAAATGTGCCGCCGTACACCCCTTGTTCTCCCCGCTCTTGCTGCTTCCCACCATTGTAAAGAGCAGGTAAGCTTTTCTAGCACCATTTATCCAGCTTTTCGATGATGCAGCCCACTTGTGCAGCCACGTGTGCTCTTCGACTTCTGGTCCTATTGAGCACTCGGCTTAGCTCGTAATCTCAACAAACTCAATTTTTCTCATGTACCTTCTCACTTCTCCCTTGTTCCAGATTATTTTAAATCGACTCGAAACGAAATAGCTCCTCCATTCACCCTCGGACTCGCATTTGGACAATAGATCTAACCCAGTAGTTCAGTCGGACATTTACGCACCCCGTAGTATTTCGACCTGAGGGTTCACGCCACAGTTACATAAGCATCACATGACTTTTTTTGTAGTCTAATTCTGTGCAACGAGCACCTCTGGCATCCGTGCCTTCTACGCTCCGTGCGTCTCTTCGCTCTCACGCCTTACTTTACTTACCTTTCTTTCACTCTGCTTATCAGTGTTTACGGTTCGAGCCTTGCTTTCATGCTGCCTGGCTCCTTTTCTTTTTTCATCCCAGCGTCCGCTCTCCATCTGAGTCATTTCCCCCCTTTCTAAATGTGAGGGAAACCGAGTTCACCTCTTCGCCTCCTCTGCCCTCGGTGTCCCTTTTGTATGTCGTTCTCTCCCAGTTTTTCTCTTCGCTCCCAATTTTTGTCTCTTATTAGCCTCGCGTCTATACTATTCGTGTCACTACCCTCCCTCCCTCCCTGTATACTGTAGTTGCGTTTGTTCTTGCTTACGGCCACGGCCCACTCGTCAATCTCACTTGCAGGCGCTTTTTCTGCGCCGTGATTGCCTAATCAGCCCGTTCACTCAGGCTCGTCCTCCTTGCTCGGTCATCAGATTAGACAAATTTACTTAATTCAATTCTAAACTGTGACGCGAGCACCCCCAGGGGCGCTCCTCCCACTCATTCGACATCTGTGCCTCTCAGCCTCGTGTCTCCTTTGTCCCCGACTTACTACGCTCCGTGCGTCTCACGCTCCGCGCGTCCAGATGCCCCACATCTATTCTCTTCGCCCCGCGACTCAGAGGCCATCGCTCCGCCTCTCCAGCTCCGTACATCGTCTCCTTTGCTTATCCCTATTTACCCTCTTAACCTATTTTTTAGCACCCATGCCCTCCACCTCTTTTTCTTTTTTCTACCTAGCTCCTGCTCTTCTCTTAGGTTAGTCCCTCGCGTACGTCTTCATCCTATGACCTCCTCTCTCGCTCACAGTTGTTCTCCCTCTCTCTAGTGTTACGACTGTATATCTCTTTGCGCCACCCACCCTCCCTCCCTGGTTGCAGTATTTTCTAGTGCGCTGCCCTTTACAATAGTTCTACGGCTCACACAGCTGGTGATGAGAGCAGGTCAAGTTTCCGATGGATTATTCTGCAAGCCCAACACGATGAGAGAAAATACAGATGGATATTGACGTGCTTGGTTATAGCATCAGAGCTTTGTTGGAAGTGTTCCTGCAGAGATATATATTGGAAGTGGCACAGCGGGCAAAGTACATGAGGATTGCCAGCTGTTCCTCTGCCGACGTAATGCTTAGTACCCAGTCCCATCAGAGAGCGAAGCATTATCACGAGAGCCCGAAAGACATGTTTATGCAGGTGGTAGAATAATTGTCCTGGATGGCCGTCCAAAAACTTGTCAACCCATGATTTTTCTGTGAGTTTTGATGTGTGCGGTGGAGTCTTGTTGAAGCGGAATGCATAGCTTGTCACTGAAGCTGCCCCAGCAAGGGTAGCAACCACCCCAGCTGTCGCTGTGTTCTTGAGTACATGCAGAACCAGGTCCTCAGTTTGCATGAGGGTCGGGTTGCAACGTCAGTCTATTGGAGAACTAGGAATGTTGCAAGAAGCGGAGGCATTGTGACGCTTATCAACCGGTTACGTAGGATCCAAGGACTCCATAGAAGACGGGCTGTGAGACAACAAATAATTTGGGGGTACCTAAGATTTTGCGAGCCAGGTAGCATTGAGATCTCTCAATTTCCTCATTGTATGGCAGTAATTGTTTCACAGTAAAACCAGAAGGTGACATAACCTGCCTTTGCGACTTGTGCCATAGTGGGCGTCGCATGTCCAACCCGCAAATGCAAGTCAGCCAGCAGTTGAGGCCATGCCCCGCATTGGGGACGGTTGCTTCACCCAGAGATGGGGAAGGTGGCATGAATCTGATACATAACCCGCCTTTGCGACTTGTGCCGCAGTGGGCATCACATGTCCAACCCACAGATGCAAGTCAGCCAGCAGTTGAGGCCACACCCCGCATTGGGGACGATTGCTTCACCCAGAGATGGGGAAGGTGGCATGAATTTGATACATAACCCGCCTTTGCAACTTGTGCCGCAGTGGGCATCACATGTCCAACCCACAGATGCAAGTCAGCCAGCAGTTGAGGCCACACCCCGCATTGGGGACGATTGCTTCACCCAGAGATGGGGAAGGTGGCATGAATTTGATACATAACCCGCCTTTGCAACTTGTGCCGCAGTGGGCATCACATGTCCAACCCACAGATGCAAGTCAGCCAGCAGTTGAGGCCACACCCCGCATTGGGGACGATTGCTTCACCCAGAGATGGGGAAGGTGGCATGAAATTGAGAAGGGGTGGTGGGAATGAAAGAGAAAATGAACCACTCACGTGATATGACCTGAAGTTCTTTCACGCAAAGGTGGCTGTGTATTGCTTTGTCAGCAGTCACATCGTATGCGTTAGTTTAGTCATTGGTTGTGACCACAATATCACCCTTAGGTGTGATGCAGCCACTCCGGCAACCAGAGCAGATATTGTCATGAGCCGAGGTACCGACAAACCGCAGGTCAGGCGGTACCAGGCCCAGCCGAGCGATACCAACACAAGTTTGTAGTTGTTTACATAAGAAATCCTCGCTCTCCACCATTGGTGCATACCCTCTCATTACTCAAACTCACTCGTTTTCATTAAAAGACACTCGCTCCACTCGTTAGTCTGGATAATGACTCACCTCCTACATAACTTAGCCCTTGGAACAGACGGTGGAGGCACGTTGCCTAACACGGTTGGTCCCAGTGCGAGTGTGACCGCCGGGCACCCCGCCCCCCCCGGCAACACAGAACCCGTCTGGAGAGGGCACCGACCCCTCCGACGAACCAGCAGACCACCCCCCAGATGATCCAACCCCAAGCGCAGCTGAGGAGATCGCTACATTAAAGAAAACCATTGCCCTATACGAGGCCGAACGAGCTCGCCATCGCCCCGCTTCGCCCCCTTCTCTGTTCCTCCCTCCGGACCTTCTGGCCCATGCACGGGCAATGGCTACAACCCAGAAGAACGGTGACAAGACGGTCGCACTACCGGAGATAGTTCCGGGGTTCATGGCGGACCCTCTGAGTGTGGGTGAGTACTAGCAAATTCCCTTGTGATTGCCTGTGCCCGCCACTCCGGCAGCCAGGCAGAGTGATTGGCCTATGAGTAGGCAGGATGGCCATGGGCTCACCAGTGCAACTGGGAGGCGCCAGGCGTATCCGGTCGGCAGCCTGTGCTGATGCGCACCCAGCGTGAATGGGAGCAATTCTTGGATGCGGAAGGCAACGAGAGTCCCCAGTGTCACGGCGTGGTAATGCGGTCAGAAGGTCAGACGCACATCCTCGCCCCCCCTTTTTTTTTTTCTTCGGACGAGGATGGGAGGGCCAGGATGGGGCGGTGAAAGATTGGTTACCTTTCGTGCAGTGTAACTAGCTGTAAAACAAATGGCCAATGCAAGTTTGGCCACATAATAAAAAACTGCAAAATGTGTTATAGGAACCTTGTAGACATGTTCTATAGGTAAAACAATACAACTTTTGTATGGATCATGTCTCACCCCACTTGCTACTTCAAAAGATCCCCTGGTTTTCATTTTGGCCTCTTCCTAGTGTATCATTACAAAGAATAGCATATTGTACAATACATAGGCATGGGAGGCCTATGAAACTTTGAGGAGACATTCTCTATAGTATATCAATGGTTTATGGCCACTTACCCGATCCCCTAAGCTTCTACCTTCAAAGATCCCCTGAAAATGCCCAAAAAACTCATTTTCCCGGGATCTTTGGACCTGGACACTAAAACACTTATGTAAAGCACCCACACCCTTTCCCTATACCCCCTCTAACCCCCCATACCATTCACTACCAAGTGGCCAATGCTCCACTTTCTGCTGACCCTTCTCTAACATCTGGCCACAGCTGGCCACTGTAGTTTCGGAACCTGGGATCTTTGGAAGCATAAGGTATACCACACTCAGAACACCTGGAACCTAGTGTCAAATAGGTGCCCTAACCCCAGGAATATTTTCAGGATTTTTGAACCGCTTATAGATTCTGGCCAATAGGCCACTTTGCCAAGACCCTAGCTGTAAAACAAATGGCCAATGCAAGTTTGGCCACATAATAAAAACTGCAAAATGTGTTATAGGAACCTTGTAGACATGTTCTATAGGTAAAACAATACAACTTTTGTATGGATCATGTCTCACCCCACTTGCTACTTCAAAAGATCCCCTGGTTTTCATTTTGGCCTCTTCCTAGTGTATCATTACAAAGAATAGCATATTGTACAATACGTAGGCATGGGAGGCCTATGAAACTTTGAGGAGACATTCTCTATAGTATATCAATGGTTTATGGCCACTTACCTGATCCCCTAAGCTTCTACTTTCAAAGATCCCCTGAAAATGCCCAAAAAACTCATTTTCCTGGGATCTTTGGACCTCCCAACAGCCTTCTACACCCTTGCGAGCCCCTTTACACACTTCTGGAACCTGCAGTCCCCTTCCAGAGGCCTCTCCGACCTTCCCTGCTCTTACATGACACTCACAACCACCAGGCTGTACTTGCAATGCCCTTCCCTAACACACCTTATGCATACCTACCACCTGAACCCCATTGCACATCTGTTATGGATCTGGTACTGGGTGCAGTCAGAAATGAGTCACTGAGAATCAGGATGACTCAGACAGGTCCTCAATTCCTTATGCAGTTGGCCTACAGGACTAGTAGACCCTCCAGTTCCATACCTTCCTGCTAACAGTATTGAAACCAACACTGCTAGCAAGGCATTGCTTTGGGCAGATATTATTATTAGTTAGTAACCTAAGTCACAACATCCCATGGGCTTAGCCATTGACCCCCATAGTCTGCCTCAACCTGGTATCACTCCACAGGTTGATACTATGGCTCAATGACTGACCACTCCATAGGTATTGTACGCTTAAGCCAAATCAATGTAGATAGGTCAAAATAGATCAGTAAATATGCAGCTAACCAGACACGGGAAAAACAAGCTACAGAGTCCATGGGATTCTCCTGGTCTTGTAGACCATTCTACCTCTATAAACCTCCACCTAATTCTCAGTACTTGGCTAGCTATTCACTACTTACTCTGATGAATACACTGGTACATTGTACAGTAGAACAGCTTGTACCCTATACCAAGATATCTGTAACTTGCTCAATACTTACCGTGCCGAGGGAGTCGGCATAGGGCAGCTCGATCAAAGCCTGGGTACCCTTGGGTACCCAGATCACTTGACCAGACTAAGTCCTTAGTCAGCAATTACTAGATTTAGTTCAACTAGATTTAGTCCTTAGTTTAACTAAATTTGTCCTTAGCTCCTTGCTGGGCTAGACATAGGCTTAATCCTCTTGGGGGATGGTGTAATCGATAAGTGGGTATGTAATGATGCCTGCAACGTGAGGTTCCGTCAGCTATTTATACTCAAATTTGCATATCTACTACATTTGGAAAGATTCAACATAGCTCCTTAACTAGTAATCCTAACATACCATTTAAGGACTCTAAATTAAGGAGAATTTGGTAGGTTTACATATCAGGCAGGTGTCACAACCCAACACACCCCACTATGGGCCGCCCGATGCACCCGCACACACCACAACTACTCCTGATGTAATTCCGCCACCTGACTGCTGTCCCAAATCGACAATCAGCAATACCATGCGTGGGTCAAAATTCCAACATACTCCGCATGCTTTGCCATTGTTCAGCTGACATCAGGAAACTTGGGAAACAAGTGGAGTGTTAGGATTGCTTACCTAAGCCATCCCAAAAGGAGGAGTTGTGGAGAAATTAGAGAAGATTGTTGGAAGGTCACATGACCTGTGGTGGAGGATTACATAATCGGGAGATCACATGACTTGGGCCTGGGCGTGTCACGTGATCCGAGAGGTCCGAGCGTGGGAATGCCGGCAAATGCCGAAGCGTTCGCTATATATACTACGTCTTTTCCATTCTTATACCCTTTTCCCCTTATCTTAGTATTGTCGTCATGACCTTACGCTTAAGTTGTGTGAGACCCAGTCAGATATGGAGTCAGTTTAGTCAGATATAATACTAAGATCCGCCTGTCCGCCCTAGCCCCGTGTCCTAACCTGGCTAGCCTGGACCCTTAATTTCAAACTGTGACATGTTGTCACAGCTCAGCCCCTATCATCCTCTTCTCCTTTACCCTGCCCGCAGTGTGTAACAGAACCACGCAAATTTTTTACTGTGTGTAGATACACGTGACCAGACCAGGAGGAAGTCAACTGTGACCCTCCCCAAGTGATACCGAGTGCCCAAGGCCCAGAACTTTGTTTTACAGCTACGTACCAGTGAATTGTGTAGTGTACAGGGCAAGGAAAGGCCCCTACATAGTCTTTCTGTAGTTTCCTGGTCCAGTGGACAGGGCCCTTGCTCTGTGACCATTGTCAGAAGGGCACACGGGCAACTCATTAGGAGTTGTGGAGTGACCACCTGGGACACCATTTGGGCCCCACGTTAACAAAAGTTTCATAGAATAAGAGTTCTATAGGTACATAAGTACACAGAAGAGCAGCCTAAGAGGACAGGACTGTTAAGAGATCAAAGAAATCCTGAGTGCCCAAGGCCTGGAACTTTATTTACAGCATCCAGGGCCTGTGATGGCAGACCATGTTGCCCCTCCTGTAGCCCAACCTATGAGGCTTGACCTATCTGTTGCCCCCTTTGATGGGCAGAAAAGGAACTTCCGTACGTTCCTCCGATCCCTTCGCCTCCTGTTTATGGCGAACCCGACTGTCTATGCTGTGGACCTGGTGAAGGTCCTTTTTGCTCTGAGCAAAATTACTGGAGAAGGATTCGCTGCAGAGTGGGCGAATATGAAGGCAGAAGAGATCCTGGGTAGTGGTGAGGCCGGAACCTGGGCAGAGTTTGTGGAGGAGATGAAGCGTGCATTTGATGACCCGAATGACCATGCGACTGCCCCTTGCCGATATTGCAGGGCTGAAACAGGGTGCCATGACAGCACCAGAGTTCTTTGCGAAATTCGAGACGCTGTTCTGATGGGCAAAGTTGAGTGCAGAGAAGGACTCAGGAATCCTAGTCCATTGGCTGGAGTTGAACCTGAGTAGGAGGTTGGTGGAGAGAATCTATGGTGTCTCCCCGATGCCAGAGACATATGGAGAATGGAAGGTGCTGGCTGAGAGGCTTGATGCCCAGCAAAGGTGACTGGATGGGATACTCACGGAACGGACACCGCGACCCACTGTGACCCCCGCGCGACCCACCGCGACCCTACTGCGACCTGCCGTGACCGTTTCGCGACCTCTTGTGACCCCTCTGCTGTGTACTCCAGATGTGGCCATGGCCCGAGGATGGGCCCCTGCTGATGAGAGATGTTGTTTCCGATGCCACCAGACTGGCCATGCTGTCCGTTTCTGCCCCCTGCCTGATATGCGTCTGCAGGTCCCAAGGGCCCAAACCCGGGCAGCACCATGTGCCCCCCAAATGGCGGAGGGATATGAGAAAGAGATTGCACGGCTCCGAGCCTGCATAGAGCTGTGTGAGAGAGAGAGGAGGACTCCCACTGGGGAGAAGAAGTGTGCCAGCCCCCTTTCCATCCCTGTGCCTGCTGCAAGTATACCCCGATATACTATCTTGCAGCGGAGACATACCCGAATTGGGTCTGAGGTGAAGGAGGAAGTGAGACTGGCAGAGCGCCTAACCAGAGTGCGGCCAGAAGTGCGGAAACATGTGCCACGAGAGCTAGCCATCCAGGTGCACTTGGAGGCTTTCAGCACTGGCAAAGGGACCACAATGAAGGCCCTTGTCGACTCAGGGTGCACCAACTGCTTCATGGATTTGGAGTGGGCAAAAGGAGTGGGACTGGAGCCATCTCTCCTGCTGAACCCAATCACCATGTATAATGTGGATGGGACACAGAACAGGAATGGAAAGGTCCAGTATGGGATAGAGGTGCTGGTGAGAGTTGGTGACCACCAGGAGTGGATCCACTTTCTGCTGGGAAAGACCCAGTCCCACAAGGTCATCCTTGGGTATGACTGGCTCAAGCAGCATAACCCGGATATCGACTGGCAGAAGGCAGAGCTGAGCCTTACCCGCTGCCCCCCACAGTGTTCCCCATCCCCTCGAGCCTCTGCACCCCTGAAAATGAGTACCCTCGCATCCACGAGTATTCTGGACACCCGTTTTCCCAACTCTGGCCCTACCCCCGATTGGCCCAGCCGCTACCCTTTGGTGTTTAGTGAAGCGAAGTGGGATGAACTTCCCCGCTCCTGACCAGACTTCGATATTAAGATCAAGTTCAAAAAGGACCCTGAGCACCTCTCCTCCAAGCTGTATTCTTTGACACAGCAGGAGATGGTGGAGATGAACCGTTGGGTGGATGAGCAGCTTGCTTCTGGACGAATCCGGCCCTCAAAATTCCCGTATGCCAGCCCCTTCTTCTTCAAACATGAGAAGGACAAACTGCGGCCAATCATTGACCACTTGAGGCTGAATGCACACCTGATCAAGGACAAGTACCCCCTCCCCTGCATCCGAGACACAGTAGATGTGCTTAAAGGAGCATCGATCTACTCTAAGATTGATGCAAAGGGAGGTTTCCCATCTATGCAGGTCTGGCCCGAGCACCAGCACCACTGCACTTTCCTGACACCCCGTGGACTCTTCGAACCAGCTGTCATGTGGTTTGGACTGCAGAATGCCCCTGCTACCTTCCAACGCTTCATGAATCATGTGTTGAGGGAGGAGATTGCAGGAGGACATGTGAGGGCCTATGTGGATGATGTCATTGTGTTTGCAGAGGACTTGGCTACACACCGGTACTGGATGGATCGGGTCTTGAGGAAGTTTGGAGAGAATGGGTTGTGTCTCAAACTCAGTAAATGCGAGTTTGAGAAGAGTGAGATCATCTTCCTGGGGATGAAGATCTCCCACAACAGACTAGAGCATAATCCGGCCAAGGGTGTGGCAGTCCGAGATTGGCCACATCCTAAGAATGTGAAGGATGTCCAGAGGTTCAATGGGATGCTGAACTACCTCCGCCGGCACATCCCGAATCTTTCTGCCTGAGCAAAGCCACTCTTCCGGCTGACTGGGAATGTTCCATGGAAATGGGAGGAGGAGGAGGAAGCAGCCTTCCGAGATCTCCGCCAGGCACTTGTATCGGCCCTGGTCTTGGCTCTGCCTCAGGACAAAGGGAGATGGAAGGTAGAGACAGATGCAAGCAACCTGGCAACTGGTGGAGTGCTCTCGCAGCAGCAGACAGATGGAACCTGGAGAGTTGTTGACTATATCTCCAAGGCCCTCACTGCAGCTGAGAAGAACTACAATGTGTACGACAAGGAGTTCTTGGCTGTGATTTGGGCACTTCGCGAGTGGCGAGCATACCTCATTGGAACAGAGGAGATGATCGAGATCTGGACGGACCATGCAAACCTCCAGTACTTCCGGAAGCCCCAGAAGTTGAAGCCGAGGCAGGTTCGTTGGGTTGGAGAGCTCCAGTGCTTTGACTTTGAGATAAAGTATCGCACTGGCAAGTCGAATACAAAGGCAGATGCACTCTCCCGGAGACTGGACTATGGAGAGATGGTGGAGGAGGATGCACCGGTGCAGGTTTTTCTGGAAACGGAAGTCCATGTGTCATTCACATTGGAAATGGAGACGCTACTCCAGAAAAATAGCACAGTACACATACAGAAGCCGGAGGAGCTTGATGATGAGTGGACACGAGATCGTGCTGGACTCTGGCGAAAGGGGATAGTCACTTGGGTCCCCCTAGGAGCTTGTGAGGCCGTTCTTGAGTTTGAGCATGACCTCCCTGCTGCTGGACACCCCGGGCCCCAGAAGTTGAGAGCAGCACTAGTGAAGGGTTATTGGTGGCTGGACATGGTAAAAGATGCGGATCGGTATGCCCAGGGGTGTGAGACATGCCAGCAGACGAAGCCCGACCGTACCAAGCATGCTGCCCCACTGCACCCCCATCTGGTGCCTGATGGTCCCTGGTCGGTGATCTCATGGGACATAGTCGGTCCCCTCCCCCTCTCCCGTGGACATAATGCCATCCTTGTTATTGTCAACAAATTCACAAAACGGACACTGCTCGAAGTGATTGGGCTCGACCTCACAGGACTTGGAGCGGCACGTCTCCTCCGGGATCGAGTGTTTCGTGACCATGGAGTCCCTCACAAGGTTGTGAGTGACCGGGGGTCCCAGTTCGTGTCCCGCTTCATGAAGGAGTTCTACTCCATGATCCAGGTAAAGGCAAATCCAAGTACTGCCTTTCATCCGCAGACTGATGGACAGATGGAATGGGCGAACCAGGAGATGGAGATCTATCTCCGGGCTTACGTGGACCATCTCCAGGATGACTGGGCTGAATGGTTGTCCACTGCGGAGTTTGCTCTTAATAATCATGAGCACTCAGCGACAGGACAGACACCTTTCTTCCTCGATTATGGACGACACCCATGGAATGGGGGGCTCCGGCCACCTTCTGAGGTGAACCCAGTGGCGGACGAGTGGATGGCTAAGCTCACGGAGTCCCGAAGAGCAGCCAAGGAGGCAATGGAGAAAGCGGTGGCAGCAATGAAGAAGAGCTACGATAAGGGGAAACGCCCAAGTCGGGAGTACTCTGAGGGAGATCTGGTCTGGCTGGATACTAGAAACTTGAAGATGGACCAGCCCTGTAAAAAGCTTGACAACAAGAGAGCAGGCCCCTTTGCAGTTGAGGAGAAGGTGGGACCTGCTGGGTATCGCCTCAAGCTCCCTCGGGCCTGGCGCATCCATCAGGTCTTCAATGAGTTGCTGTTGACACCATACCACCCCCCTTCCTTCCCTTCTCAGAACCTGCCTCCCCCTCCGCCCCCTACAATTGATGATGACCACCTGGAGTATGATGTGGAGGTGATCCTTGATGTTAAGAAAGTGGGACGTGGGGTGAAGTACTTGGTGAAGTGGTTGGGATACCCAGTGGAGGAAAACACTTGGGAGCCCCGTAGGAACCTCACCAATGTAGTGCTGCTGCTCCGGGACTTCTTCCTTGCCCACCCTGACAAGGCCAAGCTAGCTGGTCGAGACGCCCAGCCTTAAGAGGGGGGTGATGTTAGGATTGCTTACCTAAGCCATCCCAAAAGGAGGAGTTGTGGAGAAATTAGAGAAGATTGTTGGAAGGTCACATGACCTGTGGTGGAGGATTACATAATCGGGAGATCACATGACTTGGGCCTGGGCGCGTCACGTGATCCGAGAGGTCCGAGCGTGGGAACGCCGGCAAATGCCGAAGTGTTCGCTATATATACTACGTCTTTTCCATTCTTGTACCCTTTTCCCCTTATCTTAGTATTGTCGTCATGACCTTATGCTTAAGTTGTGTGAGACCCAGTCAGATATGGAGTCAGTTTAGGACTTGCAGGGTGGTCACCAGATGAGTTAATGAAGGTCCCTTAACAATATTAGATTTGGGGATTTGGATACTGTGGCTGAAACATGTTTCTGGGCAATTCCTTGGTCTTTGTTTTATAACTTCTTCTTTGCAGATTTTCTCCTACGCTATCCTATTTTAGATACCACTTACTATATAAACCCCAAGGTTGTAGTAGTTACTACAGCATACAACATAAACTCGATTACCCGCTTATGCACAAGGATTGCTGTCGAGAGCTGCCTCAGGTACTGGACTGGGCATCACATAGTGGCCACCCTCTCATGTGGTCTCCAGGTCAAAACCCCCCCTTATGTTGTTCTGCTACCTCCCACCTCCTCCTGTTGTATCTGCGCCTCTTCCTGCCAATGCAGCTTGCATGCAGAATTCCCTCTCACCATCAGAATTACTGCTACACCCTCCCTCACTGTTGTTTACACTTGTATTTTGGTGGAATTGACCTACTCTTGACAGTATGTCGTACGCTGTGCCAAAGACACCCCAACCCAACCTGCCGAGGATGCACTTGAGGTCCCATCGGGATGAAACAGTGCCACCTCAGGCCCCCTCGCCATCCATACACACCCAACCAACAACCTTTGGGTCCCCAGACCCCTTGCTATCCATACACACCCGACCAACAACCTTCGGGTCCCCAGACCCCTCGCCATCCATACACACCCAACCAACAACCTTCGGGTCCCCAGACCCCGGCCTCTGTGTCCGCTTCATTAGGGATGATGCTCGGACCAGGTTTGGTTTCCTCGGGGAGCTCCAACCCCTTGGTCCCAGTAACCCTGTATCCTCCCGCTCCACCCACAATGCCTCCAAGCCCTACTCCACTACCTCGACCCTCAGTCCCTGCTCTTGTGTTGAGATATACACTTACACCAGTACTACCCCCACTATCCCTACTCACAACTAACTACTCTGGAGTGCTACCAGTGCTTCCTTTTCCGATACCCAGTGTCAACCCACCATCCTCAGCATGAGGGTCACGATGTCTGCTGCTGCCAACCCCGAGCCTCCCGCCTAGTGTTGCCACGGTCCGGTTTGGTCCAGTTTGGTCCAGTTTTTTCCAAATATAGAAAGCTGAGTGGAGTGGAACCGATCAAGATAGTGTGACAAGTGCATTGAAACGGTTACAAGTGACTCAAGTCACGGTTAAACTACCAAAAAAGGAAGGCGTGGGAATGTCACATCTGCAGCTCCCTGAAGTCAGCCGTGAGCCCCGCTACGAAGGCATTGACATCCTCTGGAACATGTAAACTATCCTCCATCAACTCCTCTAGCTCTCTCAACTCACGCTCAGCTGATCCACCCCGACTGAAGTCCAGTTCCTTCCCATCCCGGATTGAAAATTTCAAAAGTTGTAACGCCTCCATGAGGTCTGGTTTAATTCGACTTCGCCGCGGTGCCATGGTCGCCTTTGCTGATGAAAAAATTCGCTCACAAGGGACAGACGATGCTTGTATAGGTAAAATGTCCAGACTGAGCATGAAGAGGGTTGGATAACGTAACTGATTTTCCTTCTTGTGTGTCAGCTAATGCATAAATAGTCATTTCAATTGCTTACCTGCCAGAAGCAGAGTGAGCTGGTGCTGGCACTTCGGTCATTCAAGTAACACTCAACCTCAACTATTAAATCTTGTGATTCGAGCAGGCTTTCTTGATGTAGACCAAGGAGTTGGTGCGCTTTTGATTGGGCATTGAGAGCGGTCGCAGGTGGCGGACATTGGTCTTGGCCTGTAGTAACCCGCTCATTAAGTCGATTGAAGATTGGCCGAAGCTGCTGAATTGTTAGTACACATAACCATGAGCAAGAATAGACTTACCTGGAGCATAAGTTCCTGCTTTGCAATCGGTACACACTGCGGCTGGTTTCTGATGAGCCAAGCAAGCTTGATTGATGGATCGAGAACTGCAAAAGACATCAGAACAAAACACTGCTTACTCAAGAAAACATACTCATCGCAAGTTCGTAAGCTGGGCAGAGAGTAGTGCGTTCTTCATAACTCTCCAATTTATCAAGGCCAAGATTGATGACATTACTGTACTCAGGGTGCACGTCGATGTATTCCTCCCATCGTGTGATGATGCCTGCATATGCTGGGAGCGCGTTGCGTAGGGTTGGTGTCTTTTCGTGTGATAAGATTTGTTGAAATGCATGAGGAACCTAAAACGATTCAAATTTAGTTGAACGTACGAAATTTAATGAAGTTATACCATAAGAATGTCATGAAAATCCGCCAAAATTGTCCACTCTTCAGTACTCAGCTTATACCGCTGCAATGAAGCGCCTTCGTGGCTTGCGAACAGCTTTCTAATTGGCTATTGTATGTATTAGTCTAAATAACACATGGATAAACTGTTATACATACATCCTTAAGCAACAAAACACGCTCTAGCATCAGCAATACTGATGACCATCTTGTCTTGACATCGCGAATAAGCTGGTACTTCGTAGCATTGAGTCGTTGTTGGATAATGGAAAATTCATTTAGAAGTATTGATGATCGTCGCACCTACAAAAATTGAGCAAATCCAATTGTGAGGCAGAGCTACTCACAGTCGCAATGAAGGTTCGAATAATTGAAATGGGATCACGCTCCAATATAAGTGGTAAGTATGTTGCTGGTCGAGATGGAGGATCATAGTCGCTGGAGTCTTCCTCGCCACGTTCTAACTTGGTCATAGCTGCTAAAACTGCCTTGACGGCCAAATTGACAACATGTGGAAAACATCTGAAAAGAATTGAGTCATTACTAAACAGAAGGGAAGCTGCTTACCAAATATGTTGCGTGTACCTGTTAAATTTTATTTTTCGCCTATTGAATTTATCGGCAAGCGTCTCCATGAGCAGATCATTGTTCGTGGCATTGTCAGTCGTGATCCAGCCTATCTGTAAACATATTGATAAGTAAAAATGCTGTTATTCAACATTTTCATACCTTTTCTGTGATTCCAATACGATCCAAAACACTGATGAATGCATGAGCGAGGTGCTCTCCCGTATGGTGGCCAGGAACACGGATGAACCCTATCAGTGCAGCTTGAAGACAAAGAGAATACTGAACACCTGCTGGAGTTTGCTCAGCTTTCGTTACAATCCAATGCACTGTGATGGCCATAAAAGGTTCTCTATTGGGATCTGACCACATATCAGTGGTAAATGATATGTTCCCCTGCACACCCTGCTTGCGAGCCATGAGTAAGCAGGTACAGAAAGAATGCAACGCACCTGAAACTCAACAATGAGATAATCTAAGTAAATCCTCAATAGCTCATCAATACGTGTGCGCAACGTTGTATGGCCAGGGATATCAGAGTCCTTGAGGTCTGACTTAAGCATCTTGAAGATTACGATGAGTTGCGATGACCCAATAATATTAATTGGCTATGTATATTAGATATATGAGCAAAGCATGACATAAGATGTTCATGATACGTGCCAAATCTTCCTTGACGATGAAATCTACAATTGCATCAACAAATGAAGACTTTGAGAATGGTTGGTTTGGAATAAACTTGACGCGAGCTTGTTCTTCTGGACGGGCGCCCCGAACCTTTGCCGCCGCTGCTAGCCCTGCTTGCGATTTGATTGGTATCTTCAGTCGGTCGCATGCTTGAACCCAAAGTGCCTCATGCTTTAGCACGAGGTGGTTCCGGAGTGTTGATGTAGACGAGGTTGACGAGAAACTTGCTGGGACAAGGTGATGCTGAGTCTTAGCAAGGTTCCTGGACTCGGAGGTAAGGGGGTAGTGAAAATGATAGAATGAAGCAACACACATGCAGAATTTGCAGACCGCCTTCAAATTATTATCGACCTTCTCATAGAACGTCCACACATCTGCGGCATTGCGAAGATTGACGTTTCCAGCTGGCCGATTCCTTAGATCAGCAATGCTGCGAGGCTTGACATTTCCAGCTGGCTGATTACTAACAGCATAGTCCTTGTGCAGATGGAGTATCTGCGCTTTCTTTCACTGCAAGCTAACCACTCAAGCTAGTCTTTTGAAATTTTGTGTGCCTATATCTACCCCTCTAATCCTCAATATCCATGGTTTACATTTTCCCAAAACTCATTTCCAAATGCATGCCAAAGCTGCTGACCAACCCAGTCAAAATTCTCCCGTTTATCAAAACCAACCATAGGATTCCAAAACAAATGCAATGCTATACTGGGCCATCCCATACCTATCATATTCCATCCCTCTCTCCCCCCTCCCATCACCCACAAAGCAACAATTCCAGCATATAGTCAGAATCCAGTTCTCACATCCTCACACAAGTTTGTACTTGTGGTGGCACCTAAATCAAATGGGATCACATTGAAAGATTGAGTATAGTGCATGAATAATACACCCTGACTTTGTTTCAATTACTCTGCCACATCCAGGACTACAGTTGCCTTCCTACAAACCTAAACAACACCCCGACAAGGACCCCACATGAAATATTCCCCAAAAAAAAAGTCCCCCCTTTTAGTCCTCACTATGTCTTTGATGATGTTAACTCTCATTTGGTGCTTCTCCTCAAAACTTTTTTTTCACCCCTAAAATTCATTTAGGGTTCCTGGGGTCTTCCAGCAAAATTTGAAATATAGTAGCTGTGAAGCAGTTATTAGAAAACATATGCAGCTGACTGATAGCTGCATATATGAATGTTGATGTTGTCATGTCATGAGGTGGGTCACGTGGTGATGCTTGTGACCATGGGTAATACTGGTAATGTGAATAAGACTAATGTATTCATGTGGCATAATGTGCCAGATGAAGGGATTGTGCCATGGCATATCATACATAGTATTGGAGGCTGCTGGTGTGCCATCATTGTTGTTAGCTGCTGGTGCATCATCATTGTTGTTAGCTGCTGGTGTTAGGATTGCTTACCTAAGCCATCCCAAAGAGGAGTTGTGGAGAAACTGGGGAGGCTTGTTGGAAGGCCACATGACCTGTGGCTGAGAGTCAGATTACTTAATCCCCAAAGTCACCTGACCTGCACCTTGGCATGTCACATGATCCAAGGGTCCAAGCATGAGAACACCAGCAAGTGCTGAAGCATTCACTATAAGTACTTCACCTTTTCCTTTTTTGTACTCTTTTCCCCTTATCTTAGTATTGTCATCATGACCTTACCCTTAAGTTGTGTGAGACCCAGTCTGATATAATACTAAGATCTGCCCTTCTGCCCTAGCCCTGTGTCCTAACCCAGCTAGCCTAGACCCTTAATTTCAAACTGTGACACATTGTCACAGCTCAGCCCCTATCATCCTCTTCTCCTTTTCCTTGCCTGTGGTGTGTAACAGAACCACATGAAATTTTTACTGTGTGTAGATACACATGATCCAACCTGGAGGATGACTGTGACCCTCTCTGAGTGATACCAAGTGCCCAGCAACACCACCCACTACTCACTCAAGGCCTGGAACTTTATTTTACAGTGCCATAGAATGATGCTGACCTAGCTGTTTGCCCCCTTCAATGGGCAGAAAAGGAACTTTTGTATTTTCCTCTAATCCCTTCACCTCCTGTTTATGGCAAACCTGACTACCTATACTACAGACCTGGTGAAGGTCCTCTTTGCTCTGAGCAAAATTGCTGGAGAAGGATTTGCTGTGGAATGAGCAAATATGAAGGTGGAAGAGATCCTGGGTAATGGTGAGGCCAGAACCTGGGCAGAATTTGTGGATGAGATGAAGCAGGCATTTGATAACCCAAATGACTGTGTGACTGCCCTTGTAGATGTTGCAGGGTTGAAACAGGCATGATGGCACCAGAGTTCTTTGGGAAATTTGAGATGCTGTTCTGACAGGCAGAGATGAGTGAAGAGAAGGACTCAGGAATCCTAGTCCATTGGCTGGAATTGAACCTGAGTAGGAGGTTGGTGGAGATGATCTATGGTGTCTCCCCAATGCCAGAGACTTATGGAGGATGGAAAGTGCTGGCTTGAATATGGCCAGCACCTATGGAATGGGGGACTCTGCCCACCCTCAGAGGTAAACCCTGCTGCAGATGAGTGGATGGCTAAGCTCACAGAGTCCCAAAGAGCAGCCAAGGAAGCAATGGAGAAAGCAGCGGCAGCAATGAAGAGGAGCTATGATGTTGGAAAGTGTCTGAGCCATGAGTACTCTACAGAAGACCTGGTTTGGCTGGATACCTGGAACCTGAAAATGGACTGGCCCTCCAAGAAGCTTGACCATCAGTGAGCAGGACCCTTCACAATTGAGGAGAAGGTGGGACCAGCAGGGTATTGGCTCAGACTCCCCTGGGTGTGGCACATCCATCAGGTCTTCAACAAGTTGCTGTTGATGCCATACCATCCCCCTTCCTTCCCTTCTCAGAACCTGCCTCCCCCTCCACCCCCTACAATTGACAATGACCACCTGGAGTATGATGTGGAGGTAGTGTGTGACATGGGTAAACCCGTGGGTATCTCAATGCTGACCCGTACCCGCACCCAGAATGTACCCATACCTGTACCTGGCGGGTTTACCCATCAAAATGAGCCCTAGAACATTGAAAATGGACAAGAATTGAGTGAGATATGCTTGAAACAGTGGTTTCAGATTGTTATAAGCATATCTCAACCAATTCCTGTCTGTTTTGGATGTTCTAGGGCTTATTTTAAAGCGCACGGGTAGCAGAATGCTTACCTGTACCCTACCCGTACCCGCACCCAGCAGGAAACCCGTGCAGCAGGAAACCCGTGCAGGTTACCCATACCCATGTCACACCCTATGTGGAGGCGATCCTTGATGTCAAGAAGGTGGGGCATGGGGTGAAGTACTTGGTGAAGTGGTTGGGATACCCAGTGGAGGAAAACACTTGGGAGCCCTGAACCTCACTAATGTAACATTGCTTCTCTGGGACTTCTTCCTCTCCCACCCTGACAAGGCCAAGCTAGCTGGTCAGGACACCCAGCCTTAAGAGGGGGGTGATGTTAGGATCGCTTACCTAAGCCATCCCAAAAAGGAGTTGTAGAGAAACTGGGGAGGCTTGTTGGAAGGTCACATGACCTGTGGCTGAGAGTCAGATTACATAATCCCCAAAGTCACCTGACCTGTGCCTTGGCATGTCACATGATCCAAGGGTCCAATTATGGGAATGCCAGCAAGTGCCGAAGCAATCAGTATATATACTTTCACTTTTCCTTTTTTGTACTCTTTTCCCCTTATCTTAGTACTCTTTCCCCTTATCTTAGTATTGTTGTCATGACCTTACCTTTAAGTTTTGTGAGACCCAGTCTGATAGAGATGCACCAGAGTTAGTTCATGATCAGCTTGAGGTGTCAGACAGTCATTTAGTTTATCATCATCATCAGTGACCAAAGGCTCAGACTCTTCATCATGGTCCAGAGGTCCAGACACACTCAGAGTGGCCTCAGTTGGTTCTGGGATCTCATGTCTTCAGCAACCAGAGGTGGAAGCTGAGCACCAGATTGTGTTGTAGGCATTGTTAGAGTTGTTGTATATACAAGGTGTGAAGTTCAAATATACTGTCATGGTTCTGTCAGGTTAGTAGTGCAGAGGTTAGCAGAATGGAGCAGAGAAGTATGATTGGAATCTGATTAGAGTCTGAGTTCAGAGAAGCAGAGAAGTAGATAGTGTTAGCAGAGATAGATGGGACTGTGGTCTCAATGTATGTGTTGTGCCACCATGTATATACATGTCCCTATTTGTCAAATGGAACAACACCTAAGACCAAAATCAGAAGTTAAAGGTAAAACTCCAAAGTCTGTCAGAGTTGCTTGGAGTTGCTTGGATGATGTGAAGAATGTTGAGGACAATGAGGATGAAAGCTCAGAGTTCAGGATCAAGGGATGATAATATTCAAATTGCAGAACAGGGAACTACAGGTGGGATCTTATACTGCAAGGACAGGAGTAGAAGAGTACTCTGAAACATAGTATATATCAAATTTCCAGGAGGGTTTCACCACAAGTGCCTGTGCAATCTTCAAGGAACAAAGGAACCACAACAACAATGACTCCCATGGGTCATGGGCATCCTCCCATTGGTCACAAGAACAGGGGGATGGTGGGAGAAGGTTCTAGAACAGAGTCTGAGGGAAGTGTGAAGCAGAGTATGCAGAGTTATGGCAGAGCAGATCAGAGAAGGTGCAGAGTCCAGAGCCTGGAGTGGAAATAGTGCTTATGTGATTGGATGGGGTCATAACAGTTGCTGACATTGCTGGGGTATAGAGTATGTCTCATAATAAAAATTCTGTCTTGGTTTCCCCCTTTGGGACCATGATGTACATATCCCCCTTGCCAGTGGCACAGAAGGCATGCCAGTAAGCTGTGTGAATGTTCTTGGGAGGGATTTCAGTGAAGTTTACAAACTTCAAACAGTAAGGGGAAATGTGCCACAAAGTGCTGGAGTTGTATATTTTGACATTGCCATAGTCATGTGTCAGGTGAGTGGCAGGCTTTTTGCCTGTCTCAGGCTGACAATCTTCTTCTATGACAGCCAGCCATGCTATCTTGTCACTGTCATGCTCAGCAGTGGCTGCCTGTTCAGTGTTTCTGCCCTTTTGTTGGGGGCCTTGCCCTTCTTTTCCCTCCCTCTTTTGCCCAACAATCATACTGATAATGTCCTGTCTTCTGCAGATGTAACACTTCCCCTTCAGCCAGTCCTATTCCTTGGGTCTGGCAGAGTTCATTGTGGTGGTAAGTGCTGCCTCACTGCTTTCTTTCTTTTGGGTAGGCCCTTCTCTGAGAGTGCAGCAATCAGCCTCTTGGCTGAGCAGTTCAATGAGCAGGTCAAAGCTGATCTTCAGCAGGTGATAATGGTAGTGAAGGCAGGTATTGTGACTCTTCTTATACTCCATTCAGGGACATGCACAGTAATCAGGATGGGTCCAGTGGGCATGAGTTGTCACAAGACACTGGCCATCACATGGGCATGATTGAGGTCACAGGCTGCAGGTTTTCACCACCATGCAGGGCTTGCTGGAGATGCACACTCCCCTTCCAAGGGACATTGGAGAAGATGTGCTAGGCTCTCACACCAGCCAGGATGTTGCATGCCACTGACCCTGAGTACTGGCCTGCAAGCGAGGCGCCAAATTGGCAGAGGGACTCAGAAGCTGGCAGGCAGTCTTGCACTGGGACACTATTTGTGAAGCACAAATTGAGGTAAACAGTGATACCACAGTTGTGACTCTGCCCAGGAAACAGCTAGGGTGATAGACACTGCATCATTTCCCAATGGCAGAGGTGAGATCACCAATTCCATTGGAGATGCTGGCCCATTGTTCACAGATGCAGGGTCAGCCACATTCAACCAGCCTGCTGGGGTGCTGGCAGGAGCTGGGACCATGGCCTCAATATGACCAACCATGATGGCAATGAGGGCAGTTGCAACGATTGACTCAGAGTGTGACAATGGCATTGAACAAGGGAGTGAAGGGAGCAACTTCCTTTCTAGGCAACCCTGACAACACCATAAAAACCCAACAACAAAATCAAGAATACCCAGTCACCTAGTACCATAGTCCTTACAAGAGCCTCTTAACTACCATATCTACACTTCCAAACCACCTACCCATACTAGAGCAGAGCAGAGAACAGCAAAATAAAGCCAAAAACCGAATGTTAACCAATGCCAGCAGTCACCAGACTGAAGATGCAGGGAACAGCAGGACTACATGAACACAACCCCCCCATACTGACCACCAGGACACACCCTGCCAGTCAAAAATCATGAATGACAACACCACCCAAGCCAGGGCCATTGAAAGGCAGCTTATCCCTCAAAAGAACTGGACTCAATGGTATATTGAGTAGGTAGTTCTATATAGAGGGATCTGCCCTCTCTGTACAGTTGTGACATCGTATATATGGGTGAGTGGCCCTCCAGGGGCTGCTGATGTAAGCATAGCCAAGCGGCTATGCTTATTGAACTAAATATGGTATGTAGAATATGTAATAGGAAATATAGAAGGCCTGGGGCCTTACACCCTCCCCCACTGGAGAGGCCCCTAACCAGAGACGATGCACAGGCAGTGCAGGATGACAAGCAGGATTGTAAAATAATATTAAAGGGGTGCATCCCCTTGGGCAGAGTTGTCGCCATGTCACCAGGCGCAATCCCCTCCTGGGGCCTTTGCCTGGTGCTGATGGGTCCAGCCCAGTGGTCTGCACGACCTGCCCGCAGTTGGACAGTGTGTCACGAGTGGCACACCCTGGTGGGGGGGTGCCCCAAGTGCCACTGTCTCGTCCTGTGGGGTAGGCATTTTTTTTAAAAGGCTTGGATGCCTAGTCCGAGCCCTGCTTGTAGTTGCATGGTGGCCTGCCCTCATCATCGCTCCAGTTGGGCAATGACACAACAGGCCTCTTCGCAGCCTTAGCAGCTGATGACTTAGCTGCTTCCTTTTTTTGTTTTGAGAGGGCCCTGCGCCCTGTGTTTGGGATATTGTTAAACCTCCAATAGGCAGCCCTAGGGGGTTTCAGACAGTGGATGTACTTCCACTGTCTTCCAGGGGCATGTTGCCCCTCCATTTGTCCCCTGTCCTCTCCCCCACCCAGAGGCAGCACAGATGTGCACTGTGCCCTATGCACTCTAGCAGTGCATACATTCGGGGGGGTATGGGAGGCTTCTCCCATTCAGCCAGTACTAGCTGGATGTCATCATCCAAGGGGGCATTCTCCTTTCACATGTACTTGTGTGGGTACATGAGTACAAATTCGTCCCAGAGCTTCTTCAACAGAGACTCTGGCATCAGCAAATGCCTTGATTGTCTGTGCAACTGTCAGTGTTACTTTTGTGGTCCAGAGTCTGGACCATCACACAGGGAGGACTCTCCCTTTGATGGCCTGCGCATATGCCCCCTTTGAGACAAAGAGGGCCATGGCCATGGCCAGGAACAGGCACCGCATCCGGGCCTGGGATGGCACACATGCCATTATGGTGTGCCAGATGGCCACCTTGCATGCAAAAGACAGGGGTGAGTCCCCATCTTTATCAATGCCAAGGATGGCCACTCTGCCCATCCTTATTTCCTCAACATAGCAGTGCAGGTCTGACACTGTGCCTCTGTCACCTTTTGGATTCATAGGGGGAATTTCCCCCTTCTCTCCTACAAAGGAGAGCCACAACTCTTGGGGGAGCAATAGCTCCCCAACGTCTATAAACTCCCTCATGGGAGGCACAACTACTCTCATCATTGCCAGCAGCAATGTCTGGTACAATGGATAGGAGGGTACTCCCCCTCCTGTGACTTCCGAGGGTCCTGTCCTCAGGGATGGGTTGCCCATCCCTCCACTCTCTCACAACATCTGCCCTTGCAGATGGCAGGCTACCTGGTCTGCTGATTTCTTGACCCTGGCAGGAACTCTCCAGTTCCTCACCAGCCAGTCCTCAACTGGCATAGGTGGCTTAGCTGCTGTGGCGTTCTTCTGGGCCTCCTTGACAGCCCATCGCATCTTCATCATGGCAGTCATATCATAACTGCTGTCAGGCACTCCATGATGCACCTATTGGTTGAGGGCAATCACCTCCTCAACTGTCTTCAACTTGACAACCCATGCACCAGGTTTCATGGACACCCCAGATGGCCAAGGGTAGCCATCTGGAGCTCTGTCTGGTTGAGGGGCATTAAAGGGATAACCCCTTGTCAGAGGTGTGAGAACCATCTCTGAGAATGTTCATTTATGCCTCAGTGATGCATCAGGATTCTGCTGACTGACACCAGCAGGTGGAAGAGGGGGATATCCCTCTTCAAAACTCATGGGGATGTCAATGTCCCCTGTAGGCAGTGCTATGTCTGCATACGAGACAGTGGTGCGGGCCCATTTTGGGTCCCACTCCAAGGGGTCCCTTTCAGGTCCCTTTCCCTTTGCTGTGGTTCTCAGTGTGGCAAGTTCCTCATTGGTGCTTGCCAACTTTTCTGTCAAGGAGAGAATCTTCTCCTGTGCCCCTCTAAGGTCTTCTTTGACCTTGTCCAAATTATCATAAGCTTTTTCAAGCTTTTGCTGATGACCCACACAAAGGGCACTGCCCTTCTCATTATCCTTGCACAAGTCTTCCAGCTTGCACTGCATCACCTCAAGCCCCAGCCTGAGTTTGTGCTTAGCACTTTCCTGCACTTCCTTAAGTGTTTGCTGAAGCACTTCATCCAAGTGCAACAGCAACTCGAAGATGTGACAATGGAACCTGATGCACTGAGGGCACCAGGATCTGTGAGTGATCACATGAATCATGTGGTCTTGGACCCAGGGGAGGGCCTCCTCCCCTTGTGACAATAACAGCTGGGACAACCCAGCCATTCTGATGATGCTTGTCAGCAACAAGTTTCCTGGTGCAAGGCCAGGGACAGTGGCGGCAGGGATAGCATGAGGAGATGGGGTCTCCCCATCGGATCATCCATGGTTATGGTTGATGGAGAAATAAGAAAAAGAGGGTGGACCCTCTTAAGGTTTTGTACCTGAGCCACCATGTGACTCAATCACTGTGGCTAATGACCCTGCGGTCTGGCTCAATTGTGTTTACTACTCTGCATGGGTGCTCTGTCTGCACTCTGCTCAAGGGTGCCTAGGCAGTGCCCTCCACGATTCCACCCCTTGCAATTCAAGGTAGTGGTCTAGAGCTGCTAGCTCTTTGACTCCCATATATGGCTCCCAAGTTGTATCCCCAAGGTTCCATTGGACCTCACATTCTAGGTGGTGTCCTTCCCACCTATGGCCAATAATGGCATCGACCAGCCATTCCTCCTTTGGATCCATTCCAAAGTCATAAAAGACTTTCACCTCATGGTGCAGAAACAACAAGTTGTTGTTTGGCTCATGTTGCTGTAGCCAGCTGACATGGAACATCAGGTGGATTCTCCTTGACTTTAGTGAGTCGGGGAGCTCCAGCTCGTATGTGGATGATTCCAGTCTACATGACCATATTGGGTAAGGCCCAATAAACTAATTCTCCCTCTCTAAATGGGTGCTCTTCCTGTCTATGCTGATTAGCATAAAACATCTGGTGGATGCAACTTTCTATGATCACGTCATGTGCCATTGAAAGGTTGAGTGCAGCCTTCTCTGCGAACATCCTTACTCCTCTGGGCACAGCCCAGAGGTTATCTGGCAACTCTGCCATCATCTGGGGCATATACCCATAGGTTAATTCAAATAGGGTGAACCCCATAGACATGCTTATCAGTGTGTTAATGGTGAACTTGACCATTGGGATTCGCTCTGCCCAATCTGTCTGGTCTGGCTGGACCACGGATCAGATCAACTGCTCCATCACTCCATCTGTCTGCAGTTGGAAAGCTGTGGACATCCACAGCTTAACACTGAGTAATTGGTGAGTTTCCTGCCAAAAGGCAGATGTGAATCTAGGATCATTGTTGGACACAATCAATCCTGGCAACCCATGTAGTCTCACTACATGTGTTAGAAAGAGCCAGGCTAGCTCTGCTGCCATTACCAACATGGTGACTGGTACTAGGTGTACCAGTGAGGTGAGGTGTACCAGTGAGGTGAGGTGGCAAATCACCACCCAGAGGTAGTCCACCTCTTTTGACATAGGAAATGGACCTACAAAGTCCATTCCTATTGATTCCCAGGGCCACCTGGGAATTGGGAGGGTATGTAAAAGCCCTTGCAGCTTCTGAGGGGAAGTCTTGCTCATTTGGCACATGTCACATGACGAGCAAAACTTCTCGATGTCCTTAGACACTGATGGCCACCAATAATAGCAGTGGACATAGTCCATCATTATCTGCAACCCCATGTGTCCTAGGACTGCATGGGCCTCCTGGATCACTATTCCAGGGATGCTTTTCCCTTCATCAAGGGTATGAGGCACACAGAGCACCTCATCTCCCTTTCTGTTCTCCACAAAGATCAGGTCATCCCTCATCTTGAAACTGGTGTAATTCCCTGGTGTTTCCTGTATTATTTTAAACAGGTGATCCTGTTTGTAGCCATCACAGATGCTTTGCAGCACCCTGTCATTCCCCCCTTCCACACAGGGCCTTAAGGGCACGAGCATCTTGTCCCATACATCCCTGTCTGCTTGGGGCTCAGGCAGCAGCTGCTCCTGCTCAGTCTCCTGCTCCACAGCAGGTTTGTGTACTTGTAGTGCATGCACCTCCTC
This sequence comes from Clavaria fumosa, assembly GCA_951802425.1. NCBI lineage: Eukaryota > Fungi > Basidiomycota > Agaricomycetes > Agaricales > Clavariaceae > Clavaria > Clavaria fumosa. The sequence goes on along the minus strand of OX637794.1, from coordinate 5,077,984 downwards.
CAGGCATCTGTGGGGCAGCTTGTCCCCTTCAGGGTCAAGGTGAATATCTGCCTTCACATACTCATGATCTGGATGAATCTCATCTGTCACATCACTCATATGGTAACATGAAAGGCAATCCACAACTTTGTTGTGCTTGCCTTTAATGTAAGTAATGGAGTAGTCAAACCTCTCCATAGATTCCATCCACCTGGCCTGCCAGCCAGACAAGTGCATCAGACTGGCTAATGGGCCAATATATGCAGACAGATTGGGCAGGAACTGTCCAATGTACTGTACTAACCCAGGGAACCTCTGTACCTTGTTAACGCTTGTTGGTGTTTTCCATTTTATCCACTGTAATGTGGATTCACCAGGCATCTATTATGTGCCCTAAGCAATCTATGCTCTTTGCATATAATGAGCACTTTTTCTTGCTCAAGAAAAGGCTGGTGCCTTTGAGTGTCTCAAAGACCATCCCTAAGTGATGCTCATGGTCCTCCAAGGTCTTGGAGAGGGTGAATACATTGTCTAAGTACACATGCACATACTTCCCCAGCTGATGACAAAATATGTGCATCATCAGGCACTGAAAGGTAGCAGGGGCATTACAATCCCCTATCTGCATCACCTGTGAGAACATGGTGCCCAAGACAGTCACAAATGCCATCTTCCACACCTCCTCAGGCTCTACGCATACTTGTTCGTATGCATCTGATAGGTCAATCTTTGACCTATATGTGGCTCTAGCCATGTCCTCTCTGATCTGATCTTGATCAGGCAATGAGGTAATATCCTGTACAGTGTTTGCATTCTGTTTCTGGCAGTCTACAACTGTCTGTAGCAGCGGGTTCCAGCTGCTTTTCAGTATACACAGCATAGGAGCTGCCTGTGATGCTGCTCCTGCTTCCCACCAACTGTTAGTAATGTAACGGTTCACTTTCTCAAGGAATTGTTCCTTGAATGCCTCGGCACACCAAGGCAAGTAATAGTTATAGACTTTCTTTTTGTCTATCAAGGGTATATGGTGGTTTACTGCCCGAAATGGAGGCGGTCTGGGGGGGACTCCCTCAAAGAGTTCAGCATACTGGTTAAACCAGTACTCATGCCTGCCCTCGAGGTAGGCATCATCTTTCAATTTTAAAGAGGCATTAGCCTCTCCCCCTTCCAGGGCTCACCCTTGTCACAGGGGCCCAAGTGTAGTCAGCTCTTTGGAGCTTCCTTCCTTGGCACACTCTTTCCCAATACATGGAGGCGTAACACTTCTGTTTCCTCACTCAGGCAACATAGCCTGAAGGGTTTTTCCTTTTCCTTTGCAGATATGGATTGCCCACAACCAGCATAGTCATCTTCCACGACTTCCTCCAGTAGGTTTTTGTCCTCTGGCTCCTCACTTTCAACCACAGGTATCTCCTGTGGTTTATTGGGCTCTGCCTTGCCCAGATCCTCCTGTAAGGCATAGTTCCTTACATTTCCCCTAAAAGCCTCTGGCTTTCACTGTGACTGCGGACACACACTTGTGTAATGCCCTGCTTTCCTGCATGTATAATATATTAAAGGAGCTTTCCACTCCTCTCCAATTTGTGGCCCAGCCTTGGGTGGTTCTAGCTGGGGTTTACTCCTTCCGGCTGGGGTGCATTCATCCTGCACACAGTCAATCCGCAGGGGAACAGGTTCCCCTGGCCTGTGGTCTGTGTGTGGCTGATATGGCCACAGTCTCACAAACCACTGCCCCACAGGTATTCTACCTGTGGGTGGGTTTCCTTTGGTACCCACTGGGTTCCCTGACGAAGGCACTGCCCTCTGCTGCTGGAGGTAGTGGAGGGTCGCTTCCACTTGGCGACTAGTGTCGATAATATCCTTGATGCTAATTGCACAAGTTTTGAAAATGGCCTCCACCATCTTGTTAGGCAGTCCGTTAAGGAACTGCCTCTTCATCGTACCAGCACCAGGTGGGGTGAGCATTTGCTCAGCTGCCTGGGCCAGTTCATTCCAGAATCCCAAGGCACCCTTCACCTTTGTGAACTTTACCTGGTAGAAGGCATCCACTGCCTTTTGGGCAATTACCTCAGTCAGGAACCGCTTAAACATAGCAGTTATCAATTCCTCGAAGGTGGACCTTCGAGGAGCACAGGACAGTCCTGTTACTTCTTGGGTATACCAAGTAGCAGCTATTCCGCTCAGTCATGAACCTGCTAACATGACACATTGGTTCTCCAACTGCAGTTGGACTACTCTATAAAAGTAGAAGTAGTTAAAGAGGCCATTGAGCCACCTTTCCCAGACAACAAGATCATCTTGTCTGTCATAGAGCTCAGGGGGCTCAATCTTGATCCCCTTAATCTCAGCTATTGCCTTGGGCAATAGTGAGGTTTTATCTCATATCATCACAAGATAGCAATGTAACACATCACTTTGGTAGTTGGTAGAACTTGGGGATACTTCCCGATTAATCTCCCACTCCTTCTGGGGTGGTTCCATCCATCTGAATGGGCCCATTCAACCTGTTGGCTCTCAATGGTTGCTAGAAGCCAGGGGCAGCATCATGCAAGCAGATCCTATGCTTTGTATCCCAAAAATGAGCCAGAATCTGCTTCTGTGGACAGTTGTAGACTGTCAGAAACAGAATGCAAACACCTTATGGGATATCACCCTGTTGCCTGACCAGGACCAGATCAGACAAGACATGGCTAGAGCCATGTACATATCTGTCAGATGTGTACAAGCAAGTGCATGTGGAACCTGAAGAAGTTTGAAAGATGGCATTTGCAACTGCCTTAGGCACCATGTTCTCACATGTGATGCAGATAGGAATTGCAATGCCCCTGGGTAATGACACAGTGGTCAATGAATATAAGAATTCTGATGCTGGGGAACAAACTGATGGTGGTGCTATAAGAGTGGAGACATTCATAACTGTCAAGAGGATAGATAACATGTTTGGTTGGTGTCAAGGAACAATCTGACAGTGGTGACAGCAGTGAAGGTATCCCTCATTGATGGGGCCATGACATATCTACACTGGTCTCTTGGTTTGCTGCTTGTGACTTGGCAATCTTGATGCACATATTGTCATTGGCATAAGCTCAGTTGCATGCATGCCTGGGGCATGCAGGTCTGCATTGTTGATAAGTGGTGTGTGCACCTCTCCTTTGCTCATCTCATAATATGTGATGTCCTGCTTGTATAATAATTCTGTCTCTTCTCAACTCAGTGTGTGTGTACTGTTGCATTCACTAATCCCATAAGGTTTGCAGCTTGGGATCAGGATGGAAGGTGGGCAAACAGGTACTTGTTTCTTTCTGTGCATTGATGTCATAGAACTACTGGCAGTGTTAGTTCAGTTTATATCATTGACCAAGGAAACTCAATCCTCAATCAACAACATGCCCATATTGTTGACCAATGATAAGTGCAAATAGTCAGCCAATGGCATGCACATATTGTCAGTCAACAAAGCAGTGGAAGCAGGGCAAACAGGTGCAATTAGGTTGAGTGAGATGGGTAGTGCAAGCAGGGTGAGCAGGTGAGTGGCAGTCATGGTTAGCAGTGGGCAGTGCAAGTGGGATGGGCAGGGTGTATGGCACAAGTGGGTTGAGCAGGGTAGGCAGTGCAAGTAAGGAGGGTGGGGTGGATGGTGCAAGCATTGAGAGTGGCATGGGATGGCACAAGCAGGGTGGCTGACTGGGAAGGTTCCATAGAAATGGGAGGAGGAGGAGGAAGCAGCCTTCCAAGATCTCCACCAGGCACTCATATCAGCCCCAGTCTTGGCTCTGCCTCAGGACAAAGGGAGATGGAAGGTAGAGACAGATGCAAGTAACCTGGCAACTGGTGGAGTGCTCTCACAGCAGCAGATGGATGGAACCTGGAGAGTTGTTGACTATATCTCCAAGGCCCTCACTGCAGCTGAGAAGAACTACAACGTGTATGACAAGGAGTTCTTAGCTGTGATTTGGGCACTTTGCAAGTGGCAGGAGTACCTCATTGGAGCAGATGAGACGATTGAGATCTGGATGGACCATGCGAACCTCCAGTACTTCCAGAAGCCTCAGAAGCTGAAGCCAAGACAGGTCCATTGGGTTGGGGAGCTCCAGTGTTTTGACTTTGAGATAAAGTACTGCACTGGCAAGTCAAATATGAAGGCGGACGCACTCTCCCGGAGACCGGACTATGGAGAGATGGTGGAGGAGGATGCACCAGTGCAGGTTTTCTCAGAAACAGAAGTCTGTGTGTCATTCACATTGGAAATGGAGATGCTACTCCAGAAAAATAGTGTGGTACACATACAGAAGCCAGAGGAGCTTGATGATGAGTGGACATGAGATCCTGCTGGACTCTGGCGAAAGGGGATAGTCACTTGGGTCCCCCTGGGAGCTCGTGAGGCTGTCCTCGAATTCGAGCATGACCTCCCTGCTGCTGGACACCCTGGGCCCCAGAAGTTGAGAGCAGCTCTAGTGAAGGGTTATTGGTGGCTGGACATGGTGAAAGATGCAGATTGGTATGCCCAGGGGTGTGAGACCTGCCAGCAAACAAAGCCTGACTGTACCAAGCGTGCTGCCCCACTGCACCCCCACCCTGTCCCTGATGGTCCCTGGTCAGTGATCACATGGGACATGGTTGGTCCCCTCCCCCTCTCCTGTGGACATAATGCCATCCTTGTCATCATCGACAAGTTCATGAAGTGGACACTGCTCAAAGCAATTGGGCTTGACCTCATGGGACTTGGAGTGGCATGTCTCCTCTGAGATTGAGTGTTCCAGGACCATGGAGTCCCTCACAAGATTGTGAGTGACCGAGGCTCTCAGTTTGTGTCTCGGTTCATGAAGGAGTTCTACTCCATGATCCAAGTAAAAGCAAACCCGAATATGGCCTTCCACCCACAGACTGATGGGCAGATGGAGCGGGCGAATCAGGAGATGGAGATCTATCTCTGGGCTTATGTGGACCATCCCCAGGATGACTGGGCTGAGTGGTTGTCCACTGCAGAGTTTGCTCTTAACAATTGTGAGCACTCAGCAACAGGACAGATGCCTTTCTTCCTTGATTATGGCTGACACCCTTGGAATGGGGGACTCCACCCACCTTCAGAGGTCAACCCAGTGGCAGATGAGTGGATGGCTAAGCTCACAGAGTCCTGAAGAGCAGCCAAGGAGGCAATGGAGAAAGCAGCGGCAGCAATGAAGAAGAGCTATGATAAGGGGAAGCATCCGAGTTGGGAGTACTCTGAGGGAGATCTGGTCTGGCTGGATACTAGGAACTTAAAGATGGACCAGCCCTGTAAAAAGCTTGACAACAAGAGAGCAGGCCCCTTTGCAGTCAAGGAGAAGGTGGGACCTGCTGGGTATCGCCTCAAGCTCCCTCGGGCCTGGCGCATCCATCAGGTCTTCAACAAGTTACTGTTGACACCTTACCATCCCCCTTCCTTCCCTTCTCAGAACCTGCCTCCCCCTCTGCCCCCTGCCTCTGTCACCTTTTGGATTCATAGGGGGAATTTCCCCCTTCTCTCCTACAAAGGAGAGCCACAACTCTTGGGGGAGCAACAGCTCCCCAACGTCTATAAACTCCCTCATGGGAGGCACAACTACTCTCATCATTGCCAGCAGCAATGTCTGGTACAATGGATAGGAGGGTACTCCCCCTCCTGTGACTCCAAGGGTCCTGTCCTCAGGGATGGGTTGCCCATCCCTCCACTCTCTCACAACATCTGCCCTTGCAGATGGCAGGCTACCTGGTCTGCTGATTTTTTGACCCTGGCAGGAAGTCTCCAGTTCCTCACCAGCCAGTCCTCAACTGGCATAGGTGGCTTAGCTGCTGTGGCATTCTTCTGGGCCTCCTTGACAGCCCATTGCATCTTCATCATGGCAGTCATATCATAACTGCCATCAGGCACTCCATGATGCACCTATTGGTTGAGGGCAATCACCTCCTCAACTGTCTTCAACTTGACAACCCATGCTCCAGGTTTCATGGACACCCCAGATGGCCAAGGGTAGCCATCTGGAGCTCTGTCTGGTTGAGGGGCATTAAAGGGATAACCCCTTGTCAGAGGTGTGAGAACCATCTCTGAGAAAGTTCATTTATGCCTCAGTGAGGCATCAGAATTCTGCTGACTGACACCAGCAGGTGGAAGAGGGGGATATCCCTCTTCAAAACTCATGGGGACATCAATGTCCCCTGTAGGCAGCACTATGTCCGCATATGAGACAGTGGTGTGGGCCCATTTTGGGTCCCACTCCAAGGGGTCCCTTTCAGGTCCCTTTCCCTTTGCTGTGGTTCACAGTGTGGCGAGTTCCTCATTGGTGCTTGCCAACTTTTCTGTCAAGGAGAGAATCTTCTCCTGTGCCCCTCTAAGGTCTTCTTTGACCTTGTCCAAATTATCATAAGCTTTTTCAAGCTTTTGCTGATGACCCACACAAAGGGCACTGCCCTTCTCATTATCCTTGCACAAGTCTTCCAGCTTGCACTGCATCACCTCAAGCCCCAGCCCAAGTTTGTGCTTAGCACTTTCCTGCACTTCCTTAAGTGTTTGCTGAAACACTTCATCCAAGTGCAACAGCAACTTGAAGATGTGACAATGGAACCTGATGCACTGAGGGCACCAGGATCTGTGAGTGATTGCATGAATCATGTGGTCTTGGACCCAGGGGAGGGCCTCCTCCCCTTGTGACAATAACAGCTGGGACAACCCAGCCATTCTGATGATGCTTGTCAGCAACGAGTTTCCTGGTGCAAGGCCAGGGACAGTGGCGGCAGGGATAGCATGAGGAGATGGGGTCTCCCCATTGGATCATCCATGGTTATGGTTGATGGAGAAATAAGAAAAAGAGGGTGGACCCTCTTAAGATTTTGTACCTGAGCCACCATGTGACTCAATCACTGTGGCTAATGACCCTGCAGTCTGGCTCAATCATGTTTACTACTCTGCATGGGTGCTCTGTCTGCACTCTGCTCAAGGGTGCCTAGGCAGTGCCCTCCACGATTCCACCCCTTGCAATTCAAGGTAGTGGTCTAGAGCTGCTAGCTCTTTGACTCCCATATATGGCTCCCAAGTTGTATCCCCAAGGTTCCATTGGACCTCACATTCTAGGTGGCATCCTTCCCACCTATGGCCAATAATGGCATCGACCAGCCATTCCTCCTTTGGATCCATTCCAAAGTCATAAAAGACTTTCACTTCATGGTGCAGAAACAACATGTTGTTGTTTGGCTCATGTTGCTGTAGCCAGCTGACATGGAACATCAGGTGGATTCTCCTTGACTTTAGTGAGTCGGGGAGCTCCAGCTTGTATGTGGATGATTCTGGTCTACATGACCATATTGGGTAAGGCCCAATAAACTAATTCTCCCTCTCTAAATGGGTGCTCTTCCTGTCTATGCTGATTAGCATAAAATGTCTGGTGGATGCAACTTTCTATGATCATGTCATGTGCCATTGAAAGGTTGAGTGCAGCCTTCTCTGTGAACATCCTTACTCCTCTGGGCACAGCCCAGAGGTTGTCTGGCAACTCTGCCATCATCTGGGGCATATACCCATAGGTTAATTCAAATAGGGTGAACCCCACAGACATGCTTATCAATGTGTTAATGGCAAACTTGACCATTGGGATTTGCTCTGCCCAATCTGTCTGGTCTGGCTGGACCACAGATCAGATCAACTGCTCCATCACTCCATCTGTCTGCAGATGGAAAGCTGTGGACATCCACAGCTTAACACTGAGTAATTGGTGAGTTTCCTGCCAAAAGGCAGATGTGAATCTAGGATCATTGTTGGACACAATCGATCCTGGCAACCCATGTAGTCTCACTACATGTGTTAGAAAGAGCCATGCTAGCTCTGCTGCCATTACCAACATGGTGACTGGTACTAGGTGTACCAGTGAGGTGAGGTGGAAAATCACCACCCAGAGGTAGTCCACCTCTTTTGACATAGGAAATGGACCTACAAAGTCCATTCCTATTGATTCCCAGGGCTGCCTGGGAATTGGGAGGGTATGTAGAAGCCCTTGCAGCTTCTGAGGGGAAGTCTTGCTCGTTTGGCACATGTCACATGATGAGCAAAACTTCTCGATGTCCTTAGACACTGATGGCCACCAATAATAGCAGTGGACATAGTCCATCTGGGGGGGACTCCCCCAAAGAGTTCAGCATACTGGTTAAACCAGTACTCATGCCTGCCCTCGAGGTAGGCATCATCTTTCAATTTTACAGAGGCATTAGCCTCTCCCCCTTCCAGGGCTCACCCTTGTCACAGGGGCCCAAGTGTAGTCAGCTCTTTGGAGCTTCCTTCCTTGGCACACTCTTTCCCAATACACAGAGGCATAACACTTCTGTTTCCTCACTCGGGCGACATAGCCTGAAGGGTTTTTCCTTTTCCTTTGCAGATATGGATTGCCCACAACCAGCATAGTCATCTTCCATGACTTCCTCCAGTAGGTTTTTGTCCTCTGGCTCCTCACTTTCAACCACAGGTATCTCCTGTGGTTTATTGGGCTCTGCCTTGCCCGGGTCCTCCTGTAAGGCATAGTTCCTTACATTTCCCCTAAAAGCCTCTGGCTTTCACTGTGACTGCGGACACACACTTGTGTAATGCCCTGCTTTCCTGCATGTATAATATATTAAAGGAGCTTTCCGCTCCTCTCCAATTTGTGGCCCAGCCTTGGGTGGTTCTAGCTGGGGTTTACTCCCTCCGGCTGGGGTGCATTCATCCTGCACACAGTCAATCTGCAGGGGAACAGGTTCCCCTGGCCTGTGGTCTGTGTGTGGCCGATATGGCCACAGTCTCACAAACCACTGCCCCACAGGTATTCTACCTGTGGGTGGGTTTCCTTTGGTACCCACTGGGTTCCCTGACGAAGGCACTGCCCTCTGCTGCTGGAGGTAGTGGAGGGTCGCTTCCACTTGGCGACTAGCATCGATAATATCCTCGATGCTAATTGCACAAGTTTTGAAGATGGCCTCCACCATCTCGTTAGGCAGTCTGTTAAGGAACTGCCTCTTCATCGTACCATCATCAGGTGGGGTGAGCATTTGCTCAGCTGCCTGGGCCAGTTCATTCCAGAATCCCAAGGCACCCTTCACCTTTGTGAACTTTACCTGGTAGAAGGCATCCACTGCCTTTTGGGCCATTACCTCAGTCAGAAACCACTTAAACATAGCAGTTATCAATTCCTCAAAGGTGGACCTTCAAGAAGCACAGGACAGTCCTGTTACTTCTTGGGTATACCAAGTAGCAGCTATTCCACTCAGTCATGAACCTGCTAACATGACACATTGGTACTCCAACTGAGGACTTTACACTCGGCCACCCATTCCGATGGAGTCCATTGGAGTCCAACCAGCTCCATTGGAGCCAGCAAGGACTCTATTGGAGCCAACAAGGACTCCATTGGAGCCAGCAAGGACTCCATTGGAGCCAACAAGGACTCCATTGGAGCCAGCAAGGACTCTATTGGAGCCAACAAGGAATCTATCGGAGCCAGCAAGGACTCTATCGGAGCCAACAAGGACTCCATTGGAGCCAGCAAGGACTTTGTCAGACTTGGCCAGGAGTCCAATGGAATTTCTTCCAGTGGAGTCCATTGGTGCAGTCCCATTGGAGTCCACATGGAGTCCATTGGAGCAGTCCCATTGGAGTCCACATGGAGTCCATTGGAGTCCACTGGAGTCCACACGGAGTCCAATGGAGTCCTAACACAGCTGAAGAAAATGTCACCAGCTGGAGTTGAACCCAGATCTTTGTGTCGCTTGGAAATGCAGTTACCAGCTATGCCATGCAGCCACAGTTATCTTAGCCAATATAATCCCTATAGCCCTTGTCCTGAGCTCTGTGGAGTCCTTAGGAGTCTGACTGGAGTCCTGAGGAGTCCGACTGGAGTCCTGAGGAGTCCAACTGGAGTCCTGAGGAGTCCAACTGGAGTCCTGAGGAGTCCGACTGGAGTCCTGAGGAGTCCGACTGGAGTCCTTAGGAGTCCGACTGGAGTCCTCAGGAGTCTGACTGGAGTCCTCAGGAGTCTGACTGGAGTCTTCAGGAGTCTGACTGGAGTCCTGAGGAGTCCAACTGGAGTCCTGAGGAGTCCAACTGGAGTCCTGAGGAGTCCAACTGGAGTCTTCAGGAGTCTGACTGGAGTCCTGAGGAGTTCGACTGGAGTCCTGAAGAGTTCGACTGGAGTCCTGAGGAGTCCAACTGGAGTCCTGAGGCACTTCACAGAGTCATGAAGTCAATTCTGACTGTAATAACTGACTGGAAATACTCCTTGAGACTTGGCCTGCAATCTGCATGGAGACCTGAGGAGTCCAACTGAAGTCCTGAGGAGTCTAACTGGAGTCCTGAGGAGTCTGACTGGAGTCCTGAGGACTCCACTCAGACTCCTCAAGGACTCCATGCAGATTGCAGGCAAAGTCTCAAGGAGTATTTGCAGTCAGTTATTTCAGTCAGAATTGACTTCATGACTCTGTGCAGTGCCTCAGGACACCAGTTGGACTCCTAAGGACTCCTGAGGACTCCAGCCAGACTCCAGTCAAACTCCAGTCGGACTCCTCAGGACTCCAGTTGGACTCCTCAGGACTCCAGTTGGACTCCTCAGGACTCCAGTTGGACTCCTCAGGACTCCAGTTGGACTCCTCAGGACTCCAGTTGGACTCCTCAGGACTCCAGTTGGACTCCTAAGGACTCCTGAGGACTCCAGTTGGACTCCTAAGGACTCCTGAGGACTCCAGTCAGACTCCCAAGGACTCCTCAGGACTCCTAAGGACTCCACAGAGCTCAGGACAAGGGCTATAGGGATTATATTGGCTAAGATAACTGTGGCTGCATGGCATAGCTGGTAACTGCATTTCCAAGCGACACAAGGATTTGGGTTCAACTCTGGCTGGTGACATTTGTTTTCTTCCATTATGCTCAGACTCCAGTGGACTCCAGTGGACTCCGTGCAGACTCCTGAGGAATCCAGTGGACTCCAATCAAGTCCAGTGAGTCCAATCACAGTCCTGACACAGTCCAGTGGAGTCCAATCACAGTCCTAACACAGTCCAGTGGAGTCCAATCATAGTCCTGACCCAGTCCAATCACAGTCCAGTGGGACTTGGTTCAGAGTCCTGTGGAGTCCTGAGGACTCCAACTGGAGTCCGAGGAGTCTGACTGGAGTCTGAGGAGTCTGGTGGAGTCCATTGGAATGGGTGGACCAGTGTAAAGTCTTGCAGCTGGGCAACAGCAGGCATGCCCTCACATCACCGTCAACGAAAAATGGTACCGTGGACGAGGGATTACAGTGGGAGTTCCAAGGGATGAGGAACCACAAGACAGGGATTGTGACTAATATTCTAGGAGCAGGGAATGGCACAAGTGAGACGTTGTGTATATACAAGGCTTGTCACTGTGACAGGTAGTTACATACATTTTTTGTATACACAAATCCCTGGACACGGTAATCAAATTTGCCTGCAGGTCATTGAAAATAATGAATGAGCAACAATGCGGCAGTGCTGGTCTGCAGTAATGTCAATTGTGAAGTAATTGTTGGTGGGTGTACAGGCAGGCCTGTCACTGATGGATGTTTTTTCGTGGTATCATACGCCATGCTGCTTCGCCAGTGGATAAATATTGATCCCAATAGTCCTGGATCTCATCGACACAGTGCTCGCCTGTTCTGTCATCGATGGAGTGGCATGCTGTATGGTAAGTCAGATTGAATCCAAATAATAAACATAGGGCCTTGAAACCGTTGTACATATATTTGAAGAGGTAATGAAAAATATGTGAAGGACCTGCTATTTCGAAATTGAGATGACATCGGAGTTTGCACGACAATGCACCCTTATTGACCCTAGGCAATCTCCTAAGCTACCAGATCTCAGAGGGACATCGATCCCGCCAGGAAGGCCTGTTGATCTCGACACCGTCTTTAGTAACAGCCAGAGCATCTAGCCCCCAAGCACACTCAATCAAAAGACCAGGAGCATAGAGCCTTGCCAAAGTTGGAACTGTTGGAATTCAAGCTTGACCTGTACATTTTTATCATAGATTACTTAATCTTGTTACCTCGCACGTTTGTATCGTACCACTGCATACCCTCTTTTAATCGCACCGTCACTCCTTTCTATGCTGTCTTAGCCCTTTAGTCTACACAAATGCGCGACCCTCTGGTTGGGTATAGCCAGAAAACCCTGTGCACCGCCTACAGAGGCCGAAGTCCGCCTGTGTCGACCGCTCGTTCTTTGCCACCTGGGGGCCAAAACCCATCGTCGTCGTCTTGCGAGAGCCGAATCTCGTCGTTGTTGCCTTGCGAAGGCCGAACCTCGTCGTTGTCGTCTATTGTTTGCCTAGTGGGGCCGAAACAACTCGTTTATCGCCGCTCGTTACCGCCTTGTGGGGCCGAAGCCACCCGCCGCTCTTTTTGCGCTTGTCGTTCGAACCCGAATACACCCATTTTATTATTGGTAATCATGGGAGAATCTTTTGAGAAGCTGACTCCAATTGGAGCTATTGGAAGCTGCTGATGAAGGCTTTATTAGTAAAGAAAAACCTCTGGGACGTCGTTGCAGGCACCGAAACCCTACCCACCGGATCCCCGAACATGAAACCCGTCCAGGCCTTCCGCAGGAAGCAAGCAGAGGCACTCGCTGAGATAACGCTACATGTTGAAGTCCTGCAGCTCAGTTTCATACAGGACAATAACCCTGCCATTGTATGGGATGCACTCACCGCTGTCCACCAAGCCCGCGGCATGGCCACCTGCCTCGCCCTCCGCCGTCGTTTTTTGCACCTACAGAAATCCGAAGGGCCAATGCAAAATTTTATTGCCCAAGCACGTTGCCTCGCACGTGAACTCACAGAAATCGGTGTCAATGTCGATGATGAGGACATCATCCTCGTCCTTACAGGAGGACTTCCCCACTCGTACAACCACTTTGTCATTACCCTCAACTCCACCCCTATATCTGAACTAACCCTTGACTATGTCATCACCTGCCTGCTAAATGAAGAAGCCCGCCAACTGGCGAATACCCCCACCAAGCCAAACTACCCCTGCGATCCAGGAGTGGCCGCCCTAGCCACTTCTAGCGAGAAGCCCGGCTCACGCACCGGTTACTGCCCCGCACGCAACCTCGCCAACATTACGTGCTTCCGATGTGGCCAGAAGGGCCATTACCAGGCCAATTGCCCTATTCCCCTACCTTCGTTACAAGTGCCACCATCTCCGCAACCACCGTCCCAAACCCCGCCCAGCACCAATGTCGCAATCTTGGATGAAATCTGTGAGTCCTGGTGAGCTTCGGGAGATGTACAGATCTTCGCTTGGGGAGATGTGTTGGAATTCAAGCTTGACCCGTACATTTTTATCATAGATTACTTAATCTTGTTACCTCATGTGTTTGTATCGTACCGCTGCATACCCTCTTTTAATCGCACTGTCACTCCTTTCTATGCTGTCTTAGCCCTTTATTCTACAGGAACCTGTAAAGTTACTAAGTGCAAATATCAGCACAACTGCTTAGAATGTGAAAGAAGGCACCTGAAGTCAGTATGTGGTGGGAAGAAGTGAACTGATGAAAGGAAGTTGATTATTAATAAACACTTCAAACAACAATACCTCACCCAAATTTCCAAAGAATTTCTATGATATTATGCCTGATGTGCTGGCAATGATAACCTGGAGGGAATGGGAGTTGAAATCATTCACATTGTTATTGGCCATGTGCAAATTCAGCAATGAGCTGCATCTCCACGACACTGAACTCCTCCTCACCCTGTGTAGTGGACCTTGTGCGGGCCAAATGTCACCACGTCGATGGCGCAGTGTCTGTTCAATAGCTGCTCTCTCATAAAGCCCTCCTGTCTATTGGAGTGAGCAGACGCCGAGCGCATTCGCGTTCGTATTTGCATCTGTATTCATACTCACTTTGCTACTCGCACATATATATTAGTCCATAGCTACTGTTATATAGTGCAGCACGGCAGTGGAGGATACCTCCCGTCTGTTTGCCCACGGATTAGCCCCCTCGCGCTCGCTTTTCCAACACTGTCCTAGTCTTTCATTCCTGTTCTCCACCCCTCTTTCCCATTCTCATCCGCTGTGTATGCTCTCTGCCACTGTACCAATGTGCTTCGCCCTATTGAATATTCGGTAGGACATTTTGTCGGACTTTCAATTCTATCTACGCGCTTAGCTCCATTACTAGCACCTCAGTATCTTGCTTATACTGAGGTGTGAGTGGTCTTTATTGGACTTGCATTTTCTTCATAAATACTTATGCGCCTTTGGTATGCTCACTATAACCTAGGTATCTTTACCATATCAATACAGTATCTTGCTTATACTGAGGTTACGCTCACTATAACCTAGCTGCTCCCACCTATAATCTCAATACGCCCATTCGTTGTAAGTCCTGACAGTTAACTCTGTTCACAGCATATCTGTTATTTAACACTGGCACTTGCTGTAACTATGCCTTCCTATCATATGGAAGTGAGGTTTAGTGGTGTTGGAGTTATTCACAACATATTTGTTGTCTACCACTGGCACTTACTGTAGCTGTGCTTTCCTATCATATGGAAGTGAGGTTTAGTGGCATTGGAGTTATTCACAACATATCTGTTGTCTAACACTGGCACTTACTATAGTCATGCTTTCAAATTGAAAAGTTTACACTTGTAACAAGTCAGTCACAAATGCTATGTCAAATATACCATAGGGCTCTTATGCGCAACCGGCAGGACTGTGCATGGCAAAGCAGGCATCCAGGACAACTGCATTTCCCATGATGTACAAAGGAAGTATTTGAATGTACATGTGTATCACAGTGGGCATCCAGGACACCCGCATCGGCTATAATGTACAAAGCAAGTATTTGAATGTACATGTGTATCACAGTGGGCGTCCAGGACGCCTGCATCTCCTATGATGTACAAAGCAAGTATTTGAATGTACATGTGTGTCACAGCGGGCGTCCCGGACACCTGCATCCCCTATGATGTACAAAGCAAGTATTTGAATGACTGTGCATGGTAAAGCAGGCATCCAGGACACCCACATCTCTTATGATGCACACGGTAGATTTCAATGACTGTGTGTGGTAAAGCAGGCGTCCAGGACGACCGCATCTCTTATGATGCACACGGTGGATTTCAATGACTGTGTGTGGTAAAGCAGGCGTCCAGGACGACCGCATTTCCCATGATGTACAAAGCAAGTATTTGAATGTACATGTGTATCACAGCGGGCGTCCAGGACACCTGCATCACCTATGATGTACAAAGAAAGTATTTGAATGTACATGTGTATCACAGCGGGCATCCTGGACACCCGCATCTCCTATGATGTACAAAGAAAGTATTTGAATGTACTGTACATGTGTATCACAGTGGGCATCCAGGACACCCACATCTCCTATGATGCACATGGTAGATTTCAATGACTGTGTGTGGTAAAGGACAACCATATTTCCCATGATGTACAAAGCAAGTATTTGAATGTACATGTGTGTCACAGCAGGCGTCCAGGACGACCGCATCTCCTATGATGTACAAAGAGCACAGTTTGAACTAATCTGAACTTAGAGAGGTTTAAGTGCACAACTAGTGCTTACTAAGAAAGTAATGGGAATGAGGGCACGCGAGCAAGTCTTGCTCCCTTATTCCCACCCTCTCGGCTACCCTCCTTTTTCTCACCCACCCTCCTCTCCCATTATAGTGTGCCAGATTCAGTTAGTCTTGTCCTCTGTGCTCCCCGGAGGTTATTTGACTTGAAACTACACACTCAAGTTATATTTGGTCTCATCCTTCTGCCTCCTCCATCAGCTAGCAACCCTTGGAGAAAGGTTTGCACAGATTTTTCAGACTACAGACCAAAATATCCCTCTCCCAACCTTGATACAGTTCTGCTGCTTAGTAAGCAAGTATTTGAATGTACATGTGTATCACAGCGGGTGTCCAGGACACCCACATCTCCTATGATGCACATGGTAGATTTCAATGACTGTGCATGGTAAAGCAGGTGTCCAGGATGAGCGCATTTCCCATGATGTACAAAGCAAGTATTTGAATGTACATGTGTATCACAGCGGGCAACCAGGATACCTCCATCTCCTATGATGTACAAAGCAAGTATTTGAATGTACATGGTGTCACAGCGGGCGTCCAGGACACCCGCATCTCCTATGATGTACAAAGCAAGTATTTGAATGACTGTGCATGGTAAAGCAGGGGTCCAGGACACCCACATCTCTTATGATGCACACAGTAGATTTCAATGACTGTGTGTGGTAAAGCAGGCATCCAGGACGACCACATTTCCCATGATGTACAAAGCAAGTATTTGAATGTACATGTGTATCACAACAGGCATCCAAGACACCTGCATCACCCATGATGTTCAAGTAAGTGTGAATGTGGGTGCATGTCACTGAATCATCACTCATGCTGCCGATAGATCAAAATCCACCTTCCTATGGACAAAAACCCCTGTGACTCTTGTTGCTTGTGCAAGCAGGAGGAGCCCAGTAACTAACTTAGAGAACATGGAACAAGAAATGGAAACAGTGATTCACACCCTACAAGGAAAGAAGGTTCTAACCTGGCTACAACCTAACATCACCCATAACTAACCTAACCCACAGCCCAAAATCATGACTTTTGATTTTTTCCCTAGACAACTGCTGAGTATCTCACTTCACTTTCTTTTGCAAATTGTCATACACTGCTTTGCACACCACCGACATATTTTTGTTTAATTTTATGTACTACCATTAACTTGGAAAAACATGAATAAATTAACCCTAACCTTATTCTAGTATTCTATTGGTGACTGGAGAGGACACAGTGTGTGGAGTGTCAAGTGAAATGTCAGAGGGTGCAGGAACTCATGGTGTGAGTGACTTGCAAGGGCCATGAATAGAGTTCAGGATGCCACAGCAGTGGCCACTCATGGTTGTGTATCTGTAATCACATGATCCCTTTTTTGGGGGGAATCAGCATTTATATACTGCAACATGTAGCAAAGACAAAGGTGTGGTGGTGCATATGGTACATATTTGAGAAGTTTGGGGTAAGTTGGGATTGGAGGTATGTGGTATGCACTTGGTGGATTATATTGCTGTAATTGAGTGTGGGTCACGCAGATTCGTTGGGTATCACATGACCCTGAAGCCTGCGTTAGCGGGGGTAAGATCACTGTTACCTCGTCCTCCCCGATCTCCATCCAATGGCTTCGGAGAACATCACATCAGGTAAACCAGTTGTGAAGAAGCTTGCAGTAAGTTTTCAAGTCCCCGATCTGACAGATTCTGAACCTTGAACAGCGAGATGCTTCATCTCTGCCTGCTGTTGCAGCGAAGTCGGACAAAGTCGCAGCAGAAATCCAAGAACATGCAAACAAATGTTCCTCTGCATTTTTAGGTTATGGTAAAGATGACCTCCTATCCCTCAGTCCTGTTTGGGGGACATGGAACAAATGTCAGATTGTTGTTGCACAAGTCCGCAAACTTGAGGAGTCCATGCGTTTGCATGGGATACAAAGATATGTGCCGACTCATTGCAAGCCCCTCATTGTTCCGCATGCATGGGTCAATGTCTCTGGCTTGTCGATGGTCACAGGAATCGGAGCCAACAACCTGCCCATCATCGAATGGACCCCGCTCGCTGATAAGTCCAAAATCCTTGGCACTGGCGGACAACATAGGTTTCAAGCCCTCAGGAACTTGAAGACACAAAGTGAAAAGCAAATCGAGAGGTGGATGCTCAATCTAGATACGTTGGAGAAGGAAGTTACAACAGGGAAGGCTACTCAAGCTGAAGTTGCTTCACTCTGGGAGACGATTAACGACAAGTGGGCAGAAGTCACAGGCATTGGGATGTGGGGATTTACTCTATATGATGCTGGTGAGTCATGCTTTCACTTAAATCTATGTACTCTGATGTAACTTGAGCCATTGCAGACACTTCCAAACAGAATCGGGACGAAATTGCAAAAATTCTTTCAGAAAATGCAACTCTTCATCGCTATGGAGAAACTGTCAGTGAATTCTTTACAAACATGATTTGCGATATGGCGGATGAAACGGAAGGCAACGGACTGGATAGCGAACAAGTCCGACTAAAGTATTATGAACGTGCAAAGAAGCGGGGCCATGTTCACACGGATATTCTCTCAAACTCATCGATGGCCCGTATGTTTACAGCCATCTGGCCATTCCACGACTATTATGCCTTTACGAAGCTTTTTCAACCCCACTGGATCAAACAGAATCTTCTTGACATGCATGGCGCAGTATGTTACCAATATTGCGACAGCAGTTGACAATGCTAAATGTTCAACTGACTAGCTAACCGCGTGGATTATTCAAGTGCAAACAATGGACATGTTGGTGAAGATGGTTTCTGCCAGCAAATTTCCGGACTTGAAAACGATTGACAATCTTGTTCGCCAATGTGAGAAGAGCACAGGGAAGAGGTACATGGACAGGATATCATTATTGATATAGACATCATGTTTTGTGAAGTCATTCACAAATACAATGGCATCAGCTGTGCCAGTCATGTGCCAATGTTGTGACTTTGCCCCTTGTTCAATGGTGAGAGGCCAAGCGATTCCTGAGGCTGTCCAATGGATCATTATCTGACTCAGTCCAACTATGACTGTGGATGATATTGCCATGTATACCAATATCAGCACCCCCTCCATTGAGAGAATCCTTGCTTACTTCAAACAGACTGGTGAGGTCAAGAATTCCAGGCAGATGGGTGTTTGTTTGCATTGAGCACTTTGTGATTATGATGTTTTGATCTAGTTGTCTCTGATTCTCTATCAGACTCAGGTTCACACAACTTAAATGCATGGCATGATGACAATACTAACATAAGGGGAAAAGAGTACAAAATAGAAAAAGTGAAAGTACTTTATAGTGGACATTTCGGGACTTCCTGGCATTCCCACACTCAGACACTGTGCATCACATGATACACTAAAGGCCTGGGTCATGTGACCTGGGTATTTACTCAATGTATTGATGTGCAAGCCAGGGGGTGATGACATCCATGAAGGCAGTGTTCTGCTTGCCAAGCTTTAACCTGATTATGATAAGGGGTTCATTGCCTTTGCCTTCCATGTTGCCAAAGATAGATTGTAGCACTGGATCTCATACTGTTTGTGAACCCATATCAGCATTGATAGAAATGTTGTGCATCAAGACTCACTGGTATGGGAAGCTTTTGGTGCTCCAGACAAAGTGGGCAAAGAAATGCTGTCCTGTCTGGGATGCTGCTCAGGTAATCACTTGCCAATTGGCTGGGGAATAGTCCTCACCAATCCTCACCACTCCTTACTACTCCTCACCACTCCTCACCACTCCTCTCTGCTCCTCACTGCTCCTCATCACAGAGTGGTGAAGACTTTGCACTATTCCTCACTACTCCTGAGGAGTACTAAGGAGTACCAAGGAGTAATGAGGAATCCTGAGGAATGGGTGGGAAGGTGTAAAATTCTGCCCAACAGTTCCTCAACAGTTACATGACAGTTCCATGACAGTTCTATGACCATTTCATGACCATTCCACAGACCATTCCACAATTGCCATGATGTGGGTATGAGTTTTTGTTTGAGGCAGGATGACAGGGCCACAATGGGCCAGTGCACTGAAACCAGAGCCAAATGAACTTGATTGCTGTACACCATTGTTCATCTCCAGCTGTGAGGTTGGCAGCTGGAGTTTCCATGGTGGACATTGGGAGATGAAAGATCTGTAGATGAGTAGCTGGTGAACCAGTAGGGGCCAGTACTCAAGGTGCTATGAACCTGCAACCTTGGCATGGACTGTTCAGTCTACATAGTATAATTTTCTGTCCCCCAAATTTCCATGGGGAAGGAGAGATGTTCCACTGCAGGTTCCCTTGCAGGTTCTTCCCCATCCACCCATCACCCTTCTATCCATCCATCCATCCAAGCACTTTGAAGCTTAGTTTTAGTGAGATAAAATGGACCCAAATTATATCAATTCTGAGTAGTGCTGTGCAAGGCCTGGCTTGAAGCCCTGATGCCCCAGCTGCTGAGCACTTGGTGATACATAATGTAACTACATACATTGTATGTACACATTTCATCAGGGCAGTAAGCAGGTTTATTCAAATGAGCAAAAATATACAGATACAGCATTGTGGAGCATTGGGACATGGCCTTGTTCAATGACTTTAGAAGCAGAGCCATGTACTGCCACAATGCTCTCATCATGATGCTGTACCTGACACTGAATGTGTGTACCAGATGTCCGATACAAAGGCCCCTGGGCCTGGCTTGGCACCATGCTTTTGGCCTTGGCTGAGCACTGAACACTGAGTGGCCATTGTTGCTGCTGCCTACTGATGGACTTTTCTGCACATTCAGTGCTTTCAGGATTTGAACATCCACTGGCCTTTTACATTTTGTGCATCAGTGAAATATCCATGTGCTAAGCAATGGTAGTGAGCATTCCATACATGTATACTACCCTTAACACCCAGTCTTGTTTACAGTGATATGCAAAGGGTCTGTTACATATGGAAGGGTATGAAAAGTGATGTGGTTGGTATGGAGTGGTATGGAAAATGATGTAGTTTATAAGGAGTGGTATGGAGCACTATGGAGTAGGGTAAGAATTTAAGTATGTACAGAACAGACGAATGACAGATTGTTGCATAGCATTCCATGCCTTCAGCCATCGCTTCATACTGGCTCATAGAACACATGTATTGGTCAAAAAAAGCGGGCATAGGGGTCATTACTAATCATTAGTCATAAGTCATGCTCGTGCGCCCCAAGTACATCCCTCGTGCGCTCTTTGAACACATCCCGCACCCCTCGTATGCCTCTCCCACACCCCCTCATATGCTCTCGCATGATTCTTGTACCCCTCAAACACACCTCTAGGTCAGGTCAACAAAAATCCCGACTCGTCTCTTCTCTGAGGCACGGGTGATTCCACAAGCGGCGCTGCATTCCACGTCAGAGGGCAATGAAGTGGCGACTAGAAGATTACTTACTTCCCGCGCTGGCTGATCTCTTTCCTCAGTTTCATCAAGCACTGCGACTGTAATCCATGCCCCATCAATACATCGAGGTTCATCATCAAACCGTCGTACTCCTCTTTGTATTCTTCTGATGTGAAATCCTTATTCTTCCGGATTCCACTCTCGTACTCGTCAATAACGCAGAGCAGCTGTCAAAATACATCAGACTTGTCCTAAATATCGTTTGAGACGCACCACGACTGCGACGAGAGCAATTGCTGCTAAAGGGAAGTTTGGTCCAAAAGAGTCAGGTTTGGTTCGCGCCAGACCCGTTTCATTTGCGAAGAAAAAGTCGTTGATGCATCGGCGTAGGATGGGATGCGCGAAGGGAGTCGTCTTTCCCTGTGTAAAAGACATAACCATCTGTTGCAGCAAGAAAAATGATCGACAAACCTCTGCATCTGTAGCACCGAGTGTCCAGAGTCCATCTTTGGTCAAGGCCCGCACACGCAGCTTGATTTGTTCAGGATCGACACCGTCATCTGCTTCATTGGCTGTATGAAGGTATTGGAGGGCATACGTTCTGGCCATGGTCTTCAATGCTCCACGAAATGTCGATGCTTCCTTTTTGATCTCAGGTGATGTGAGTAAAAGGAACGTGAATCAAGAGGATGAAATGAACGTACCATATCGCACATGTCCTTTGTTGGGGCCAAGTCTAGGAAAAACCCATTAGAGATCACATTCTAAGCGATATAGAGTCCATACGCATACCGCCGTTCACTTGCTTGACAGCCTGGAGGAGCAACTCTTGAGCCCAGCACAGGGATTCTTCGCTTGTCGGAAACGCGTTCACAAGACAAAGGCGGACTGTGAAATTAGTCTTTGCAGAAACGATTATCTGTCGGATGTCCAGGTCGTAGTATGCGAGTTGATTTGGTCTTGCAAGTTGTCCAGGAACCCTTTTAGAATTGCGTCAGGCACGGCGGCAAGTTGTTTCATCAACTAAACCTGATAACGAATTCAAGGCAATTGTGGCATCCAAATTGGAAGGCGGAGGAGCCTGTGAGATGGATTCAGATGGCGCAATAGATCCGATACGTGAGGCAGCTTCGATTTGGGTTCGTTGAGATGATGTTGGGGGTATCGAATGAGAACCTGTGACTGAGCTTTCTTTTTGACCATGAATTAACGTGCCGACATAGCTGGGATACGACACTGAGCTTGAGCGTGACAACGGCGCAGCAGATTGTGATTGAGGAGGGGCGATTTGACTTGCTGGCAGCAAATGCTCACGAAGTCGGTCATTTGAGGGAAGCTTCGGCGCATTATGTCGCATCTGATGGTCATTAATAACATTCCTTTGAATGCCATTACGCTTTAGGAATACTGCATCAGTTATCGGCACTCAAATATATCTGTGACGCACAAATGGGTCCACAAGCCGCCCTCTCTCTTGTTGAATGGGTTCCGTGTCCGTGGTTTCCACACAGGCTGGAATACATAGGCTTCAGGTTAATGACAATGTCCATAACGGAGAATAGAGATCTTACCTGGATTTGATGTGTTAGTCATCAGAGCCGCCGTGATATTGTCAAGACCGGGCATGAGATGTGGTGGGTAGAATTGTGTATCAAATGTCTCTGCAGGGCGCATAAGTGATGTACTCTCATTCACGATCAACTTACGAGAGTTGGGTGGCAGCCCAAGCCAGAGGTCTGTTGGCTGCATGTCAATTTCTTAAACGTATCATAAAGCCTTCTCCTACCATTACAAATACCAGAGAGATGGCGTTGGTGTCTGGACGCTGCAAAACGATCTGTAAATAAATATTGATTGGGAAGGAAAGACATACCGAAGGAAAGATCAAGGCTTGAGGATTGGTGCACGTCTTGTTCACGGGCTTTATGTAGGCGAGTCAGGATTGCTTAATGGCAAATAAGATAGGAAAACATGCACAGAGACTCGGCGGCCACAAATCTGGGTCTAGTTCGTTATCGGAGGGCTCGTGCTGGTAATCGTTACTAATAGTAAGAGCCAAATTACCACCATTGTCTTCATTATCGTCATTCTGGTTTGGGGCACTCTGCATTGGTCCAGGTTGCATCAATTGGTTGTTAGTGCTCGAGCTGATAGTATTGGTAAAAGGGAGAGGCTTGAAAGGGGGCAGTGTTGATGTGTTCGGCATGTCTTTTCATAATTGTTCAATCTTGTATTGACACAGTTATAATTTGGAAAGAAAGAAAGAAAGAAAACGTACTTGGCGTCGCTGCTTTTTATTGGCATGTGCTCGAGACCCAGTCATAGGAGGACCACTTGGTTTTCGTCTATTGAATGTAGAGGATGCAGCAACTTCTCCAGCACGTTGGAGTCGTTCTTGAGGGGTATCTGCTGGACGAGAACGTTGTGAGCACCGCATGGTTGAATCCATACTTGAAGGGAAAAAAAGGTGGCCAGACAGGACTTGAATAGAATGACAAGAAAGCAAGAGAAAAGAAATGGGAAAAAGAGAGAGAGAGAGAGAGACAACAAGAAGACATGATGGACAGAGAAAATGAGATGAAGAATTAGTACACGTAGCGCAGTTTGAATTTGGCCTTCGTGTGAATTATGAAACTACAAAGTGGTATGGAGGTATGGAACACTATATACTGATGCGTACCCTTGTAGTGCCAATTTGACCAGAAATTATTTTGTGGAAGTGACTCATTCCATAATGCTCACCTCACAGCTTAAATTTTAAATGATTGAGTCACAGCTATACTAGTATCTCACACATTGTTCAGTCAGATAATTGCTCCAATAGACATGGGCCTGCCAAATCAGTCATCTGGCTTAACTCTGGCAGACTATGCCAAAATATTCTTGAGCCATCTGGCCTGACTCTGCTGGACTATACCAGAATATTCTTGAGCCATCTAATCTGACTCTGCCAGAATGTGCCTCTCTGGAATATTCTTGAGCCATTTGGCCTGACTCTGCCAGATTGTACCACTTTATGTAAGCCCATCAAGTGGCAACAGGCTTCTACCCTCTGACAAGCCAATGCCTTGTAAGTATATCAGCTGGCATCTCTGGAAAAGTTTGGCAATTACCAGAGGATGACATCAGCATGTGTACAGGGCAACAGTCATGTACATGTACTGATGTCATTCTGTGTGATTGGACACAGCCACCAAGGATGACATCAGGATGTGTACAGGGCAACTGCAATGTACATGTACTGACGTCATTCTGTGTGATTGGACACAGCCACCAAGGATGACATCAGGATGTGTACAGGGCAACTGCAATGTACATGTACTGATGTCATTCTGTGTGATTGGACACAGCCACCAAGGATGACATCAGGATGTGTAAAGGGCAACTGCAATGTACATGTACTGACATCATTCTGCCTCAAGGCATAACATGTCAAACCACTCCTTGCCTCTTCCATCTCTCCCAATCTCACCCACTCCTCTTTCCTATGTCTGAAGAAGGCTACTGTCTATTGCATCTCATGTTTTAGCAAGTTGACTTCCTCATCCCATCTCTGAAATTGTGCACTTGCTCTCTCAACCAGTTGACTCTATAGACTAATCAAAGTTGCTAGATGTTTCATGCATGTTAATTATTTGTCACTTACATTCCTTCATTTGCTCTCTCTGCTCTTCTTCCAATCTCCAAAACCATGGTGGTTTGTCTGATCACTGTCCAAACCTATTTTCTTCTATGATATCACCTGGTATCTTCAAGTCTTCCTTGGCAATGTCATTAAACATTGGCTCTGCATGTGTGCTGGTAGGGCATCTTCACAATTACACCATTGCACTTGATGCTTGTAGATTCCTGAGGTATGCTAGACTCAGTGGCAGATGATGCCATGCCAGCAGCAGCTGAGACACTCAGGCTGCCAGTGAAGTATACCAGATAATTACATAAATAACTTCTCATGACAGATTGGCCTAGGAGTGATTCTAATATACCACTGTAAGTTAAGGATCTGCACACCAATGACTCACTGGTAATTTTAATTTCAGGCAGCATTCATTGAGAAATCAAACTTGAAGGCAACTATGACTATTACATCATTTTGACCAAGAAAGAAAATCACATCACTATTGGTAACTAAGAATGGCATGGAAAGTTTCTTTGTCTGCAAAGTTATTCAAATAATATTCTTTTCCTTCCTCCATACTATTGTCTTTTGTAAGTGAAGAATTGGCATATTTTCCAAATTTTGGCACTAGCTGTACCAATTGCTGGACATCTTGAAGATAGAAAATGTCACCCATTCGCTGTTGATTTGAGCGAAAATGACATTGAACAACAAACATATCTGTTCCTTTCTCAGGAACATAAATACGCTGCCCTTCAGGGCCCACTGTGACATTTCTGGGAGAGTACTGGAAGTATTCTCCATAAAATAATAAGGGGCTTGGGGTATCTGTGATTTTAGACAAGATTGGCTGGAAAACCATACGGACTTGTATGACACTGGGAAGCTCTGATTCTTGCATTCCTACCCCTTTAACATCCTGAGGCCTTCCAAGTAGGACAGTATTGCAACGTCCAAAAGGCAACTGGTCACTGGGTGGTAGGGCTTGGACAGTTGATGGAGGGCATGTAATATTTGTATCTTGGTGGGACTTTTGTTGGATCTTGAAGTTGAACCACACATTCAAGCAGTCAAATGGAAGATGGCAGTTAGATGAAGATATGCGCTGTCCATGCCTTTCAGAGTATGACATCCCAGACAGCATGTCTCCAAGGGCACCACAGAGATCATAAAGCTGGAACTGCTGAGCAGCCTCATCAACAGTGATGGAAGACAAGTGTGAAGAGGTGTTAACATAGAGTGCAGTTAGTGATGCCTCAGACATAATGCTATTAGGGTGCAAGAAGAGATTTCTTGGAATTCTTGGTGCTTCAATTGGGTGATCTTCTGCAGAAACATGAGAAATCCAAGTTGCTTCAGGGAAATGAGATGCAACAGCATCTGACTCCATCCCTATTGCATTAATGAGGGGTGTTTGGTTGTCCTTGAGAATGATGTAAAGATTAAAAAAACGCCGTTTCTCATCCCGGTCAAGGAATCGACAGCATTGTTTGTGAAAATCAATGTGATTTGAATGCCGATATGGAGTCTTTGCATGTGTGATATGGCAACGCTCAGTCACATCACTTGTCCATTGATAAGCAGAACCCATTGCCCGAATACTCTGTACAACATGCTGCATTGTTTCAAGTTTGGGGATGCGGAAATGCTCAATGGGACCTCTTTTGCCTCGGCGGCCACCTGCAGTAACAATAGCTTGTCGGTAATGATGGAACTCTCTCAGTGCCTCAGTGATTGCATGCAGAGTCTCTTCACAGTGGAATAGATTCTGGGCCTGGAATATGAACTCCACCATGGCACGAATTGCACAAAGAGCCTCAAGAGGCAGAGCACCTGCTGCTACAGCAACCAATTGTGTTTCAAGATCTCGGTGCTCACGGCCTGTACATTGTTTCAACTTGGATATGCCACTCTTCCAGTGTCTAGCCCCAATACATGGCTGAAGAACTGAGAGGCGGAAGTCCAGCTCTTCACCTGTCATAATGTTGACAACCCATTTGAGGCAGTGGTCATAAAAAAATTTATGCCACTGATGAAGAGCATCAGGTGTTAGGAAGGCTGATGGGTCTGCCAATCCCCAGTCATGCCAAAAGGGTTCATGAACTCCATTAAGACCTTCAATCTCACAAGCCTTGGCAAACTTGGAAAGATCCCATGCATCTGAACATTGTGATAGGGCCCTATGGATTGCATCCAGTGTATGCTGGCGAGTCCGAGGAGGATGTGGCTTGGGATCATCAAATTGCTCTGTTGTTGCTAATGAAATAGCAGAATTACTTCCATCAACTGCAGCAAGCATCAGCTGCTCTGGGCGATCAGCAATCCAGGCCACAAGTGGTGTATGCATGATGCGTAGGCACCCATCAGCATCTGAGACTGTAGCACCACTGTGCTCTGCCACCTTCAGATTTACAAAGACTTTATCCAAACAATGATGGTAAACTCGAGCTGATAACATAGCCTGGAATTGTGGCTCAACATCCAAGAACTTTGGGATTGGAAGGTATGCAGCTAATGCAAATGCATGTGATGTGGCTTTCATGCGAACCCCAGCATTGATATTAGCAATGGAGAGAAGGAGTGGATGGAGCTCCTTGTTTCCAGTTCCAATTGTGAGTGGTGTCTTATCACTTGCAGCAATAACACCAATAAGACCATGGCCAAGTGGTAGCTGGTCCTAAACAATAATTAACATCTTGAAATAACTTAGGCTGTTGAGCATGCATACCTGATACTTCCATGCTTCATTTGCACTCATGAATTCATGGTATAGTCTGACCCCCTCCTTGTCATACATCTTGTATGGTGTCATTTCTATTGAGCAAGCAAAAATTGGGTTGCTGAATAGGTGCTTGATGACTTCCAGACCATCACGCCAATAAAGGATAATTGGTGACACTGTCTGATATCCATCAAGCTTGATCTCTGTGCTGTTCCAAGCTGGTCCAGCTGGTAGTGACTCCATACGATTGCAAAGATCTTTTGCAGATGTAAAGGACATTGGCTTAGCAGATACCTACATAATTCAGGTTCAATGAGCTCAGATACTCTAAAGGGGTTCACAGTTGGACTTACATATTTCAAGTGAAGAAACTGATTGATCTTTTTCTGTGACAATGATCCCTCTGAAAGCCATGATGCCAGCTCCCATTCCATACGGGAAGCAAATGGATAGAACAAATTTTCTTTTCGGTGCTCTGCATACTGATCTTGCTCCATAGCTTGTAGGAGATTGGCACCCACACCAAAATCTGCAGGAGGGTGTGGATGATATATTCTTTTAGTACTAGTAGGTAAGGTGGTACCCTGTGGCACTGGATCAGCAGAATCCGCCCACCCAGGTGTTGCAGAATCCAGAGTTGGTTGCGGAAGAAGGGGACATTTGAATGTCCTCCAATCATCATCCATGCAAGCCTCTGAGTCCATGTTCACCTGAAATGGAGAGAACTCATCCCCATCAGGTACTCCCACTCCATCACTACCATCCCAGCTGCCGTCTACACTACCACTGGCATCGCGATCACTACCGCCAGCATCCCAATCACCATCTGAGCCCAAACCACCACCACCGGCGTTCCGATCAGCATCGCAATCATCAGGCATCTGTAGGTCATCACCAGAACCTAAGTCCCCAGCCTCATATTCTACTTCTGAGGATGCGTCTTGTGCGACAAGTGACAGCAGGTCAGCAACCCAGCCTGCACAGAGAGACTTCGGGTGAGAGAGATGGCTGGTCACTGCTTTTGACGTCTTGAATGCCCGATGACAGCTTGGGCAGCGAGGCAAGCTTGACATGACAAAACTAAAGGCAAGGTGGTTCAGCAGATTTGGGGTGATAAGATGATGGGATCGCACAGAGATCAGCGACAGGGAGTCCACGCCCTGACAATACAACAACTGAGGTCAACCTGCCACAAAATTGGAGCAACGAAACAATAAGAACGCACAGATAGAGTCCGTGGCACCCCAACGATACCTATATTTGGCCGCAGATTTGAAGTAACAAAGCAAGGTCGCACAGACGGGGAGTCTGTGGCACGCTAATGACACCCGTACTTGGCCACAAATTTGGAGTAACAAGACAATGGGATCGCACAGACAGGGAGTCTGCAGTGCACCAACAATACGACAACTGAAGTCAACCATTTAGCACTGGCAGATTTAGAGTAACAGAATGAGATCGCACAGGGATCAATGACGCACCCGGGTGACTGAGGTCGGCTGCAGATTTGGAAACAAGACAATGAGATCGCACAGACAGGAGGTCTGCAGCGCCTCAACGACACGACAACTGACTGGGAAGTCAACCCATAATTGGCAGATTTGGGGCAATAAGACAATGAGACCGCACAGAGATCAGCGAGAGAGAGTCTGCACGGCATGCCGTATTTGGATCAACCAAACAATCTGTGCAAGTTGCGCTTCTGCCACGCACAATGAATCGTGTTCATGGTTCCCATCTAGTTCGTATTGCTATGTCCCATAAGTTCTAAAGCCTTCTGATGGTTCAAATGATAGCTTTCAGGTTGCTCAGCTGATTTGCTGAGCTATGTCTCAATTTTCGAGAATCTCACTGTGCGTAGAGACATCGCAATGGCGTTATTGAATGATCAGACACCGGACGAGAATGCGACAATGGTCTGTTCATGTTCCCAACCAACTGTCACTCATTAAATGCCTTTCAGCTCTCTTGGTGTCAGCTCCAGCACCTCAAGCGAACAAATGCACGGAAATTGCTCACTCTCGCTCGTGCAAGCCGAGAGGCTGCACGTGCAGATGCAATCAGCGCACGCAATCGCTTGAATGAGCTTCGCAAGGCCGTGGAGGTGTTTAGGGTCCAGGAAATAATCGCCCTTGCAAAGTTGAGTGATGCTGATCAGCAAATTGGTGCTATCTGCGGAGCATTGGACATGATGGGCATTCCTGAAGTTTCCCTCAGTGATGGCGAGGATGACATCGACGAAAGCACGAGCCGTGAACCACCTGCACTCAAAATGCAGCCACATGAACCAGAACTCATCACTTCGTCAATTTGAGTCTTTAATTAGTCTATCTGTGTACCGTATGATTGTTGTACACTACAATGTTGTTTAGCATTTTCTGTCTACTGTTCCAAAAGTTGGAGTGATGCAGTAGAAATGTGTGTTGCTGCATAGAATCATTGTTGCGATGACACTAGTATTTTTTTTAAAAAAGAATGAGGAATGAAATTTTGCAGGACACAATTGAGGACAATTTGGCATGCAATATTCAACTGGAATGTAATAATGCACATGACGCTACACACATAGTCTAAACAAGAAATATAGCAACTAAGAGACTTAAGGTGAGGAAGGTTAGGAATAGTTGGAATCGGTCGACGAAATTGGGTGCATGTCGCTGTGGCTACCAGTTAGTGTAATGGTCCAAAATGTAAACGTCTACACACCTCCAGATGTGGATTCATAGACAGATCCTCAAGCAGTGCATGCGCAACCGCAGTAGCCTCCTCAGCCGTGAGTCCCCAAGAGTCCTTGTGTAGCTCAGGTTCCCAGCGAGCGCTTCTTGTAACACGGACTAGGTTTCGCAGATGGGGAAGAATCTGATCAGGGATACCAAAATTCTCTATGACTTTTTCAGTCTTTGGACCGATGCTGAGCAGGGCGCCATGGGGCGCATCATCTTTTGGAGACTTGAATTGGCATTTCCGGCAGGTCAATGTTGCTGGATCCTGAGTAGCAGTGATTAAGTGTGTTCATGCCTTAGAAAACTGTAGCAGGAACTGACTGTTTTCGTGCGCATGCCGCTTGAGTATTGAAAACAACATCCACCTGTTTGGGTAGGTGATGGAAACTGCGGCAGCTTGATCTCGTCTGAAACGACTTGATGTGGTTTGATGTCTGAGAATTTGAAGCGATCTTCCAGCAATTGCAGATGACGAAATGCAATGTTGTCGATGAAGTATTGCAGCATTGATTCGACGTGCTGCTGCGTGACAGCATTCTTCAGTTCGCGAGGGGGTGCGTAGCAGTTGACTTTCAGTGGACCTTCTGTGGCAGGGGGTAGACCTGGTATGCGGACAAAGAACGAAAACCCGCCATCGATGCGATCGAGGCAAACAATCTGCGGAAACGATACAAGTCAGTGCGAAATGCGATTAGAGATGTCTTACTGCATCTAGGATGTCCTTGAGTGAGTCTTGCATAAACATACGGCACGTAAAACCCAGAACCACTGCTTCTGACCGTTTTTGTGCTTCATCGTCGTCCTCCTTGAGAAATGCAATGATGTTGGGGTGAAGCGTTTCGCCATTTCTCCCAGTTAGGTGGGTGCGATCACACCACGTATTGAATCGGAGTATTGCTTGCTGAGCTGCTCGAAGTCTGTCACTGTTGGCTGGCTTTGTGTCAATGTAGCATTGGACAGACGGGAGGTAGAAAACCATTCCTAGAGCAGTTGGGCGGCAGAGCAAAGCGATGCTTGAAGTGTCGAAGGCCTGAGCTGCTTGCGTCATGTTGGGGGATGTTTAGTATGGATACTAGGGCAAAAGGTATGGATGCCAGGGCATAAGGTATGGATGCCAGGGCATAAGGTATGGATGCCAGGTGTAAGGTATGTAGTTGTGTATACCAGCCAGTCACGTGTGCATACCGAAACATAGATCTCCGTGTGTTGCATACAAGTACATTGATCTGCATAACTCCTGGTGCATTTCTACACTCGCAAGGGCACGCTACTGAGCACTTATGTGCAGTACAAAGGTATAGTATGCTATAGCTTGGCTAGTGTTTTGCTGATGTGTTTTCACCTCTACCTCTACATATGCTCTGTCTGTCTTGAGTGCAAACAGTGGCACAACACATACTCTGCATACTTTGCGCTTCTGCCACTCTGACCTAGCGATGCAGACATACCTTGAATATACAGTGTCACACCCATGCCCAATACTCCTTCAAAATGCAATTAAATGAGGTCTGTTTGATTGTGTTTGGCTGTGTTTGATTGTATTGTAAATCTCTCTGTTTGCCACAACAATCGCTTCTTGACTTCCTTCTTCCATCATCTGATATCACCCAGCTACACTAGAGCAATATGGATTCTCATACAGAATCTGACGACTTCAGAAAGTAAGTTAAGTTGTCCTGCAATAAATGAATTTTCAGTTTGATGGTCATTAATTCCAGTGACCTTGATCCTCAGTTGCCGTAAGTCTGACTTGATTTCAGATCTCACTTGCATATAACTTGCTTTTATTTCATTAATGTCAGTCCACAAAGGCCAGACTGTCCCCATGACCTTGCAGCCCTGGCTGAAAGCCTCATTAACTCTGACTCCATTGACTCACAAGAACTGTACAATGGAATTTATGATGTCACCTCAGCAGAAGCCTCAATTGACGCATACAACCGACTGCCTTCTGTCAATATTCGCCTATCAACCTTACAGTCAATGTACCTGCATCAGGATGCTGCTAAGGCAATTGCTTGCTTGTCTCGTCGGTGTCGCCTCACTTTTGATGCTGACCAACTGGTCAACCCAAATGACCCACAATACTGTTTTACCACTGACAAGAATTTCCTTGACTTCCTGCTGGTGATTGGCAAGAATGTTGGGCTTGAAGTGTTCCTCCCATCTCGGCCTTCCCCAGGCTTTATGGTTACACTGAACCTCAAGTTGCCCATCAAGCAATTCCGTGCAAAATACGGAATCCTCGGCTTTGACCCTGCAGGGGCAATACTGTACATCGGTCAGACTACATCTGAAGACCTATGGATTGCTATGGCCCCGAATGAGTTTTTCGAGAACTCTGCCTCAACAACTGGCTTGGATCATTCGAACCATGATACGAGGCTCAGTGCGCGTCATTATCGGATATTAGTTGCCTTCCTCATCTGGATCTTAACCAAAGTGGATGGACGGGACTACTATATTTTTAACCAGTATTCCGTGGACTTGGATTCTTCAAGCCCAAACTTTGAACGCTATACAAATGTAATGTGAGTGTGTGTTTCTGCGTTACCTTTGAACTTTTTCACAGGATTTATTGCTGCAATTAATGATTGGGCATGAATAATACACATATGAATACGATATACGCATATCGAATGCGTACGATATGCGTATATTGTATTCATACGACATACGCATATCGTACGCGTACGATATGCGTATACTGTATTCGTACGACATACGCATATCATATGCATACGATATGCGTATATTGTATTTGTGGATATACGCATATCGTACGCGTACGATATGCGTATAATGTATTCGTATGCGTACGATATGCGTATATTGTATTCGTACGACATATGCATATCGTACGCGTACGATATGCGTATTCTTCATGCCCATTATATGCATTTTTGATTGAGCATGCAATCATTAATTGCAGTAATAAACCCATGAAATACACTTTCTTGATCCTCATTTGTGCTTTAC
The DNA here is from genome assembly GCA_951802425.1 of Clavaria fumosa. Classification (NCBI taxonomy): domain Eukaryota; kingdom Fungi; phylum Basidiomycota; class Agaricomycetes; order Agaricales; family Clavariaceae; genus Clavaria; species Clavaria fumosa. The sequence continues at coordinate 5,045,006 of OX637794.1, read as the reverse complement.
TCAAATATCTTCCACAGGAACAATCCAACAATCTCCCTGACATATCCTGAATTGGAGAAATTGGACTATGAAGTTAGACATCAGTGGTCGGAATTTGTTCGGGGCGCTCCCATCTCATGGAAAGCTGATAAGTGGATGACTTCCCGGTCACCTGTTGGGGTCATTGCAGCATATGGTCAAAACCTCCCTTTGCCCAGTGGTCATCCCTCTCCTTTTGACATTGCCTCTTGGGACGAGACAAGAGACTTCTCAAAAGCAAAGTTTGTTTCACTGGCAGTGGCCACACATTTGGAGTATGTGCTTTTTGTATCATTGATCATACTTCCTAATTGAATCCTCTAGATTCCGTCATGTTGTCAAATGGGACCCTTTGCCTCTCCACACTGTCTTAGAGGGTGGTGATCCACTATATGACAGCCCAGACAACCTCGTCCGCTCAGAAGTTGATTTGGAAACCCTTCCTCTTCTTGACGAGAATGGCCTTGAAGTCAATGTCTACAATGAAGATGGTTATCGCATCCCTCGCCGTAGGCCAGGCATTCGACGCTCAACTCCATCTTGTGGTATTCTCCTTGACTTGGCTACAGCACACAACCTGTTCTATGCTCCCCATGACTCTGACACTGAGCATGATGATGAGCATGACGAAACTCCACTCAAACTCACTGTCTATCCTCAAGCATTCACAAAGCAATATGGTCATCTCCAGTCCAACAAACCTCCAGCAGGATTTGCATCCCTGCTAAAGTCAATGAATCACAACCTCAGACAGAATAATGACCAAGATGCCATTCGAGTTGTTGCATTTCAGGCCTATAATCATGTCCAACACAATTTAGCAGAGCGAGCAGGCCAACTAGAATTGGTCAAGGGACGTCTTACTGCAGCTTTGGCTGGTACACATGCAAGCACAACAGTCAACAAACGAAAGGCAAAGAAGATCCAAGACTTCGTCTCAGCCCATCTTCCCCATGATCGTGTGGCTGAGAAACTTGGCAAAAATGCCATTGCCCGTGCCTTGCGCTTGGAGCTGGTCATAACAATTGACATGGATGCACTTCAACCTGTCTTTCGTCGTGGAGGGTGAGAATGACTCTTCTCTTGCTCCCTGTCATGACTACTGACCCAAGTATAGTGTAATCTTAGGCCGAGTTATACGACCCCTGGCTAGGCACTGGACACATCCTTCTGTTCTTGACATTGTCAAGGACAGCATGAAAATCTTTCAACCTCATGTGAGCAATTTGCATCAATTTGATATCAAACTATTTATCCTCATATCTTTCTTCAGGTCTTTCCTAACATATATCTCTGGACATCTTACCCTCTGGTTGCATCACTCATAAACCTGTGGACTTCTCAGAAAGATCGTGTTGCCAGTGACATTCCAGTCTCGCCTTATGTGATTGAGATAGTGGCAGCACTTGAGCGTGCACTTGCATTTGCCTACACAGGAGACGCCCGAGTCATTACAAAGGATCTTATGGGCCCTATTGGTTTGAGGAAAAGCTTGGTTGAACAAGGGCTTCCTGCAATTATCACTGCTGTCAAACTGGATACTTCCCTTGCCATGCATTTCATTCACAATGCTCCACTATGGCCTCATGCAGAGGGTGGTTGCCCTGCCACTGCTTCAAAATGTGGTCAGAGTTTGACCTATGGAAATGACCATTGGATGGTATGTTTCCCATTTGTCTTCCTTGTATTACTCACTCACTTGTCAACATCAAGAAATACTTTGCAGATTTTCGCATCAGCCACGTTCTCTATGCCATCCCAGAACAATTATTTCCAAAGGCTGATCCAGACATTCGTCCATCCTATGTTGTTGGCCACCTTGCTTTGGAGGTATATCACAAAGATGTTGTCCAGCTGGTCTCCACTGGTGCCTCTGAGAGAATCAAGGCTCTTCAAGACAGTGAAGATGAAGATGCTGCCTTACAAGCTCAGGCCTTGAAAAAAGATCTCAAGACTTGGGAGAAAACCAAGCAACCACTCGCCTATAACAATGGAGTTGCCCTCATTCGTGTGGTGGCTGATAGAAATGGAGTTGACCTGCCCAAAGCATCTGTTGACCACCTTGACCTCACTGGGTTTTGTCACGACTTAGTAAAGATTGCTGACAAACCACGGGTCACTGGGCTCCCATTCATTCCAAAGGGCAATTTCCAACATATTCTACCATCTGCCCTGAACAAACTTTTTTCATTGGCTGCTCGACTTGGCATTAACAAGATCGCCCATGCACAAGATGTTTTGCAACATTGTCTTCTTGCCATGCAAATCCACATGCTTCCATGGAGTCCCCCTGCTACTGGTGCCCAAGGACGTCCTGGGCGCAACCCAGTTTGGAATGCATGGACAACATTTGGTGCACCTTCATCACATCCAAAACTAGTCTCCAAAGCACTGCGGCCATCTGAGGCACGCACATCAGCAATGCAACAAGCTATTGAAAACAAACGAAATGCAGATATGAATGCTCCTTGGTCTGCCTCTGCTTACACTGTGCAGGAACTCAAGTCCATTCTCAACCGGAGGACACTTCCCACTGATTTCACTCTGCCACCATTCTCCAGCAGCCCTTCCGCACTTTATGTGAAGGAGACCTACCAGCATGTTATGGCCTCTCTTGACTTCAGTCAACCCCTTCATCACCTTGCCCTCCTCATGGCCATCATATTTTCAAGGCTGTGTCCAAATGTTTTCACTGAACAGCCTGAGCACATCAGCCATGAAATGGGATTTTCATATGAAAGTGCTCAGGCATATCTCAATACTCTGCCATGGACAAATCGTCTTCAAAGTGGAAAAAGGGGGAATACACAACGTGACTTGTACATCACCACAGTCACTGTTTTCATCATTGCCTTGTATGACACTACCAGTCCTCTGCAAAAGTATTACCAGAAGACAGGCAAATTGGGCAGTCATTGGACTGACAAACACAGTGAGTTTTATTGATTTCATATCAGATGTAAAACTTAGCAGTCATCAGATTCAAAAGGCATCAATGCTCTGAATATGGTACGGATTGGTGCATTCAAAGGGAAGGGTCATATCCTCTTCACTGCAGCACGGTTTGGGAAGAATTACACACTGCACAACAGTGCAGACATCAACAGCTTGTATCACAAGCTGGTTTACCATCTCTCTTCCCCTCCATATGGTCCTTTCAGTGCACTTGCCATGATACTCGGAACCAGGCAAGCCAAGATCCTTGCACAAAACAATGAATGCCTCCTTCCCCCATGCTTCAAAAACGAGCAAGACACACAGAACCATGCATCATCATCCAAACGAAAGATCACCCCTTCCTTGCTGGACTTGGCTGATGACATTGGGCCTAGTTCATCACAAATGCCCAATGCAAAGCGACCTCATCTGTCTACAAAGCCTTCAATGTATCAACAGGGCAAAGGAAAATCTAGGGCACAGGATTATGGTGAATCTGACCCAGACTCTGATGTTAGCATGACTGGTTATGACAACTACTACTACGATGGAGAACTTAGTTAAGTGCTATTAGGTGGATATACAATTTATCAATATGCTTTTTCAACCTTAGTAGTAACTAATCAGGATACACATATTGTATGCATATGATATGCACACATTGTCTAGTCCAGAATTATGCATATGATATACACAAATAATGTATGCATAAGTAAATGCAATATATTGTCTAGACTAGACAATATATAATTGCTTGCATAATATGTATGAACATCAGAATGTATGCTGATGTTCATACCTATCAAGTAAGCCAACCAGATGTGTATAGTGTCTACATTACATTGCATTTGCTTGCTGTATGCAAACATTATTCATGTATATCATATGCATATTTCCAGACTAGACAACATATACATATCACTTGCATATGATATGTGTACATCATGTGTACATGCAAACGATGTACGCATATCGTATGCGTACGATATGCGTGCATTGTCTGCATATCATATGTACGCATATCGTACGCATACGATATGCGCATGTTGGCTGTTCCAATGCATACAAACACTTGTATGCCATAGAATTTTTGTTAAGTTATTACTAACCATAACCAACAAGTCACAAGGTATTCATTGATCATGAAGATCACTGTACAAGTTTCACAAAAACAAGACAAAGCACACTATGCAGCTGTGGAAAATTCCAACTCATCCTCATCTGGATCCTCAACTTCTGATTCGACACCTTGCAGGGATGAGAGGTCATGACGGTGACGCTTTGATGCGAAAGTCGGTGCTGTGAGTGATTTAGCTTCATATATATATGTGTAGAATTATATATTCACGACTGAATGAAGGGCGACGTTTGGCTAAGTGAAACATGTATTAGAAATGGAAGATGGATGGAACGAAAGACGAACATGGACCATCATCTGCGACAGCACTGCTTGATGCTGCTACTGCATGAGTTTTTTAGCAGGCTTTCAGAATGTTTATTGTGGATGACTTACCCATTGCTCGAGTTACAACCTTCTTCACAGGTGCTGCAGGAGGTTCAGAGGGCCTGGATTGAGAGCCTAATTTCACAAGTCAGGATGCTGATAAAGGAGACAACAAATCCCATACGAGTGGAGTGAGAAGGCAAAGGGGTCAATGGACTTGGGGTAGAAAACGGCTTTGGCGGAGCATTATTCCCCTTGCCTGCAATAACCAAAGGGTCAGCAAATTATGCATAATGTACCAATAAACACACATACCTCCTGTTTCTCCTTCCGCTCCCTTGGCTGTAGTAAGCAACAAGTGAGAATGAATGGATATTGTCCATGTACGATATGCGTACCTTTGGAACCTTCGGTCTCTTGAACGTTATCTTTTGTGCTTCGCTCAAGACTTGCCTTTGCCTTCACCTTTTTGGCCTCTTTCGCGCGTGCAGCTTCTTGCTTCTGCTTGTTCAAAGTAACAAGGGCTGCCGCCTCCTTCTGCCTCTTCAGAGATGCTATATAGTCATCATCGCTACCACCCTGGGGTGGTTCATCGTCATCACTCTCAGAGTTACTTTCCTCAGCGTCATCTTCAGAAGGGCTGGCGGCTGCAGGTCCAGTTGTTGGGGTGACCTCGTTAAACTCTAGTTGGATGTCAGCACACTCAACTCCGACCAATCAATAACCTTACCATATGTGTACAACTTGTCCAGCATCGATTTGGGCAACAAGTATTTATCTTGCTGCACTGACTTGTCCAAGTTAGGGTTGTATAGCTCTGATGAGGTCTTGCGGAATCGAAGTCGACCTGCATTTGCTGAGAGTGCCTGATCCATTCATTTAGAGTTGAATCATTGATAATGAGTAATAAAATGAAAGAGTTCGTACGTCGATCAAGTGATCCAACGCGTCCCACACATTCTCCTCCATCTGCGTCCCCTGCTTCGGGTCCCACTTCGCTACTGCCATCTCCTCAACATGTTTGATGAGCTTCTCCATTTCTGTGTGGTCTTTGGCAACCGCCCCATGACCATCAGAAGCCTCCAAGCGCGCCGCAATAGTTTCGACATTGAGGATTACCTTCGGGAGTTTCGTGATATCCGCGACCTCAATCCCATCCTTAAATTTCCACTCGTAGACTCGCTTCTTCCCGCGCATTACACCATCCGTTTCAGCTGCCAGAACTTCACAAATCCTCATGCGCAAGTGCCCAGCTGACGTTTGAGTGATGATCCGCTCATGGTGAGCTTTCTGATGCAGTCTTGCAACAAACGCACACCTCGCTACTAGTTTGGAGTCACGGGAGCGGGAGCGGGAGTCGACACTTTGCCATGGGAAGGTCGTTGCTGTAACCACATTCGCCGCACAATTCTTGAGGGTGGAAAGTGTTGTCGCATCCTTCATCGCAAGTACCAGCTGGTCAGCGAGCTTGTTGACCTCGTCTAGGAGATCCTCCTTTGGCACCATTTTTGTCATTTTCTCGAATGCTTTGTTGTCAGGCTCGTCGTCAAAAAATGCATCAACGTCTTGTTTCGAAATTTTCCCTGAAGTCAAACGGCTACTCTTGCGGCTGCACAGTTCGATTTGAAGATCGACAAGCTCCACCGCGCGTGAAGCACACAGAATTTCAAACACCTATTATACATACACATTGAATATTTTCCTTTATTCCTTAAATGTAGTAGTTACTTACTTGTTCAGTTGCTTTCTCTTTAGAGACAATCCTCTCATCTTTTTCAATCGCTGTTCTAATAATGCTTGTTGCATCATTCCACCGGGTTTCACCTCGTTGGAGCAGAGGGTATCCCCAAAGCGGCTCGAACCATGTCGCAACCTGGGTCATAAGTCATTTAGTAAATCTACTAATACTCAAATTTAAACTCACTTCGTTGACGGCCTTACCAATGCGAGCGAAGGACTCAGCCAGCATAACGACGACTGACTCCGTGACAATCGGAAATGGAACCTGCGTGTCGTCTTGCTGGAACATCATCCAGCGAAGCTTTGCCTTTGCTGACTCCAAGAGCACATGGCTAGCCCGGTGTTCCTCAAGGCTCCGTATCACTGACCTCATATATACGTTCAACCGTCCTGAGTATTCTTCTGTAGGAATTCCGATCAACATGCGGCATCCACTGAAGGCTTGTCCTGCAGCTTTATCGATATCCTGAAGTAAGGTGGCAGAGAAGAACGTGACATCGGGATTGAGCACGTCAAGAAGCCCATTTAATTGTTCGGTTCGCTCTTTGACTTCCTCTGCGCTCATTTTCCCCAGGGAAATCTTGCGCGCAAGTGCGTCGATATCTTTCAAGGAAGGAAATTGTGTTTCGGACGTCAATATATTGAGTGTCCTTGTCCCATACGTCGCAATGAGATGCGAAATTAGCTGATATTTTAATGTCAAATAATGAACTGTAAAAATAAAATGTACCACTCACCGCACCAGCCCCATGTTGCCCAATAATTGTTTTCTTGAGCCATAACGGTTGGAAGAGCTTAGTTCGGCACCAATACACGTTAAACTGCCAAAGGCCCACAAGCATTTCAATAATTCCAGAATTGCAAAGGATATCTGTATAGACATGTCCACGGTCCTTTGCAGTATTGTAGGCTTTAAGGCGAAGCGTATCGAGATTCAGAACATCGGAGAGGTCATCAGCCATATCGCGGATGAGGCTGGTGAAATATTCGCCAGTTGTCTCAGCGTAGTGATGGAGCGAGTCGTTTTTCGAGAGGATCTTTGCGATTCTCGAATTATTCTCCGTAGCAACGTCTAAAAAATTATATTTCAGATTTCATGAATCAATAAGTAGTAGACACACCATAGTCATAAATCGCCAAAGCCCATTTACCCAATATCGCCAACTCCCCTTTGAGAGCTTGGAGTTCTGCCCCAAGGTTGGCCAGGAATTCGTCATCGATGTCACTCTTGCTGCTTTTGCGGGCGGTGTAAGTCGTATGCTCTTTGGTCAACTTTTCCTTGCGATGTTCGAGCCTCTCTCTGAATAACTCCAGGGCTCTGAAGCGATGCTGCCCGCCAGCACCGTAGATGGTCTTCATATCCGCGTTTTCGGTCCAGATAATATCGGGGAGACCAAGTCCTCCAGAACCAATCGTCGTCACTAGAACTGAAGTATCGACCCAACTACGCGGTACAACGAGCGTAATGACGTATTTCGGGTGGAAGCGTTGAATTCCGTGCTTAAGAAACGATTCTTCTATTTTCTTGGCCTGAGATATGACCAATGGGCGTTTGTTCCAGCGTTGCCAAACAGGGTTCAGCTTGAAAATATCAGCTTTTCCAAACCCAAGGAGTGCACGATCGCACAATTCAAGTTCCTCTTGAACTTTACGTGATACGACATCCTCTGACTCGGTGTTGATGAGCAGTTGTTCGTTTGGCTGCTAAAGGTTATCAAACCTATCACAGTAGATGATTCAGGACTCACTTGAGACGACAGAACAGTAGGAGTTGTTGCCATGCCTGATATTCGAAGGATGAGGAACAGTTGACTACCCTTGATCGATGGCGAGGATCACGATGAAATCACATGATTGATTGGCACATGATCATTAAACAAATATAGACAATGCATCTCATTTGCACTTGATATGCACAAAGTATATCATATGTATGACATCTGGAGTAGAAAATGCATGTGTATGACATGCATATGATTTTGTACGCATATCGTACGCATACGATATGCGTACGATGTCTGCATATCACATGCACGCATATCGTACGCGTACGATATGCGTGCATGTGAGATGCACACAATACAAGCATATAGTACGCATACGATGTCTGCATCTCATATGCACGCATATCGTATGCGTACGATATGCGTACGATGTCTGCATATCACATGCACGCATATCATACGCGTACAATATGCGTACATATGATATGCAGACATCATATGCATACTATATGCTTGTATTGTGTGCATCTCACATGCACGCATATCGTACGCGTACGATATGCGTACGATGTCTGCATATCACATGTACGCATATCGTATGCATACGATATGCGTGCATATGAGATGCACACAATACAAGCATATAGTACGCATACGATGTCTGCATATCATATGTACGCATATCGTACGCGTACGATATGCGTGCATGTGATATGCAGACATCGTACGCATATCGTACGCGTACGATATGCGTGCATATGAGATGCAGACAACGCAGGCATATCGTACGCATACGATATGCAGACATCGTATGCATATCGTATGCGTACGATATGCGTGCATATGAGATGTAGACATTGTATGCGTACGATATGCCTGCGTTGTCTGCATATCACATGTACGCATATCGTATGCGTACGATATGCGTGCATATGAGATGTAGACATTGTATGCGTACGATATGCCTGTGTTGTCTGCATCTCATATGCACGCATATCGTACGCGTACGATATGCGTACGATGTCTACATATCACATGCACGCATATCGTACGCGTACGATATGCGTGCATACAATGTCTACATATCATATGCACGCATATCGTATGCGTACGATATGCGTACGATGTCTGATGGCTGGCATAGTCATCAATTCTCGAAATCTATCTTGTGCCGGAGTGGGTGCACAGCCACAATTACCTAATTAGTCCACTCACATCCCATACTCCCCATACATGGTGTTTTGGCTTCCACAGCATGATTCAAGCTTCGTTTTGGTGAGACAAAATGTTCCTATAATATATTTGAGACAATCCCTCAAGATAGAATTTTTTAATTTGGCCTCATTGTTGAGATATGGCATGTACATGGGGCATATCTCAAGAATGAAGCAAATTAAAAATCGAGCTTGAAGGATTTGCTTAAATAATTATTTGGAACACTTTTTATACTCAAAGTTTTTTTTTGTATCTGGTCTGTAGAAGGCAGAACACCAGGTAGTGGAAAGTGGGTCAGTAATGTGCCGCTTTGCATGCATCACGTGATTTTGGCTGACACTGCTGGGTCCCACACATTGACTAAAGTGGAATGTGAAATATGTGACAGTGTCACGCAAATGGACACATAAATGTCCCATTAACTGGACATGACATGTGGTGCTGCAAATGGACACCTAGTTTTACGTTGTGACACCAGTCAATTTATGCATATCATATGCAATGTTACAGTTGATGCTTACTTAAGCATCCATTCGTCATCTACTCCACACTAGGTAGACTGCATTCACAATTCACAAACAGTTACATCACATGATGAAACTGATTTATGCATGACAAATGATGTATTTCACTCAGCATATGCTCTCACAGCAATTTAATTAAAATATTGCTTCAGAGGTCAATAGGTAATTGTCTTGTACACAATCCCATGTCATTATAATTCCAGATTTCAACAAATTGAAGGACAAGGACAAGAAGCATTTGCAAGGAAGAGGAAAGGCTGGAAACTCACACAACATGCAGCGTGAGTTGCCCAGTAACAGAGGGGTGGAGCATTTCCTTCTGTGCAGTCAGGGCACCATGCCAAAGCATGTAAGCCTTCACAAGCTCTTCCATCAGACTTTGGAAGAGCTCAGTACACTGCTTGGTTTGATCTCAGTGAGTACAGTGATCCTTCACATATTTTGCACTGATCAATCAGTCAGCTTCATTTGAAGGGTGACAAAGGATATGGATAACACACTGATGAGCCAATAAATCATCCTGATGCTGAATTGCCAGAAACTCACCCCCTGCATGGCTTATATCTATAGTGTCAGCCCCATCAACACATCTTTGGCTGTCTGCCAGTCATCCTCTTGGTTGGCAGGCTCTTCTCTTACATCTGCAATGGCATGGTGTTGAGCTGGAGTCATCTCTGGATGTGACCTAAATTAGTTGAAGACCAGTAGAATTACAGTAACATACCAGTGAGGCATGCTCAGTGATTTGCCACAGATGCTGCCTTGTGTGAGGAGATTCTTGAAGGCCCAAAACTCCTCAGGAATGTAATACATTGCCCAGAGGCATTATGTTGGCTGCTGTAGTACTTGGCTTGCTTAGAGGAGCCTGAGGCACGATTGCCACATTGAGTTCAAGAGAGAGTCATGCTTGTGCAATGCACCATTGCACTGTGTCACAGTTTAGTGCCAGTGTGATCTCAATGCCTTCATACAGTCACATACACTGTGTCCCTAAATTTCAGAAATATTTGCTACTGTCCTGCTGTCCAAGTCCTAGATGTATCACTCATTGTTTATGCAGTATTGCTACAGTATTACAAGAGCATATCATGACAGCACACTGGCATGAATTGCTGTGATTGACACACATTGTAAGCACTGCAAATTGTTGAGGTTAGTATAGTAGGCTACTGACACAGGAGCAGTAATAGCAGTTGGTTAGGCACTAAGTACAGGTTCATAACTCATCCCTCAACAGAGTAGGATTTGTGCTGAGGCAGCAATGACACATACATGCTGGCATATATGCCAGGGCATTCCCCACAAATCACTACCCAGAAATCATTCTTGACATCCAGGGTTTGCGCAAGCACCTTGGGTGGGCCAACAAGTCCTTTGGCCTTCCCATAGTTCCACACTGCCTGTGCCTCATTGAGTGTCTTGTAGCCCCTGAAGTTTGGATTAGGGAACCCACTCACTGATGCTTGAACAGTCAACCTGAATTAGCATTCTTTATAAGTATCTTGGGCATGGTAGATTGTTAGTACCAACCAGTCAGTAAACACGCCAGTTGTGTGACCATTAAGCACAGTATAAGCATGGAATCTTCACTTTCCAGGTGATGAGGGAGGCTTGGGCATCTCCAAGAGAAACTTCTCAGTTGCAGCTACAAAAAGGTCTGCAAAATCAGTGTTGGGGATGGTGAGTGAAGACAGAGGCAGAACAAAGGATTCAATGGATGGCAATATTGGGACTCCAGGGCTGGGTGGAGATGAAGGCCTTGTGGTTGACTTCACCATTTGTAGGCCAGTTGGAGCCACTCGGTCTGGGAAGGAGTTGAGTATGTGATAATTACTCTAGAAAACACTTACCTTTCTTCTGTGTCATCAAGCTTAAGATTTGGCAGACTTGCAGACAAGGGAAAGGTGAGCAGGGTGAACCACATGTGACACAAATCTGGCAAGTGACCTGCCAAAACAGTGAAAGCCATGATTAATGAATGCTGGCAGAAGGCCAGTCTTCTCTGTGGGCATTGAGATAGCTTTCAGCACTTGCATATTGAATAGCATGCAAGAGACTTACAACTTGGGCTTTTTATAGTGGAAAACTGTCTGAAGGATTTGCCTCAACAGTGTGCTTCACTTCTACATTCAGGCACATGGGATTCTTCCACCTACCACCATTCACAGAAAAGAAAAAGCATGGCTGCCATTAGATTTCCTCACACACTCTCTGAGGCAACTACATGGGCTGAGAGAGACCCTACAAAGGACCATCTTCCTATCCACTCCCAGCCTCAACTGACAGATGTTGAAAGAGCAACCAAAAAACTTGCTGCCAAACAGGCAAAAGCAAAGCAGATGAGACTTATGAAAGCTGTGGATGAATATCTCCAGGAGAAGGCCACAAAGCTAGAAAAACTCACCTGTGACCATGGTGTCAAGGTAGAATGGATCATTCAGATCAGCGAAGCATGAACCAAGTTCATGAAGTTGTGTGCACCAACTCTACCTAATGCTCTTGCACATTTCAAAGCCCTGGAGATTAATGAAGGTGAGTTTAACATGACTTTGTCTCACCAGAGTGAGTACTAGGCCTGCCTGTCAGTGAAAAATTGAGGCTAACAGAGCTCAAAAAGTTAGTTGAGAGTGATGATAATTTGCAAAATCTTTCCAAGGAGAAAGAGGAGGAATTTGTTATGGATCTGGTACTGGATGCAGTCAGAAATGAGTCACTGAGAGTCAGGATGACTCAGACAGGTCCTCAATTCCTTATGCAGTTGGTCTACAGGACTAGTAGATCCTCCAGTTCCATACCTTCCTGCTAAGAGTATTGAAACCAACACTGCTAGCAAGGCATTGCTTTGGGCAGATATTATTATTAGTTAGTAACCTAAGTGACAACATCCCATGGGCTTAGCCATTGACCCCCATGGTCTGCCTCAACCTGGTATCACTCCGCAGATTGATACCATGGTGCAATGACTGACCACTCCATAGGTATTGCACACTTAAGCCAAATCAATGTAGATAGGTCAAAATGGATCAGCGAATAACTAGCTAACCAGACATGGGGGAAACAAGCTAAAGAGTTCATGAGATTTTCCTGGTCCTGTAGACCATTCTACCTCTATAAACCTCTGCCTAATTCTCAGTAATTGGCTAGCTATTCACTACTTACTCTGATGAATACACTGGTACATTGTACAGTGGAACACCTTGTACCCTATACCAAAATATTCATAACTCACTCAATACATACCATGCCAAGGGGAGCCAGCTCATCCAAAGCCTGGGTACCTTGGGTACCCAGATCACTTGACTAGACTAAGTCCTTAGTTGGCAGATACTACATTTAGCTTAACTAGACCCTGTCCTTAGTTTAGCTAAATATGTCCTTAGCTCTGTGGGGAGCTAGACTCAGACTTAGCCCTCTTGGAGATAGTGCAATCGATGTATGGGTAGGTAATGATGCCTAGAACACGAAGTTCTGTTAGCTATTTATACTCAAATTCACATATATACTACATTTGGAAGAATACAGCATAGCTCCTTAACTAGTAATCCTAACATACTGTTTAAGGACTTTAAATTAAGGGGAATTCAGTGGCTTTACATATCAGGTAGGATCATAATTTTATCCTATCTCCTCGTTGAGATATTTCATGTCAAACATTCCAGCTTTTCTAAAAATAATCATATTGAGTCATACTGACTCGATATCGGCGATCTAATGCCGGGAGAATGTGGGGAGACACTCTGCAGTCACTCCAGATTGCTTCCACGACTTTCTAGACACTTCTACACCCAGATCATGACCTTATCTCATCTTTACCTTATTTACTCTCCTCTGTCTCATTCTGGAATAGCACAGAATTATTAATAGGACAGGATTCACACTCTACTAGACCTCATTCTAGTCCTAGTTGGGCTTAGCCAACTTCCCAGGCTAAGATAGGACAAGGGGAGGACTGCACATCCAATGGGCAAAGGTTGCAAAGCACACAACCTTCACTTGGAGGAGTACACCTAATTAGGCAAGGTGGGTGCTGATGACACGAAGCAACTCAGCCGCCGACAAGCCCGCTGGGCAGAGTATCTTTCCAGTTTCGATTATATTATTCATTATCGAGCAGGAAAGCTAGGCGCGAAGCCAGATGCCCCCACGCGACGACCCGACGTCTACCCGAAGAAATCCAACCAACCCGCGACCAATGCACAAAACAATAAGGTCGCGATACCACTGGAATTACTTCGAGCAGCCATCATCCTCAACGAAGAAGCCCTAATTTCACGAATTTGACACGCCCCTTGCGACTCTTACTTCTCAAAGAAATCACAGGGCGCTTCACAAGGTCACGACAAGGCATTCTCGCTCTTGCCTGATGGCTCACTACTACTTCGTAACGGTAAAATATACGTCCCTGATCACGACTCCCTCCGATTCGATATCTTATGCTCCAATCATGACCATAAACTACAAGGACATTCAGGTATAAGAAAGACAACCCAGCTAATAAACAGGTTGTTTTTCTGGCCAGGACTCCGAAAGGATGTAACCGTCTAAGTCCGTGGTTGTCACACCTGCACAGGGGCAAAACCTGTCCGGCACAAACCCTACGGACTCCTCAAGCCCTTGCTCATAGGCGAGCAACCTTGGTCTTCGATTTCGATGGACCATATCGAAGCCCTCCCCCTCTCCGCGACCTTTGACTTGATTCTCGTTGTCATCTGCCGACTTACGAAACAAGCAATTTTAATCTCCACCAACACTACCGACACCGCGAAAGAGTTAGCTCAACATTTTGTCACCCATGTCTTCTCAAAGCATGGGCTACCCGCGGATATAGTGTCGGATAGAGGAAGATTATTCGTTTCTAAGTTTTGGTCTTCATTATGTCAGGCTCTGGGTATTACTTCCAATCTCTCCACAGCCTATCATCCCGAGACCGACGGACAAACCAAACGAGTCAACCAGATCTTGGAGCAATATATACGAATCTATACGAACTACCAGCAGGACGACTGGACCCACCAACTTCCGCTTGCTGAGTTTGTATACAACAACACCCCCCACAGCGCGACTGGTGTCTCCCCGTTCTTCAGGAACAAGGGATACCACCCAAGACTCACGATTTCCCTCGAAGGGATACCCGTGCATGAAGCCCACATGGTCGCGACCAATCTCAAGACGCTCCATCAGCACTTACAAGATCAACTCAAGGTCGCGAATGAGGCCTACTCGCGCTTTGCGGACAGGAAGAGAGAGGTTACACCACACTGGAAAGAAGGAATGAAGGTGTGGTTAGACTTGCGGAATGTGAAGACGAAGAGACCGATGAAGAAATTGGACTCGAAACAAGCCGGACCTTTCCCCATACTCGCAAAAGTTTCGACTCACGCATATCGTCTCCAGTTACCGAAATTGATGCAAGAAATTCATGACGTTTTCCATGTTTCGTTACTTGAGAAGGTCTATGACGACGCTTTCCCCCAGCGGCAACAGCAACCCCCGCCCCCTATCGAGGTCGACGGCGAACAACATTATGAAGTCGCCGACATACTAGATTCTCGAAGGAGGGGTAGGAAAGTGCTTTACCTCGTACGATGGGAAGGTTACGGACCCGAGGACGACACCTGGGAACCAATAGAATCACTTTCCGGCTCGAAGGAACTCCTCAAGGACTTCCATGCGACCTACCCGAAAAAACCTCGCGCGACTCGTGCAACTCAATAATTTTCCTCACCTCTTTCTCATTTTTTCTTCACTTTCTCACTTCGGACTTCACAGCAATTCATATATACACAATAAAAATACAACAAGAAAATTTTTATCTACTGGTCGCGAGCTTTTTCCTTCCCCTTTCGTGACCTTTCTGCTCCTTCCCTGCCTTCCACACTCGCAACTTTTTCCTTTTCCCCCTTCTCCTCCTCTCCAGCCTCGGGAGCCTTCAACTCAAAACCCCAATTGTCCACCCTCAGAATATCCAACAGCTCCCTCCTCACGTGACGCTGCTCCTGCTCCACCCACTTTTCCACCCATGATGGGAGTTCTTTCAGCGACTTCATCAAGAGGTCTTCGTAGGCGAAGAAGACTGTCTCGAGGCCTCGCCATCCTCGAAAGCGAGCCTCGTGGAGCTCACCAACCATACTCCCGCATTGGTCACGTAATTCTAGAAACAAACCATTAGCTTATCATTAAGAATACGAAACTCGCAACCACTTACCTTGCAACTGCTCCCTCGACACCAACAACTCCTCCATCCTCTCCACAGTCGCGACTAATCCTATAAAACACTGAATTAAGTCATTTTATACTCGTGACCATTGACTTACCCTCCTTTTCCTTCTCCAATCCCTTCACCTCGCGGCGCGCCTCTCTCAACTTGGTTTCCTGGTCTGAGTAAACAAAGGAAATCAGTTTATAACGTGGTAAAACTAAACAATTACTTACCTTCCCACTCCCCATGGAGAGCCTCAAAATCTTTCTCCACCTCCTCCTTCTGCGCCGTCAACTCCGCGACCTTCACATCCAACCCCCTGGATGTGGATGCCTTCAGCGAATCCACCCGCACTTCCTGGACCTCTCTGCTTTTTCCTACAGATGCGCAAGTTCAGTAAAAAAGTTTCCGAGCATAAAGAAAACTCACCTTTTGCGCTTTTCTGTGCCTCCTCCAACTTGTGTTTTACCGCTGCCAACTCTCTTTCCAACTCCACTTCCTTGTTGGACTTCTCCACCCACAACGTCTTCTTCGAGGGCTCCGCGACCTGCTGTCTCAATGTCGCGAGTTCCCTCTCCATCTCCTCCCTCATTCCGGACTCTTGTGACGAGGTTGCCGCCTTTGTCCGCACCGTCATGGCGACCTGCTTCAATCTCTTCACCTCCTCCTCACTTTTTTTCAACCTCCCCTCCAGCCAGCGCTCCTTTGTCGCCCTTACATCCAACCGCCCTTGAAGGATCTTGACTTCTTCCTCACAGTCCATCACCTTCCAAAGCAGCCGCCCCTTCTCTCCCGGGGTTGCCAGAACCCACGCCTTCTCCGCATGAACCTTCGCAATGTTCGTTAGACGCACCGGCGCGTCTTCCTCCATCTCTGTTTCCTCCTCCGATGGACTCCCGACTCGCCTCTTCGACATCGAAGGACCCGGCATCGGCGACTGTGACCTTGCCCTCACTCGTTTTCCGCGCCCTGCTCGCATCGGGGTCCCCGGAATCAATAGGGCGGGAAGTTTTCCCCCCACTCGGCTTGCGACCTTGGGCGCCCCTGTGCCCCCCGTTTCTGGCCCGTCGATGTGTTTCAACGCCTCATCCACCCAGGCGTCATCCCACCCAAGCAATTGTCGCAATCCTGTAACACAACCATTAGAGAGGAATTGGAACGAGAATTATTACTACGCACCTTGCGCTCTACCTCGTTCCATTCCTTGTTCTCTTTTGCTGACCCGATCTTCTTCCATAATTTCAGGAAGTCTACGGGCGAAGGGTCAGTCCCACCCATAACGTTCTCCATTGACCTGCTAAGGCCCGCGACATCGTCCCTCGCCTTGTTGGGACTCGCGACATTGCTCTTCCTTTTGCGCCTTGCGACTTCTTCTCGGGAATGCGCACATTGCGCCTGTTCGGCCTTTTGACGGGTCAGCGTGTCTTCTAGGATCCCCAAGTTGATCCCGGGCTCCGTTGCGTCGAAAATGCGCATTTTGCGTGTGACCTCATTCTCGTCCTTGTTGGTTTCGGTTTCGTGTTGTTTGATGAAAGCAGAGACCATGGTGGTTGGACTTAGAGAAAAATTTCGGGTGTCGTGACTTGATCAACAAACATCGCGCTGACTAATCATCATGTGACCTCCACTCTCGCAGGGCTCGAGGCTTGAAGGGGGGGTAATGTCAGGACCCATTCATTTTTCCTTGCCCAAGTCGACTTCACCCACATCCACGAGCTTCCCGACGACCCTCTACAACCTTGCGAGTCCCTCTACACACTTCCGGGACCTGCTGTCTCCTTCCGGAAGCCTCTCCGACCTCCCCTGCGCTCACACGACACTCGCGACCACCATGCTGTACTCGCGACGCTTCCTATTACTTCACCCTACGCGCATACTTCACCCGGACCCACCAATCCTATGCGCGACACACCGATACGTGTCTACTTCCACCAGCACGTGACTTGCCGCGTGGCACCCCCGGCGCTACCACTGCCAGCACCAATATGTTACCAGCGTTACTCACGTGACTACCCGCCCATAGGTCACCTGCGTCACTAGCGTCACCCACGTGATCGCTCTTATGATCTCGCGACCTTAACACTCAAACACGCCACCAATGGTCAGCTGTATGAACACTTCAAATATGCGTCCCTTCTTCTCCTCAGTCGTCTATAATTACGTTACTTATGATCCGAGAATCCCTCCGTAGTTATAGCAACGTATATACTTATTTAACTAGGTTGCGACCCATGACAGGTCATCTTCGCAACCTTACCTATGCATACCTAACCCCTCGCGACCTTAGTAGAACATGCACCTAGTCACTTTATGACTAAACATACCCCGTACTACTATAGTCTTGTCGCCTGGCGACCTCTGTACTTTCCCTTTTTCGTTATACTCTCTGTACATATGTATATAAGGTCTCGCATGTACTTATGGTACTCCAGACTTGATATTGACACACATTGGTTTAAGCTTGAGGCTATTACGCCCTTTGAGCTTGGAACCATCATGATTGATAGGTCTTGTCTCTCTTGGTGACCACAAGATCGCCAAGACACACTCTACTCTGTTCTAACTCGCCCTCTACGCTCCTACAACTCGCGCAATCTAAGTATCCTCTCTTATTCGTCTTGGTACTGATCTCCGAACTCTATAGGTTCTCCTGTCAGTTGGCAAAGTCATCGCCTTCACCGAGACACTTCTCAACACTGTCGCGACTACCCGCGACCCTTCTATCATCATCTATTTCTTTCACTTCGTCCTTTTCCTTTCTCACGCTTTGTCGGTCGATCTCGCGACCTTCTCAGCATTACCAGTTTTCCCCACCTCGTCTATTCTCTCCTTCACGCTTCGTCGGTCAACTTCGCGACCCTCTCAGCGTTACCCATCTCCCTCTCCTCGTCAATTTCCTGCTCTACACTTCGTCTACTGACTTTGCAACCTCCCCAACGATGTCTTCCTCTTCTATACTTGTCTTTCTTTGCTCTTACATCTTCTCAGACGTCTTCGCGACCTTCCAGGACCGAGCATTCTCAACTGTGCTCAACAGTTGATTGGTCTTAGCGAGTTTCCAGCATAGGTCACCAACAAGTCGATCTCCGGCACTACTATCGAGACGGGACAGGCCCTAACAGCTTTGTCTGTACCTGTTGTTGCTATCTGCTAGAGCAGTGACACAAAATGTGTGACTGAAATTCTGCCTTCCACACACATTTCTGAGATTAACTTCAGTTAGAGGAATTTCTCAGAAAAATGTTTTAAACAAAATGTTGAAGATCAATTTTTTTTAAAGGCCTTGTTTTTGAGATAATATTATTATCTCAAGAACAAATAAAAATAAAAA
Source organism: Clavaria fumosa (assembly GCA_951802425.1). NCBI lineage: Eukaryota > Fungi > Basidiomycota > Agaricomycetes > Agaricales > Clavariaceae > Clavaria > Clavaria fumosa. The sequence continues at coordinate 5,025,874 of OX637794.1, read as the reverse complement.
AGTCTATCTTCAACATTCTTTTCTAAATAAATTTAGAAACATTTTGTCTCACTAAAATGAAGCCTCAAAATGTGTGTGGAAGCTGGAAAAGTCCTTGCAACATCTGGCAGCCAAGTGTGATGCAGTGATGAAGTCACACATTTCACATTGTCTGCAGATTGTTACTGCCTTCTCACAACTTCTCCTGCCAAAATTTAACTCTGTCCTGGCTCACAAATTGTCCTGCAGGTTGTGGTACGTCAAAAAACTAATTTACATGTTACTAAAAAATTCACCTCTGGGCCAGTGGTAAATTGACAGCATCAACAGTCATTAATTTCATCAATATCTTGAGCACATGTAAAGATGGCTTAATTTTACTTCAGCAATTTTAGTCTATGTTTAAAAAAACACTGTGTGTATAGCTTCAGAATTCATTGAGAAACAATTCTTGATGTTTTGTGTCACTCAAATGAGGGCTTTAGGTGCGGAGTTGATTACATAAGCATCACGCGATATTGTCACGTTCAAGTCACATGACTCTGCTGATAGTGAATATGTGATACACTAATCATGTGACAGGTCCCAATAGGACATCAATGCAGATGCCATCACTGTGCCACCACCTGTCAACTGTTGTGACTGCACCAAGGCCACTATGCTTCTTATGGACATTTTCTCCCACATTCCCTTCATTACCACTATTCCATCCCCTTGGAGACTGGGAAGGCACAACTTTGTACTTTACATTCTTATATAGACAGGACTCAGGTATATAAGCATAGTCAACCTCCATGTATACTCCCCAGTCTTTGATATTTTCTGAATCTCACCAAACTACTATGAGTCCGACCCTAGTCCATATAAAGAAACTCTTCATGACCTTTTTGCAACCTTATCAAGACTATTTGGTTTGACTGTGACGAATATACGTACAACACTGAATAATTGTATATGCATATCCTCTGCCCAAAAGATGTCCTCTTCCCAGAAGTATGCATATCGTACGTGAACGATATGCATACTTCTGGGCAGAGGATATGCGCACACACTCTGCTCAGAAGTACGCATATCGTTCGCGTACGATATGCGTACTTCTGAGCAGAGTGTGTGCGCATATCCTCTGCCCAGAAGTACGCATATCGTTCACGTACGATATGCGTACTTCTGGGAAGAGTGTATACGCATATCCTCTGCCCAGAAGTACGCATATCGTTCGCGTATGATATGCGTACTTCTGGGAAGAGTGTATACGCATATCCTCTGCTCAGAAGTACGCATATCGTTCACGTACGATATGCGTACTTCTGGGAAGAGGATATGTTGCTGTCTTCTGGGAAGAGTGTGTATGTATATCGTTCGCGTACGATATGCGTACTTCTGGGAAGAGTGTATACACATATCCTCTGCTCAGAAGTACGCATATCGTTCGCGTACGATATGCGTACTTCTGGGAAGAGTGTATACGCATATCCTCTGCTCAGAAGTACGCATATCGTTCGCGTACGATATGCGTACTTCTGAGCAGAGTGTGTGCGCATATCCTCTGCCCAGAAGTACGCATATCGTATGCGAACGATATACATACACACTCTTCCCAGAAGACAGCAACATATCCTCTTCCCAGAAGTACGCATATCGTACGTGAACAATATGCGTACTTCTGAGCAGAGGATATGCGTATACACTCTTCCCAGAAGTACGCATATCGTACGCGAACGATATGCGTACTTCTGGGCAGAGGATATGCGCACACACTCTGCTCAGAAGTACGCATATCGTTCGCGTACGATATGCATACTTCTGGGAAGAGTGTATATGCACACACTCTGCTCAGAAGTACGCATATTGTACGCGAACGATATACATACACACTCTTCCCAGAAGACAGCAACATATCCATATCATTCATGAGACCAAGACCTACTTATGCGTGGGAAATAGCTCATCTCCTTAGACTGTACTCAGACCTAACCTAACCCTAATTACGAAAATCTACTACAATGAGGTGAGTGGGCTGCTCATGTTCATCAGTCATTGCTTATGTGTGCCATACAGTGCCTAGGCTATGTCCATGCTGCTCATAGCAACCCACCTCCAGACCCTGTTCTTTTTTCCCTTCCCCAGGTAGTCCAGCACAATGCAGTTCTGCCTCCTCCCCTTCCTTGCCATGTGCTATCCACTCTATGCTGCTTGTCTTGTTCTTCTGTCTGGGAGTCTTGTGATTAACATAGACCCATGCTATTCACTTGGCTTATTTCATCTATGGCCTTATGGCCTCTGTGCATGTAAGATTGGTTTGTTGAGACCAGATATCCCTGAGTCACAAGTGCATTAGAACCCTGTTTATAGCAGTCATGCAGTCATAGTGACAGTAGTGGGACAGATGTGGCTGGTTAGCTAAGTATACAAGGAAACCCCTTCACCCCTAGAGTTGACCTTACAGTGCACCAATATTATTAATTGCCCTTACCATGCAATGGCAGTGAATGTCAAGATACCTCCAACCCAATAATAGCCTTAGTGGCATCAGGGAATTGGGAAAGGGACATACACAAGTACCAAAAGCATATGCCACCAGGTCATATACAGGTCATATGCAGGTCATATGCTTTTGGTACTTGTGTATGTCCCTTTCCCAATTCCCTGATGCCACTAAGGCTATTATTGGGTTGGAGGTATCTTGACATTCACTGCCATTGCATGGTAAGGGCAATTAATAATATTGGTGCACTGTAAGGTCAACTCTAGGGGTGAAGGGGTTTCCTTGTATACTTAGCTAACCAGCCACATCTGTCCCACTACTGTCACTATGACTGCATGACTGCTATAAACAGGGTTCTAATGCACTTGTGACTCAGGGATATCTGGTCTCAACAAACCAATCTTACATGCACAGAGGCCATAAGGCCATAGATGAAATAAGCCAAGTGAATAGCATGGGTCTATGTTAATCACAAGACTCCCAGACAGAAGAACAAGACAAGCAGCATAGAGTGGATAGCACATGGCAAGGAAGGGGAGGAGGCAGAACTGCATTGTGCTGGACTACCTGGGGAAGGGAAAAAAGAACAGGGTCTGGAGGTGGGTTGCTATGAGCAGCATGGACATAGCCTAGGCACTGTATGGCACACATAAGCAATGACTGATGAACATGAGCAGCCCACTCACCTCATTGGTGCTACACCACATGGCTTGCCTCACTTGCACCTCCTCACTTGTGCCACCTGCCTTACTCACCTTGCCTGTGCCACCCACTCACTCCACTCACACTGTCCACCCTCCATCCTACTTACACCACCTGTGCTACTCACTCTTAGCATGCCAAACCTAGGTCCTACATACCTACCAAGATCCAATGTAATGCAGGCTGGGACATCATACAGAAACAGGTAAGCCATGCCAGGAGGACCAGGACACCCACATCTCTCATAATGTACAAAGTAAGTTGACTGGATGTGTACCTCAAGGTGGGTGTCCAGGACTGCCATGCCCACATGACACACAAAGTTGACTAGATGTGAATGTCAAAGTGGGTGTCCTGGATGCCCCATCTCACAAAGTCAGTTAAGTTATGAGTTGAGTTTGTGTCAAAGCTTGAAAAGCATGTGTATCAAAGTGTGTGGCCCACAGCTATCAACACATGGGGGAGACACAATTGCTGAATGAAGAGAATGGGGAAGAGACAGGAGAGCAGACAATCATACAAGGGCAATGGTATGCTGGTACATGGGTGACTATCTGATGGTGCTACAGGGGCAACAGGGAGCACCTCAGATGGATGAGGGCTTGAATGGATGCTAGATGGAATGGAAGAAGAAGGCCCTCAGTTGGTAGTGGAAACAGGAAGGCATAACAATGTCATCCATGTGGACAAGAAATACTGATGAAATGTGAGGTGGCTCCTTGGGTCCAGGTTCAGATGGTCCAGTGAACCCAGAGGTAGATACAGGTGGCTCTGGGCCTCGACCCTCTGTGGTCTGAGTCCGATGCATGGTGCTGGGCCCCACTCTCATTCCTGTCAGGCACTTAGGCACCCATTTTGCCAATCCTCTTGGCCAGCAGGCACTGTGTGAGCCTGCCATTGTTCCTCTTGGCCAGCAGGCCCTGCCCCCACATGTGGGATGCTGCACCCCACTCTAGTGTCTTGTGCCTGCTGCAGCTGTGGTCCTTCAGCTCTGCATGCAGATGTTGCTCCCCACTCTGTGGGATTGTGCCCAGCCTCAGCTGTGGCCCCTCAGGTCCTGTGCTGAGATCTCTCACATTGCATGTGTCCCCACCAACTCTGTTGGCCAGCAGGCATTGCATATGCCCACCATTGGTCCTCCTGGCCAGCAGGCTCTGCTCCCATGCATGGACGTCACCTCCCACTATGGGACTTGTGCCTGGCCACAACTGCAGTCTTTCAGCTCCTGTGCTCAAGTGCTCCCCCCCCCCCCCCCCCCCCACTCTGTGGGTCCAGCTATGGATCTGTGGCCTAGCACCCAGCCCGAGTGCTCAGCCCAGCTGTGGCCCCTCAGGTCCTGTGCCTGGGTCTCTATATCATATACATGACTCCATCTGACCCTCTTGGCTGGACTTGTGTGCAGCTGTTGCTACACTCCTTCAGCTGATGTTCCCCATGTTGTGGGCTTATGCCCAGCCTCAGCTCCACAGACTTGTGCCCAGTGTCAGCTGCAGCCCCTTGAGTCCTCTGCCCAGCTGCAGCCATGGGTTGACCCCTCAGCTCCCCTCTCCCTTGGCTCCCCTCTCCCTCAGCTCCCATGTGCAGATGCCACTCTCTCTGTGGTCTTGCACCTGGCTGGGGCTGTGATCCCTCAGCTCCTATGCTCAGATGCAGCTCCCACTCTGTGGACTTGTGTCCAGCTGCAGCTGTGGTCCCTCACCCAAACTGGATGCTGCTTTCTCTCTGTGTGAGCATCTGTGGCTGTGATATTGTGCCTGGCTGCAGCCACAGTCCCTGGCTCCTGTGCAGGGATGCCATGGTGCACTTGAGGCTTCCTCCCTCTCTGTGGACTCACATGCAGCTGTGGCTGGGTCCCTGAGATCCTGCATTCAGATGCTGCTCCTCAGCCCCAGAACATGGCCACTGCTCCTCACTTCACCCTTCTGCAGCTGTGGCCCCTCAACTCCTGTACATGAATGGTCCCATGTAATTCAATAAATATCATTGCTAATTTAACCTGTCCCTCAGGCCCCTCACATGGGTGCTGCTTCCCCATTTCCACAGACTTGCACCTGTGGCTGCAGAGCCTCAGCTTGGGCAGATGGGTGCTGCTCCCCACTGCACAGTTTTGCATAGTGAGGACCAGAAGTGGAAACTTGGCATTTCTGCCTGGTCCTCCTGCCTTGGCCCACTGTGTGCTTCAGTCCAGTGCTCCTGCAGCTGTGGCTAATTGCACTAACACCTCAGTTGCCTGGATTTTGTCAGGACCCATTCATTTTTACCTTGCCCAAGCCAACTCTACCAACACCTACAAACCTCCCAATGGCCCTCTACAACCTCGTGAGCCCCTCTACACACTTCTGGAACCTGCCATCCCCTTCCGGGAGCCTCTCCAACCTACCCCACATTCACATGACACTCACAACCACCATGCCATACTTGTGACACCTCTCTCCACCTCACCCCATGCATATACTTCGCCCAGACCCACCATCTTGATGTGCATCATGCTGTTGCACATCCTCTTCAGCCAGCACATGACTTGCTGCATGGCACCCCGGTGCTACCACTACCAGCACTAATACATTACCAGCATCATCAGCATTACCAGTGTCACTGGCACTACCAGTGTCACTGATGCTACTGACACTACCAGTGCTACCAGTACCACCAGCACTATGACACCACCAGTGTTACTCATGTTACCAGCATTACTCACATGACCCCCTGCCCAAGGTCACCTGCATCACTAGCATCACCCATGTGACCCACCTCATGACACCACAACCTTAACACCCAAACACACCACCAACAGTCAGCTGCATTTACCTTTCAAATATGCTCTCCTTCTTGCCCCCAGTAGTCTATAACTATGATAGTTATGATCCGAGGATCCCCCCATAGTTATAGGATTATTTAACCAGGTCGCGACCCATGACAGGTCATCTTTGTGACCTTACTTATGTGTTTCTAACCCCTTGCAACCTTAGTACAACATGTGCCTAGTCACTTTACAATTAATCATACCCCATACTACTATAGTCTTGTCACCTGGTGACCTCTGTACTTTTCCTGATTAGTTACACTCTCTGTACACACATATATAAGTCTCACATGTACATATGGTACTGTAGACTTGATATTGACACACTTTGGTTTAAGCTTGAGGCTATTACACCCTTTGAGCTTGGGACCACTGCAATTGATAGGTCTTGTCTCACTTGGTGACCTTGACAACACCAAGACACACACTGCTCTCCTCTAAACTTGTCCTCCATGCTCATACAACTTGTGCACCTAAGTATTTCCTTTACTTCATCTTGGTACTGATTCTTCGAACCCTACAGGTTCTCTCATCAGTTGGCAAAGTCATTGCCTTCACCAATTCACTTCTTGACATCATTGCAACCACTTGCACCCCTTTTGACAACATCTCTTTCTCCCATCTCACCTATTTCCTTCTTTACACTTCATCAGTCAACTTCACAACCTTCTCAGCAATATCTGTTTCTCCCAACTCATCTATCTCTCTTTCTACACTTTGTTGGTTGACTTTGCGACCTTCTCAGCAATGTCTTCCCTCTCTCAACTCATCTTTTTCCCTCTTTATGCTTTGTCTACCAACTCCGCAACCTTTCCAGCAATGTCTCCCCTCTTCCAACTTGTCTTTTTCTGTTCTTACACTTCATCAGATGTCCTTGTGACCTTCTGGGACTGAGTATTCTTGATTGTGCTCAACAGTTGATTGGTCTTAATGAGTTTTCAGGATTGGTCACCAACAAATCGACTTATGGTGCTATTTGTGAGATGGGACAGGCCCTAACAGATTTCCAGTTTGTGCTGCCTCTGCGCCCCAGCTGCCTGGATCTGCAGCTCAAGCTGCCTCTGCATTTATTCAGGTTGGCAGCCCCCACCTTCATGTAGCCAGGCCTGCTGAAATATTCTGTCCATGCCACACACCCCATCTCTAATGGCAGTTCTAATAGCAGATAGAGGTTACTCTGAGCCAATCCTTGCAACATGCTTGGGGGCATCAAGGGCATTCAAGGTCATGAGCTTACCTGGACTTGTTGCTAGCCCCACATACACTTGTTGACATCCAAGGTCACATGCTCACAAACCTGTTAGTTTCATCCTGCTTCAAGATCTGGAAGGCAGAAGGCCCTCAGAACAAGGAGATGATGCTTCTGTGAGAGCCTGCACACTTGTGCGATGCCTGTGAGAGCCTGTGCGCCTGTGAGGGTATGTGTGCCTGCGCCTCCCCTGCGTGCCTGCGCCTCCCCTGCGCGCCTGCGTCTCGCCTGTGAGAGCCTGTGCACCTGTGAGAGCCTGCGCGCCTGTGAGGGTATGTGCGCCTGCGCCTCCCCTGCGCGCCTGCGCCTCTCCCCCATGCACCCCCCCTGTGCGCCTGCGCCTCCCCCTGCGAGCCTGCGGTGGTTGCTGATGATAGCAGGAGCATCTAGACTAACAGCACTGCTTGGCAGATGTCTTGATCAAGGTCAATTCATCATCTTATCTGATCCTGTTGACAGCAACAACAACCTTGAGTGCAAACTCATGCATGTTTTGGATGTGTCACATGATGGGGTTCCCCTTTGTGTAGGTCTCATGCAGATGTTTCCTAAGTGTTAGGTCCCCCACTGTGCTTTCTGAGTTCACAATCAGGCAACCATGCACACATCAAGGGGGGGTGTCATTGCTGGGTGCCTGCTGTGGACCATAGCAACTGGCTTGCAAGGTGTGTTTCATAGTGACTTAGTGACTGTGGTTGTCAATGAGGCACCAGCATGCATCACTGATGATGTACCAACAACTTGTCTTTTCTGGATGTAGCCTCCAAATATGGGATGACTGAGCCAATTTATATAAATTCCCTCTGAGGATCTGGTTGTTTGGTGTTGTATGGAATTGTGATGAACATCTGACTGGTGGAATGGAATGACTGAGCCATGGCTGCATGGTTTCCTGCCAGACATGGTTGGGCCATCCCTGGGAATCTGACTCCTTGTCAGTCTGTGGCCCAGTGGCCCATAAAATGTAGATAATCATGGCATGAAACCTCCTTGCTCATGTCTGATGTCCTCGCCACCTAGTGTCTTTTAGGGTACTTAATGGTCTATAGTACCTAGCCCCTTGAACAAGCAGTTCAGCACCTTATGCATCTCTTCAATCATTCCCTATGCTCTCTCTTAGTCCTCTACCTATTATGTACTACTTACCCATGTAGACTTACTCCCAATGACTTAAGCTATGGAAAGTGGTACTAGGACAGAAAGAAATGGCTCTACAGTAGGAAAAAAGAACCACACAAACAAATGGTCTTTATCATTGAATTTCCACTGCCTTGTTAGTCTTATATGCATAAAGGCAGAAGGAAATAACTGTTATTTACTCCCTCAAGCTGGTTTTACTACTGTTTAGGCCACATGCTACATAGGGCTAGTACAATTAATTATGACTAGTCTGGGGGAGATAAGAGGAAGCAGAGGAAGTATTGACAAGATAATGGTGCAATTAAAGCCAGGAACATTGCAGAATGTCATGGAATGTCATAGAAGTGATCGGGGTGATTGTGGGGTCCTTCCCCACAATCCCTGATGACTGGGACTCAAGAAATGAGTCATCATGACTCATTTTGATTATTTTTAGAATATGTAGAACCTTCAAGAAGGAATATCTCAATGAGGACATGGGATATAATTATGATCTTACCTGATATGTAACACCACAACAGTTGATTAGTCTTAGTGAGTTTACAGGACTGGTCACCATCAAATCAACCTTCAGTGTTATTTATGAGACAGGACAGGCCTTAACACGAATGATGACCAATGATGGCAGCAGTGGCTGATGATGACAATGACACACTGGCAGCTAATGATGACAACAACACACCAGCAGCCAATGATGATGACCAATGACAATGACACACTGGAAGCCAACAATGGACACTAGAAGCCAACAATAACAACAACAATGCACCAGCAGCCAACAACAATGACTGATGACAGCAGCAGCAGCTGATGATGATGATGCACCAGCAGCTAACAACAACAATGGCACACCAGCAGCCTCCAATATTATGTATGATATTATGTATGATATACCATGGCACAATCCCTTCATCTGGCACATGACATGCCACATAGATACATTAGTCTTATTCACATTACTAGCATTACTCATGGTCACAAGCATCACCATGTGACCCACTTCATGATGTGACAACATCAATATATATGCAGCCATCAGTCAGCTGCATATGTTCTTCTAAACAGCACTAATAACTACTTCACAGCTACCATATTTCAATTTTTGCTGGAAGACCCCCAGGAACCCTAAATGAATTTTTGGGGTGAAAAAAAAGTTTTGAGGGAAAGCACCAAATGAGAGTAAACATCATCAAAGACATAATGAGGACTAAAAGAGGGGACTTTTTTGTTTGGGAATATTTCATGTGGGGTCCTTGTCAGGGTGCCACTGCTAAGTACAAACTTGTGTGAGGACTGTGAGAACTGGATTCTGACTGTATGCTGGAATTGTTGCTTTTTGGGTGATGGGAGGGGAGAGAGAGGGATGGAATATGATAGGTATGGGATGGCTCAGTATAGCATTGCTTTTGTTTTGGAATCCTATGGTTAGTTTTGATAAACAGGAGAATTTGACTGGTTTGGTCAGCAGCTTTGGCATGCATTGGGAAATGAGTTTGGGAAAAATGTAAATCATGGAAATTGAAGATTAGAGGGGTAGATATAGGCACACAAAATTTCAAAAGATTAGCTTGAGTGGTTAGCTTGCAGTGAAAGAAAGTGCAGATGCTCCATCTGCACAAGGACTATGCTATTAGGATAGGAGCAACAAGGGACCATTCGCAGAAAAACAGTTTGGTCTACCTCAGTATTGGGTGTAGGGGCTATGTATGGCCAGGGGAAGACATGGGAAACCTGCTGCCCAGCAGGGTTTATGTCTAAAAGATTTAGCCTCGCCCAGTTTAGTTATAAAACTTGGGACTGGGAGGTTGTATGTATATTACACATATACTGTATAATGCATTTCTTACATTGTATACATGTCACATCATACACACATGATATGTATACATTCTAGACCCAAGAATGCAATATGCATGGGAAAAGCATGAATTGTACAGACTGAAGCCAAGCCTAACTTAACAGGAATTATGAAGAACCTCTATAATACAATCCCAAAAACTAACTAACACTACCAAAAAAACTAATCCAAACACCCACCAAAAAAACATTAAAATAACTTACTAACCCCTCACAACCCACCTTAAGAAATGCAAGTTACATGTCATTCCCACATCTGGTTTTGATTCTTTCCATTTTCTGATGAGGCCTATTTCTACTCCCTGCCTTCCAAGCACTTGTTCTCCTTCCCCTTTGCCACTGTAGTCCAACACAACTCAAATCTGCCTCCAGGGTGGATGGCACACGTAGGCTGAGCAGGGTAGATAGTTTTTTGGCTATGCTTGGTCCAGATCACATACAGTTACCCAACCCAACATGTGTAATATTTTGCATACCAAGGCAAACTCTGCATAGGCATAGAACTCAATCACCGAAATTCTCATACACAACACATGTAAGCCCACTAATGACCATTCGCTTGCGCTCCTCCCCTTCTGAACCTACCTCTACCGCGCCCACGTCCAGACCTGTACATGTACGCACTAGAGTTCATTGAACCCGAGCCTCCTGGCTCACCAAAGGTAGCCACGTTCTTCTCCCTTTCCTCTTCTCGTCTAGTCCTCCCACCGCCACCACCTCGACGGCCTCCAACTCCCCGAGCCGCAGTAGGCGCTGACGAGGACAATGAATCGAAAAAAGATTTCTGGGGATTATAAGCCGAGGCTTTTTCCTCTGGTAGGCTCCATTCGACTGGACCGCCCTCAGTATCTTCAATCTTGGTTATGGCAACCGCATTCACAGCAGCACTGACAGCGAGCTTCGGAGCCAGCGCCGCCTTGTCGAATTTCGCGTTCGAGCTCGCAAAGTCGAAATCCGCTGCGGGAACGGCGACATCGGGCGTCGCTGCCTGAGCGCCATCGTTGTTGTTCTGGCTAGACACGCGTAGATCGCGCAGCGCAGTCTCAACCTTCACAAGCGATGCCGCTGCCGTGTGCACACCCCGATTCTGGTGTTGCTGAGAACGTGGCTGTGAACGATGGTGCTGCTGTTGCTGCTGCTGTGGCTGTTGCGACTGTTTTTGGGCTTGTTGTTTCGGCTGCTCCGCGGGTCGGACTTGAGAGGAGGCTCCGGCATTAGTGAGAGGCGTATTGGCATGCTCGGAAGTCGGCAGGATACTGGCGGCACTAGTGGTAGTGGTGGGGGCGGTATACGTAGCTGCTGCATTTACTCCAGGGACGTCATTAGCGCGAGTCTGAGGAGGTATAGACGGCTGCAATGGGTACGGAGGGTAGCTTGGCGATCCGGTCGGAGCTGAAGCCTGAAATGATAGTTCATGAGGACCTGACTTGGAACGACGAAAAAGCAAGGAACGAAAAGCGAGGGTCAGTAGGAAGGCAACGGAATGTTCCGCATTGTATATGCGCTCTCGGATTTTCATTCATCCGTGTCGTTTTTCATCACAGAGAAAGAATGTGGGGGTTGATCCAAAAGTGCAAGAAAACTTACACCTAAGACAGCAGGATCATCGTGGATGCTTCGCCTTGTCACTGGTTCGTCCACAGCGAGGTCTTTTACCTCAGACGCGCGAAAGATAATGTACTGATAGGGTTCCTGAACAGGTGGGATGTACTCGGAGTGGGGTCTTACAGAACATCAGTTAGCTGGGTCAAAAATAAAGGCACGGCGGTCATTAGTTTGTGGAGGAAGCCATGCTCACCGTCGTGTCTCCGTTCCCATAGAATAAACTGCAAAAACCACTTGACATGAGAACTTTTCTTCGGCACCCAACATAAGAACGGCGCACCATTCGAGAGCTGTATAGTAGAAGCGACTGGATCTATGCCAGCAAGAATTCCTCGATAGCGGACATCGGAGTGCGATATCAAAGATATCGGTTTTCTGTGAGGCAGGATTCAGATAATGCTTATACTGTGTAGCGCAAGCATTCACCCAATGAAAGAAAGCGCCATGGGAGCTGAAATTTGACTGAAGCCCGGCGAAGTCGCGCGACCGTCAGGCACGCTGACCAATACATCCAGATCCAGCCTCAGGTAGCATTTAATTACAGGCAAGTCAAGCGATGTCAAGCGATGCCAAAGTGCACCATACCGTATGGTGCATACGAAGCGCAAGTATCTCAGCAATGCAATGTTTGCCAATAGCAACCACTCAAACATAAGCAAGCAATGGCGTGGATAGTAGTCAAACGACGCTACGTCTATCATTGAAACTTCAACAGCCGAACTAATCACGACAGAGTATAAGGTGATGTTCTTAGGGGTGGCTTGCATGAAACTCAATAGAAATCTTCTGCTCGAGCTCTTTTCTTGCCTTTCATTTCCTCATTGGGTGGTGATACTGCGTGAGAGTCACTTGTGGAAGGAGGGAGGAAGTAGTACTTCGGATCACGGGAACGATGCTCCAGCTGTGAGGCGATGAATTAGAAATTTTCTCAGATAATCAAGTCCAAGGCATACCGATGAAAAGTTAGCATCAGTATATTTAAGGACCGTCTTCTTTTTGAAAGGGGGATTGGTCTGAGAGCGAGAAGGATCGGGCAAGGTTAACGGAGGCGGTGACTCTCCGACCTTGGCTGAAGGTGGCTCTTGCGACGGCGGTGGCGTCGGGCTGGTGGCAGTATTTTGGGAAGCGGTAGATGGAATGGGCCGCGCACCGGGAATCCCAGCCACGGCAGGTGGGACGAGAGGGGGAGGTATTCCTTGCGAGAACTGTGGCCCGCCACCAGGAGGCATTCCGGGCAGGATGGGAGGGGGTATCATGCCTAGTGGTGGCGGCGGAAACCCAGGAGGAAATACAACTCCAGGGGGTCTGAAAGCCTATTGTCAGGCTTGGAAACACCGCAGGAAATGTGCGCAAGACTCACCCAGGAGGGAAGATCGGCATGGGAGGAAAAGGTGGCGGGATAGGAAGGGCGCCTGATGGTGCAAGAGCAGGCACGAAAGGAGGTGGCGCACCTGGAAATGCCACAGAAATAGGTACGGGTGAAATGCCTGGCACGGCGGTAGAAGGAGCGACATAAGTTTGCGCAGGGGCGCCATAGATGGCACTGGCGCTCGCCTCCGGAACAGGAAGCGCAGACGAGTTATCGGAAGCTCCCATCAAAGCCTTATGCGCCTCGAGCTGCGCTTTCAATTCTTCCTCCGACAGGGGACGGTTCTCCACTTTAGGACGCTTGGCTTGAGGTTGAGAAATGGAGCCTGCGGCGAGCCCGAGCTCTATCTCCTTGCGGCGCTTGTAATCTGCAACGTCAGGAGCGGGAATACCCTCCATCCCAAATATCTCGACCTCATATCCATCACGACCAGGTAAGGCATTCTCGATTCGTGGGAGGCTTGCAATAATCAGCGGGCGTGGAGCAGGGAAAACGAGGCGACATACTTCTCGGGCTCCAGTTTATGGACTTGCTGAATATGCACGGCGAGGCCTCCTGCTGTGTTCAGACGGCGTGGACACATGTTACATTTAAAGTGTTTGGCCTTTTGATGTTGCATCAGCACTGCGATGGTGCTTGTTCAGATACGAGAAAGGATGGGAGAGGTTCGCTCACCTTTCTCGTCCTCGAACTCCCTTTCACAGTACCAACACCATGGTCGAATGATCTGCGCAAAAGACCTGTGTCATGTTGTATATGACTCGCAACGGGAATCCGAACCTGTTTGTTCTTCTTCTTGGCCATTGTCCTCAGAGTAAGTGTAAGGCCGACTGCACTTTTTTTATTTGCGCTTAGTATGGCACACTATTCCAACTCCGCCACTCTACCTTACTGTACACAGCAACATTAGGCGAAAGAGACAAGATTTCTACAGCTTGCGTTCTACCACGTCAACTTCAGTAATAGGGACATGGGCCTCCCTCTCGTCATCGGCAATCAGCTTGAATCGCACTGTCGAATGAGATAAGGCAAAAGCGCAGCAAGCAAAGTATGAACACACATATTGTGAACGGTTCTCCTGTATTCTTGCGCACGCTAGTGAAATACAGTGTTCCGGCACCTGTGTGATGCTCTAGCAAGTGAGATATGAGAAACGTTAGGAACGCACCATTGTCGCCTCGCAGCCGAACCTTGATATCGACATCGCCTCGCAGCATTTGGACCTACGAACTGCTTAGGTCATACCGTATTTGCAATCAGCATTGAGATGACTCGCCTTTCCGCTGATCCAGGGATTCCCGTTCTGCCACCAGACAGGCTCAGGTCGGATATTTTCACCCAATAAATTCTGTATCTCTGAGCTCTTTTGAACGGTACGCAAGACGGCTAGGACTACAGATGAATTGGCCTTTTCTTGATTCACCACAGAATACAGGAAGGCCGCCCAGGCGGAAAGGCCTGTGGCACACAAAGCTAGGAAGAAAGGCCATTTGCGCTATACGTCTCGCCTAAGCATGGAGTTTCTCGAGCGAATGAACAAAGACACCTTAAGCGTCGGGAGCTCTCTGCGCGGAGCAAGAGCAGCGTATTGACAGCTTCTCAAAGACCATAGTCGTGTTACTAGGGACTGCGATGAGGGTGGCGGCAGTCGGTGAATAGCGAAGTAACGCTGCAAGGATGTACATGCTAAACGCCCGTGATATGAACGACGTATGGAGAGCCTTGGAGCGGAAGGATGGACTCGGGCTATCATTTGGAAGGTTACTATGATATGTTTGACCTTGTATTGGGGCAACTCCGCTACACGTGGGATCCCACCCTGGGTTCCCACAGTGGGCCACTACTTAGTGGGCCAAATACGCGCTTCCTCTTACCCGCTGTTATCACCTTCAATAGCTCTCCATGATTCCACCCCACTCATGTAATGTTCAGCCTGCATTTGTGCACAGGCCTCTTCCCACACTGCCTTCCCAATGCAGCAGCTGGTCACATTGTCCTTTTGAAAACCATGTGAACTTGAGCTCATTGTTCTGAGCAACGGACACAGGCTATAGAATCCACATTGTGGATGACAGTGAAGAGCCAGAATGATAACATTGTCAAGTAAGTATAAAGTCATTATTGGATGGCTATTGTGTGAGGAACCCACCACTCAGTCTGTGTTATAGAGCTCTTGGGCCACTTCCCACCCACTGATGGCTGCACACCATCATGACCACTGCTGTGTGGCATAACCGAACTCTTTGGCTGCTTCCCACCAACAGAAGCCCTTTCAACAGGATTGCCTATGCACTGCTTCCTTGTCAGGCCCATCTCAGCAGACCCACTGCTAGAGTCTTCCTCAGATGAGCTAGAGCTTGAAATGACCACAGGTGCCCTCCGTTTCATGGTTCCTTTATCACTTCTTTGCTTCCTCTTTCGGAGGGAGATCTTGCCATCAGTGACCTGCTGGTGGTACTCTTTCAACCGGGCCTGCAGGGTTTCAGAATTCAGCTTCACAAACTTGCATGCACCTGATTCAATTGTGTGAAGGAGAGCCTGTAGAGGTGGGATACTGGAGGTGAGCTTGCTTGGGTTTGCCCAAGTGTCATGTGTCCATCCAGTGGGTTCCACACTGTACTTGTGAACAATCTCGGTTTCGTATTTGACATACTGCATGACTGTGTTCGGTGTCCCGGTGATCTCAACTGGATAAAAAGTGAGCAATCAGCACCTTTCCAGGTAAGGTTGAGTTGTTTACTGAGCATTGTATTGATCTTGTCTCGTATGCAGCCTTTGATATAGTCGGCTTTGTCCTTTGACCTGGTAAGCATATCTCCATGCCTGGGGTCAGGCTAGGGTCTTGTCAAGGGCAGCAATGACTTACTTGATATCTTAGATCCTGCCAATGCAAATGCCTCTATCTTTAACCCAACCTCTTCCATATTCCAATGTTTCCAGATGGAAATCCCCATATATTCCTCTAGCATGGGGGATGTAAAGTACCAATGCAGAGCCATATGGAATGCGCTCAATGCTTGAGGAATGACAAAAAAGCCTTCAATGCCAACCCGAACCCTGAGCCCTTGCAGCTGTGTGTGTGTGATGATGTCAAGAGCGGCAGACACAGCACATTGCCGGTAAGACTTACAATCAACTCAATGTTTCGTGTGGCATTTGATACATCCTGAATATGCCCTCATGAGGATATATGGACAGCTGTCTTGCATTGACCCTTTTCCAAGTCAAAATTGTGGACAAGTTTGTCTTTGGCCTCCTGTGTGAGGGCAAGGTATTCGTGATGTTGTTCCTCCTGGATGTCAATCAGGTTTGAGTGCCTGTCAGTGTCTATGCCTTGTTTTAATAAAGATTCCATAGATGACATAGTCAACTTACCACCATTCTCTTGTTCCGCTGTGATACTGGACCAAGCATTCCACGAGTCTGTAGAGCTCCTTTGTGTTAACATTTTTGCTCTGCCATGGAAGAATAGGTCTAGGAAGTGCCTTGGCTTCTTTGAATGCTTGGTTGCAAGTTCCTCTGCCAGTGCAACTGTGCTGGAAAACCACGCTTGAACAGCCAGGTTAATCTCATCTTGTCCCTCTTCCCAAGTAGTGATGGATAAGTTCAGTTCTGAACTTCAGTTCAAACCTGAACCATTTAGAACTGGACCAAAAGTCCAGTTCACAAGAACACTGTGGACTGAACTGAACCTAAAGTTCAGTTCTCAGTTCACAGTGAGGTCTGCAAATGAGAACCAGTTTGAACTGGTTCAAACCTGTTCGAATCCTGAGTAACCTGGTTGACATTCCACTGCTCAGTTGTCAGCAGAGCCCTAGCTGGGGCTGGTACATTGTGTGAATGGAGTTGTGTGAGTGCCTTGAGTGCCAGTGCAGGTGCTATTACAGAGCAGAGAGAAAAGCTTGCTTAAAAACATCTCGATCTGTGCCCATTTTATCATGTAATAATAGTTGCCATTGGAGCATAAATTCAGATGTGCCTTAATCAAACAGAGGGGCATGGAGAAAAAATGTCCTGGAAGGTCGCAAAAACATCTGAGAGGATGTAAGAATGGAAAGAGATAAGTAGAGAGGAGGGAGATGTCACTGGAAAGGTTGCAAAGTCAGTAGATGAAGTGTAGAATGGGAAAAAGATGAGTTGAGAGAAAGAAGATGTCACTGAGAAGGTTGCAAGGTCAACCAATGAAGTGAAGAAAGAGAAATAGACAAGGTGGGAGAAACAGATGATGTTGAGAAGGTTGCGGGTGGCTGCGACAGTGTTGAGAGGTGTGTCAGTGAAGGCAATGACTTTGCCAACTGATGAGAGAACCTGTGGGGTTTGAAGAAATCAGTACCAAGATGAAATGAAGAGAATACTTAAGTGCACAAGTTGTACGAGCATGGAGGATGTGTTAGAATAAAGCAAAGGTGTCTTGGCAATCTTGAGGTCACCAAGAGAGACAAGACCTATCAATCGCAATGGTTCCAAGCTCAAAGGGCATCATGGCCTCAAGCTTCAACCAAAAGTGCATCAATATCAAGTCTAGAGTACCGTAAGTACATGCGAGACTTTATATACATGCATACAGGAAGTATAACAGAAAAGGAAAAGTACAGAGGTTGCCAAGCAACAAGACTATGGTAGTATGGGGTATGTTTAGTTGTAAAGTGACTAGGCGCATGTTCTGCTAAGGTCATGAGGGGTTAAGAAAGCATAGGTAAGGTCACAAGCATGACCAGTCATGGGTCATGACCTGGTTAAGTAATCATATACGTAACTATAACTATGAGAGGATCTTCGGATCATAACTAGTGTAGTTATAGACTACTGGGGACAAGAAGGAAGGCATATTGAAAAGTACATGCAGCTGACTGTTGGTGGCACATTTGAGTGTTAAGGTCACAAGGTCATAAGAGTGGTCATGTGGGTGACACTAGTGATGCAGGTGACGCTAGTGATGCAGGTGACCTTGGGTGGGAGGTCATGTGGGTAACACTGGTAATGTGGGTAATGGTCATAATGCTGATAATATATTAGTGCTGGTAGTGGTAGTGCTGGGGGTGCTGCATGGCAAGTCACATGTCAGCTGAAGAAGATGCACAATGGCATGTTGCATGTCAAGATGGTGGGGCCGGGCAAAGTATATGCATGGGTGAGGTGGAGAGAGGTGTTGCAAGTATGGCATGGTGGTCGCAAGTGTCATGTGAATGCAGGGGAGGTCGGGGAGGCTTCTGGAAGAGGATGGCAGGTTCCAGAAGTGTGTAGAGGAGCTTGTGAGGTTGTAGAGGGCCATCAGGAGGTTCATAGGTGTTGGTAAAGTCAGCTTGGGCAAAGGAAAAATGAATGGGTCCTGACAATATCTGCAAGGGCAGTCACACAGTCATTTGGGTCATCAAATGCCCACTTCATTCCCTCCACAAACTCTGCCCAGGTTCCAGCCTCACCATTACCCAGGATCTCTTCCGCCTTCATATTCACCCATTCTGTGGTGAATCCTTCTCCAGTAATTTTGCTCAGAGCAAAAAGGACCTTCACCAGGTCCATAGCATAGACAGTCAGGTTTGCCATAAACAGGAGGCAAAGTGATTGGAGGAACATATGGAAGTTCCTTTTCTGCCCATTGAAGGGGGCAACAGCTAGGTCCAGCATCCTATGGCACTGTAAAATAAGGTTCTGGGCCTTGGGCACTCAGTATCACTCAGAGAGGGTCACAGTAGTCGTCCTCCAGGTCTGGTCATGTGTATCTACACATAGTAAAAATTTCACATGGTTCTGTTACACACCATGGGCAAGGGATAGGAGAAGAGGATGATAGGGGCTGAGCTGTGACAACGTGTCACAGTTTGAAATTAAGGGTCCAGGCTAGCCAGGTTAGGACACGGGGCTAGGGCAGACAGGCAGATATTAGTATTATATCAGACTGGGTCTCACACAACTTAAAGGTAAGGTCATGACAACAATACTAAGATAAGGGGAAAAGAGTACAAAAAAGGAAAAGCAAAAGTATATATACCAAATGCTTTGGCACTTGCCAGTGTTCCCACACTCAGACCCTTGGATCACATGATGTGCCAAGCTGCAGGTCAGGTGACTTTGAAGTTTACATTCTCGTCCCTCCCGCCAGTTGTAGAGTTGCAGTGGCAGGAAGTAGGATTAGTACACATGGAATTACAGATCGTGTCTACATTTCGGGGGAGAGAGGTGTTCGTGTCCTGTGAACTCCTATCTGTGGGGTGCCGGTGGGGAGCCACCCCATCGGCGAAGACACAATCAAACAGGGAGAGGAGGGAGGGTTTAAAAATTGAGAGCGAGGAGTAGAGTGTAACGTTAACAACTGGTGCTACAGAGGTGGTAATGGTAGGAGAGAGAGGAGGTGTAGAATAGAAAATTATGTTTGAATTTGAGTTTGTTTGGCTTTGTCCGAGATGTCGGACTCTTACTTGTTCCGTTTCGAGTCCGTGCATCTCGTCCCTCCCGCCAGTTGTAGAGTTGCAGTGGCAGGAAGTAGGATTAGTACACATGGAATTACAGATCGTGTCTACATTTCGGGGGAGAGAGGTGTTCGTGTCCTGCGAACTCCTATCTGTGGGGTGCCGGTGGGGAGCCACCCGCAGCGGGCAACCCCGCGACCCCGGAACGGCACCCAGAGAGAACACCATCATCCATCAGTTCGATGTGTAGAGCTGCGATGTCGGAGATATTCCGCCAGTAGCGCAAGAAGCTGTCTGAGGACCAGCGTCCCATGACTCGCACAATGTTAGGGTTGACACCCCGGACCAGCAGTTCGGTCGTTCCTCCTATCCTGAAGCAATGGCCGGAGAAGCGCCCATAGCCGAGGGATCCAAGGATTGCATTGCAACGCTTCAGGAAGGAGTGCTTCGACAGGAGGGATAAGGATCCGTTTGAGCTGCGGTAGCTGGCAAGGGGGGCGTTGGGAGCACTGAATAGGCCATTTAATGTGATGTGGTTTTCTAGCGCCCAGATGGGATCCGCAGGACCGCGTTGGCGACATATAGCGATGGAGTCGCCCCTACTTTTCTTCGTTTTCGTCCATGGAAGATGGATCATCCTAGATCCTAGTCTTGATGAGGGCAGGGACACGTTACGTAAGCGGGCAATGTTACCGCTGGGGGTGCTTGCGTTTGCTGGCAGCAGCTCACCCAATCTCGCTTGGCCCCAGAAGGAACAGGTAGCCAAAGCGAAGACGGCAGCGTCCAGGCTGTTGCTCAGGTCCAGACCGTCATGGAGAGCTACGATATGAGGGAGGCGGATTGCTGGTCGGGCAGGTAGCCGGGAGTTGGTGGGTGCTTGGTTTTCGAGGCCCCGAATGACGTAGAGCAGGCGAGTACCACCCATGTACTGCAGATCATTGAAGATATGCCAGGCACGGATACCTGCTAGGTTGTTACGCACTGCAGACGCGGATCGCAAGCCTAAGGATGAGGCCGCAAATGCACAAAGTAGAGATTCAGGAGTCGGGAAGCGCGATTCCGCGTCCACTTCGTTAGCTTCGCACCATGCGAGGAAGCGTGATACGCCCCGGTTGTAGAGCTCGCGGGTTGATGGGGACCACGCTGAGGCAATTGCGCTGGCAACTAGGTCCTTCCGGATGGTAATGTTGGCAGGCATGGAGGCGTCGTGTTTGGTAAATGGCTAATGGGCACGCATGAGCTATAAGTATGATGGGGGACCGTCAGCCCCAAGTTTCAGAATAGGCCGGCTGACAGGTCAGGAACGAGGAATCTAGGAGATTCCAGCGACTTCGATACTGGAAGGCTGGGTTTACATGTGAATGGTACAAACGAGCTCTACATGCAACATATTGTTGTCCGAGGGGTTGTAATAAGGTAGAACAGCGTCCCAAAAGTTGGCGCACGGGTTGTAATAAGGTAGAACATCGTCCCAAAGTTGGCGCACGGGGAATCGACATGGAAGGTTTTGCATTAAGAGGGGGCAGGTAGCTCGGAGCTACATTGAACAGGGAACACGAGTTCGCGAAGTGCGAAAGGGGTGGGGGGACAGGGCAGGAGAGAGTCCCAACGCATAGGGGAACCTCGCGAAGGGCTATCTGCAAGGTTGGAAAGGGAAGGGATCCACACAAAGTGCAATCGGATGTCATAATCATGTGCGAGCATTAGCGTGCGGCGCAGGGAAGCGTTCTGTGTCGGGCTACGTGAGTTTTGGCAGCGGAACGCGCCAACCACACCTGCGTTGTCCGAGCGGATTGTGACAGATACGGCAGAGAGGCCCAGTCTGATGAGGGTTGCGGTGGCGAGCTCCACCGCAATCATCTCCGCCCAGCCAATATCGTGCCCTTCGGACTTCCATGTGGGACAGAGTTTCCAAGCACGCCATTGCGAGTCGACGACGAGACCGATTCCCCAGTCGGAAGCATCGACATGGATGCAGGCAGGGTGGAAAGGGGGTGCAGGGTTGATTTTCATTCCGCACCAAGGTTGTGACAGCGAGAGCTTCCACCAGGCTAGGTCGGCATGCACATCCTTGGGCGGCCGAAGCTTTACGAAGGGTGAAGGATACTGGTTGAATTTGCTTAAGAGCCGGTATAGGGAGGGCAAATGAGTCCTACTAAATTTTATAGCAACTGCGCAGTGGTTGAGTGAGCCAACGAGGGACTCGACATCTTTTTTCACGACAGAAGGGCATGACGTGATTTTTTCAATCTTCGCAAGGATTTTGCAGCGTTTCGTTTCTGGGAGACACACAGACTTATCAACGAGATTCCAAATAAAACCAAGGTATTTGAAGACGGTAGCGAATGGGAGGCATTTTCCAGGTTTTGCGGACCACGGCCATCCAAGGGATGTGGCAATCGACCGTATAAGGGATTCATCGTAAGCGAAGGAGTAACCGCGGCGTGCAGGGGGTTTATGCAGAGGGAACCGCCAAAAGGTGAAGTCGTCGGCCCATTTAATAATTTTATCACAGCCCTTCTTCATGTATATTGCAACAATCGCATCAGCTACACGGCCGAAAATCCCACTTGAACTTGTACAACCAAAGCAGCAGCAGTGGTCAATGTATACAAAGCCCTTCCATGCGACACAGACATGGAGGCGATCACGGGGCGAGGTTGGCATACGGCGATGCGCGGAGTCAACGTCAAAGACAGCAACCTCGGTACCTGGGGGAGCTTCCAAGACTGCCAAGAAACAGTCTAGCCAGGACCCCCAGTCGCATGGGAAGAGGGCGGCATCGATCTCCGAGTTTGTGGAGGAGTTCAGAGGGTCGTTACGGGGGAAGGAGTGGTCGTTGATGACTCGAGCTTTCCCCGAGGCGGAGTCAAAGACAACGCCGAGTGGCGCGGTGCGGTAGTGGCCGAAAGTTTCATTCAATTCAGAAGGAGAGAACGGGCCAGTATAACGACCCAGGGCGAGCTCAGTGTCTATGTGTTTATCTATGATTTCTTCATTTTCAGTGGCTGATTTGTGATTTGGGGGCGAGAAAGTGCAGGTGAGGGAAGAAGAAATACCAATGTTGAAGCTGTGCTTTAAGCCTTCAACAACATCACTATAGTCGGCCAGAATACCGGTAGAGGCTAGCAAGGTATCCCAGCACTTCCACCGGAGTGGTGTTACAATTGGGAAAGGGTTAGAGCTGGTGGCTCTGGGCACAGTGCTCACTAGACCCACAGAGGGAGCAGATGTGAGCGAAGGGACAGGCACTCGTAAAGCACCCGCGCGACCCGTTGAAGCGGAAACAGACAGCGTCTTTGAACGGGGCGGGTGGCTTCCAGGTCCCATCGCTGGACTTCGTGAGGAATCCATTGTTGGTGGAGGGACAGTCCCTACCACCATGCGACGAGGCGAGGCAGATGAAGCAGCGGGTTGGTCGCCCACCACCCCCATGGTGACCGGGTGTAGGTGCATGGGCGGGGATGCGGCCTCCGCGGCGTCCACTATTCGTGGGAGGGACGCCACCCACCGGGGGTCGAAAGGGCCGAGATCCCTGATTTGAGTTGAGGGAGGCCTGCATCGCGGCCAGCTGGGCGGAGCGGTCTCTGTCCACAATGTCATTCCATACTTGGTATTGGAAGACGGAAGGAGAAAAGGACTCGGAATACTGGATGAAACTCTGACGTATATGGATGTCGTAAGTGACATAGAGGCGGAACCGCTCCGTGAAGTCGGTGCGAGAGGCTAGGAACGAGTAATGGCATCGGAAGGCACTAGCGATCTCTGCTCGCTGGGTGGAGGCCAAATGCCTCTCCACCATGTTGCAGAAACGGGGCCAAGCCTCCCCGAACTCCGCCAGAGAGATTGCCGCCTCCCCGGAGGCGTCCAGATTAGCCTGTTTGATTTCCAAGGCCCCGGACTGACCTACCACGAGGGTGTCAGTGGGAGCTTCTGCAACAAACGCAGTGGCCCTGCACCGGGCGTTTGTGAGGTGGTGCAACGGGATGTGTTTGCGCCAACCCAATTCCAGTATACGGATGATGTGTGGGGGCTCAATAACTTTATTAGGGTCCAGCTGGGCATCAGTGGCCACCAGCGACACGGAGGTAGGGGCAGCAGGAAAAGTGCCGGAAGGGCCTAATGGAAGGGCCTCGATCTGCGGTACCCTGAGGGCAGTAGCTGCCGAGGTAGGGGGACCCCGAGCGGTAAGCGCCGCTTCTATGGTCTTAGACACGATGGCTGCGATAAACCCCTCGAGCTCCGCTGCTGTCAAGTCTGGGGATAAGCCTGTAACGGGGCCACCCGCGGCTGCTAGCGGGCCTGAAGGTGGGCCGGCGCTAGACCCACCCATGGCCGGTGCCCTCGCCAAACCCGAAACGGGGTCCAGCCGGGCAGTGGAATCAGACGAAGTACTCTGCAACCCAGGAGCTGGCAGCACTGGGGCTGTAACGAGAGAGGAAGGCACAGGTGCCGGTATGGGATCTAACCATAGGGATAATCCTATTAGCAGTAATCCTGCGGCATGGTAGGTACGGTGGTAGCCCACCTAGACCTGGCTGTAGAGCAGCGTTTGGTTGCGGGGTATTAGGTGCACTCTGGGGTAGAGTAGCAGAGGCATTCAACGAAGGTAAGGCAGGGGCACCCGGTAACCGAGGTGTATGCACAGGGGTAGGCCGAGATAAGTGTGTAGGGATGGGTGCCCAAGTCGGGGCCCCGGGGGCGGCAGCTATCGGGCCCCGCATAGCGGCGGGCGCACGGTCTCCTGGTAAGCCAGGCCCGGTAAGGTGGCTGCCCAGTGGGCTAGTGATGGAGCCCGACCTCCCCGGCGGTGCGTCGATTTCAGCGGGGGGTAGTAGATTCGATGAATTCCCCCGGGGTCCACCTCCTTCTCCAGCTTTGAATACTGGTTTAGGTACTCCTCTGAGCTTCTTTGCAGCGGGGCGAGGGAGTGGGCTGGACAGTAGATCACCCGTTGATAAGGGGGAAGAGTCTGCGACTCTGGGCCTCCGTATCCCTCCCACTAGAGGCGTGTCCCTTGTGGCGTGGCTAGCGCCAGGCTCCGTATATGCGCTTTGATTTGCACTACCCAATTGGGCATCAAGACGGTTCAGATCCAAGAGATCCAGATCCAGCTCAGCCGGCTCCTCTGCGGAATCTTCCTCGCCGACCGGCGAAAGATGGGGCTTGCTACGGCCCTTCCCCTTATTGGCCGTGCCTGCAGGGGCAGCTACTGGCTCGGGAGGCGCCGAGGAGTTTCGAGTCGTTACCATGGGAGCTGTGACCTTTCAAAGGAGCCCGGAAAGACAGCGATTTAAAAATTGAGAGCGAGGAGTAGAGTGTAACGTTAACAACTGGTGCTACAGAGGTGGTAATGGTAGGAGAGAGAGGAGGTGTAGAATAGAAAATTATGTTTGAATTTGAGTTTGTTTGGCTTTGTCCGAGATGTCGGACTCTTACTTGTTCCGTTTCGAGTCCGTGCAAATCTGATCTTCCACCATGGGTCATGTGACCTTCCAACAACGGGAGGGTTCAGTCACATGAGTGTGACAAGAAGACAATGTCTTGGCCAATGAAAGGCCTCATCAATCACGTGCAACCATGTTCGCTGCCCGCGATCCTTCACACCCAGTGAAGAGTGCGTTGACACCCCGTGACTTTGGCTGACTTGGGTCGATGCTGGTGATCAAATCTGACATCGACTGGCACATTCAGACTCGTGTCGTACTTAGAACCTGAATAGAACTCATTTTCCCCCATCTCTGCTTCCATTTCATGGCCATGGGGTCTGGAACGAGAATTTGCACATGTCAGAAGTACTGTCAGGCCCCTCCCGAAGGCCGGGCAATTCCAACACGAACCTGGTATGATCATGCAGCACAGCGTGAGTTGGAGGCAGGAATGGGCTTAGAGGAGCGTGCAACCCAACAATCCTGGGTTAGAAAGAGACAACGTGGTTTCAATGAGGTGAGTAATATTATATATGCCTCTGAGCCAAGTCAAACTCATCTCTAGATAACCTTCAGAGCAAATTTTACAATCAACATCGACTCTCTCAGTGGCCCGCTGACTGTACAAGGTTCGAATCGTGCTGCTTCTACAATGGCAAATAAATTCTAACCTCGACTGAAAATCATCCTCTATCCCAACCTGTCTCGCTCAATCTTGCCATGCAAGGATCTCAGCAACCCCGCCCTTCTTCGCTTGACATGCTCAATCCTGTGTCCCAACCTATGCTGCTGCCTGCCCGCCCTATATTCTCCACAGCAAACCTTAACCCTGTCCTTCAAACGCTTCGCGAGAAGGTCAAGAAACTTCCAAAACATGTCCCTCTGGCAAATAAAACACATCCGCTCGCCTCCTACAGCTTGCCACCCAAAGACTTGACGAAGGACATTGCAAACGATGCAGACATTTGGGAGGTATGGGATCAGAAGCTCAATGTGCTTCTCCCGCACAAAATCGACAATATCAAGCCCCTTGTCATACGTGGAAAGTTTGGACTGGTTGGGCTGGTTGCCCTTCTCGAGCACCTTGTTCAAGATCGCGGGGTTGATGCGGGACTTTTGGAGGGAAAGGTCAAACGTTTAGTCGAGGCTATTGACAGGTAACTCCATTACTCTATTATTCAATCTACTGACATTTGTTTTCATTAGCTTTGTCAATTCAAAAGCAAGTCCGTCAACGTCGACTAGTACCCAGCAGGCCCAGCAGCCAGTTCATGTGTCCGAAATAGCAGTCACCACAGCGCCGCAAACACAGAAGAAGGCTGGAAAAGGTGGCCGAGGCTCGTGGCAGCCGCCACAGACTGTGTCACCAAAGTAAGTGGTCCGAATTCTTGTCCATTCTCTTGTGTTGTGATGGCTTTATAGATGGGAATGTGCTCGCGAATGGAAGGCCGCAAATCTAACTGGAACTCTGGGCCAATTTGAAGAGTTCTGGAGTGACGTTCAACAGGACAAAGAAAAGCTTCAGGTATTTTACTTTCTTTGCCGTAGCTCAGCCACTTATCCAGCTTGTTTTAGACTTACAATGATCGTGTCAAGGTATGCTAACGCTTTCTTTCATCTGTATCATTCTTACGAGCATTTTCAGACTGCAAGATCACGAAATTAATGGCCACTACATGCTCAGGGAAAGGAGGACGAGCAAGGAAGCGAAGGAGAAGGCTGGAGAACGGGCGAGCGATGGAGGAGGCCAGGGAATGGGTGAAGCAATTGACAATTGTACAAGTTTTCTGATAATATCAGAAATGCTGGCTACAATCGACTGATCAGGCAGGGACGGATTGAGCCAGGAGTTGTGCGAACTAATGGTTTGGGGTGATGTTATCCGACTCAGTCAGTTTCTGTCACATAGTGTCAGCTAGTGTCAAAGGACTTCTCACTGGGCTTCACATCTCGATGCTCTCAGCACACCCGATGACATCACCCCCTCTGCACATACTTAAACTCCCCCTCTCCTTCCCCAGTCTCATCACTCACCCCATCCCCCACACTTGCTCCCACTTCGTTTCGCGCTATGGCTTTCACCACTCGCAGCTCCGCAGCTCTGGTGACTCCGTCCTTCAGGACCATTCCCCTCAGGACTCCGATCCATCTCTCCAGCCTCCCAGAGACAGTCCTCTGGGTCACTAGTACTTCCAATCCGGACTCACATCCGGCACCTGCTGGGGCCTGCTGCGGCGCCACTCCCTGGTCCGAGCGGGACGCTGGGTTGGCCCAGGGTGGCCTCGGGCTCTCCCCACTCCCGGCGGGTAGAGACCCTGGGAGGAAGAGGGTTCGCCTTGACCCGCCGGCCGTCGAATCTCCTTCAGTTTCAAGGGGGCACCTCCCAGCGTGGATCGCGGGCCCCTGCGGCCTCTGCCATTCCTCCTTCTACAACCGCTCCCTCCTCTCGGGATCCCAGGGCTCACGTCCCCACATCTGCCCTTCCTTCATCTCCGCCCCGCCGGGCCCCGTCAAGCCCGGTCGCTCCAGGACCTGGCCGTCCTCCGTCCTTGCCTGCACGTCCGGAGGACGCCGCATGCTCTCCCTGCGAGTTGTGCTCCCGAGTCGGGAGGGTCTGGCACACTGGTAGATCTGGATCTCACACTCGGCCAGGTTCTCGGGCATCCAGTCTTCGCTGAAGCATTGAGACTAACGATCCAACACCTCGGACAAGCTCATCTGCACCCAGGTCTGTTGCACCCCTTGGCTGCGCCAGAATCTGCAGCGCCGCCCGCGTTAGCCTCTGCTGCCCACCAGTAACCTAGGAAGGTGCCAGATTCCCAGCGTCCGAGGGTGTTCGATGTCCGGCGGATATCCTCTGTCGCATCACATGCATCTCGGACAGTCCTCTTGGCCAGCAGGCACTGCTTGTGACTGCTGTCGTTCCTCTTTCGCATCGCATGTGTCTCCGGCCAGTCCTCTTGGCCAGCAGGTGCCGCTTGTGCCTGCCATCATCCTCTGTTGCATCGCACGCATCTCCGGCCAGTCCTCTTGGCCAGCAGGCACCACTTGTGCCTGCCGTCGTTCCTCTTTCGTATCGCATGTGTCTCCGGCCATTTCTCTTGGCCAGCAGGCACTGCTTGTGCCTGCTATCGTTCCTCTGTTGCATCGCATGCGTCTCTGGCCAGCCCTCTTGGCCATTGTTCCTCTGTCGCATCGCATGCGTCTCTGGCTAGTCCTCTTGGCCAGCAGGCACTGCTTGTGCCTGCCATCATTCCTCTGCTGCATCGCATGTGTCTCGGCTCAGTCCTCTTGGCCAACCGCTGGTGCCTTCTGTTGTTGGTCACTGTTGTCATCCTTGCCGCTGCTTGCTGGTGCCTGTACTGTTGTCCCTTGCCGCTGCTTGCCTGTAACGTTGTTGTCCTTGCCGCTGGTTGCCCGTGGTATTGTTGTCCACACCGCCGCTTGCTGGTGCCTGCACTGTCGTTGTCCTTGCCACCGCTTGTACTGTTGTCCCTTGCCGCTGCTTGCCTGTGACGTTGTTGTCCTTGCCACCAGTTGCCCGTGCCGTTGTTGTCCACACCGCCGCTTGCTGGTGCCTGCACTGTTGTTGTCCTCGCCACGCTTGCCTGTGCCATTGACGCCCTTGCTGCCGCTCACTGGTGCCTGCGCCGTTGTCATCCGAGAGGCGCACCCTCGCATAGCACGCATTGCAAAGAGGATTGACTTGTTTTCATGCAGAATCTCTCTGTATTCGCTGTCGTGAGAGCGCTCTCTCAGTGCCACCCTCTATTATTATATCATTATTGTTTAGGCCCTGCTCCCATGCATGGACGCCGCTCCCCTCTCTGGGGGCTTGTGCCCGGCCGCAGCTGCGGTCCCTAAGTGCGCATGACGCCATTCTGGAGCGAGCTTTGAGCTTGCTGCTGCCACGCTCTGCACTTCGCCTCGTGGAGCCTGCCCTCACATAGCACGCGTCACAGGGGGATGTTGGGCTAGGAGTGCTGTGTCGTCCCCTTGCAGTGGCCTGCCGGGCAAGGTCAAGCTCCTCCGTCTCTTGGCTGTGGTCATGGGCCTGGGTGGGCCTACCTGAGCCATCTCAGTTGTAGTGGCCACGAGAAGCACCACTGCCGCCTCTTGCCTCGTCTTGCCGTTGCCATCGGGGGCTGGAGCGGCAGCAGCTCATCGCTGTCCCCGTGCCACGGGGCCTGCCCTGCTAAGCACTCGGTCGTCTTCGGCCGCAGCTGCGGGGAGATTAGTGCTTCTGGCCCCCGCCTCCCCTCGGTGTCTACGGCCATTCATAGGGCGAGCTGTCCTGCAGTAACTACAGTATTGTCTACGCAGTATTGACACAGTCAGCGGGCCACATTGAGAGTCCGTCCTGCCGTCTGCCCGCCTTTCATGTCGCCACGCGCCAGCTTGTCCTGCCCAGGCTGTGTGAGGTCAGTGTGCCTGCGGGCGGGGTCCGCTTCACGCCCACTGCCGGTCTCAAGTCCGCCCGCATGGACCATTGCTGCTGTTTCGGCTGTGCGATCTCCAGTGGAATTTTCGGCCGCTGTGCAGATGCGGCAAAAGAGATTTTCCTCCTCCCCGTCCGGGCCATGGTCCTACCTGTATGACGAGTCAGTCATCTGGGTCATGGCATCTGAGCTTGGTTGGCCTTGGTCCGCCCAGAAGTGTGCTCCATTTGCCAGCCGTTTCCGCTACATCGGCTTTGTCCGGGATCTACAGGAAAAGAGCATCTCGATCCCAGACTCCGAGAGGGCAAAATTCCTGGAGAAGCTGTCAGCATGGAGGCCTGGCTGTTCGATTGACCACCGGAAATGCTTGTCCGCCATAGACTCGCTAAACCACTGCTCGGTGGTGGTCCCGTCGAGCCGCGCTCACCTGCCCTCCCTATATGCCTTCGCAGCCCACTTCATGCGCTTGAAGTCGGAATTCGTGCGCCTCTTCCCGACGCGTGATGTCCTAGCGGACGGGGTGGATGGATCGCTCTCGGTGTCTGGCTGCGGAATCCAGATCAAGGCACATGGCCCCAAGCACGGCTGCCCCTTCGTGGTCGATGCCTCCACAACCTGGGGGATAGGGCTGGTCTATAGCAGGAGGTGGCTCGCTTGGCCCCTCCAGGATGGCTGGCTGTCGGATAGGCCGGGCGGAGATGGTGGCGCTCGAGATGGCGGTACTGGTCGCGATCCAGATGGGCCTGAGCAGGGCCACCTTCGTGGTGCATTCAAACGACCAAGGGATCATCCTGGCCTTTGCGGCAGGTCACTCCAGTGAGACCCATCAGAATACTGTCCTGCGCCACATCCTGCTGCTTCTGTAAGAACACGAACTCTGGCTCCGTGTGCTGTGGATTCCGTCTGCACAGAACCCAGCGGACGGCCCCTTGCGCGGCCTGCATCCTCCTGGACCCCGCCCCCCCCCTTCCCTGCGAGGTTCCCCGCCTGTCTCCGCCCGTTCATTGATCATGCTGCCGAGATCTAGCTCACCGCTTGTGCTTCATCGCCCGAGGCGCTGTGTCTCATCGCCCGGTCCGCCGAGCCCGTTGTCAGTCAGTGCCACCGCATCCTTCATCAGTCAGTCCCACCACGTCCTGCTGCCCCTTGTCCAATCCAGGCGCCTGGTCGGTCGGTCCCCCGTCCTGTCCCATCTATCTCGCGCCTGCGCGCCCCCGCCCCGCTTCCCTGGCCTTTTACCCTTGTCTCGTGGTCTGGTCTAGCCTCCCACCGACTACAATAATCTTGGTGGCCTCTGGCCCTCCCCCCCCCCCCTTTTTTAATGTCGCATGCCCTCCACTGCATGTCGTCGGTTTTGATAAAGCTTTGGTATTGCTGAATTGATAGGACTACCTGGTATTGCTGAATTGATAGGACCACCTGGTATTGCTGAATTGATAGGACTACCATAGCCTCGGCGGCCGTTGGCCCCTCTTATGGTTCATGGTATTTTTCCTGTTGCATTCTGATACTATGGTATTTCTACCATTTGCGGCCTCGTGAGGTGTTGCCAGCCGCACCTCCATCGGCGGCATATAAGGGCGAGCGCAGGTCCTGGCCCCCCTCTCTCTCACCGCTCCGCTAGCAATGCCCTTGCCACCCTCCAAGTCTATCGTTGAGCTTATGGCACCCAGGCGCCCTGTCGGTTGACGAAGGGGCGGCCGCGCCACCACAACCAGTCGTCGACGCTGTGCCGTCCGGGACGCAAAGCCTGCTTCTGCGACCATCACAAGTTCCGGTATCTAAGGCCCTGGTAGCTTCATGAGCAGAAAACGTGTCGCAACTACAACTGCAGCATCGCGTTGTATCTTAAGTGGTGCTTCGCTAGAGGAATCATCAGCAAAACGTCAAATTACTGAATCCAACTGAAACTCCTCTTAAACCGTCTTAAACTGCAGATTAAGACATTTTCAGACATTTGAGATTAAGACGACACAACTTAGATTAAGACTATTCGAGTTATGAATTTTACTTAAACTTGCCTTAAATCTGTCTTAATTACCTTAATTTTGACTACCCTGCCACTGCTGCTGCTACTGCCGCCACCACCTGTCGGTGCTGCCGCTGCCGCCATTGCTATCGGTTCCGCCGCCGCCACCGCCGCTGCTGTCAGTGCCGCCGCCACCGCTGCTGTCGGTGCCGCCACCGCCGCTGCTGCTGTCAGTGCCGCCACCGCCCCCGCTGTTGGTGGTGCCGCCGCCGTTGCTGATGGTGCCGCCACCGCCGCTGCTGTGCCGCCGCCACCACTGCTGTTGGTGCCGCTGCTGCTGTCGGTGCTGCCGCCACTGCTGCTGTTGGCGCTGCCGCTGCCGCCGCCGCCGTTGCTGTCGGTGCCGCCGCCGCCACTGCTGCTGTCAGTGCCGCCGCCGCCCCCGCTGTTGGTGGTGCCGCCGCTGCCGCTGCTGTTGGTGCCGCCGCTGCTGCTGCTGTCGGTGCTGCCGCCACTGCTGCTGTTGGCGCTGCCGCCACCGCCGCCGCTGCTGTTGGTGCTGTTGGTGCCGCCGCCGCCCCTGCTGTTGGTGTTGCCGCCGCCGCTGCCCCCGCTGTTGGTGCTGCCGCCGCCGTTGCTGTCGGTGCCGCCGCCGCCGCTGCTGTCAGTGCCGCTGCCGCTGCCCCTGCTGTTGGTGCTGCCGCCGCCGCCGCTGCTGTCAGTGCCACCGCCGCCCCCACTATTGGTGTTGCCGCCGCCGCTGCCCCTGCTGTTGGTGCTGCCGCCGCCGCCGCTGCTATCAGTGCCGCCGCCGCCACTGCTGCTGTCAGTGCCGCCGCCGCCACTGCTGCTGTCAGTGCCGCCGCCGCCGCTGCTGCTGTCAGTGCCGCCGCCGCCGCCGCCATTGCTGTCGGTGCCGCCGCTGCTGTTGGTGCTGCCGCTGCTGTTGGTGCTGTTGGTGCCGCCGCCGCCCCCGCTGTTGGTGCTGCCGCCGCCGTTGCTGTCGGTGCCGCCGCCGCTGCTGCCGTTGGCGCTGCCGCCACCGCTGCTGTTGGTGCCGCCGCCACTGCTGCTGTCAGTGCTGCCCCCGCCGCTGCTGCTGTCAGCGCCACCCCCGCCGCTGCTGTCAGTGCCGCCCCCGCTGCTGCTGTCGGTGCCGCCCCTGCCGCTGCTGTTGGTGCCGCCCCCGCCGCTGTTGTCGGTGCCGCCCCCACCGCTGCTGTCAGTGCCGCCCCCGCTGCTGCTGTCGGTGCCGCCCCCGCCACTGCTGTCGGTGCCGCCCCCGCCACTGCTGTTGGTGCTGCCCCCGCCGCTGCTGTCGGTGCCGCCCCCGCCGCTGCCCCTGTCGCTGCTGTTGGTGCTGCTGCCGCCACTGCTGTTGGTGCCGCTGCCGCTATTGCTGTCGGTGCCGCCGCCGCTGCTGCTGTCAGTGCCGCCGTCACCGCTGCTGTCAGTGTTGCTGCTGCCGCCGCTGCTGTCGGTGCTGCCGCCACCGCTGCTGCTGCCGCCGCCCGCCACCGCTGTTGGCACCGCTGCTGGTCACCGCTGCCACCGTTTTGGTTGCCGCCACCACTGCTGCTGGTCGCAATCGCCGCCGCCACTTGCTGCTAGTCGCTGCCGCCGCTCGCTGCTGGGTGCTGCCACCGCCCTCAAACAGTTCCTCAGGTTTGGTGGGGAGTGAGCGCGACCAAACGGTGGAGGGTTGGGCAGCGAGAGAGGATGGGGAGGAGAGGGTGTTTTGGACTCAGTGTGGCAACGAGCAAGTGTCGGACTTCAAAAAAGTTCAACATGGGATCATGTGATCCCATGTTGAAATTTCTTTGAAGTCCGATGCGCCCCCTTGTTCTACCCGTCAGCTGCAACAACGACAGACAACAACCACGGCGGCGGTGGCTAGCAGGCATGGCGGCAACGACCAGCAGGCAGCAATGGCGGCAACGATGGCAGCACTTGCAGCGAGGGCGGCGGCAGCAGCATCCAACAGCAAGCGGCAGTGGCAGCAGCACTGAGCAGCAAGCAGCGGCAGCATATTGCGGCGGGTGGCAGCAACACCCAACAGCGACCAGCAGTGGCGGGCAGCAGTGGCGGGCGGCTGCAACGGGCAGCAGCAGCGGGCAGCAGCGATGGGTGGCAGCGGTGGCGGCAGGTAGCAGCGGTGGCGGTGGGCAGCAGCGGCAGGCAGCGGCGATGGCGGTGGCGGTGGCGGCAGCAGCAACAGTGGTGTTAGCAGCAGAGGTACAACTTAAAACTACTTAGGACTACTTAATAAAATGCGTACTAAGACGAGATTAAGGTGAGTAGTGTGACTTAGGTGACTTAATCAGCTTATTTTGAGAATAAGTGTAATAAGTCACCCTAAGTGATTTGACGTTTTGCTGATGATCCCTGCGCAGGGTCAACTGCCTGCATCGGAGTGGGTCGCTACTCGGGCTCCACTGCTCGCAACGCCCTGGCCGGTGTATGGGCACTGGGCCCGCGTCTGCAGCAGGCCCTGCGGGTCGTGGTGAACCTGCGCCCTTCCAGCTCGTGACTCCTGCGCGGCACCCAATAACCATCGCCCGCCTCCTTGCACTGTGCGCAACATGCGACAAGGGGGAACCGCTCGATGCCGCCTGCCTGAAGCAGCCACGACAGCCTTTTGTTCACCTCTCGCTCAGACTTGGGCGCTGTAACGACGCGGAGAAGCTCGCGCTCGCTGCGCCTACCCTGGACTAAGACCGCCGGTTCGCAGGGAGCCTCAATTTTGATTGTTTCGAGTCCGGTCCCAGCGACCCGATCTCGGCAATGAGCAACCATCTGTCGGTCAATGATGGCCCTGCCGACCTGCCCCTGTTCGGATACCGCATGGGCGAGGGGTGGTGATTTCTAAGCAAGACGAAGCTCCTGGACTGATGCATCGCTGTCTAGGCCACGAGAGGGGAATCGTACGTTTACCCGGGCCATAGCTTCCGCATCGGAGGAACAACGGACTTGCTTCTGCGAGGAATCCCGCCAGATGTCGTCAGATCGCTTGGTCAGTGACTCGCTGGCCCAGATCCACGTTGGAGTCTGGCCGGCTTCTCTCCTCGCCGTCTGGCGCCCTCCCGGGCTAGGGGGTGCCGTCTCCGCTCCCGCACGTCATCGCCCGTCGGCTCGTAGTTGGGCGGTCCTGTCGCTCCCCCCGGCACACCCAGCTTGGGCCCAGACAAGCTTATCGTTTTGTCCGGTCCCGGCTCACCCATAGCCGGCCTCTAGTTTACCATTGCACTGCTTATATCCTATTACCTGAGCCCCTTCCCACCATTGGCCTGAGTACAGAGCCAAGACCCCAGTTTCTCCACAACTCCTCTTTAGGATGGCTTATGTAAGCAATCCTAACACCAAGCCTATAGAGCTACATCTCAGCCAACAATCAGCTGGGCCCATAGAAAGAGCATCAGTCAAATGGGCTAGGCCTTTTGGATAGGGGGTGGGTGAAGAAGATAGTAGCTGCCCTGAGAATGATGAAGATTTCATAGCATCAGTGGATTCAGTGTTGGCAGGCTCAGTGAGATCCCATGTGAAATCCCATGATCCCATGAACATGTGGCACACCAGGGCCAAGCCCAAACATGGGCTTTGCCTCAATTAGGAATGAATGCAGCATTGCCTCTGGCTTGCAGTGGCATTGCTGTCACTTGCAAAATTTAGTCAAATTGTGTATACTAAGGGACTAGCAATGACTCCAGCATGGTGTCCAGCTCTGGTTCAGCCCCTTCCTCACCTCCAGCATCTGCCTCTATCAGATCATACATCTCAAGCTCTTCATTTAACCCATGCAAAGTGTATTGCTTGGTCTGGCTGACCCAGTACTCATTTTCGAAATTGAAAAGGACTCTGACCTTGATCTTATCATTGTGAGTGACTGAAATATCCATGCCCAACACACTGTCCTCATCTTTGTCAAGCTGTTGGATCAAATTTTGAGCAATGCTTGCAAATGACACAGTCCTGCTGGCCTCAGAGGTGGGTGTAGGCACAGATTCAACCAGGGACCCAGAAGCCTCAAGCTCTGAGTGTGGTGTAGCTAGGGTTGGCAGAATGGGAGTTTGGGAGGTTAAGTGACACTTGAGGTGAGTTTTGACAGTCCCATCCCTCAAATGCTCATCCCAAAGGTGCAATCAAAGTTTGGCCAGGTCTGTCATAGCTTTTCCCCTGAGTTGTGAGTGAAGTTGGTTGAGAATCAAGCCAAATGCACTGAAGAGGTATTCACAAGATGCAGAATTCACACAGATAGATAGTATGCAGCAAGCAAGTTGACAAAGGGGGGTGACAGTGGAACCAAAGGCCATACCCCCATACATTTTCAAAGGGTCAGCAGGTTCACCTTGGCTGATTTGTTAGCTTTGAGAATGAACAAGGGCAAGAACATACCCACACATCAGCAGCATGCCCAATTTGTGCACACCATTCGAAAGCACTGGTGTTGCCATCCAGTCAGATGAAATTACACTTCTGTCGCATTCAACAGCTATAATAAAAATTCATGGGAGTGCACATTTAATTCTTCGCTTTTCCCTTCCCCTTCCGTTTCCGGTTCCGCTCTTTCTGACCCCTACCTTGCAATGGTTGTCCTTGTCCATTTCCTGACACTGATACTCCCAACCCACCAAACCACGCTGTTGCTGATGCATGTCCATTCAGCAAGGGTAACATCTGATGAACTAAATCAAGACACTCTTGCCGAGGGTGGTGGGTGAACAACGCATTTTTTGTGCCTTCAATCATCCTATGAATATCAGCCTTCATTTGTTCATTGAGATCTCTGTATGCAGCCAGCCCCCGAAAATCAATCTGGTAGCATGGGGCGGCTTCGCAATGTTGTTTTCCTCGGAGTCCACGGGTTGGGCCAAGCGCGCGTACACCTTCATTTTGGGTTACACCATAGCAATGGACCGCGGCAATATATGGCAAATTCTGGCCTTGTGTGAATACACCAAGGATCTCAGCAGATTGGATCGCAACGGTTCCAGGGTCTTCCAATGGGCTTGTCTTATCCTGCTCCAATGCCATTGATGTCAATTGTGCGGAGATTCCGTGATCCGGTTTGGAAAAGATGATGGGAATTGCACGGTCGGTTCGCATCTGGTTTAATTGGCAGACAATTGCTGTCCCTCGGAGCCAAGCGGCCCAACCGTAGCAATCTTGTATTGGCGTCTCGTCATTTGCTTTGCCATAATGAGAAAAATGGAAGTAGGCATCCGCAAACGCTTCTTCGAACGGCCTTGATGCGTATTCCTCCGTGAGGTTTGAGTGGTTGGCAGGTACAGAGTTCCTCACAACTTTCCAGGCTTCATTGGTGAGGAGCGCTTTGTAGTAATCCACGACTTTCACAGGCGTCTGATACTTGAGTTCCCGTTTATCTGGCGTGCTTTCGATAGCACGATCCATTGCGAAAATGCTCAAAGCACGACCCAGCAGCTCTCCGATGGTACCCTGAGGTAGCAACCCCCTGTCGACGAACCCCACAAGGAGATCCCATACATTCATGTACGGCACCCTGCTACCATGGACGTCAATGGAAGAATGCATCAGTTGAGCAGATGCCTCAGCAATGACTGGCTCAGGGGATGATCCAGACACAATTGTCTCCCGATCTTGACTAACAGAGTATAGAATTCGCATATGAGAGCGAACTTGATCTTCTTCGTATTTTCTCGCCATTGAAGCGGTGGGAGAAAGGTCAAGAAGAAGTCGGGCTGACAGAATAGCGATGGATGACGCATCCAGGATAGAAGGTGCCACGAGTTTATCCCGTCCAGAGAGCTTCATTCGCGCGACGCGCATCAGTTCAAGACCAATTTGCTCCAAAGATTCCTTTCCCTCACTCAGGCGAGATGTAAATGTTGCATGAAACCTAGAATATCAAGGTGAGGATGTCATGACTCTCCAAAGTTAGAATGGACGTACAGGGGACGCCCAAACCTTGCAGCAAATCTAAACGAACCAACAGAAGCTAGAGTTTCCTTCCCAGGAATAAAGGGATCTTCAATGATATGGACGTCGAAGGGAAGCTCTGTGAACGGGGCTGGAAGAACACGATCTTCGAATTTTTCCCGCAGAGAATCTGCAACCGCCTTTGATGGAGCAAGGTTACTGACGCTGCTCACGGTGGAAAGAAAGACCATACAAAAGGGATAGTTGACCAACTCGCTCAATACAGACTTCAACCGTGAATATAGTGTATAGGAACCCTGAGGGTCCTCGGTGCGTGCAGTGAAAAGGGTATGCACCTCGTCCATCGAAATTATGAGAGGGCAAGATGTCTCGGGTGGCCAATCAGTGCAATACGTCTTTAGGGCGTTCAGAGTGAGCCCGAACGCTTCCCAAGTCTGCGCCGGAGTAGCAACTTTGCCATACGTCTTCTTGATAACCCTTGCATAGAATAAATTTCGCTCCTCCTGGTGCCCAAAAAATTCGTAGAATTTATTCGCCACTGTTGAATATGCCCCTTCGGCCCCTTCGACCCCTTCGGCCCCTTTGGCCCCTTTGAATGTTTCGACCAAGCATCGTACTTCGTCGAAAAGAGAACACAGGAATGATCTCAAGTAGCCTTTGCACTCTTCCCCCATAGCTGTGCTTGGGGCTCCAAGGAGAAAGTTGCGAACCACAGTATCTGGCGGAGGATATGCTAAATTCTCGGATGTCAGCGAACTGATCCGTGTGTAGTCAATGTCTCGTACCAAAGGAGTCAGCACCAAGATCTTCACGGATGCACAATGGGAGAAGTATCCGCTCCTTTGCAATTGCATCCACCGTTTTGGATTTCCCCATTCCCGAAGATTGGGTGATCGTGAGAATCTTGGCATAGTTGGATTTTTCATCCAAAGTATGGACATCGTCCACCGCTCTGAGTAAGGCTTTGTGAGATTGGCCGATGTAATTTGATCTCCAGGCGCTGATAACAGCTGAATAACACAGCATCGGTGAATGAGCGCCTAACAGACCATCGACAAACTTACCGTCCTCTAGTGCAGGGGGAATGGTATATGAACGCGGGAATAGACCACCGAAGACATGACGACTTACTATATTCTACTGGAACGCCAATGGCTTCTCTGGAAATGGTGTTGCCCGTTGATAGGCGTAGAATCTCTGTGTATGCGTCAGATATTATCTAGTCTTCTTTGAACTGCGGATATCGCACTCAAGTTTCGTATGTCCCTGAACGTTCTAGCTTTCCATGCGTCTGTCAGCTTCTCCGTCAGTCCCGGATGCTCCTGGAGCAGTGCCATCGCTTCGCGGTTTTCTCTGAACTTCGGGTCGAGTTTCCCTTCGGAGACTGATACAATCTCTCGGAGAAGATTCATACGACCCAATGGGGTGTTGAAGCCTCCGGCCTTCCAACCCCCCACGTATTTGACAAAATCAAGCACTGACTTGTCTTGGCGGGTGTGGGCGGCATCATCGAGGTCATTAGGCACTTCTTCCAGAATCGTCTCCAGACGCTTGCCAGAGGGCTCAGCCATTGGAGGATCGGTCTGAGAACTGGATCTCTTGAGACTGCCAGAAGGCTGGTTCATACATATGAGAATCGAGATCAAGGTCAGCGGAGTTGCAATTGTGGCAAAGCCGCAGCACTAAGTCTTGGCTCTGTACTCAGGCCAAAGGTGGGAGGATGCTTAGGTAAACGGGTCTGTGCATAATGGTAAACTAGAGACTAGCTATGGGTGAGCTGGGGTCGGACAAGTCAGCAACTTGTCCGGACCGAGCTGGGTGTGCCGGGGGGGGAGCGACAGGACCGCCCCGAAACACGAAGTCACTAGCCACCAAGGCAAGACCAGGGA
The DNA here is from genome assembly GCA_951802425.1 of Clavaria fumosa. Classification (NCBI taxonomy): domain Eukaryota; kingdom Fungi; phylum Basidiomycota; class Agaricomycetes; order Agaricales; family Clavariaceae; genus Clavaria; species Clavaria fumosa. The sequence continues at coordinate 4,986,633 of OX637794.1, read as the reverse complement.
GCGGAGGGTGGGTATCGCGAAATGATGCAAGGAGAAAGTCTCAAAGTATGGAGGAGGGGGTTGGGTGATGAGACTGGGGGAGGAGAGGGAAAGAGGGCGAGAGCAATGCTTAAATATGTGCAGAAGAGGGATGTGATGTCATCCGGACTTGTTGGACTTCGAGACGCGATGGATCGCGGACAGCGAACAGGGCTGCACGTGATTGACGAGTCCTTTCGTTGGCCAAGACATCGTCTTCTTGTCACACTTCTTGTGACCGAACCCTCCCGTCTTGGCTCTGTACTCAGGCCAAAGGTGGGAGGATGCTTAGGTAAACGGGTCTGTGCATAATGGTAAACTAGAGACTAGCTATGGGTGAGCTGGGGTCGGACAAGTCAGCAACTTGTCCGGACCGAGCTGGGTGTGCCGGGGGGGGAGCGACAGGACCGCCCCCAAACGAGCCGACGGGCGATGACGTGCGGGAGCGAACACGGCACCCCCTACCCCGACAGGGCGCCGGACGGCGAGGGAGGAAGACCCCGAGACAGAGCGGTCGGTTCCAGCGGGCTCACGTTTGAGTCCTCAACGTGGATACGGGCCAGCGAGTCTGCGGACCGCCAGTACGCGAGGAACGCATCAGATTCCCACCGCCCAAGCAACTTGACTACGTCGGGCGGGATCCCTCGCAGTAGCAGCTCAGTCGTGCCGCCGATCCGGAAGCTGTGGCCCGTGAAAACGTAAGATTCGCCTCTTGCTGCCCAGATTCTATTGCACCAGCCCAGAAGACTTCTCTTAGTCAGCGGCGCCCACTCACTGTTTCCCCGGTAGCCGAACAGCGGGAGGTCGCTCGGGCCATTGTTGACAGCCAGATGGTTCGCCATCGCTGAGATGGGGTCAGCGGCCCCAGATTGGTAGCAGATCATAACCGAGGCCCCTTGCGAGCCAGTCGTCTTAGTCCAGGGCAACCGCAGAGTGCGCGACCCTTTTGCCGTTGCTACTGAGCCCAGGTCCGAGCGAGAGGGGAACTTGGAGAGGTCGTGGCGGGCGCGCGACACAGGGAGAAGCTCTCCCAGTCGGGTCTGGCACCAGAAGGCCGTCGTGGCCGCTGCCAGACAGGCCGCATCCAGCGGCATTCCAGCGTCACAAGCGTCGCACAACATGAGGAGATGGTTAATGGTGATTGCTCGCCGCGCAGGAGCGAAGGAGCTGGACGGGCGCAGGTTTTCAACGCCGCGCAGGACTTGTTGGAGACGCATTCCGCCCTTCCACGGGGCGTTGTAGAAGATGTGCAGTGCCCGCACTCCAGCAAGGGCATTGCGGGCAGTTGAGCCCGAGAAATTACCCGCGAACGAGGCGCCGTAGTCGCACAGCAGGTCTTCTGATGCGGGTACACGGTTTTCTACTGGAATCCTTTTGCTTGTGCACCAGTTCAGGTATGAGGCGAAGCTCCGGTCGTAATTGCGACGTGTCGACGCGGCCCACGAAGCAGCCAGGGCCCTAGAGACAGGGCTATGCGACGACCTGCCTACCTCGCATGGAGTTGAGTCCGCGAGCTGCTGGGATGACGACCCTCCTGGCGTCACAGAGGATGGTGGAGACACCGGGATGGCCATGGCCTCAATGCGACCAACCATGATAGCGGCGAGGGCGGCAGCCACAATCGACTCGGAGGGAGACAAGGGCATCGTAGTATCTGTAAGGAGTGAGGGTTGGGCTTGGGCCACCGAGCCACGGTGGTTGTGGCTGACACGAAGACGCATGACCGCCCCTCACAAGAACTTACAACTCAGTCTAGGATCATACAGACATGCTGGACGCATCGTCATGATGAAACAGTACTGGACAAAGTAATGATACAGTCTAAGGTGCATGAAACGACAAGGTAAAATGCAATGATACAGTCTAAGGTGCATGAAACAACAAGGTAAAATGCAAAGGTAACGACGGATGAGTCGAGAGCAGATGAAATGACAAGCCAACAACGCAAAGATAACGACGGATGAGTCGAGACTGGACTACGCGAGAAGGCTTCTAAGGCGAATGCAAGCTTCGAAACGAGACAACAAGCTGGAGGAAAAAACTTCTAAGGCAAATGCAAGCTACGAGATGAGAGCCGACCCGATACAGGAACAGAAGGGCACCGAGCCCAAGGAAGAACTCCATATAAAAGATGCACATGGGAGAGGGACAGACTCTCAACCCGGCCCGCTGACCTTGCCAATACCGCGGCTACCGCAGGACAGCGTGCCCTGTGAACAGCCGAAGACGGGCGGGGCTTTACGGAGGTCCGTCAATACTGCAGCTACCGCAGGACAGCGTGCCCTATGAGCGGTCGAAGACAGGTGGGGATTCTCGGCGGGAAGGGGAGGCGGGGGCCAGGGGGAAACCAGCCACGCGAGGGGCCGTCGGCTGCGTTTTCCGCAGAGGGGATCCACACCACGCGAAGCCACAGTTCATGCTCGTAGAGCAGCAGAAGGATGCGGCGCAGGACGGCGTTTTGCTGGGCACCACGAGACCGACCAGCAGCAAAGGTGAGAACCACACCTTGGTTGTCTGAGTGCACCACGAGGGTGGCCTTACAGAGGCCCATCTGTATCGCAACCAGCACCGCCAGCTCGAGAGCTACCATTTCGGCCCACCCTATGTCGCGACCCTCCGAGCACCAGCCAGTTTTGAGCGGCCAAGCGATCCACCTCCCGTCATAGACCAGACCAATCCCCCAAGACGTGGAGGCGTCGACTGCGAAGGGGGAGGAGTGCTCAGGACCCCGTGCCCTTACTTGAATGCCGCAGCCGGCCACCGAGAGGCGCTCAGACCACCAACGCACATCGTCAAGGACGTCCTGTGGAGGGAAGAGGCGGACAAACTCCGACTTCAGGCGCTCGAAACGAGCCGCGAAGGCATATAGGGAGGGAAGGTGCGCGCGGCTAGAGGGGATCACTACTGAACAGTGGTTCAGTGAGCCGATGAGAGACAAGCATGAGCGACGATCAATCGAGTGGCCGGGCCTCCAAGCTGAAAGCTTTTCCAGGAATTTTGTTCTCTTAGAGTCAGGGATTGAAACGAACTTGTCTTGAAGGTCCCAGTCAAAACCGATGTAGCGAAAGCGGCTGGCGAAGGGAGCGCATTTTTGGGGGGACCACGGCCAACCAAGCTCAGCCGCCGTATTCCAGATGATTGACTCATCAAACGGGTAGGACCATGGCCCAGACAGGGAGTCCTCAATGGGCCGACGCCAGAAGCTGAAGTCATCAGCCCACTTCAGAATGAAGTGGACGCCTCGCGAGAGGAAAATCTCCTTCGCCGCATCTGCACACCGGCCAAAAATCCCACTGGAGCTTGCACAGCCGAAGCAGCAACAGTGGTCCATGTAGACGAGGCCCTGCCAGAGAACACAGACGATCATTTGGGCGGACTGGCATTCGGCGGTGGGCAGAGTCGACGTCGAAGACAGCCACCTGGGTGCCAGGGGGGGCATCGAGAACAGCGGAGAAGCAGTCAATGAATGAACCCCAGTCGCACTGGAAACGGGACGCATCAATTTCGGAGTTAACCGAGCTCATTGATGATGACAATCGTGGGAAGGAGTGGTCCTGGATCAATCGGAGTTTCGACGTCGAAACCACCCCCAGCGGGGAGGTCCTGTAGGGGCCATACTTCTCGAGGAACAGGGCAGGAGGAAGAGGAGACGAGTAGCGGCCAAGTGCCACTTCTTTATTAATCTGAGTAGTAACGAAAGAATCATTTTCCAGCGCGGATTTGTGGTTGGGGGGAGAGAAAACTTTGGTAATGACAGAGGAGACACCGAGACTAAAGCCAAAACGTATACCTAGGGGAACATCAGAAAAGCGCTTCAGAAGGCCAGCCTCCTGCAGGGCCGACTCCCACCGCTCCCAGAGCAGGGGGGTCACAATAGGGTAGAGACAAGTGTCAGGGGTGGCCCTGGGCACTGTGCCCGGGGGCTCCGCACCTGGAGCAGACATGCGAGAAGCTGCACGAGGATGAGCTGCACCCCCCGCCCGTTCCGTTGAATCGAAAGCACACGGTCTGGCCATTCGGCCCCCTCCAGCCGGCCGGGGTTTTGGACAGGAACCCGTTAGAGCTGCTTTGGCAGGATCTTCCCAGGTGGTCCCCGCCACAAACATAGCAGACACCAGGGCGATGCGTGGATCGAGGACCGGAGCCACGCCCGCGAAAGGAACTCTGGTTTGAGGGGCCAGTCCCCCGGCCGCTCAGAGAAGACCGTGCATCCCTGATCGCTTCGATCACTGCGCGGTCCCGCGAGCGGTCAACGATGTGCGCCCAAACACCGTCATGGAACGTCGCTGGGGAGAAGGTCCCAGGTCAGGAGACCCACAATGTGCGAATGTGAATATCATATTCTAAGTACAAGGGGAACTTTGGCTTGAAATCTACACGGGATTGGATACCGGCAAAATGGGCACGGAAGGCCTCAGAGATCGTCAGGCGGTCCGGGGAGGCCAGATGTCTGGCGACGTAGGTGCAGAAGCGGGGCCAGGATTCCACCCAGTCCCCCAACGACATTCTTGGTTCGGCAGCAGAGTCAGAGGCCAGTTGAGGCCTCTTTGTGAGTGGACCAGAACCAGAGTAATCCACGAACAGAGCAGCCCGACAGGCCTCGTTCGTGAGGGCCGAGAGGGGGATGTGAGAGGTCCAGCCCTCCTCGAGAATCCCGACGATGCCCGGATGGTCTGCGACCGCATGAGCATCAAGCTGAATTCCAGCCACTCCAGCCGGCAAAACATGGCGGGGCGCGGCCGCAGGCCCTGTTCCAGCCGCCGGAAGACCGAGAGGAGGGGCTGCGGCTGGCTCTGGATGCGGATCCGCAGAGGGGACACCCGGAGCACGCAGTCAGATAAACCGAGAGCTTGTAAAGCGTACGCTCTTACCCATGCGTGGGGGCCCGGTCAGCGGACACTGGGATGCGGCCGGCTCTGGAATCGGATCCGCAGAGGGGACGCCTGGAGTAGGCAGTCAGATAGACCGAGAGCTCGAAGGCGTACGCTCTTACCCATGCGTGGGGGCCCGGTCAGCGGACACTGGGATGCGGAGGTCGGCGCGTGCGGCGCGCCAGCTCCTGGAGCAGCCAGGGGGCGCAGCAGGCCCGTCTGCAGGTGGGCTTGTCCGAGGCGTTGGACCGTCAGCCTCATCGCTTCAGCGAAAACCGGATGCCCGAGGACTTGGTCGAGGGTGAGGGCCGGATCCACCAGCGGGCCGGACCCTTCAATCCCAGACGATGGGCCCGCAGGAGGAGCTTGCGGCAGGCCGGAAGGGGCATGCGGCAGACCTCCGGGGGGGGCGCGCGGCGGACTCGAGTGCCCGGAGGCCGGCGGCGCAGCACGGCTGGGGCCAACCGCTGGATTCGCCGGAGCGTCCAGACCTGCACGGATAGGCGAGGATGACGTCCGCCCAGCCGAAGGGGCAGACGGAGACGCCGGAGCCCGGCGGGGCGAGGCAGAAGGGGGGGCCGCTGCGAAGACAGGCCCCCCAGGATCCCGGGAAGGGGGCACAGTGGAGGAAGGAGGAGCGGCCGACGGGTCAGGGGGCCCCCCGTCTGCACTGGAAGGGGGATACTCGAGAGCCGGCGGATCGAGGCGAGCCCTTTTCCCTCCAGGATCTCTACCTGCCGGGGGTGGTGGAGACCCCGAGGCTGTCCTGGGGCGCCCTAGCAGCCCACCGGGGCCAGGGAGGGGGCCTGCAGCCGGGCCCAGTAGATGCCGAATATGAGAACGGATTGGCGGAACTCGGATTGGCGGTACCGTCGACCCTCCCCCCTCCGACGGAGGATCATCCCTGGGCAGAGGACGGGCAGATGGTTCGGAGTCCTGAAGGGGATGGCCCTGAGGGACGGAGTCACGGGGAGCCGCGGAGCTGCGAGTCGTGATGGCCATATCGCGAAATGATGCAAGGAGAAAGTCTCAAAGTATGGAGGAGGGGGTTGGGTGATGAGACTGGGGGAGGAGAGGGAAAGAGGGCGAGAGCAATGCTTAAATATGTGCAGAAGAGGGATGTGATGTCATCCGGACTTGTTGGACTTCGAGACGCGATGGATCGCGGACAGCGAACAGGGCTGCACGTGATTGACGAGTCCTTTCGTTGGCCAAGACATCGTCTTCTTGTCACACTTCTTGTGACCGAACCCTCCCGTTACTAATAAGTTGTATACTGTGACATAACCTCCATCGACGCTCTGTTCGACCATAAAGTCGTTCCCGATGTTAATTTAGCCTTGAATACAGCGCCAACATGGGGCACTTTAACTCGTACTCCCAACGCCCATCGTCTGACTGGTCGCGTAACATACGCCGCCGCCCTACCCTGTTCGGCGTTCCTTTCGTGTTGCTCATCGTTGGTGCTTCGTTCGGGCTCCAGACGTTCACTCAGACTCGCTACGACCTCCATAGTCAGAGAGTCACTGCCGTACGCATATGTTTTTCCCCTTGAATGGACATCACTGCATCGCTAAACCGTGCCTTTTTCAGGTCAGCAAGCAGGAAGAGCTCGGCCTGGGAAGAAACAGAAAGAGATTGAACATCCAAGAGGAGTATTATGTTCGTTCTGTCCTCTCCCCTCGTCGGGTGCAATAGTTGAGTACTGCACCAAACAGCGTCTCGGTGCTACCGAGGATAAAGATTGGCAACAAAAACGAATTCCTCGCCCTCTGGGTCTCCCCGAATGGGGAGTTCCACCCGATGAACAAGTTGATAATACTCCGTCGTCTTGATGGCTTCAGTCTCAAAAATTAAAACTTCTGTATCACAAGGAACCGGCTCTAGACTGTCCTAAGTATTTAATACACCCCGCCCAAACGCCTCCGCGACCGCACTAAACCCGTTTTCCGAGACTTGCGACATGAAGAGGTCGTGCTGATCCGCCAGGCGGCTGTTGTTGCTCCTGATCTCGCGTATGAGGCCATGTTCGCGTACGCATTTTGGGCACTCTGTCTCCTGATCCACGATGCACCTGACAGCCGCGGGGGTACGTCAGCCCAGGGCGGATGAGACCTCTCGAGGTGAACAGGGGAAACGCCGCTCACCGCTGGTGATAACTGTGACCGCACATGAAATGCACACTTGGAAGATCGAGTTGTCCGCTGCAGGAGGAGCATCGAGTAACATGGAACACGCGAGGGTGTTGAGGATCTGAGAGTTCTTCGACTAGCTTCAGCTTGGCTGCTGTCTCTGATCTGTACGAGCTGATAAGTTTCTGATCCTGGAAAGGGAAGAACCACATTCATTGAAGATATTTGAACATTGTAGAGCCAATATGGTACTCACGGTCTGCATTTCCGCTCTCGCCGTTCCGATTTGCCCTATCAGCCAGTCCTTCAGCATGCCCACGCTCGCTACTCCGTTCCTGCTCAACACTTGGATGATGCCAAGAGGTGGCAGTATTCCCTTCTCATCTACGTGCTTCAACATCCGATGTACATCGTCCTTGTGTCGTGCTAGCAGTGCCGGTGTGGATGTCAGGAATCTCAGTACCAGGGGGTATAGTTGTGGATGGCCAGGACCATAGAGGTTGAGGTGCCGTACAACCTCGGCCGACGCGCTAGGCGTAGAGCCTTCCTTGGCTTGGTCTATCCAGAACCGAAGCACGTCCTCGTACATCCCCATCTTCTCCCAGAGCAGCACAAGGCCTGGCGTATACTGGCGACTCGAACACAAGATCAGCGCGTGTGTCGGATCGTACGGTATCGTGGAACTTTGCAGCACTTTCTGCGCTTTGTCTCGCAGGGTAGCGCCCTGCCCTTGCACTTGGAGCGTGAGATACAGCTCAAGGAGGGTATTCCACACCGCTAGCTGATCCTGCTTGTCGGCTTCCTCGTCAGCTGGAGGCAGAGGCACACTCTGTTCAGCGGAGCTACTTCCAACGCTCTGCCCCCACCGCTTCTCAGCTACTCGTTCTAGGAAGACGAGAAACTGGTCCATATGGTCTACGAAATGGGCGAAGTACAGTCGGGGGGAAAGCAGCTTGGCTGATGGAGGCTTTGATGTGAGGGGTGGAGCGGGTTGAGCTAATGGCGCTCCCGTCCCCTGCTTCGCTGTGGGCGTTTCTTCAGTTCTAATCCTTTGTGGGCGCGAATTTGTGCACAGATCAATTAACAACTGGGTGGTCTCCTGGGGTAGATTGTCTAGCATTGCACGACCGTAGCGGGCTAAATTGCTCTCAGCCTGTCATTGTGAGCCAAAACCAGTAAGAGAATGATGAGCACACACCGCTTCTGGCCCGAGTTTCCTCAAGTATTCCAACGCTTCCCGATACTTCCCCGCATCCTCAACCTGTATCCGTAGATAGTCCTCGTGCCTCTCATACTTCTCTGCCAGATACGACGCATGCTCGAAATACCCAGCCTGTCTGCATACTCGAATTGCAGTGTCTAAGTCGAACGGGAGCTCTTTTCTTTCATCACCAGTGCTATCATAGCGGATTAGCCCCTCGGTCTTGATGAAGCTGTCGAGCCGTGCAACGTCTTTGAGTTTGGTATACGTATTTAGTAGCAGTGTGGTGTGATCCGAATTCGCAAGTCCGAGAGAATGAAGCTCTTGCAAATAGGTGACCAAATTGTGGATTTTCTGCGCATCAAGGAACTACCCACTGGCCATGTTATAATCGAATGGGAGCGACTTTTAAGATACTCACTTTTCTGATGACATAACTGGGCTGCACATGTCCGATCGTCTTCACGAATTGCTGCATAGCGCCGTCATAGTCGCCTTTATTATATAGATGGCTTCCGTACTGGCGATGTATGTCAGCGACATTAGATGGATCCAGTCGTTGCGCTTTAGCCAGATTGAGGGCGAGGAGATACAACGATTTCCGATATAGCATGTCTAGTTTGTCAGACGTCGATCTCTCTTTCAGACAAAAAAGCTTTCCATGATAATCACGGTCAATAAATATTTAAGGTTCAGATGACGGTCTCTCACATTTCCATCGCTACAAAGGACGTATATATGTCCCCATGCTGAAATGACCTGCCTCACACCTTGGGTAAACGCTCCGGAATATGCGACCAATTTATTCTCCATATCGAAGACCGTGACTTTGGTGATATCAGTGTCTCCTGCGGTGTGGTGTGCGGCGAACTTGCGGACCGTCGCGGAAGCGGCAGAGGTGGATAGCATGAGCGGAGGAGAGACGATGACGAGGTAGTTCAGGTGCGTGACAATAGATGATTTGTAGCCTGTGCACGCAGACGCTCGTCTATGCCAATACTGGAACAAGTAATGCGGTACAACGGCGCACCTTCGTAAGCATAGCAGGTCCCCCTCCCATCCGTTCCGCAGACATAAATTGCCTCGTCTTTTGCTACTATGATATGTTGTGCGCTCCAATCCATGGTGGCACAACCGAGAGCGCAACCGACCTCATTCACTACGATTGCGGCGGGATTGACACTATTGCCTTTGCCAAAGACCTGATGAGCAACGACCATATTGGTTGTGGCTATGAAGAGATGGAGATTCGCATCATTGTCTTCGTCGTCAGTAGACGGCTCTTTGAATCCTAGACCGGTGACTGGTTCTTCAGGAGATTCATGGATGGTGCGAGGTCTGGGGGAGGATGACTGGTGCGGATTGCGGAGCAGGAGAACTGTTCCATCCGCAAAGGCAACAGCCAAGTGAGAGAGCGTGGCAGATAGCGCTATCGTCGTCACCTACTCAACATGAGAGCATGACCGAAGGCCATGATGTAATAATGCGCGTACGGGGTGTGGGCGATTGCTCTGTTGCAACTTGACAGAGCGCAAAAGCTGGGGTGCGCCTGTTTTCTCATCGCTATGCCCCAAATCCCATAAATTGAGTAAAGGCGAATGTTGATTATCCATTTCCTGACATCAGATTGAATATGAGAAAAGAAAAGTCATGCGAAGACATACTCCAAGGGTGACGAGCACTCGTTTTCTCTCGATCATATGAGTGACCCTTCCACCAACGTGCACAACCCAACTCCGTACCGAATTAAAATTCTGGTCGAGCATGTGGATGTGGCCATGGATATCGGCGACTAAGACTCCAACGGACGCATAAATAACGATGGATATTTCGGCAGCGGTCTACGGAGCGTGAGGATGTTTTCGTATCGATAATAGATAGGCTACGCGACCTTGTTGAATATCTCTGGTGGGCTGGCAAGATCGTGTATGTCCGTGACTGTTGACGAATCAAAGAACGAAAACTGTCTCCACTTTTGAAACGAATCGCTTTAATAGAAGATAGCTTCGCGAAGAATATTAAGCTCACTGCGGGTGCGGAACTGGTAGTAGAGGTAGTAGCTGCTATTTCAGTCGCCATAGACACGTTCGATGACTGACCAGACTTGCACGACAAGCCGAGCACGTGACTCGTCTCTGCGCTACATGACGGCCTCATCACGTGTAATACGCCGGTTCTCTCTATATATCGGGATCCTCTCTTCCAGCCTTGGACTGGACTCCGAACACACAATTATTGCTTTCGCCCCTTACCTGAATGCTTTGTGCCGTAACGAACGCAATACGCTCCATTTCGACTTTTCAATTGATACTTGAACAGTCACGATCGCTTTAAACGCCTTCCCGTAAAAATCGCTCTCCAGCTCAGATGTAAGACAGCACTCAGCAACCCAATCGGAGGCACCAACCAGCATATCATCCACCACCATTTCCATCGTTTAGTCTCATTTGCCAGGACCTTGACGAAGTTTTCCACCTGTTCTTTAAGGTCTTGAGGAGACCCAGAGTTGTCGATGACGTAGTCTGCGTACTGAATCTTGTCAACAGTGGGCATTTGAGCTGAGAGGCGGGCAACGGCTTCTTCATGCGACAAGGAGTCACGAACTTGGATTCGACGCAGCTGAATTTCATAGGAACTAACAACATATAAACAATATTTGAGATCTTGGTAATAAGAATCTATGGCATGGAAACTTACCAATATACGACGACCACCTTACCCACCCACCTCCAAATTCCACTCTCAATCAACAAAGGAACATCCAGCACACAAATTTCCTCTCCCCTCAACCAGTGCCACAACACCGCCTTCAACATCGCCCGTCGCACGACGGGATGTATGATTGCATTCAGGAGTTTCCTCTTGTTCTTGTCATTGAAGACGACGGCGCCCAACTTTGAGCGGTCGAGACTTCCATTTGGAAGAAGGATGGATGGACCAAAAACGGAGACGACGCGTGCGAGGGTAGGGCTACCTAGAGTAACTGCTTCACGAGCGAGGAGGTCTGCATCGACAACAGGGATACCATAGGAACCAGATAAGGTTTTTGAGACGGTCGTTTTTCCGGAGGCAATGCCACCCGTAAGGCCAACAACTATAGTTCTAGGTTGGTCATTGCTCCGAAGACCGAAAATAACCTGTACCCAACATGCGCGTAGAACAGAGATTGGAGGACTAAGTGGATGTAAACCGTATACGTATGGTCACGCGACGCATACATGGGGAACCAAACCCCAACCTGATTCATCATCACGCGACGCAAAATGGTGGCGTGACGTAACGCCTTGTGACGCAAAGCATGAGCGACTTCAATTTCATGCAACAATTGATTTGCATTGCTCTGCACTCATTGCTCTGCACTCAGGAGTTATGTGGTTACATCCAATTGTATCTTCATTCATTTAAATGTAATTGTATTCACTGTTGCCTCATTGCTCAGGCCGCCTCAAGCTTCAAATCCAAGGTGTTGTAATTCTGGCTCCAGCCTGGCATTTAACTGTTAGTCTTCGAGTACGTCTCAGTCAGACTACCTGGGACTATCTAGCAAGGTGTCGAAATTCATCCTTGATGTGATATTTTGTACTCTGCCTGTCTGTACAAGTTATCCGATCACATAACATCCACGTGTATTTCCTTCCGAGTCGGAGGCACAGCTCAGACATGGCGGGAAACTAGTTGATCAGTTCCCGATTGCCGCGGATGAAGGTAAGACGGATGACGCGGAAGACTAGCATTATTTTTTTCGGCTTCGGACATGACGGGCAGGTAGACAAGAAAATTTTAAGGGTGGGACCGTTACTGCGGCTCTCGCGGATGCCAGTGGTTGTTCCTGGACACAAGGAGGATAAAGGTAGTGCCAGGATGAGAAGAGAACAAAGCCGTCTGCGTCCTCGGGTAAGAGACTAACGGAGAGACGCCAAGGGAGGCAGAACGGTTTTAAGACCAATGCCATACGCTTTGATGTGATGGCTGTTTCCCGATTCAATTAACAGCGCGTGCCTCGGAGACATTTTCCACTCGGAGGAGGTGATGAGGCGAGTTCTTGGCAATGTGCGGAACGAGCCGATTGGCTGGCAGAGAGGCACCACGCAGGGCTCGAGAGGAGAGGCTGGGTCTAGACCACCATGTGCTCTTCAACTCACGCGGTCTAGACACTACGGCATAATCCGATCAACCCTTCGCAGCCTCGTAAGCGGAATTGTGTTATGAGTGGGACATCGCATCGCAATCGGAGGCAGACAGATCGTGGATCATGATCCTTTTCGACCGCGGGTCTAGACCTTCCCCGTAAATGCTATGCCATTTGCTCGCTCGGTAGACGGGCGTACTGTAAAGTCGAGTGTACCCTTCTTCTTCAGCCCCGCGCCCTTCCCCTTCAGTGTTTCCTCTTCACAAGTTTATACAGTACTCTGACTTCACCTACTGTACTGCAGTATCAAAAAAAAAAAAAAAAAAAAAGTGGGACTCCTCCTTACACTGCTAAAAGTGATCCAGTAGCGACCCTGATCTTTGAATTTGACCCCGCGTGCCCGTTTTCCATTTTCGGGCATCGGCTTTGCTTACACAGGAAATTGGCATATAAAGTAAAAGGAGACACACACTCACGGATATCGTCATTTTCGTTCACTCAGCTCAGCTCATCCCTTTATAACTGCGACATCGACCTCACACATCAGCATCGTACATCCAACCACGACGACTACAACGACATGGACCAATCAACTCACTATCCCGCAATGAGGCACTTCCATTCAACCCAGCTACCGCCGCCATCACAGCTCCACATCTCCCCAGCGTACTCGCATTCTAACACACTCCCACCCATATCTTCTGATATCTCGAGCCCAACCTCACCGACAACTCATGCTGACTTCCACCACCACCATCGTCACCCAAACCACCAGCAACACCACCAACCATATCCCGTCAGCCTCTCCCCCCCTGTCTCCCCAATACCCTCGCCCTCTTCGGCCTCGCAGCCAACCTGGTCTCCTATTCGTCGCACTTCTACCTCGCGAGAAGAGATCCATCTCAACCGAGTACAGCATCACCAACCGCACCAATCTTCCTCAATTCTACTCGACTCCTCCGTCAAGCACGAGTCGGCGTCGTCACACCCTCACCCCACGCGCCATGATTCACCGCCCCGCCACCATCACCCTATCAAGGACACTGGCGAGGACGGCATGTCTTCTACTAGCGACTTTGTAAAAAAACTTTACAAGTACGTTTCCCCTTTCTATCGTTCGCCACGAGTTGTTGACGTTGCTTCAGAATGCTCGAGGATCACTCATGCTCCCATATCGTCTCTTGGGGACCTCAAGGTGACTGCTTTGTCGTCAAGGTTGGTGATTCCTCCTATCAAATCATGCTTTTTTAAACACCCTCGCAGGACATGAATGAATTCACAAAGTCGATATTACCGCGCATGTTCAAGCATTCCAACTTTGCCAGTTTCGTCAGACAGCTGAACAAATACGACTTTCACAAAGTGAGTTCAGATGCACCTCGGAACCTGACACATCTGACTTCATTTTACCAGGTCAAGAACGCGGATGACAACCAGTTCGGCGAACATGTGCGTAATGCCGCTTTGGTAGCATCTCTAATTATCTCATTCTCTTGTCTCTGCAGAGCTGGACATTCCGCCACCCGGACTTCCACGCCGACAGGCGCGATTCCCTCGAGAACATCAAGCGCAAAATCCCCACGCAACGCAAGTCCACCGCAACCAGCGCTGTCGGGGGCAGCGGTGCTCGTCTACAGACGAACAGCACCCAGGGGGGAGGCAGTGGCGGCCCATTTGGCGGTGGCGGCGGCGTGCAGTCGTCGGTCGTATTCGAGTCGTTGCAGGCGCAGGTCGAGCGCCTGACCCAGTCGCAAGAAGAAATGTCTTCACACATGCGCCTCCTCGAGCGGCACTACCATGAAGTGGTCACGGAGATGGTCGCGTTCCAGCGCAGCGTCGCGCAACAGGACCAGTTGATGCAAAACCTCATCCTTTATTTCATGCAGCAGGAAAATGGTAAGTGGGTGACTTCTCCGTGCAGTTGAAACCCCACCCCTTGCCCCCCCCACCCACTGCATGATCCTGCTGCTTTCGATTCTCCTTCGTCATGGTCACCTTATTCCAACTTTTGACTCTCTTCATTTTTCACTCGTGTATAATATTGGCGTTCACTGATGACAAATTTCTATTACCAATTTATTGTCCCCATTCAAAATCCCTCAGGTCAGAATGGACCTGGCAACACTCCACACGGTCATATGAACAACGGCAGTAGCGGCAACAGGAACACGCTTAGTGATGAGGAGAATACGTTCCTGATATCCCGCGAAGATGCCTCGTCACCACAAACTAGGGGTCCAGGGTACCCAGACTCGAACATCGTCCCTCCTCCGGAACAAACACATGCGCCATTGTCCTTGCTTGAAGGCGCACTGAAGATGACCGTGAACGGCGCGGACCCATCCGTGGATCGCACGTCCCACACGGACGCGAGCAGCCCCAACACAAACCCGAGCTTCAACGCCCACTCCGGCGTGGATTTGACTACCAGCGACCTCACGTCGCGGCTGCTTGCAGCGGCTGCAGGGCTTGCACCCTCGGCGAACGACGCGCAGCGTACGTTCAGTAGGCATGAGGCGCTTGCGAGGCTGGAGGAGCTGCAGGCGCGGCAGCGCGCCAGGTCGGTCACTGGCTTCTCTCCTACCCCGGCCGCTGTTGCTGTTCCACGTCCTGCCGCCACCGCCGCCGCCGGGCCGAGGTTTTCACAGGACGACATGAGCGGCGACGCGTCTCTGGGTGATGCATATGGTGATATTAGTAGTGGTGAACAGCAGCAGCAGCAGCAAGTGCTGCAACGAGCCGAGGACGATATATCCGGGCCGCTGTGGTCTAGGAGCGATATTGGCGCAGTGGTCAGTGGGGCCATGGGCACAAGCAGGGATGCGTATCCGGGCGCCTCGTTTGGTCACGTGTTTCCACGAGCTGGGGAAGGCGGTGTTGGGGTCTGGTCGATTGACGCGAGTGTGGGCGTCAGTGGTATGCCAGACGGTGGTGACGGTGACGTCTTCTCATGTGACGGTACACCTGACGGCGTTACGAACGACCTCGACGATCGGCCGTTCATCGAGGATGGTGTGTCGAGCGCTTGCACTGCTGTTGGGAGAAATGCCATCCAGCTCGGTGGTGGGGACCTGGTGGCTCTTAAATCAGCATCATTGTCATCGTGCGCAGATGGGTCGTCATTGCAGCTATTCCGGCAGCCCTCGTTGCAGATGCAGCTGGACTATCTACAAGAACTGCCGGGGCCGAGCAGATCGCCGTCGGTGTCCCCGTCCGGATGGGCTGTGCCGCCGCGCGTGTTGGTGGTAGAGGACGACGTCGTGAACCGCATGTTGTCGAGCAAGTTCTTGAAGGTGTTTGGCTGCAACATTGACGTCGCCGTGGATGGGCTGAGCGCGGTACAAAAGATGAACATTGGCAAGTATGATTTAGTGTTGATGGTGGGTCTTCACTTGTGTTTTCCGTTCTCAGTTTGTTTCTTACCCCTCCGCGATTTTTTCGTCTTATCCGTGTAGGACATCATGATGCCGCGATTAGACGGCATCAAGGCTACCTCACTCATCCGGCAGTTCGATCCTCGGACGCCGATTATTTCGATGACCAGCAATTCCCAACCTACTGAGATTATGGCCTACTTCAGTTCAGGTGAGCGTGTTGATCGCTATTTGTGGTGTGTTTATCTGATGCGAAACATTGCAGGAATGAATGATATCCTTCCAAAGCCATTTACGAAGGAAGGACTGCGGGAAATGCTCGAGGTATATTTTGTGCTCACCAAAGTGAAAAAGTTTTCACATTTGATATTCAGAAACACTTGGTTCATCTGAGAATCATTCAAAGGCAGAAAGCGAAACTGCCACGCCCTGTCATGATGCCCAGCTCGTCAGACGGCTTCTTTGACGACACCCTCGCCATTCAGGTCACAAACGGGGATATGGCTGAGAGCGGCAATTGCAGCGCTACCGCCTCCACTTCGAACGAGCTGATGTGCGAGGTCGATGGAGTACCTTCCGACTTTCTCAGTTTAACGGACGAGCAATATGATGTCCTCCTGCGCAGCTTAGTGGCAGGCCAAGGCCCGTTGGGTTTTATGACAGACACGCCCGGGCTAGGTTTCAACTTGACTGGCGAGAAGCGATCACTTGAAGATCCTACGGACACGAGGAAACTGAAGAAGAGTCGTTTCGAAGTCTTGGAATAATCTCTTGAGCGGTGCTCATATAGCACTCCCTACATCCACGTCATATAATCAACATTTTTCCGGACATATAGCACACTTACACCCATGTCACGAGCGTCAATGTAGCATGAAATGCAAGCACAAAATAGCTTCACATCTTACTTGGCGCGGAAAGGGATTTGACACATCACTTGCTGTCGCTGGGACCAAATCTTTCTCTGATAATCCAGAATGATGGGCACCATATTCCATGCAGTGAAGTCGGGCCACAAGGTAGAAGAGAAATGCAACTGCACCCCTTCGCAACACTTGTGACAGAGGAAGGCACTCAACACATAGTCAAAAATTCGTGGAAATACATACCTGCCACAGGAAGAAATCGCTCAGACGTTTGACACCGCTTGTGCGGACCAGGATATCGAGGGGAGGGCTGCCAACCAAGGAGGTCATCAAGTGTGCCTCGATTTCGCGGTGGGCTGTAGCGTCCCCGAGATCGATTGGAGAACTTCTGGCGGCTTTGCTTAAAAAGCGGAAATGCTTTCTATGGCAGGCGACTCACAGCTCCTCGTCCTGATACGCGTTCAGCGCGGCGACGACGGACGACTGGACTGCGGTCTTGATCTCGTCACGTGATGTGTACGGCATGCACACGTTGAGGATGGCGCTGAGAGCAAAGAGAAAAAAAAGGACTCCGTCAAGCGCACGGCCGTAAATTATATCCAAATCCGGCGTAGCTTGTCTGTGAACACGGCGTTGGAGAAGTCGCTCACCCGTTATTCTCGCGAGTCAAATTCTCCGCTTTCTGTGCAGCGGCTTGGACAGCAGGTGGAAGGAGGCATTTGTTGCCCAGGACGTTCAATTTGACCTGGCGCTCCTGTAGAATATCCCTAAAATGACATTGATAATATGGACATATGGAAGGAAGCGACTCACTCGCTTGAACAAAGCTCGAGTAGTGAGGACTCTGCAAGCTGCATGAGGGCTTGTACCTCGACCTCCGGACGCTTGAAATTCTCGATTGAAAACGCGTATACAGAAACGCAGCGTATCCCAAGCTGGTAACACATGTCAAGCATCTGTGGTCGAGAATGAAGTCTGCGTCTCGGCACCGGTGAATCGAAATGTGGCCCACCTTGCGCAGAGTGAGGTACCCACTGGAGTGGCCTTCGTCGAGGCGTTTGCGATTCGCCCTGGCGTACCGACGATTGCCGTCCATAATAAATGCGACATGTCGTGGTATTGGGCCCTGGGAAAGGATATTGACGAGAGTACTTTCGAGCCTTGTCAATGTCATTACGGTTGCTGTGTTGACAAAGAACCAGTGTGGGTGGGAATGAATCACTGTGATTCCCGTGATTGAATCACGGCCAACGGATCACGCTTACAGTAATCACGAAATACAGTGGTGTTCGGTAGAAAATGTCCCACAGTTCTCGACCAATTTCAGACTGTTGTTTGTTTGCAAAATACCGTCTTGCGCAGAGGTGACCTTGCGTTCACAGCATTGGATTGCTCTCGTGTTGAACCAACCCATCGCCTTCCTCAATTTCAGTCCACAGTACCGGCTCTGGTTAATTCACTAGCACACCCCAGACCCACATTGCATTGCCGGTCTCTGGCAAGAAAAAAGCGCATCTCGCTTTGATAATAATAAGCTTTGTGTTCGTGGGTTATTGGCCCTGTTCTTCGGCTAGCTGCCTGATTTGTTGTGACTGTAGCAACATTGGAGCAGAATAGCACCTTCCGGATGTGAGTATTGTACGGCCCCAATTACGGCCCCAATTACAAAGTCAGAAGATCATGTATGGTAGATCCCGGTGTCCGTTGATAATGAGGCACCTGAACCACAACAAATAGAGGTCACCGGTTTGGGCGCCTCGCCGCCAAGCCAGGCAGGAAACGCGTCCATGGCCTGTCTGACAGAGGAGACTATGTCCCTACGAGACCACGTTTGCTATTATCGATGTTATAAGGCGCCCTCAGGCCTCTGGGCGTAGGGGTCGCGTGGAGGGCTGCCGGAGCGTATGATGTCCCTCCGACGACTGCATACTCGCCGACCGGGAAATGTTGCGCGTGCGCAGTGGCAGTGGCGCCTGCGGGAGCGGCGCACTCCCCGACGGCTCCTCGACCGTCGGCGTTTTTTGCGAGACCTGTTGTGCGTGCGGGGTTAGAGGGGACAGGAGGCATATGCGCAAGTGCCCGTCAGCGACTCGGTAATTCCCGGCGACGGCGGCATGAACGCGGACGACAGGAAGGGGGAGAGAGAGAGAAGAACGGCTGCCTGCCTGCGCCAACCGCACCCCTCCCGGTCCGGTCCACGCCGTTGCTCTAGCTCACCTTGGACAAGTTACGAAGACGATACTGCTCCGAAGACCCCCGATGCTGTGGGCCCACCTTGGCCGTTTCAGCAGCAGCTGCTGCTGCTGCCGCCTCGGTGGCCTCCTCTGCCTCGGCGTTCCGCCGCAGACGCGCTTGGCGGAAGATCATAGCGCCAACGATCGTGAACATGATGAGCCCGCCCATGAGTGCGAACACGAGCCCCGCAACGTTCACGCCTTTCGCCGGGCTCGACGGAAGGAATGTGCTGGGCGCGGCCGCGGCCGCGGTGATCACCATCAAGCCGGTGGAGTTGGACTCTTCTGAGAGGGAAGAGTTTTGGGTTGAGCTTCAGCACACGGAGGAGACAAAGAGACCTACCAGCAGCTGCCGTTCTGGCACCCGTGGCGTTGTACAGGTCGTCCCTCTGACAAGATAAATGGGACCCACGTCATCCATTGCGCGCCACAGAGTCTCTCGTGAGATGCGAGAGGCAGACCCACCGTAACATCCAGGAATGCCCAGCGTGGTACAACGATGTCCGCTGGTGTAGGCGAGGCGAAACTAACCGATTCCGCGGGTCAGCGCATCAGAGAGGAATGAGGGAAAGAGAGCCATGCGAAAGGGGGTCCGACCTGCTAATATACACTTTCATGCAGTTCGCGCGCCATGCACTCCATCTACGTGGACGCGAGTGGATGGAGAGGTGGGATCGCAGAATGCATATATATTTTAAAGAGTCAAAGTCAGCGAGTCAGCAAACCTGAAAACACCACAAACAGAAGGAGGGGGTTACATTGTCCCCCTCCCAGCTTACTTGAGGAAGTTCTGCGACTGGCAGTCTGCACACGCACTGACGAGGCTGTACACGACAGTGCTGCACTCGCACGGGTTCGCGTCCTGCGGCGCGGGGGCAGGGTAGTACGTCCCGGGCGGAAGCGGGCCCATGCTGTACGCTGGGGGTGCAGCGCAGTCAACACTTCAGCAAATAAATTAAAGGAAAGGGGGAAGACGCACGGCCGGTCACACAAGCACTGCGCAGGCGAGCCGCAACGAGGCACGGGCTCTGGTCGAGCACGTTATAAGCCTGCAGAAAGGAGGAGGGGGGGACGACGGTCCGTCAGTTACATCAAGCCAACAACACGGGCAACCGCTGTCCAGGGCGAGGAAACGGACGGCAAGAGAGCATCGATATTAGGTTGGGCGTATCTCACCCAGCGGTACGTCGGCAGACACGCGGCGGGCGGGATCTGCCGCTGTTGCTGTTGTGCACACACGGCGCTCACGCGGGGGGACGCGGGGGTGCGTCCGGGCGCGGCGAGCCAGAGGAGCCACCAGAGGAGCACTTGCAAAAACTGCATTCGAGTCAAGCGAAGTGTCGACGGAGAGGGGACGAAGAGGTCCGTAGGGAGATGAGGATTAGCCTGAGGTTACGGTGAGTGGTGGTGGTTGTACAGAGAGAGCGTCCCCATTCCCGAGGCGAGCAATGAATAAGGAACCCGACGCTGGTGTTCTTTGTGTGGTTACCAGCGACCCGCAACCGCAGCCGGCTTCATTGTTCTTCATCTTCTCCTGAGGTTAGAATGTGAAAGGACCCGGAGGGCCACTTGTATGTGATTTCCGTCAGAGGAAAGTCGGACGCTGCATGCTGGACGCTGCACGCTGGACGAGGGTTTTATTAGACAAGTCGCCTCTCGTGCGCCGCAGCAAGGCGCAGAGTGCAGGCGGGAATGCGGCAGCCCCGCCATGACCCATGGGTGCACCATGGAGTGGCTGCAGTATGTCACACCGCGAATGATGGCCGGCTAAGACGCACAGTCAGCATAGTCCAGTCCAGTCCAGTCCAGTCCAATCCAGTCGACACGACACTGCGCCCGGAAATTGCGGGCCGCAGCGCAGCAAGGCGCTACTACAGTAGTTGGAGTGAAGGGCAGCGCTGTACCTGTACATCTGTCTGTCGGAATAGCCATACGACCCATCCCCAAACAAGGATTTCTCCTACCAAGCCTGGCGTGGCAACAAGATACATTCCGCGAGGTCTACCTGAGTCTTCTACAGCCTGCACATCACTGACTACAGGTACAAAATCTGTAAGGGAAACAATTCGGCTACAACTTGAACGATACAGTAGTTATGGTTTAGAATACTCTAATAATGTCAAGGGAATAAAAGGAAGATCGAAAATCGAAAATCGAAAAAAAAAAAGTCTTCGTCATGGTTGCTCCATGAATGCATGATGCATATAAGACCTCTTATGCACCTCTGATCCACGATCCGATATGTGTTGCATCTCTTCTGGTGTTAAGTTCGGAACACGAAGAGTGTCCAAGTATTCCAAAATGCGCGCGCGTTTTCTCGACGTCCTACACGAACAGGGGGTCGGTGAGAATGGGCCCAAGGAGAAGGAGGCAAAGAGGCGACAGAACGCACGACACGACGATACAGCCCTGCTGCTGGAGCCACTTGAGCAGGATCTGGGCAACGGTGACAGGAGACCCGCGCACGCCCTCGACGCGGTCCCGCACCCTCGCGAGGACAGGGTCGACGGGGCCCCGCGGGAAGCGCGCGAGCGGCGCGAGCCCGCCGTACGCTGCGACGGCGATCCCGCGTTCCCGGCAGAACTCGACGAGCGGCGCCGCGGCGCGGTAGACGTACGGATGGTACTCAATCTGTCGTTCACAAACAGGCGCCCGGCGTCAGAGAACACGGCAGCTGCGGTGCTGGAATGTGGTTCCGTTGTGACTCACCTGGTTGACCGCGGGGACGACGCGCGCGCCCGCGAGGAGCTCGCAGAGATGGGCGACGGTGAAGTTCGCCACGCCGATGTTCCGCGCGAGCCCCTGCTGCTTCACCCGCTCCATGCCCTTCCAGACGTCCCTGAGCGTCCCTTGATGTTGCAGCGGATCCTGCACCAGGAACAGGTCCACGTATCTCACTTGCAGCCGCTGTAGCGCCTCGTCCAGTGCGGCCTCGACACTCTGCCCGGGGCGCAGCGCGCCGAGCTTCGTGGTGACGAAAAAGGTGGAGCGCGGCCGCTCCGAGTCGACGAGTGCCTGCCCGAGGCCGTCCTCGTTCTTGTACGCCTGCGCGGTGTCGAAATGGGTCACGCCGTTGAGGACCGCGACGCGCACGGCGTCGCGGGAGTCCTTCTTGGAGAGGGCGGTGCCGGTGCCGTATGCCAGCCAGGGGACGCGTGTTCCGTCTGCGAGGGGAACGTAGTTGTACATGGTTGTCGTGGTGGTAGAGGTGGTGCGGTGGGTTGAGTTCGCCCAGACCTTGCTGATATATATATGAGGGGAGGATGGGCGAGTAAGTGCAATACTTTATTGGAAAAACAACTTGAAAGCTGTAAATTGACTGACGGGCTAGGCATCCGTGGGGTACATGTATGGGGTTTCACGATTTTCGTCACTGGCAGAAGACTCTGACACAGCTCCAGTGGCTTCAATCTTCCCCGGTGTTGGAGTTGGATGTTGAGCGTGAACGGGCCAAACTGAAGATGTCGAGACAGTCTTTCGTGGGTTCGCGTAGAAGTGCACGGGGGGGAGGCGGCAGCCCAATGGGTGCACTGTGAAGTGGGTGCAGTGAGCGAACAGTGGCCCGCTAAACGCCCAGAAGACAGGCAGTCCAATCCAGTCCAGCTCGAGTGCTGTCCGAGGGCACACCGGTGACCGGTGGCACCGAACCGGCGCGGCAGGACAAGGGGCGCTAGTCACTGTGGAGCATTTTGCAGTTGGACGGCTGTGCTGGGTCTGTGTGTTGCTGCCTGCCCGTCCGGCGGTCGGGGTGTCTTTCCGAGTCGTACGATCCAACCCAAACAAGGCTTTCTCATACTAAGCCGGGTTAGGTCCGGCGCGGCGAACGACACGAGACGCGCAAGATGTTGTACAAGGTAGAGTACAGTACAGGGCCAAAAGGTGTGCTAGCTTTTCTACAGGTACAAAATTGCTCGATAATTAATTGAAATGGTTCGGCTACATTGGTTACAGTTGTACACAGTAATGCAGTTATGATTTGATTGACTCTCCTGTCGAGGAAGAGGGAAAAAGGAAGAAGGAAAAAAGGAAACAGTCTCCGTCATGGCTGCTCATTAAAAACATGATGCATATAAGACCTCTTATGCACTTCCGATCCGCGGTCCGATATCAGTTGGATCTCCTCCGCCGTCAATTTAGGGACATGGACGGTGTCCATGTACTCCATCATGCGTGCCCGTTTCCGCGACGTCCTACACGAGCGGGAACAGCCCGTGAGCACGGGCACAGAAAAGAGGAGGGGACCGAACGCACGACACGACGATACAGCCCTGCTGCTGGAGCCACTTGAGCAAGATCTGCGCGACGGTGACAGGAGATCCGCGCATGCCCTCGACGCGGTCCCGCACCCTCGCGAGGACAGGGTCGACGGGGCCCCGCGGGAAGCGCGCGAGCGGCGCGAGCCCGCCGTACGCCGCGATGGCGATCCTGCGTTCCTGGCAGAACTTGATAATGGGCGAGGCGGCGCGGTAGAGGTAGGGGTGGTACTCGATCTATCGTCAAGACGGCCTCGGTTGAGCACGGTGCCGCGTTTAAATGTGGTTCCGTTGTGACTCACCTGGTTGACTGCGGGGACGACGCGTGCGCCCTCGAGAATCTCCTGGAGATGGGCGACGGTGAAGTTCGACACGCCTATATTTTTTGCGAGGCCCTGCTGCTTGACTCTCTCCATGCCTTTCCAGACATCCTTGAGCTTTCCTTCGTGCTGTGCCGGGTTATTGATGAGGAAGAGATCGACGTAGGCGGTCTGCAGCTTTTGGAGCGAGCCGCCGAGGGCGGACTCGACGGACTGGCCGGGACGCAACGCGCCGAGTTTGGTGGTGATGAAGAAGGTGGAGCGCGGCCGCTCCGAGTCGACGAGTGCCTGCCCGAGGCCGTCCTCGTTCTGGTACGCCTGCGCGGTGTCGAAGTGGGTCACGCCGTTGAGGATCGCGACGCGCACGGCGTCGCTGGGGTCCTGTTTGGAGAGTGCGGAGCCAGTGCCGTATGCCAGCCAGGGGACGCGCGTTCCGTCTGCGAGGGGAACGTAGGCCATGGTTGTCGTGGTAGAGGTGGTGGTGGTGTGGTGGTGTGGTGGGTTGAGCTTGCTCAGACCCTGCTGATATAAACGACGGAACGGAGATGAATGACACCGTATCGAGAAAAAAATGCTGTAAATTGGACTTACAGGCTAGACTCCATATCCATGAGGGAGGTGTCTTGTTTGTGATTCCACAACCCCTCGGGGCTACACACGGCACAGCTCCAGTAGCTCCACTTCTTCGGCACTGCGACATTGAGCATGAACAGACCTAGCCACATACATCGTCTGCCGTGCCCCGCGATGAGCTCGCATAGAGTGCTGGCGGGATCGAGGGAGGCAACAGCCCTGCCAAGACCAACGAGTCACGGTGCAATCTTGATTCAGGATGACGCCGTGTGACGCACAACTGGGAGCACAGCCCACACGCGTTCCACACGACCCTGCATGCGGCGGCGCGGCAGGATCTTACGGCAAAACTATTATTCTTGCAGAGCAAGGGCGCTAGCCGTAGGCATGGACCGTATGCCACCCGATGGTCCCAAACTAGGATTTTCTCATACCAAGCCGGGTTAGGTCCGGCGCGGCGACGAGACGGTGAGAGATGGTTGTTGTTGTTGCAGTACATTGGTACATTGGTCGCAAGGGTTTCCTTCTGTTCTACGGGTACAAAAAACTTGTAAATTGACAATAATTTTGGCTACATCGGTACAGTATTGATGATTTGGAGAGCACCCATTGGCTCTACTTTCGAGAGGAATAAAAGGAAGAAAGGGAAAACAAATAAAAGTCATGGTTGTTTCTCCCCGAATAGAGAATGCATATAAGACCTCCTATGTAACTCCGATCCACGGTCTGATATGAGTTGGATCTCATCTGGAGTCAAGTTCGGAACATGAAGGGTGTCCACGTATTCCATGATGCGTGCCCGTTTTGTTGTAGTTCTACATCAAGATGAGGATAGACCAAAAAAAGAAAGGGGAGGAAAAGGACAGAACGCACGATACGACTATGCAACCCTGCTGATTGAGCCACTTGAGCAAGATCTGCGCAATGGTGACAGGAGATCCGCGTATGCCCTCGACGCGGTCCCGCACCCTCGCGAGGACAGGGTCGACGGGGCCCCCCAGATAACGCGCGATCGGAGCGAGCCCGCCGTACGCTGCGATGGCGATCCCGCGTTCCTGGCAGAACTTGACGATGGGCGAGGCGGCGCGGTAGAGGTAGGGGTGGTACTCGATCTGACGGCCTCGGTTGAGCACGGTGCCGCGTTTAAATGTGGTTCCGTTGTGACTCACCTGGTTGACTGCGGGGACGACGCGTGCGCCCTCGAGAATCTCCTGGAGATGGGCGATGGCGAAGTTCGACACGCCTATATTTTTTGCGAGGCCCTGCTGCTTGACCCTCTCCATGCCTTTCCAGACATCCTTGAGCTTTCCTTCGTGCTGTGCCGGGTTATGGATGAGGAAGAGATCGACGTAGGAGGTCTGCAGCTTTTGGAGCGAGTCGTTGAGGGAGGACTCGACGGACTGGCCGGGACGCAACGCGCCGAGTTTGGTGGTGATAAAGAAGGAAGAACGGGCTCTCTCTGAGTCGACGAGCGCCTGCCCGAGACCGTCCTCGTTCTTGTAAGCCTGCGCGGTGTCGAAGTGGGTTACGCCGTTGAGGATGGCTATACGGACGGCGTCGCTGGAGTCCTTTCCGTAGAGAGCGGTACCTGTTCCATAAGCAAGCCAAGGGACTTTTGTACCATCTTGGAGAGGAATGTAAGCGGACATGGAGGGGATGAGGGATGAGAGAGAAGAGAAATGGATGAGACTCTGAGATAATAAAAAGTTCGATAATGATAAAAAATGCTGTAAATTTGACTGGTGTTAGATCGTATCGGCGTGTGTGTGACACTCAGTCGTGTGAGACTGTTACAGTATAGTACTACAGTACTACACTACAGTACTACAGTTCTACTACTACTACTACTATAACAGTAATACTAGGGTAGTAGTACTGCTACAGTCAGTGGTAGTATCATCTCTCTCTCTCTCTGTTCTGACTCACATGACATCACACGGTTGAGAGAGATATCGCTGATCATCGGCATCTCTCGGCTTTTACAGCATTGCATCACAGCAAGGGTCGTTTTGGGGTCACTCTCGGTTACCGCGTTACTTACCCCCTTGCCAAGCCACAAAACATGGCACTGGTGGCGTCGGAAACACTCTTTGAGATTGAGTATTTTACGATGCTGCCGCGCTGTAGTCCGCGCCGTAGTCAACGCTAAATTAACATCAGGAATGAATTTACGGTGTGCGTAAACGTCAACGAGGGTTGTCATAGTATACAGGTCAAACATTCTCGTCATATTCCAGTGAATATTGATGCATGAAGGAGATTCATGGGCAACTGGAATCCTACGCACAAACACATGCGTCACAGCCTCAGATCGAGGCCCGGACACCGTCGTGCACGCGGTCGCCCTGCTGTACAGTGGTCAGCACCAGCCTTCATCATATCCATTTCTTCACGAGGAGCAGGACAGGAATAAGGCAAAGGGGCAGAGGGTCTGTGACGGTGAAGAGGGAATGAGCTCGCGTGGACCACATGCCGTCCTGGCACTCCGCACATGCTGACATGGTTGCATGTACGCAGTTGTGCTGCACGGACACGCACTCTGCGTCTTCCTAGAACGAGTAGCTGAGAAGCTGTGGGGGCAGAGCGTTGGAAGTAACTCCGCCGAACAGAGTGTGTCTCCGCCTCCAGCTGACCAGGAAGCCGACAAGCAAGATCAGCTAGCGGTGTGGAATACCCCTCCTTGAACTGTATCTCACAAAGGCAGGACACTACCCTGCGAGACAAAGCGCAGAAAGTGCTGCAAAGTTCCACGATACCGTACGTACACGCGCTGATCTTGTGTTCGAGTCGCCGGTATATGCCAGGCCTTGTGCTACACTGGGAGAAGATGGGGATGTATGAGGACATGCTCCGGTTCTGGATAGACCAACCCAAAGAAAGCTCTCTGGCTAGTGCATCGGCTGAGGTTGTATGGTACCTCAACCTCTATAGTCCTGGCCATCCACAACTATACATCAGGGAATACCTACAATGGTAATTATGTATAATTAACCATGATAATGAAACTGCCAATAATCACAAAATAATAAGATCAGTCCCCAATAACAGCTAAGTAATTAGCACTATTTTTTTTAAGGCCAGCATAAATTATTAGAATTATCTCATAATTATGCAGGTTTTCACTAAATTCCAGCTTCTGATGGAGAACTTATGTAAGTTTTTAATAAAATCATTGCTTATGGTAAGAAAATTATATCATAATAATGTAGGTTTTCAGTAAATTACACTCAGCCATTGCTTATGATGAGAAATTATGTCATAGTTATACAGGTTTTCATTAAATTATACCTGTTGAGGAGAACTTACTTCTTAGAAAACTTTATCCAACATAACCACATAGTATTCATCAGTAAGGACAGCCAGTTCAAGCAACAGGAGGGAGATAGGGCATAGGGCAGTCAACAGGAGGGGCATAGTGCATAAGGTGGTCAATGGCTCAAAGATGATATTGGTCAGTCCATACCAATTGCATCTACATCAATGAATTTCACCACTGACACCATGCTCTGCCTGGTGCTGACAGCTGTCTGGCTGCTCCTGAGGGAAGTAATGAGTATGAAAATTAAGGACATACTTTGCAAGATCATACAAGGTAACCATCATCTTCCTGTAGCCAGTAGGATTTGCAAGTTTGATGCTGCAGAGGATATCCATATGTGTCTTATAGGCAGAAACAAACCTATTTGCAGTAAAGTCCTTCATGCTTTGTGTGCTAGGCTGCCATTCCAACAGTGTTGCACACACCTACCATGGATGTCATGAGGGCCAAGATATACAAGAGCCAGAGAACACACACCCCAGTTATTGCAAATGCTACCATTGATGAAGGCAGATATGGTTTACCTTCAATTGACTTGAACTCTTTGATGAATCTTGCATGAAGAGCAAGGGCTCCTTTTGCAGCAAGGAACTGGCCAAGGATTGTGACAATGGTGGGGTGCTGGTAGGGGGCATTTTGCTTTGGGCCCTTGGTCTTATTGTCTTGTTCAGTAATTGTAGATGCAAGGAAAGTGCTCACTTACATTTGGGTCAGCTGGAAAATGAATAAATGGTCATCACCCATCAAAGCATTGAGTACCTGTTTACTAGTGCCATGGAAGCTACTGTATATCCCATAGGGACAGAGCTGGCACAGGCAGCCTTTAAGTAGCCACAATAAACTGGAATCTGTGTCAGCAACCAGCCACCAGCTCTACTGGGGTTGCAGTGCGACTCAGTCTACAGGCATCAGAGTCGAGAGGAGGGAATCGAAATCTATTGGCAACTATGAGGAGTCTACCTAAGATACAGGAGCTGGTTGGGAATAGACCAGGTCAAAGACAAGGGAACTAGATGACTGAATGACTGACTACTTATACTACTTAAGCCTTATCTCCTTATCATGGTCCATGCAGTCAACACTGCTTCTATATCACCAGGCATAGGAATATGTGCCTAAGAAGCATGGTTGCTGACTGTCCGCAGTGCACACAGACCATGGTGCCTTCCTAATGTGGTCTTTCATCAGTCACAGAAGTTTTCTGTGGGAATTCCCTTGTTATTGTCACTGCCTGTGATCCAGACTTTATGGAAGTCAGTCCAGTCGTGTGTAGGCTTAAGTGCTGGTCCAGCACTTAGGGTAGTTGCCTCTTTTGGTGTGCCTAACACTTGGGCTTCTCAGACTAGGCATACCTAGCCAGTCCTCAGCACCATTAGGGACAAGTTAAGTCCAATAGTTGCATGGGTGTTCTATGGTCTGTGCAAGCCATTAGTCATGTAGCTTGATGTTCCACATGGGCAAGCAGTGCTCAAGCCTTGCTTTGCTAAGCACCAATTATGCTTAAGAAATACCAGTGCTAATATGGGCACTTAGAGTCATATTAGTGTGGACCTATTACTAAGCAGGTGAGTGCTAATATGGGTGCTTAATCTAGTAGGCACTCAAAGGGAGTGCTTCAGTGGTGGGCACTAAACACCTAAGGGTAATAATTATGGAAGGAAAATCAATTATCCTTACATTACCCCCCTCCCAAGGTTCATGTCTTCATGAATGCATCCTTGAGTCCAGTCTCAGACTTCCCCATCCCAATCAGTGAGATTTTTGTAAGGGCAGAAGGTTAACTGGGTGTGGTCCACATGCTTGAGTTTCCTTGGTGCCTCTGGATGTTTTTTGTGGAAATCCTTAATAGCCTTCTGGGCATGCTCAAGGTTTCCCCAAGGTTCCCATGTAGCTTCTTATTTTGGGTAACCTTTCCAGAGTACCAAGTATTTTAGTTTTCTTCCTCATCCTTTGAATTTAGAGTTGAGTATTTTCTCAACATCATATTCTGGTTTGTCACTGATGATCTCAGGGGGTGGAGGAGGTTCACATTCCTGGCTAGGGAACACAGGCAGTATGTAGGGTTTGACAAGTCCTTCCCCAAATATGTTGTGTATTTTCCATTGTGGGGGGAGCATTAGTCTATAAGCTCCTTCTCCCACTTTGGCTTCAATGGGGAACAGGCTGACCCTCTTGCCTGCCAAATTCAGAGTCAGTCCCTTGGGGAGTTTAAGGTTCTTGATGTTTAGCCAGACCAAATCTCCTTTTTTATATACAAGGGCTGCTTTCCTATGTTGGTCATACTGGAGTTTCATTTGCTCCACTGCCTTTTCAAGGGAAAGCCTAGCTTTCTCTCTAGCCTCTAATAAATCTCTGATGAGTTTATCCACATGTGGTATGTCAGTAGATTTCTTTGAGATTTCCCCTTTCCAAGGGTGTCTCCCAAAGTCTAAATAGAAAGGTGTATATCCCATCATGGAGTTCACCTTGTCATTATAGGAGAACTCAGCTGTGGGCAGCCAAGTTGTCCAATTGTCTGTAACAATTCGGCTGCTTAACTTTGACAGGACCCCTCTCTACAGGGACGACAGGTACAGATCATGTGCAGCCTCTATCGGGAGTCTGACT
The DNA here is from genome assembly GCA_951802425.1 of Clavaria fumosa. Taxonomy (NCBI): domain Eukaryota; kingdom Fungi; phylum Basidiomycota; class Agaricomycetes; order Agaricales; family Clavariaceae; genus Clavaria; species Clavaria fumosa. The sequence goes on along the minus strand of OX637794.1, from coordinate 4,956,736 downwards.
CCAAAGCCCACGGAACAATATCGGACCTTCGCAGAAGCTGCCAGGGCAACTGGGGATCGGTACAAGTTAGAGGCCAAGGCAATAAGGTACATGAATAGCGCCAAAGGACCTACGAACAGCCCCTCGCATCAGACTGCAGTACTGGAATCGGAGTTTGCTGCATTCTCCATCACAGAGAAGAGAAATGACTGACTGGGTATCATCAGTAAAGGTAGATACCGGATGAACCTCGATACCCAATGTAATGTACAACCACAGTATAAATACACAACCCCCATTAGTTTCCCTAGCTTTGTTATTCAAAGAGCTTGTGCCCATCATATGCCTCTCTGTGAACAACCTCCAACCTCGGACTGTTCATTACAAAATAAGAAAGCTGGAAACCGCCACACCCAACGTCCAACCTGGACAAACTACTGACAAACTGATCATCGTCGCTGACCACGAGAAGACAGGCCCCTTCCACGCAACCTATTGGTGTGTCATCTCCTAGTGAAGATGATATCGACTACCTCCTCCAAACCATACCCTATGCACTACTGCATCCATGACCCACCTATACACACTCAGTCTACCTACATCCCAAAGGATTTGAAGAAGGCATCCCACCAGCCGAATTTGACACCAACATTGCTGCCCATACCCTACGAATCAGGCATCATGTTGACCGTTTTATCCCTTATCACAGCTATGCGATCAGCTGGGCGATGTATAATACAGACAATCACCACATATCTTTTTACGGACACAAAAACAATGGCACCCCAGACTTGGAGATCAGATTCATCACTCTCTCAGCAAACAGCCGATTACCCACTGTACCTCCCCAATGAATCCTTACTTGGATCAGTTTCCTTAATGACAAAAAACTCACTTTGAAAAGTTGCAGCAAAGCTGGTCCATGACATAGCTCCAGAGGTCTTTGGAAAGGAAATTCACTGATGCTCACTGTTTATATTACAAGAAACTGCTCACTATGTCAGCACACCCAACCACAACATTTTCTACTAACATGGATGACAATTTCGGCTCAGGGATAGAGATCCGGAGCATGCAGATGAAGAAGAGGGAGATACGAGTGGTGGAACCAGAGGGTTTTGACAGATGGCCCGGAAACTACAGAAAATTCAAAAGACAAATCAGACTGTACCTCAGCACGAATGAGGACCTATACCAGCAGGACCAGGAAAAGATTATCTACACGTTGTCATACATAGAAAGCAGATTGGCAGAACTCTGGGCAGCCCAGTACATCAATGCCTGCATTGCAACAAATGAATGGGGGAACTGGATCGAGTTTAATAAGCAGCTCGACCATGCATTCATGGACAAGAACGAGGGACGACGAGCCTTAGAGAGGATGGAAGCGCAGAGGCAGGGGAGGGACCCAGCTATGATGTATTTCCTCAAGTTGGAGCAGTTGGCTGCTGCTGCAGGGATCAACCTGTATTCGGACCCACAGGCGATACTATGGTGTGAGTGAGGCCTTAACAACAACTTGGTGGAAAGGATTTACATGGCAGGGATGGCCCCGAACACCTATGTGACATACAAGGACAGAGCTGTCGAGCTGGACGAGATGATGAGGAGGCAGGTGCTTAGGAAGAAGCAGAATGCCCCGTGACAATATGAGATGAAATTCCCAGAAGCACCGAAGGTTGATGCCATGCAGGTCGATAGGTTCTGTGCTCCAAGGGGAAACTGCTACAACTGCAATGAAACTGGACATTTTGTGAGGGCTTGCCCAAAGCCCAAGAAAATTGAGAACTGTGCTATGACAACCAACGAAACCAAGACCATACCTGTCGAAGAGAAACAGGATTTTGTGAATGAGAGTACATAAATGGTCATGTGTATCTCTCGAAGAATAAAGCATGTTCAACTGAAATTGATTGAGATAAGACTCAGCTCATTGTGTCCGCAGAGGTGACACATATGAGGAGCAGGAAACAGTTCACCATGAAAGTGCTCATAGACAGCAGTTGCACAAGAAGTTGTGTTGACACTGGGTTGGTAGCGAAGCAAGGATGGCCTATGGAGTGACTCCTGCAGCCCATACCCTGATGGACAAGTAAATCCGGAGTGTAAGGAGTGTGTATGGCCACTCCATATTAAATCCAAAGGTTACCTGTTAGCCTGCATACTCTGGGGACCCTAGGAGCCACCTAGGGTCTAGGTCACAATGTGGCTAACAGCCCTAAGTAAACAGTAGTAAAAGGGGACTGTAGTGTAATGGGCAACACAGCAGTTGCGGGTTCGACCCCTGCCAGTTCCATGAGTATGCAGCATGGGTTTGACTCCTGCTGAGTGCAGATTTTACATGGAGGGTACAGCAACAACATTTTGCGAAGTGATTGCGAAGGTAGATGGACTCGAGACAATGATCCGACCCTTGGTCACCAAACTGGACAAATCAATTTTGTATCTGGGATATGACTGGTTGGTTGGAGCCAACCCCAAGATCAACTGGAGGACCTCGAAGATTGGCCGAGTGTCACTCAGAAATGTACCTGACTATGTAAAGGAATACCTGGGAGTATTCAGCAAGACGAGATGTGAAGAGTTGCCACCACACCAGAACTGGGATCACAAGATCGAACTCATGAGCGAAGCTACACCCCAAGGAAAGGTGTACCCAATAAGCCAGAAAGAACAGGAAGCTCTCGATAAGTTAATTGAGGAAGGATTAAAGAGTGGGAGGTTGAGGAAAAGCAACTCCCCATACACGTCGCCTTTCTTTTTCAGAATGAAGAACAGGACAGATGAATTACAAGGAATTCAGGACTATTGAGGACTGAACACGATCAGAAAGAAAGACAGATATCCCCTACCACTGTTGTTGAAATTGGTTCAAGCAGTCATGAAGGGAAGGATTTACACAAGGATGAGTGGTTGGAGCAGATGAAGTTGCTGGAGGTGTGTTATACCCAGGGCTGCTGGAGCTGCTGGAGTCATTGGAGCCGTTGGAGTGACTGGAGTAGCTGGGGTTGCTGGAGTGATTGGGGCCACTGGTGTTGGAGTGGCTGGTGACTCCTCTGTTGGAGCTATTGGTAATTTGGGACCCAGATTGCTACCCTTAGTTCTCACATGCAAGGAAGACAAAGTGAGAACATACCAAGCATAAAACATTCTTTTTGTGCACACTCTTCCTGTGACAGTGGGTGAAACATGTCTATATCTCTATTGGAGTGTGATTAGCTCATATCCTCCCTGAAAATGCAGACTGACTGTGTCTCCTGTGTCTCTTGTGTCTCCTGAGGCCCTGCCCCTTCTTGGGTCTGCCCATCATCTTGTGATGGTGGGTGAAAAGTGTCCACATCCCTATTGATGTGTGATTAGCTTGTAAGCTTGTATCCTCCCTGAAAATGCAGACTGACATCTGCTGTGTCTCTTCTTCCTGGGTCTGCTCCTCATTCTGTGGTGGTGGGGAAGAAATGTCCATGTCTCTATAGAAGAGTGATTAAATGGCATCCTCCCTGAGAATGCCAACTCATTGTGTCTCCTGTGCCTCTTGTGCTTCCTGAGGTGCTGCCCCTGTATTCTCATGCATCTCCCCTTCATTAGGAAGAAGTGCAGGTCAAATTTGGGGGAATAATACATCTGGTATATCACCTGAACCAAAGAAGTGAGTAGATGAACTCTGGATAAATGTGGAACATGCTCACATGTAACAAACCAATCCTGTAATTGTAGTATGTTGCCTTTGCACTCAAGTGCTGCTCCCATCTCATGAAGTTCAATAACTTCAGCCTTGTACTCCATCCCACATGATGATCTTAGTAATGCCTTCCACATCATTTTCTCTATAGCCAGTAGTGAACTTGGCTTTCCACCAAGTGACTGTCCCAACTGGGCCAATGATTAACCCATAAAAGGATAATAAAAAGCTTAATTCACCAAAAAGAGCTGCTCTTTATTGATGGACTGTGAGGCACCATTCTGTGGCACTAAGAGGATGAGAGGGGAGATCACCAGGGCAAGTTGTGTGTATTGGATTATGTTTCTTATCACTGCTGCATTGGTAAGACCAGCAGGCAGTGCAACTTGGTGATCTGCAGCCTGCCTGGTTTTCATTGTCAGCAGAAATTCAAGAATATTAAAAACTAAATGCACATATGAAGGCTGTGGAGTAGGTCACTTTGTGGACCCTGGCTCTTGAGGTATGACTTGACATTGAATTAGTTATGATCTGTGATATCCAAAGTAACACTCACTGGTCTAAATGCACTGACTGCAAAGGCTACAGAATGCCACTGTTCTAAAACATCATGTGTGGAGCGGTGAACAGCATGCTGGGATGCCTTGAGAAGGTTTGAAATTGTAGCCTTGAACCTGCGAGGCTCCTCAGCATCCCCCACATCCCCCACATCCACATCCCACACATCCAGGTCCTGGACTGTTGAAGTGCTTGCCTCTAGCACAGGAAGAGCAGGCAGGGCAGATATGAGAGGAGGGGCAGGAAGGGCAATATTATGTGGTGAATGTACAAGGTGCTGTATAGCCCTGTTGGCAGTTGATGGGATGATTGAAGTCCATTTGTCAAGATTTTTGAGGATTCTCTCCAGAGTGGGTGAGAGAGTTGGAGGGTGAGAGCGAGGAATAGAATGAAGAGCAGGATGTGGAGGCCAGTCTTGGACCCACAAGAGGACATCAAGGAGTTGGTACATAAGAATAATTTTACCAAAGTAGGCCTGTTCTAATGGTATGGGTGTGTGGCTGATTTGGCTAGGGATCAAAATGGCAAGGACATAGGCATTTGCTTTGTCAACTGCCAGGGGTTCATTTTCAACTGTATCTATTTCTTGTGCAAGCATCTGCAGACTATCAAGGACAGTAACTGTGCTGGTAAACCTGAACACTCACCTTGATGAGATTGTGTGCAGGAGAAGGAAGTACAGTTGGGCAGTGGCTTTCTACCCATGCAAGGAGAGGTCCTGGTTCATGAATGCACCCATTTTGCCATGGGTAAGACTTTAGGACTGAGGAATTGATTCGAATATCATGAAGGCAGTGGAATTGGGTTTGAGACATGACAGTATGTATGAGAGTGCTGGGAGTGTGTTATCAAGATTGGACCAAATGATGATAAACATGAACATTGTTCATGTACTTACCTGACCTGCTCAAATATATTTGAGGCCTAAACAAATACAAAGCTACTCACCTGACCTGCTCAATATATTTAAAGCCTAAACAGATACAAAGCTACTCACCTGACCTGCTCAATATATTGAAAGCCTAAACAAATACAAAGCCACTCACCTGACCTCATAACTGGCTCAAATATATTTGAGGCCTACACAAATACAAAGCTACTCACCTGACCTCATGACTGGCTCAAATATATTTGAGGCCTAAACAAATACAAAGCTACTCACCTGACCTGCTCAATATATTTAAGGCCTAAACAAATACAAAGCTACCCACCTGACCTGCTCAATATATTTAAAGCCTAAACAAATACAAAGCCATTCACCTGACCTCATGACTGGCTCAAATATATTTGAGGCCTAAACAAATACAAAGCTACTCACCTGACCTGCTCAATATATTGAAAGCCTAAACAAATATAAAGCCACTAACCTGACCTCATGACTGGCTCAAATATATTTGAGGCCTAAACAAATACAAAGCTACTCACCTGACCTGCTCAACATATTTAAGGCCTCAACACAAACTACTCACCTGACCTGCTCAATATATTTAAAGCCTAAACAAATACAGAGCCACTCACCTGACCTCATGACTGGCTCAAATATATTTGAGGCCTAAACAAATACAAAGCCACTCACCTGACCTGCTCAATATATTTAAAGCCTAAACAGATACAAAGCTACTCACCTGACCTGCTCAATATATTGAAAGCCTAAACAAATATAAAGCCACTAACCTGACCTCATGACTGGCTCAAATATATTTGAGGCCTAAACAAATACAAAGCTACTCACCTGACCTGCTCAACATATTTAAGGCCTCAACACAAAGCTACTCACCTGACCTGCTCAATATATTTAAAGCCTAAACAAATACAGAGCCACTCACCTGACCTCATGACTGGCTCAAATATATTTGAGGCCTAAACAAATACAAAGCCACTCACCTGACCTCATGACTGGCTCAAATGTATTTGAGGCCTAAACAAATACAAAGCTACTCACCTGACCTGCTCAATATATTTAAAGCCTAAACAGATACAAAGCTACTCACCTGACCTGCTCAATATATTGAAAGCCTAAACAAATACAAAGCCACTCACCTGACCTCATAACTGGCTCAAATATATTTGAGGCCTACACAAATGCAAAGCTACTCACCTGACCTCATGACTGGCTCAAATATATTTGAGGCCTAAACAAATACAAAGCTACTCACCTGACCTGCTCAATATATTTAAAGCCTAAACAGATACAAAGCTACTCACCTGACCTGCTCAATATATTGAAAGCCTAAACAAATACAAAGCCACTCACCTGACCTCATAACTGGCTCAAATATATTTGAGGCCTACACAAATACAAAGCTACTCACCTGACCTCATGACTGGCTCAAATATATTTGAGGCCTAAACAAATACAAAGCCACTCACCTGACCTCATGACTGGCTCAAATGTATTTGAGGCCTAAACAAATACAAAGCTACTCACCTGACCTGCTCAATATATTTCAGGCCTAAACAAATACAAAGCTACCCACCTGACCTGCTCAATATATTTAAAGCCTAAACATGGGGACGGGCAATCCCCACTAAGAGCGCGTGACGCTTACATAAGCAAAAATGCGCCTAAGCCCTTGATTTCACTGACCCAAAGATATTTTACTCTCTCCTCAGTCAATTCTGAAGCATTTGGCATGGGATTTTTTGTAAACACAGACTCTTTTATATGTAGATTACAGGAAAAATACAGACATAATTCAAAACATCTTCACTCATGTACAATTACAGCAGAAACATAAGGGGTCATGACATAAAACCTTGTACCTATCACAGGGCATACTTCTAGTCCTCCAGATTGTCTGTCCCTCCAATAACAAAGTCTTCACTTGTGAAAATGGTATAATAGTGCTTACCTAGGTGTTCCAAAGCTCCAAATTCTTCCCCCCAGGTACACACAGTCCCCTAAGGTGACAGAAGGATGAAATTGGCCTGAAATGCAGAGAAAACAGTAAATTAAATGATAAGATAGGCAAATATGAGGTTTGGGAGGCTTACTTTGTGGCCTAGATTGTACACAAAGTGCACACAGAGTGTTTGAAAGTGGGGGGAGAATGAGAGCCAGAGAATGAGGCCACAGAAACCTGCAGGAAACCTTACAGCGTGTGCGCACAGCCACTGATTACATAAGCGCACAAGTCCGGCAGTGCCAAATCTGTGGGCCTCATAGAGCCTTCTACACACATTTTGGAATTTACTTTTGCTGAGAAGAAATGTTCAGAAATATTATTTGAACATTTTGTTCAAGATGGAATTTTTTTAAATGTCTTTGTTGTTTAGATAGCAACAATATCTCAATAAATAGGGCATTTTTCGAAAATCCATCTTGAACAAAAGTTTTTAAATTTAATTTCAGACATTTTTTACACTCAAAGTTTTTTTGTAACTGTTGTGTGGAAGGCTCTATACTGAGATGTGTTTTTGGGTCAGAGCCTTAGCGGCAGAATGCTTATATAAGCGTCACGCAGTCTTAGTGGGGATTGCCCGTCCCCACTAAACAAATACAAAGCCATTCACCTGACCTCATGACTGGCTCAAATATATTTGAGGCCTAAACAAATACAAAGCTACTCACCTGACCTGCTCAATATATTGAAAGCCTAAACAAATATAAAGCCACTAACCTGACCTCATGACTGGCTCAAATATATTTGAGGCCTAAACAAATACAAAGCTACTCACCTGACCTGCTCAACATATTTAAGGCCTAAACACAAAGCTACTCACCTGACCTGCTCAATATATTTAAAGCCTAAACAAATACAGAGCCACTCACCTGACCACATCAGTGTCTCAGACAAAGGGGGCAAGGATTGGGTCAAATATAGAAATGGCTGGAAGGATCACATGGTTGTTGATAATTGTTAAATACTGTACTACTTGTTGTTGAAGTTCCAACTCATGCCCCACCTTTCCCTGTTATAAAGTCTGCATGTGTGCCCTTCATTTATGTGTGTTCTGTCACATTTCATTTTTGGTATCAGCCTTCCCTGCCAACTTGAAGGCAGACCCCAGCAGAACATGCTTATTGGGGTGACAAAGAGACCAGCAAATGGATGGCAAACAAATGAAGTCATTCAGCACCTGTGCACATTGATAGGACCAGCAGTAACAGGACAAGTCTTCATTTCTGTCTTCTCAAGTCCTATTCTCTTCAGTGGCAACAAGAGTCTGCACTGAACATGCATAAAAAGGTAATTTTTTAATTGTAAATAAATGACTGGGAGACACTGATGTGGTCAGGTGAGTGGCTTTGTATTTGTTTAGGCCTCAAATATATTTGAGCCAGTCATGAGGTCAGGTGAGTGGCTCTGTATTTGTTTAGGCTTTAAATATATTGAGCAGGTCAGGTGAGTAGTTTGTGTTGAGGCCTTAAATATGTTGAGCAGGTCAGGTGAGTAGCTTTGTATTTGTTTAGGCCTCAAATATATTTGAGCCAGTCATGAGGTCAGGTTAGTGGCTTTATATTTGTTTAGGCTTTCAATATATTGAGCAGGTCAGGTGAGTAGCTTTGTATTTGTTTAGGCCTCAAATATATTTGAGCCAGTCATGAGGTCAGGTGAATGGCTTTGTATTTGTTTAGGCTTTAAATATATTGAGCAGGTCAGGTGAGTAGCTTTGTATTTGTTTAGGCCTCAAATATATTTGAGCCAGTCATGAGGTCAGGTGAGTAGCTTTGTATTTGTGTAGGCCTCAAATATATTTGAGCCAGTTATGAGGTCAGGTGAGTGGCTTTGTATTTGTTTAGGCTTTCAATATATTGAGCAGGTCAGGTGAGTAGCTTTGTATCTGTTTAGGCTTTAAATATATTGAGCAGGTCAGGTGAGTAGCTTTGTATTTGTTTAGGCCTCAAATATATTTGAGCAGGTCAGGTAAGTACATGAACAATGTTCATGTTTATCATCATTTGGTCCAATCTTGATAACACACTCCCAGCACTCTCATACATACTGTCATGTCTCAAACCCAATTCCACTGCCTTCATGATATTCGAATCAATTCCTCAGTCCTAAAGTCTTACCCATGGCAAAATGGGTGCATTCATGAACCAGGACCTCTCCTTGCATGGGTAGAAAGCCACTGCCCAACTGTACTTCCTTCTCCTGCACACAATCTCATCAAGGTGAGTGTTCAGGTTTACCAGCACAGTTACTGTCCTTGATAGTCTGCAGATGCTTGCACAAGAAATAGATACAGTTGAAAATGAACCCCTGGCAGTTGACAAAGCAAATGCCTATGTCCTTGCCATTTTGATCCCTAGCCAAATCAGCCACACACCCATACCATTAGAACAGGCCTACTTTGGTAAAATTATTCTTATGTACCAACTCCTTGATGTCCTCTTGTGGGTCCAAGACTGGCCTCCACATCCTGCTCTTCATTCTATTCCTCGCTCTCACCCTCCAACTCTCTCACCCACTCTGGAGAGAATCCTCAAAAATCTTGACAAATGGACTTCAATCATCCCATCAACTGCCAACAGGGCTATACAGCACCTTGTACATTCACCACATAATATTGCCCTTCCTGCCCCTCCTCTCATATCTGCCCTGCCTGCTCTTCCTGTGCTAGAGGCAAGCACTTCAACAGTCCAGGACCTGGATGTGTGGGATGTGGATGTGGGGGATGTGGGGGATGCTGAGGAGCCTCGCAGGTTCAAGGCTACAATTTCAAACCTTCTCAAGGCATCCCAGCATGCTGTTCACCGCTCCACACATGATGTTTTAGAACAGTGGCATTCTGTAGCCTTTGCAGTCAGTGCATTTAGACCAGTGAGTGTTACTTTGGATATCACAGATCATAACTAATTCAATGTCAAGTCATACCTCAAGAGCCAGGGTCCACAAAGTGACCTACTCCACAGCCTTCATATGTGCATTTAGTTTTTAATATTCTTGAATTTCTGCTGACAATGAAAACCAGGCAGGCTGCAGATCACCAAGTTGCACTGCCTGCTGGTCTTACCAATGCAGCAGTGATAAGAAACATAATCCAATACACACAACTTGCCCTGGTGATCTCCCCTCTCATCCTCTTAGTGCCACAGAATGGTGCCTCACAGTCCATCAATAAAGAGCAGCTCTTTTTGGTGAATTAAGCTTTTTATTATCCTTTTATGGGTTAATCATTGGCCCAGTTGGGACAGTCACTTGGTGGAAAGCCAAGTTCACTACTGGCTATAGAGAAAATGATGTGGAAGGCATTACTAAGATCATCATGTGGGATGGAGTACAAGGCTGAAGTTATTGAACTTCATGAGATGGGAGCAGCACTTGAGTGCAAAGGCAACATACTACAATTACAGGATTGGTTTGTTACATGTGAGCATGTTCCACATTTATCCAGAGTTCATCTACTCACTTCTTTGGTTCAGGTGATATACCAGATGTATTATTCCCCCAAATTTGACCTGCACTTCTTCCTAATGAAGGGGAGATGCATGAGAATACAGGGGCAGCACCTCAGGAAGCACAAGAGGCACAGGAGACACAATGAGTTGGCATTCTCAGGGAGGATGCCATTTAATCACTCTTCTATAGAGACATGGACATTTCTTCCCCACCACCACAGAATGAGGAGCAGACCCAGGAAGAAGAGACACAGCAGATGTCAGTCTGCATTTTCAGGGAGGATACAAGCTTACAAGCTAATCACACATCAATAGGGATGTGGACACTTTTCACCCACCATCACAAGATGATGGGCAGACCCAAGAAGGGGCAGGGCCTCAGGAGACACAAGAGACACAGGAGACACAGTCAGTCTGCATTTTCAGGGAGGATATGGGCTAATCACACATCAATAGGGATATGGACATTTCCCACCCACTTTCACAGGACAAGGAGCAGACCCAGGAAGAGGCAGGGCCTAAGGAAACACCAGAGACAGAGGAAACACAGTGAGTGAACATTTTCATGGAGGACACAAGCTGATCACTCCTCAATAGAGATATTGATCTTCTTCACCCCCTGCCTCTGAATGACCCAAATGCATGGGATATAATACGCAATTTTGCAGCAGGCAATATCACACTGCCTCAGGCACAGGATCACCTACAGTTATGTCTGGGGTTGCAGTACAATGATAATGACTGGAAGCCCACTTTTGATGTGGTATTTGAAGCTGAGGAAGACACAGATGCAGCTATCAATGCAGTCAATTCATTGGCTGCAAAATACCTTCCCACTGCACTGCCTTTAACCTTCCTGAAATCTGCCTCAGCAAGTTCATCCCCAATATCATCTTTACCATCATCTCCAACTCAATCTGTGCACTTGCTTCCCACACCACCAATGTCCAGTCCCACAAGCACCTGGAAACATAGGAAATCTGCAAGAAAGTTTGGAGCAGGTCAAAGTAAGGAGTTAGGCAATAGTGTTGATGAAGAGGCCACAATGCTCTTTCCAGTTTACTATGATATTGAAGGAGATGTGAGTCTTATTAAATAATGATGGGATATTATCTAACATTTGTTTTGAGCCTGAGGAACCAAATACCCTCATAAATGCCACAGATAACCCTGGAGTGAGTTTTTCTCCCTGTGACTGCCAATTTCTGCTGATATGCTTTATAGTTGTCACCCCCAGTGAAGATCCAAGCATATCTTCCAGATCCTAAAGCAGCACCTATCTCTATCCACTTCCAGACATCAAAGACCACTGTGAGTTAACTGCTCATCAGGCATGTACTATTCCAACACTGGTAAATACAGGCTAGCAAAGAAACTAGGCTGTTGGTGGACATCCATGCCAGTGTTGAAGCTGGATATGTTGATGGTCACCCACCTCACCACCATGCCTCATCTTGATGCATACCATTTGACTTGCTGAACCCACCAGTGTCAAACATCTTTGCTACAACATACATGGAATTCCTGCAGCTCTCGACTAGGACTCTCCAGGACATCTTCTGGCATCACCATATTCTTGTTCTCAACACACCTCTCCAAGATGAGGGGTTCTCAATTTCAACATTGAGGAACTATGCAAATATCACAAGAACAAGAAGCATGATAGGTATGGTATGACTAATGCCATGGCCTAAATATGCTTACAAATTATACACAGATCAGTCCATCGACAGCACCAACAGTGAGCGACACTGCCATGGCACCCTGCTTGACTTCTTCCATCACAGCCAAATGCCCAACAATGGACACATCCTCAGTGTTCTTGACATACCACTTGGGTTGGAGTATCGACATTGCATACCCTACCAGTGAGTGTTCAATAAATCTGCACTGCCTGTGCTGAGACTTAATTTCCCTCACAAGTCACCTGAACTCCCACAGTATTGCATGGCAACAAACAAGAGGCACTCATGGTTTTTCTCATGCCAATCCACCCACCGACCACCTTATATGGGCTACAGCTGCCATGAAAAATGCAATGAGCTGGATTCACATTGATGCAAATGGTCTTGCCACTGCCATTGATGCTATCACTGGGACCAAATATTGGGTTGTTTGTCACCACTGCCGCAATATGGAGTCCTGCTCAGCTGGGGATATGTCATCACCCCTTGCCTTTTCCACCACTGAGGTGGATGATGCAGCTACCTCATGTTTTGAGCATGAGGCTGTTATCATCCAGCCAGGCACCGTCTTGTGGGTGTACTTTTTACATTTTATTCAATTTGCTAAATGTGAAATAGCTTCATGCGACCAAATACCCCACATTACGTGCTCACAGTTGACAACTCAATTGTGCTGGGTTGTCATATGTATTGCACCTCAACTATTTGTGACTCATGCTGGGGCCACATCTACACTGGGGTGCTCTTACATGGTGTGACAAATACCAACCATTCAGAAACTGAGGTATTGCTGTGGCGCATCTTGGCAATGGCAATTGATGAATATACCTCTCATGAATATATCCAAGATGGTCTGCCCCTAACTATTCTCCTTTCCTCTCCCCATCTGATGCAATTTGACAGTGGGTGATCATTCAATAGACCCAACCACTGCTCAAGGCCTTTTGGACCTCATTGCACTTGGAAATGTGCTTGAGCTATGCTGGACATATGACTTGGAGATCAAGGATCAAACAAGTTTGGAAGTAGGTGCACTTCAAAACATGATGAAGGCCCAGCGCACAGCAATTTTGAAGAAGTACATGGACTTCCAGCAGTCCTTCAGCAAATCACAATGGCTCAAGATTGGAGAAGAGTTGCTGGATCCCCTATCTGCTCTATTCAACCCATCTATTGTTCACCTTGCTGTGACGATTTGCAAGTACAAGGAGGATGAAGACTCTTCTAACCCTGATCTCTCACAGAGTTGTTGTCAGTCCAAGGTCCTCACAGAAAGCGAGAGGGGAAGTAACTCGATTTCAACATGAGGGACTATCGCTATTACATGAATGCTATATATACAAGGGAAGGGGGCTGTGCACCAGGTGTGAGTCATGAGGATGCAGGCGAGGCTATGCACACTGAATTGCGAGGTCTAGGGGAGGTGGATTAGGGTAAATGAGATACTAAAATAGGAAGGCGGTGGGCAGGCACAGATAGGGAGTGCAGACAAGAGAAATGCTTGGTGCAGGCTTGGTTGCCCGAGGGGAGACCTCAGTTAAACTCGATTAGGATAGATTGATTGATGGGACCTGTCAGTTCTGCTATTGCAGATCCACCTCCATCATGAATTCCAAAGTGTGGGAAAGGTCAAGAAATGTGGGCATGGACACGTGACAGGCGCTTGTTGGGGGCCTGTAAGCGCTGGTGCATGGTCGCGGGTGTCCCCAAGGTCGTGGGCAGTCACGTGACTCCATGTCCACGTCTCATCACTAGTTCCTGGTGCGCTTTGGAGTTCAATGGTGGTGGCTTACATAAGCGATCCTGACATGGCCCCCTCCTCAAGGCTGGGCATCCCAACCGGCAAGTTTCGCTTTGTCTGGATGTTTGTGGAAGAAGTTGTGGAGGAGCAGCACAACATTGGTGAGGTTCTGGCGGGGCTCCCAAGTGTTTTCTTCAACAGGATATCCTTGCCACTTCACCAAGTACTTCACTCCTCGTCCTACCTTCTTCACATTCAGGATCTCTTCAACATCATATTCCAAGTGGTCATCATCAATAGTGGGGGGAGGGGGAGGAGGTCGGGACTGGGAAGCGAAAGTGGGAGGGACATATGGGGTTAGCAGGGCCTCGTTGAACACATTGTGGATGCGCCAGGCTGGGGGTAGTTTGAGGCGATATCTGGCAGGCCCCACCTTTTCTACAATAGCAAAAGGACCAGTGCATTTGTTGTTGAGTTTTTTGTTGGGCTGGTCCATTTTCAGGTTACGTGTGTCTAGCCATACAAGATTGTCTTTCTCATAGTTGCGGCTGGGTCGTTTCCCACTGTCGTAGCTCCTTTTCATCGCCAATGCAACTTTCTCCATAGCCTCTTTGGCAGCCTGTCACGACTCCCCCAGCTTTGCCATCCACTCATCCGCAGCTGGATTCACCTCTGTCCAGGGGTGAATTCCTCCATTCCATGGATGCCGCCCATAGTCCAGGAAAAAGGGGGTGTAGCTGGTCACGGAATGTTCCCAGTTGTTCAGCATGAATTCCGCAGTGCTCAGCCACTCCGCCCAATCATCCTGGAGATGGTTGACATACCCTCGTAGATAAGTCTCGATCTCCTGGTTCACTTGCTCTGTTTGTCCATCAGTTTGGGGGTGGAAGGCAGTGCTCGGGTTGGCCTTTATCCCAATCATACGGTAGAACTCCTTCATGAACCTTGAGACGAACTGTGGTCCATGGTCACTGATGACTTTCTGGGGAATACCATGGTTCCGGAACACTTGGTCATGTAGGATTCTCACTGCTCCTAGACTCGTTAGGTTGAACCCAATCGCCTTAATGAGGGTATGCTTGGTAAACTTGTCAATGATCATGAGAATGGAATCAAACCCATGGGACTGGGGTAGTGGTCCCACTATATCCCAACTGATAGCCCACCATGGTCCATCTGGCACTGGGTGTGGGTGCAGGGGGGCTGCACGCTTCGTGCGGTCTGGCTTGGTTCTCTGACAACCTTCACATCCTGCTACATAATGTTCCACATCCTTCACCATCTCCAGCCACCAGTAGGCTTTGAGTACTGCGGCTTTCATTTTCTTAGCCCTGGGGTGTCCTGTGATAGGGAGGTCGTGTTCGTAGTTGAGGACCACCTCGCATACAGCCGGGGGTATCCACACAATGCTACTCTTCCACCATAGTCTGAAACGATCTCGCGTCCAGCTGTCGTCGAGTTCCTCAGGCTTGGTGGCATGTTCTGTGCTCTTTTTCTGGAGGAGCATCTCCATCTCGGAGGTGAAACTGGTGCGCATGTTCATCTCGGAGGGGAATATCTGATTGGGCGTCTTCTTCGGCAGCATCTCCATAGTCTGGTCTTCGAGATAAGGCATCGGCCTTGGTATTACTTTTGCCAGTCCAATACTTAATCTTGAAGTTGAAGCTCCCCATACCAGTGTATTTGTCATGGTTTCAGCTTCTGAGGCTTTCTGAAATACTGGAGGTTGGTGTGGTCAGTCCAGATTTCGAAGGTTTTGTCCACTCCTATTAGGTATGCTCTCCACTCTCTAAGCACCCAGATCACTGCGAGGAACTCCTTGTCATAGATGTCATAGTTCTTCTCAGCAGCAGTGAGGGCTTTAGAGATGTAGTCAACAGGTCTCCAAGTGCCATCAGTCTGTAGCTGAGAAAGGACTCCGCCTGTCACAAGGTTACTCACATCTGTTTCTACCTTCCACTTACCTGAGTCCTGGGGTAGAGCGAGGACTGGGGCTGAGACAAGTGCCTTCTTTAGATCCAGGAAAGCTGCAACCTGTTCCACTTGCCAGCACCATGGGATGTTGCCAGTCAGCTTGAACAGGGGTTTGGCTCACGTGGACAAGTTGGGAATGAAGCATCGCAAGTGGTTGATCATGCCCAAGAACCGCTGGAGTTCCTTGACGTTCCGGGGCTGTGGCCAGTTTCGTATAGCTTCTGCCTTGGCTGGGTTGTGCTCAAGCCGATTATGGGAGAGTCTGAGCCCCAGGTAGAAGACTTCGGCTCTCTCGAACTCGCACTTGCTCAACCATAGGCACAGTCCATTGTCTCGGAACCTCTGCAGTACATGGTCCATCCAGTAGCAGTGAGTTGCGAGGTCGTCAGCGAATATGATGACGTCATTGATATACGCGAGTACATGTCCACCCGCAATCTCCTCTCATAGGATGTGGTTCATGAACCTCTGGAAGGTCGCGGGAGCATTCTGAAGACCAAACCACATTACCGTGGGCTCGAATAGACCTCGCGAGGTTAGAAAAGCGCATCGTTCCTGGTGTCCCTCCCACAACCTCATTGAGGGAAAGCCTCCTTTCACATCAATTTTGGAGAAAATCTTTGCATCACGCAGTTTGTCCACACAGTCTCTGATTCGTGGTAGTGGAAACTTGTCTTTGATCAGGTATGAGTTGAGGCGTGAGTAGTCGATGATGGGTCGGAGTTTGTCCTTCTCTCGCTTGAAGAAGAATGGGCTGGCGTAGGGAGACTTAGAGGGCCTTATTCTCCCAGAAGCCAGTTGCTCATCGATCCACCTGTTCATCTCAACTGTCTCTTCTCTCATCAATGAGTAGAGCTTGGAGGACAAATGTCCTGGATCCTCGTGGAACTCGATTCTGATGTCGAAGTTGGGTTGTGGTTTGGGCAGTTCATCCCATTTAGCCTTGCTAAAGACTGTCAAGTATAGAGAAGGCCAATTTGGCATGGTCGTGGTGTCCGAGAAATAATTGTCCATGACAGTTTGGAAAGCATTATCATAGTTGCGGGTTTTGGGGTAGCGGTATTGGGGGCTAAGTCCGGGGAACGGGAAACAATTCTGGGGGCAGCGCTTGAAAGATATCTTCCCCTGAGTCCAATCAATGTTGGGGTTGTGTCTCGTTAGCCAGTCATGTCCCAGGATTATCTTATGCGACTTTGTCGTCCCAAGCAGGAAATGAATTCATTCTTGGTGGTCACCTATCACCAGGATGAGATCAATTCCATATTTGATAGGGCCATTCTTATTCGCAGTGCTGTCGACATTGTAGACCTTGATTGGTGTTGGCAAGGGCATAGGTTCCAGTCCAAGGTCCTTACACCAGTCGAGATCCATGAAACAATTGGTACATCCCAAGTCTACCAGAACCTTGGCACTCCCCCATTGTGCAGTGGTGAGTGTCTCAAAGTGCGCTGGCAGAGTCAGTTCTCTCTTCTGTCTCTTTGACTTCTCTTCCGTGACCTTTACTGTGGTTTTGTCCTTGAGTCCATTCGCACTCCGGGCATGTCTCCATTGCAAGATCATGTATTTGGGTATACTTGCTACAGTTACAGGGGTGGGGGTGGGAACATGGCTCGTACTATTACAGAGGTGTGAGTTCAGACTCACTGCGCCTCTTCTCCAACACCCTGCTCCTGGGTAGGAGCTGACGGAAGTTGTTGTTGTTGTTGCTGGGCTTGCGGGGCACCAGCGATCTGCCTCTCCCTCTCGTATATCACGAGTCTGTCACAGAGCAGCGCCAACTCATTCTCATATTCTTCCACTTCCATCTGGGCAGGGGCCATCATGTGAACCTGCGGCCTCGGGACATAGGGGCGAGTGTCCGGGAGGTGGCAGTTGCGGGCAATGTGGCCTACCTGGCCACAACAGAAGCATCGACGCTCGGTGGCAGGGCCTCGCTGTAAGGACCATATGCGATCTAAACACGGAAACATGACAGATACCGACTATCCGGATGTTTTGCGATCCAAAGAAATTACGTGCGATACGAACCGATAACGATCCGACACCGTCCGATAACGACCGATAGTATCCGATACATGTCCGATGTCGGACACTTCGGTCTTCAATCCCCCGTGACGATCACAGCCCACCGCTCTCACACACCGCCCACGCCTCTCTATTTCACCTCTCCAGCACGGTCAGCGCTCGACATACACACTATTCCATTCCCATTCCTTTATTTCATATACCATGCTGTAAATTTCATATTATGATCCCTTTCAACCATTCAATCGTTTAAACGTTTCAAACCCTTTGCAGTACCTTGTCCATTGTTCTTAGTACCCCTTTGCTGTACCAGCCCCACTTTCCTTCAGTTTATGAGCGGTCCGGACATTTGCTAGTTATCGGACATTTCATTCCTCCGAGCTACTCATTTCCCTTGTGATATAACTCCTTCATGTAACCCTTCACGCGACATGGCGCTGTTCCATGTGTTTTCCGGACATTTCCGTACATTCTAATTTGCTGTACTTACAGAACTGTACTTAAGTACACTCCGGACCTCTCTGAAATACAGCTTTCTGAACCCCTTCTCTCTGTTAGAAACCTCACCTAAGCTCACCCGTCGTCGCAACCTTCGATCCGCTGGCCTCCGTCGTTGCCGGCCCTTCGTCTTATCGCACCATCCTTATCGGATTTTATCGGACACATAGCAGAATATCCCGGACACCGTATATTTCTATTTCTCACATATTTTGAATTCATACTCCACATCCTCAAGGGTGTTTGGTGAATCTCTAACGCCTTACAGGAACCCCTGAAGGACTTGACTGTAATCAAGCAGTTGCAGCAAGAACCGTAATACCCACTACAATTCTGGAGCCCACCGCGAGGGGTTCAACAAGACGTCTTCACTACCACCCTCAAGGATTCCCAGAGGCTCATCCGCTCCTCAGCCTCGACGCTCCGAACGCCTGAGAAGTCGAAACCCGAATCCGATCACAGAACCACCGCCCTCCGAACCCCCCGGAGAAGTAATTGAAACTTCCCACCTTCTTCCATCGGACATTCCCAGTATCTCATCCATTGTCTACTCCCACACGAGTTTCACCACTCCGGATCCCTCACTACCACAGACCTTCGAACAACCACACTCACCGCTTACACCACTTCCCCTTGAACCAGACATCCTTCATTTCCCGCCCGAAACACCTCAGAATTCACCAGACGAAGTTCACTCACCGCCCCACGCACCAATACAAATGGCCAACCAACCGAGATATCCGCTCCGTGGCGCCCACGGGGCCCCTGCCTTTGACGGAGTACCGACACACCTCAACCGGTACTTCGAGGACATCGACATCGTGCTCACCGGCGTCAACCCGGACGTTCCAGAACCCGATTTAATTCGGTACGCCAAGCACTATCTCGACACCGATACGTGTCTCCTCTGGGAGACTCTTTCACCTGACCCGGACCCGGTATGGACGTGGGATACCTTCAAAGCGGCCGTCCGACGACTTTATCCAGGATCTGATGGAGGTCGCTTATTTTCCGTCGCCGACCTGGACCGTTTCATATCGGACTCGGCCCAAAAGGGAGTTTACACGCGCGCAGAACACGGAGAATACTATCGGGACTTTCTCCGGATCACCTCGCACTTGATCACATCACAGCGTATGTCCACAAATGACAGGAACCGACTTTACATCCTCGGATTTGGGGATCATACAAGGCGTCGGATCGAAAGCCGACTCGCTATCATACTACCAAACCACCATCCGGAGGATCCTTACCCCATGAATGAAGTACATGGTGCAGCTGAATTTCTTCTCTCCTCGACGTCCCCCCACTCTGCGACAACCGATCAACTTTCCGGACCCGTCCGTCTCGCATCTTCAGCCCCCGGGAGAGAAACGAAACCGGTAGTCAAGAAGGAAGAATTTGATATGTCCGCAGCATGGGCAACATTCGCTTCCACAATGGCTCGCCTGGAATCGATTTTGACAGCCCAATCTCTCGAACCGGCAAGACACTCCGCTCCCCGGACAACGAACTCTCCCGCAGGCCGGACGTGTAATTTCTGTTCGGAAATAGGTCATTTTGTTAGTGCCTGTCCGAAGGCCCTCGAATACATTAAGTCCGGCAAATGTATACGGAACACAGAAGGCAGGATTTGTCTCCCCTCCGGACGATATTTGCCAGGCACTATCTCAGGGAACAACCTATCCGAGCGCTTCGACAAGTACTACGCTACATACCAATCCCAGAACACGCAACCGGCGACAACCGCGGTATTTGAAGCACAGCCGATCGGACAATCCGCTCACCCCCCGGACATGGAAGACGATTCGGACGAGGAAGATGACGAGAATACCGTGTTGGAAAACATGGTCCGCACCTTTGCAAACGATGTCGCGAAGAAAGTAGACAAGGGCAAAAGGAAAGCACCCACACCCAGGAATACCGATCCTCAGCCATCTAGGTTACCGCCCCCACCCGCCGTTGTTATTACGCCGCCTCAGGTCACTCGTCCATCAAAGCCGGAGAAAATCGAACGACCCGACGTCCAGTACCATTACCAAGCTCCGATCGAAAATCCGGTAACCGTTCAACAAGTATTCGATCGCGCACTCGACATGCCAGTCCGCGTCACACCTCGCGAACTACTCGCCATTTCCGGAGACATCCGCAAAAAGATGAAGGATGTGGTTACCGCTCGTCGCGTTCCGGTCACCGCGTCCGTCGTACAGGATACGCTCTATACAAACATTACGGTCCCGGACACCTCCGATCTTGTTGTCGCCGTCGATGCTGCTCCGCTCCGCATCGTAGAAGGGATATTGGACAACCGGATCGCCGCGGAGTGCCTGCTCGACCAAGGCAGCTCAATCGTGGCAATGCGAAGAGACGTTTGGGAGAAACTCGGCAACCCACTACACTCCGAGAACGTTATTCACATGGAATCCTCTCATGGCACCATCGCTCCGACCCTCGGACTCATCAAGAATTTCCCCCTACAGATCGGTCCGTGCACATTCCATGTTCAAATGCAAGTAGCAGACACGTTGCCCTGCGAGGTTCTTGTCGGACGACCGTTTTTCATGTTAACCGGTTCCCAAACGATTGACCATCCCCACGGGGCCCAGGACCTTATTCTCAACGATCCAAACACCGGAGAAAGAATCATAGTGCCAACGAAGGAGCGAATCCCGATCCGCAAATCCTTGAAGAACAAGAAACCGCATCCGGATTTTTGAGAGCTGGAGCCTCGAATGTCCGCAAACCAACGGACTTACCTCCGATCAATGCGGACACGGAAGCTATACCCAGATACGAGACTCCAGCCATTTTTCCTACTTCCGTTCACGTTCCCTTATCGTTTTCCCTTATAAACCCAGTCTCTCTCGACCCCTTCCCCTGTATCAGTATCTCGGACGTTTCTCTCGATTCCGCTGATTCCCCAGTCGCTATCGGACGTGAACCATCGCGTCCAAATGTTGCAACCCCCTTGTACAACAAAACCCCCGAAATAAATTCCCTGTCTACGGACGCCGTTCTTCCAGTTTACTTGGGAAAGAAATATAAGAAAGTCGCGAATCGCGTCAATCCGATCAAAGCGACAGTACCCAAAGAATTCCGGATTGTCCGACGCCGACACCCGGACCCCCTAGCCGATATGCCAACTCTTCCGACCCATCCCCCCGATTTCACCCCCGGTCTTCGATACACTCAAAACCGGAAAGACACGCACAACGCCAACCCCACCGGATTCTTATGGCCGGAGGAAGAAAAACTCGTTCACCATCTTATTAAAGCCCAGGAAGACGCCTTCGCTTGGAAAGAGACCGAAAAAGGACGATTCGACGCAAAATACTTCGATCCGATTATTATCCCGACAGTCGAACATATCCCTTGGATCTTCAAAAATATACCGATTCCCCCCGGTATTTACGACGAAGTTCTCAAAGTAATCCGGGAAAAGATCGCAGCCGGCGTTTATGAAGAATCCAACTCTTCTTATCGGTCCCAGTGGTTTTGCGTGTTAAAGAAAGACGGAAAGTCTCTCCGACTCGTGCACAACCTCCAGCCGCTTAACAAAATCACTATCGGCGATTCCGCGGTCCCCCCGATAATGGAGGTTTTTGCGGAATCATTCGCCGGACGCGGATGTTACGGATCACTCGACCTTTTCGTCTCCTTCGATCAGCGGTCTCTGGACGAACGAAGCCGAGACCTCACCACGTTTCAAACCCCTCTCGGAGCAAAACGGCTCACCTGCGTCCCCATGGGATACACCAACGCGACGCAGATTATGCATGGAGACGTCACGCATGTTCTACAAGATGAAATTCCGCACGTAACCATCCCATTCGTAGACGATGTAGCGATCAAGGGCCCGGAAACCCGATACGAGCTTCCGGACGGCACCTACGAGACGATCCCTGAGAATCCGCAAATACGACGATTTGTTTGGGAGCATTTAAATAACGTCAACCGGGTGCTCCAACGAATCAAGAAAGTCGGAGGAACCTTTAACGGCAAGAAAACGACAATTTGCGTTCCCGAAGCAGTCGTTACCGGACATACGTGCACATACGAAGGACGAGTTCCGGATGCCTCCAACGTTCAGCGTATCCGGGACTGGCCTCCTTGCAAAACCCTGACCGATGTCCGATCATTTTTAGGGGTTTGCGGACTACTCCGGATATTCATTAAAAACTACGCCGTACTTGCCCGACCTCTTGTCAGTCTAACTCGCAAGGACGTGCCATTCAGATTCGAAAAAGAAGAACAAAACTCGATGGACCGACTCAAACACGCGATTCTGAACTCATCCGCCATCCGACCAATCGACTACCGCTCCGGACAACCCGTAATCCTCGCCGTCGACTCATCAAATATCGCCGTTGGTTTCGCACTCTTCCAAATTGGAGAAGATGGAATACGATATCCCTCCCGCTTTGGCTCCATTACCTGGAACGAACGCGAGGCCCGATACTCACAAGCAAAAATCGAATTATACGGACTCTTCCGCGCACTTCGGTCGTACCGGATTTACCTTATAGGCCTTCCGAAATTTACTGTCGAAATGGACGCGAAGTTCATTAAGGGTATGCTAAACAATCCGGACATTCAACCCAACGCTGCCATGAATCGATGGATTGCCGGTATACTACTCTTCGATTTCGATCTTGTTCATATTCCCGCAGATAAGCACACCGGAGCCGACGGACTATCACGCCGACGTGCCGCAGATGGTGAAGAAGATACCGAGTCTGAAGATCACGAAGAATGGATCGATCGGAGCTACGTATTCGCCATGGAACACATGAATCGAGCACCGGACGCTTCCTACACATCCGAGACACGACTCGCCGGCATCACCCATACTCGCTTCAAAGTTTACACAGGATCGACGCTACTCAATTCGACGGTACCACCCGAGGAATCACCGACCCCGAACGAATCTTCCGCCGTCCTTATACCCCGATCCGATGCAGCAAACAAAAGAGAAGAACAGATTCGCAAAATTGAATCTTTCCTTCGAAACCCAATCCGTCCCTCCGGCATTGACGCAAACCAGTTCCGACGACTGGTCCGCTCCGCATCCGAGTTCTTCATCCTAGATGACAAATTATGGCGTCGCCGACCTAACGGATACCACCAAGTAGTACCTCCGGACCACAAACGTCTCGCAATTATCACAGAGGCACACGATTCACTCGGCCACAAAGGCGTTTACGTTATCCGGACACGTATTCTAAATCGGTTCTGGTGGCCGGTGCTGGATCAAGACGTAAAATGGTTTGTCAAAACTTGTCACCAATGCCAAACTCGGCAAATCCGGAAGATCTTCATTCCACCGACGGTCGCTACACCGGCCGGTCTTTTCCGTCGAGCGCACATTGATACTATGTTCCTACCAAGAGCCCGCGGTTTCCGACTTCTCGTCCACGCCCGATGCTCGTTATCCGCATATCCGGAAGCAAGACCGCTACGAAACGAGACCGCCCGACTTCTCGGAACCTTCATATTCGAAGATATACTATGCCGATGGGGAGCAGTAGAAGAGATTATCACGGATAACGGAGCCCCATTTATCAAAGCCCTCGATTTCCTTAAGAAACGGTACGGAATCCATCACATCCGTATATCCGGATACAACTCCCGCGCTAACGGCGTCATCGAACGTGCCCATCGATCGGTCCGTGAGTCGTTAATCAAAGCAGCAGATGGAGACGAATCGAAATGGCCGGACGTTTTACCCTCAGTCATTTGGGCAGAACGAACCACGATCCAACGGTCCACCGGCCACTCCCCATTTTACATCGCACATGGCGTCGAACCGCTTTTCCCCTTCGACATATCCGAAGCAACATATTTAATTCCGACCGCCGACGCCCCGATGACCACTCCGGAACTGATAGCCCTTCGTGCCCGCCAACTGCAAAAACGAGAAGAAGATCTAGCAACAATCGCCGATAAAGTGCTCGCTGCCCGCAAACAATCCGTCAAGCAGTTCATCGACGCACACCGGAAGTCTATTATCGACTACGACTTCCAACCCGGATCGTTGGTATTGATCCGCAATTCGGCCGTTGAAATGGAATTAAATCGAAAAACAAAACCGCGATTCTTCGGACCGATGATCGTCGTTCGCCGAACACAATATGGCGCCTATATTCTCTCGGAACTCGACGGCGCCGTTTCCAAAATCCACTACGCAGCTTTCCGCATCATTCCCTACTATCCGAGGTCGCAAACATCGATTCCGGTCACTTCTATCATCGACCAAACGACGGAGATAAACGAGGACATCTCTCCCTATCAAATACACGAGGCGTCACCCAACTCTATCGACAGAGAAGATGAGCAAAACCAAGCGGCTGACCTATCCGATGAATCCGATAATGAAACCACCGACGACGACACTGCAGAAACTCGTCCGCAACGCTCCGGAGCAACCCGGAACCTTCGGCCTCGCCATTAAGTATTTTTTCTCCATCATATCCTTCATTTTTCTATACTTCACATTGATTCACACCTTCAAAAAAAAAAAAAAAAAAAAAAAAAAAAAGAAATTTCGGACAAGTCCAAACTTTATACCCGACGTTCTTTCAACCATTTTCTCACATTCTCACATTCCTCACTTATCCCACACGACATACCATACCAAATAGAAAAAGAAAAACATATATAAAAACAAAAACAAAATATTTACTTAGAGGACGACTCGCCAAGGAGGAGCATCCGGAGCAGCTCCGCTCCGGCCTTCACCTGGTCCGCCCCCCTCTCCATCATCTCCAGCGCCCTATCGAGCGCCTCCCTCCCGGACACCCCTCGCGCCACCTCCCGCTCCTTACCCTTCCGACTTGGTCCCGCCTCCGCCTTCTTCTTCTTTGCCGGCGGCTCCTCCACCAGCTCCACACTGGTATCCTCCTCAATCTCGTCCTCCTCCTCCGGCGTCGTCTCCTCGCGAACCGGTACCCGCGTCGCACCTCGCCTCGGCCTCTTACTTCCGCTCGCTCCCGCCGCCTTCGGACCTGTTCCGATACGTTAGCAAATGCGGACCCGATACCTTCTCGACATACCTTCCGTTCCGGACACCGCCGCTCTCTCTGTTTTCGCTCCTGAAACACACCTATCATTTGTCTCATCATGAAAAATAAAAAGAATACCACTTACCTCGCACAGCCGACAGACTGCACGATACCTTATACGTCCGGCACCACCGGCACGCTATCCCCTCCACTCCGTAGCACGCCCGCCACTTCCGGGTGCACTCCTTGCACCCCGGAACGTGCTCCTAATCATTATATCAGACGTCGAAAAAGCCTCACATATCTTAATTAACCACTCACCTTATCTCCAGGCTGCCGCGCAGCCCGGGACTCTATGTCGCTCTTCGCCCCGCCTCTCCTCCCTCGCCCTCGCTCCGCTGCCTTCCGCCTCGCGATCTCCACCCACACCGGAGTCGCCATCATCCGCGCACCGTCCCGGTGCACGAACATCGGCTCCTCCACCGACTGCTCGCCTCCCCCGGCCACCGCACTCACCGCCGCCGCCTCGATAACACCGACGGGCGTCACCCCGTCGGTTCCCCACACGGTCCGATGACCGTCCGGATCCTCCCCTGCCGCCACCTCGTCCACACGCAGCTCTCCGGCGTCCGGTGATATCGTCGTCGTTGTTACCGCCGCTGCACCGGACTCCGCCGCTCCCGTCGTCGTCGTTGTTGCCGCCGCCGCCGCCTCGCCCTCGTCGTCGCTGTCACTTACGACAATTAAGCGCGCCCGGGCAAGGCGCGCCCTCTTCTCGGCAGCCCTCGCCGCCTCCGCCCGCCTCTCCTCCGCCTCCGCCTCTGCTGCGGCCCGCTCAGTAGCCGCCCTCTCCTCGCTCGTGCGCTGTTTCTCGGCCTCGACCTCCTCCCGCCTTCTCGTCCGCTCAGCGGACCACTCATCCCCGCGGAGCTTCCGCCACTTCTTGAGCCTTCGCGCGACCCGGACGAGTCCCTCGTCCACCTCCACGTCGTCGTCGATCGCTGCCACATATCCGGCAAGAAAATCGTCCTAAAAACGTTGTCAGTGCGATACAAAAAAGTACGAAAGATTCTCGTTCACGCACCGCGTCACCCGCATACGTCCCCACCCACTCCGCGCACTCTCCATCCTGCCCCCGATCCGGCAACTCCTCGCCCGGCGCCATGGCCTGCGCCTCGGTCATCGCCTGGACTGCGTTTCGAAAGATTGAAGAATCGAAGTTTTCCATTGTCGGAGAGTTGACGTGTTGCTGTCGCTGGAGAAAACACAAGGGTGTGTTTGGACCTATGTGCACCCACACGACGCGTACTTCACGATCAACAAACCGTTATTTGGCCTTGTTTGGTTGCAACCGAGGGCGGTTGCATTTTCAGCCCCCGGGAGAATGTAAGGACCATATGCGATCTAAACACGGAAACATGACAGATACCGACTATCCGGATGTTTTGCGATCCAAAGAAATTACGTGCGATACGAACCGATAACGATCCGACACCGTCCGATAACGACCGATAGTATCCGATACATGTCCGATGTCGGACACTTCGGTCTTCAATCCCCCGTGACGATCACAGCCCACCGCTCTCACACACCGCCCACGCCTCTCTATTTCACCTCTCCAGCACGGTCAGCGCTCGACATACACACTATTCCATTCCCATTCCTTTATTTCATATACCATGCTGTAAATTTCATATTATGATCCCTTTCAACCATTCAATCGTTTAAACGTTTCAAACCCTTTGCAGTACCTTGTCCATTGTTCTTAGTACCCCTTTGCTGTACCAGCCCCACTTTCCTTCAGTTTATGAGCGGTCCGGACATTTGCTAGTTATCGGACATTTCATTCCTCCGAGCTACTCATTTCCCTTGTGATATAACTCCTTCATGTAACCCTTCACGCGACATGGCGCTGTTCCATGTGTTTTCCGGACATTTCCGTACATTCTAATTTGCTGTACTTACAGAACTGTACTTAAGTACACTCCGGACCTCTCTGAAATACAGCTTTCTGAACCCCTTCTCTCTGTTAGAAACCTCACCTAAGCTCACCCGTCGTCGCAACCTTCGATCCGCTGGCCTCCGTCGTTGCCGGCCCTTCGTCTTATCGCACCATCCTTATCGGATTTTATCGGACACATAGCAGAATATCCCGGACACCGTATATTTCTATTTCTCACATATTTTGAATTCATACTCCACATCCTCAAGGGTGTTTGGTGAATCTCTAACGCCTTACAGGAACCCCTGAAGGACTTGACTGTAATCAAGCAGTTGCAGCAAGAACCGTAATACCCACTACATCGCGTCTGGTCCACAATCATCTGGTCACCAGCACCAGTGGGACAGGACATGATCTGCGGAGCAGGGGCGCGTTGCTGCTGCTGCGGGGCGGAGGGGAAGCGAGGTACGGGTCACGGGGGGGTTGGGTTTGGGTATCGGGGGGGTACGGGGGTTGGGCGAGGTTGTTGGAACTTGGGAGGGGCTGGGCAACTGGCGTTCTGCTCATGCATGATAGCATCGAGTCTCCTCTGCTGTGTGTCCAGCCTCTCGACCAACCCCTTCCATTTGGCATAGGTTGTTGGCATCGGGTTGATGCCATAGACATGGGTAGTGAGTCTTCGGTTGAGATTCAACTCTAACCAGTGTACTAGGATATCCGAGTCTCCATTCGCATCCAGATCGGCTTTCCGCATCAATGTCTCGAACTGGGCAAAGAATTCTGCGGCTTCCAGTGGGCCTTGCTTCAACTTTGCGATGTTGTTTAGGGCAGTCGCAGTGATGTTGGGGTCATCAAAGGCTCTCCGCAGGTCCGCAACGAAGTCCCCCCAGGTTCCTGCTACTCCAGCATTCAAAATCTTATCTGCCCTCATATTCGCCCATTCCGCAGTGAAACCATCTCTGGTAATCTTGCTCAACACGAATAAGATCTTGTTGAGGTCAGTTGCATAGAGTCCCTGGTTTCCCAAGAACTGTAATCTGAGGGACCGTAGGAAGGTCCAGAAATTCTTCTTGTTGCCATCAAATGGGGCGACGGCTAGGTCCAGCCTTGGCATTTGGGCTGCGGGGACAGGGTCTGCCATTTTGGGCTCGGGTGAGGGCGGCAGTGAGGGTTCAGGTGGCGATGGACTCACGGGTTGCGGTTGCGGTTCTGGAGTCGCGGGTGACTGTGGTGGTGGTTGTGACAGTGCTGGTTGGACTAGGCGCTTGTCTAAAGTCGTGAAGTCGACAGGGAGCTCTGTAAGAACTGGCGGTGCTGGGGGGGATGGGGTTGGTAGGTCTGCAGATGTAAACGATGGGGCAGTATTCATGGAGGATGAACTGTTCGAATCCGAGGAGACTAAGTTCTGTCTGGATCTCCATGGAAACATGTGTTGGCCTGATCATCGGCTCGTCATTGTCAGAGTTTACGTAGTCCTCGAGATCGTTGAGGTTGATGTCGATGGTGCTATGTGCTGGTGACCTCGTTCCTGAGGTCGCGGAGTCGGGCAGGGCTGCTCTCAGTGCTTCTCTCAATCTCTCCTCTCGTCTATTCTGTTCCTGTGCATATAGCCTTGCGAAGTAGGGGGCTAACCTTCTCTCCTCTTCAATAATCCAAAGTTCGAATGGGCGTAGCTCTCGCAGTCTCAGCACTGCAGTCTCAGTTTCAGAATAGTCCGATTCTGTCAGGGTGTCCAGGTAGAAGTTTGTTCTTACACAGCTGTCAAAGTATCTGCTCCAGTATTCATTCTCTCCAAAGTCCAGTATGGTGGTAAGCCACTTGTCCGTGATGTCTTCGTTATGCGTCGGATACGCCAGGATGATTCTCTCATCATTCTGTCACACACGACAGGCAGGGGAATGAGAAAAAAGCTAGGCCGACCGGGATAGGCAGGGTCAAGGTAGCTGGGGGTGGACATTGGAATTGTGTCAGTCCAAGGTCCTCACAGAAAGCGAGAGGGGAAGTAACTCGATTTCAATGTGAGGGACTATTGCTATTACATGAACACTATATATACAAGGGGAGGGGGCTGTGCGCCAGGTGTGAGTCATGAGGATACAGGCAAGGCTACGCGCACTGAATCACGAGGTCTAGGGGAGGTGGATTAGGGTAAATGAGATACTAAAATAGGAAGGCGGTGGGCAGGCACAGATAGGGAGTGCAGACAAGAGAAATGCTTGGTGTGGGCTTGGTTGCCTGAGGGGAGACCTCAGTTAAACTCGATTAGGATAGATTGATTGATGGGACCTGTCAGTTCCGCTATTGCAGATCCACCTCCATCACGAATTCCAAAGTGTGGGAAAGGTCGAGAAACATGGGTGCAGACACGTGACGGGCGCTTGTTGGGGGCCTGTAAGCGCTGGTGCGTGGTCGCGGGTGTCCCCAAGGTCACGGGCAGTCACGTGACTCCATGTCCATGTCTCATCGCTAGTTCCTGGTGCACTTTGGAGTTCAATGGTGGTGGCTTACATAAGCAATCCTGACAGTTGTCTCCATGCAAGGATGGACAAGCACTTCTGCAAGCATCATCCTAACCTCCTATTTCATTTTCGAGCAGAGATGGGCAAAGAGTTGAAAGATCTTCCCTATTGCAAAACCTTTGAGTGGACTGGGCCAGAATTTGTTGTCATCAAGAAAACTGTGAATGATACCCAAGGCACCCGGAAGCAAATTCATTCAGAAAGTGGTGAGCATGTCCCAATCACTCCCATCATGCATTATTTAATATTTTCAGATGAGGAAAACAGCAAGCGGGCAAGGAGAATAGCTCTCACAGCACAGATCTAGCTGTTTTACATGCCAGTTAGCAGTCCTGTACCTGGTTGTCATCAATTATATAATACTGTTATATCTGACTTGAATATTCAAATTATGTAATACCAACTGTCCAGGCATGGGCTCATGCACACCTCATGGCCTCAGTGCTGCCTCTGAGACTTGAACATTCTTGAGCCACTACTTATGACTGACAACTCACAGTTTCTATCCAGCATGCTCTTCAAGCTTTGGATACAACTTTTGGCTGCTATTGAAGGTGTAGTACACTCAAAGATGGGTGAAGCTGAACAATCATTTTTCCAACAAATCCAGGATCATGATGAAGCCTGGCAGAGGCATGAAGAAGAGGCATGCACTGGCATTCGCTGAGTCCTGCTGCGCCAACAGCAGTGCCTGCAGAAACGAGTGGTACAGCATGGGCATGTGGTGCTGGGTCACCGCCACGACCAAGAGCACATCTGCAACCTCTCGCACGAGCCGCAGCGTGACTCTAGGACTAGCACACAGTCATGGATGCATGACTGTTGGCAAGTGTTGATGTCTTTCTCATGCATCATGGTTGGGTGACCATGACTCTCAGTTGGTGACTGGCACAACACTGGTGGGAATTGCCCATCCCTACATGGTGTGTGGGAAATTGCAGGGGTGGTCATGTGTCCCTACATTGTGTGTGGGAAATTGCAGGGGTGGTCATGTGTCCCTACATGGTGTGTGGGAAATTGCAGGGGTGATCATGTGTCCCTACATGGTGTGTGGAAAATTGCAGGGGTGGTCATGTGTCCCTACATGGTGCATGGAAAATTGCAGGGGTGGGTATAAATTTCCATATTTGCATGGAATGTTGATGCTAATTTGTGTGATGCATGTTTGACCTCACAAAGCTTGCCACATCATTGCTGCCATTGCCACACACAACCCCATCCTCACAGGCTTCATCTGCTAAGGGGACTATGATGAGTCACCCAATTATCCAAGATTCAGCATAGTCTAATGACAGAACACAGGCCAGCCCCAATCGTTACAAAGATCTGTTTGCAAATGCTCACACTGAGACCCAACGCCATCTTGCCAGCACTTTTGTGGGATATTACTCTATTGACTTGCTTGAGTCACCTTACTCTTTCACCTGGGGCACTTACAATGACTGGCCACTGAATGATGAGAAGGTTGATGAACTTGTTCAATGCTATTTCACAGAAGGCCTGCTTCACTGCGAACGTGACAGTGCTCTGCCAGTTGGGTTGAAGCCTGAATGGATTGATGATGTATCACCACTTGCAGACATTGATGGATGCACCATTGAAGAAGTACCCAACTTGCAACTCAATCAACTTGGCATCGATGCAGTGAACAAGGGTGAAGCCGAAATTTTTGGAGGGAACCACCACCAACATGCCCTGAAAAAGTTCATTGCTGAACTCGAAGAAAAGCTGAACATCCTATGGGCAGACTTGGAAAACACGAAGGAGGCTGACAGACTGAAACAAGACATTACGACACTTGAGGAGTCTATTCAGAAGGCAAAGCATTGGGCAATTGCAGTTTGGGATATAGGAAATGTCTATTATTCACAATTTTTTGACTGATTTAAATTAAATATTCAAAGGAAAACTCTTCATGTTGCCAGACAAAGGTCTGGCCTGCATGTGTCTCCTAGCTCGCAACCAGGCAAAAATTGTTTTTGGCAAAACCCCTGAGGAACATATTGTTGAAAAGGTTCGGGATATCATCATGGCTGATGATGAGGATGAGAAGGTCTATCAAGCAGCTGTGGATGATGGCCTTGATGTCATTTGTAGCACCAAGAAAAAAGATCAAGCTATCACTTCAATCTGTCAGTGGGCAACTGATACATCCAGCATATACTCACAAATCTTTGCAACCAATGATGGGATTGCATTTCTGATAATGATACTATCACTTGGCGAACACTTCCATGATGCTCCTTTCCTCAAAATAAGCTGGATGGCAGACACTTTATCTGGCACCCATGGCGGTGTGAGTATCCAGGCTCATTTGATTTTTATTATTGTCTTTTCATTTTGTTTTAGCTCCTTAGTGCAATAGTCAATATGGCAGCCAGCAATCTATTTTGCATGGTTGGTGATGGTGAATTTCCTTCACTCCAGGAAGTTCAGACTCTCCTTGCACAATGGGCAGACCAGGACCCTACCATCGAAAACCCTGACCTCAAAGCTGCAATAACCAAAGTTGAGAAGCAGGCAGTTGGAGTGGCCAATACTCAGAAAATGCGTGCCAGATGGCATGGACCACTTCTGGACAGGATTGATGATGTGTTCAGGGATCGCCTATTGAGCTGCCCACCCAACATGTGGAGCCAGGACTGGACAACTGCCTTTCAGCTTTATGCCCAAGATGTAGTGCATCTTTGCCAAGAGGAAACACGCAGAAGACATGCAGCAAAGCTTGATTTTTGCAGGACATTTCCAGCACATGTTGCTTGGAAGCTTTTGAGCAGGCACAGAGCATCCCAGTCAGCATTGGCAAGCAATAAATATGGGTGAGCTGGAGTCTTGCCCACATATTGTGGGCCAATGCTATGTGGGCAGGATACAGTCCCTACAATGTCAATGAGCTGGAATCTTGCCCACACATTGTGGGCCAATGCTATGCGGGCAGGATACAGACCCTCATCATTGTAAGCAATGGTGTATGGAAAAATCCTGCCCACACAGCACTCGCTCACAATAACTACCCATTTGAGCCAACAATAGGCCAGAAGATATGGTTGTAGAAAAATAGGGTCTGGAGTGAAGAGAACGTACATGATGTTTGTCACTTCATCGAAACCCGGTTCCCCAGACCCAATGTTGATTCTATAAGGGTTAAAGCAGTTGAAGGATCGTCCAGATATCTTGGCTAGAATAGTAGCAAAGAGCATCACTATCATTCAGTAATGCTTTGAGGAAAGACAGGTATTGTCTCCAGTGCAAAAGCTTGACACATTGTCTTCTGCTGTCCGATCAACTATACCCTTCGGACACATAGCCAGATATACGTTTTCATTTCTGCAACGACCAATATGCAGGAGTCGCCCAGCTGGGTTGTACCCAAGGTTTGCAAACTTTGTTTTGAAGTCTCGATAAGGAGCATGCAGATCAAGTTCAAATGAGAAAGTATAATCACTTTCAACATTTGAGATCACTGCCCATAGTCCAGGTGTGTTTGAAACAGCAAGCATGAAGTCAAGTCGGTGCCTAGAGCAGTCCCAGAGAAGGGCATCTTCATCAACTGGAATCTTCAAGTTGACATCAATCAAGACCTGGCACCGGTTCTGTAAGAGGGCAATTGCATTTCGGGCATTTTTCTTCTCATAAATGGTCTGATATTTTGAAAGAGGGATGGTGTGCACTTTCTTTCTTTCATATTCATTTCGTTCTGAAGATGGAAGAATGGCATCCACAGAACGCAGCGCTCGCAGGATCGTTTCTTGGTCAAGGCCATCATC
Organism: Clavaria fumosa; assembly: GCA_951802425.1. NCBI lineage: Eukaryota > Fungi > Basidiomycota > Agaricomycetes > Agaricales > Clavariaceae > Clavaria > Clavaria fumosa. Next base: position 4,923,022 of record OX637794.1, on the reverse strand, counting down.
TGCTTGCAGTGCCTGGCTGACAGCAGCAATGTCAAGTGGAGCATTTTGCTCCTCACATTCACTTTCGCCAGGACTTCTCCACATAAGTCAGTGACTTAATAACTAAAGAAATTGTGGGACTGATTGTATGACATACTCTGATGGATACATCACGTGATCAGGGATCTCATTGATGTCCTGGTTGGCTTCAACTTCAACCTCAGACTCTGAAATTTCAATAGCAGGAGGGGCATCATTCGGTGGCATGATGCAAGGTGGAGGGATTCAGGAGTTGCGTGGAAAGTCTTTCTTATATTTGAAGGCTTTATATGGACCCTGATGAGAAAAGTGCACTAGCAACTAAGATCAGAATTCTTAAATTACATGGTCTGATTTTTCTGGGCTACACCCTGAGTTTTCCTTGTGGAATTCTATGGAGTACTTTTATGGTTAGACCATCAATTTTTTTTAATTAATTAATTAGAAGTTCAAACTCAGTTTGGTAATGAACTGGACTGAGCTGGACTTCGGCATCACTAACTGCTCCTCCATGTGCTACTTCTAATTTCTGATTGATATGTCCTGGTGGGCATGCCCTACCCAAATCTCATTTGTCATCTTTACAATTTTGCAACTGAAACCATTTTTGTGTCCATCAGTTAAACGTCTGTCAATCAATATCAATCAATTCAACTTGTTCAAATTGAGGAAAACAGGGAACCATATCCAAGAAGGGCGGACACATTTGGGATGGCATGGGTACAGGAGGCAAGAAGCAACAAATGGACAGACAGCTTCAGAAAGCACAGCTGAGCATACGAAGGGGACATGGGCTTGGCCAAACAGTACTGGAGACGGTAAACAAACAACAAACAACTATATCACAGGTGATCTTTCTTCTTTGTCAGCCTGCGGGTGTTGCTCTTCTTCGCTGTTGGAGCTGGGATGTGGCTCAGTATCAAGCAAGGCCTAAAGAAGATGACTAGAACTCACGAGAGTTTGACACATTCTTGCACTTTGCCTTTCATGATGCATCGGAGGTCTCAGGTGCAGAGATATTCGTGCCTGAATAAGCAATCAGATTGGTTATTGTAACATGAATGGAGCAAACATAGCAAATTCTGACCCTTTGTTTTCTGATGAGACTTTGATGCTGTTGTCGGCTTCTTCATCCGACTCCCAACCTCACCTGAAATATCCACAGGTCCACAGGAGCAATAACAATCATAGTGGTAATTTGTACTCACGAGGTGGCAGCAATGCTCTCTGTTTATCCTTCAAAGTAACATCACCGATGATATCATCATCATCTATAGTAATAAGTTAATCCAAAGAAATGTTGAACAACAAAGCACTTACCTTGCTCCATTGGAGAGTCATCATCATCTGGCACTCATGTAAGAATTCATGGCTCAATTCATTGCTGAGGAAAACAAAAAATCTCACCTGAAGACAATTCACTTGTTTCCATTGCTGTAGTTGAGAAAGAATCAGTTTGCTGAGGGCCATAATAACAGAATTAAAGGATAAAGAGGACAACCCGCAAATCGTAGCCAGTCGGTGTGTGGGTGAGCAGAGATAGAGAGCAAACTGTAGCCAGAGTGGGAGCCAGAAAAAAGCGACCCGCAAATCACAGCCAGTTGGTGTGTGGGTGAACAGAGAAAAAGTGAGAAGCTAAAGTGGGTGCAAGGAAACGAAGGACCCGTGAACCATAGCCAGTTGATGTGCAGGTGAGCACGAAAGGGATCTGCAAACCATAAACTGTAGCTGAATACTGGTACCTACCCGATGTAATCTTCAACCTTTCCATTGAGATTTGAGAAGATGAAGCTGGAATCAGCAATGATGAAGTTGGATTTGGCAGGGACAAATCTGGAATTGGCAAGGATGAGGTGGGCACAACTGGGTCAAGTTGCTTGCAATGTCGAGCTTGAGGAATTTATATCAAAACTTGAGCAGAATGACATACATGTTTCTCTGCCTCATCGTCATCTTCAGTGATATCTGACTCCTCATTACTTGTGTGTGCAGCCGGCTTCAGCATCACCTTTGCAGTGCGACTAGGAGTGCCTCTCAATTTGGATTGAGGATGAGCCTTAGTCTTTAATAATATCTTATCAATCAGTCATGGATCAGCTGGGATAAAATTTGAAATTACTCTTGCCCTCGCCCTCTCCCTGCTCCTACTTGATGACTGGTAGTCAGTATCCACCTTTGCCATCATTGGCTCATTGTCATTGTCTTCTTCTGTAACTGTGATCTGAGGTGGTTCCAGGGCCTTTGCAGGCTGTTTGCCTTTGCGCTGTTCAATTCATGAGTATGGGAAGTGGGTGCAATAATAAACAATAAATAATTTGAATAAAATTTTACCGAAGTCATCTCCTTGTGCTCTTCATGGCTTATAGACGGAAGTCGCTTGAGGGACCACGAATCTTGTTTTTCATCAAAGATGAAAGGTTCATGAGGACTGACAGAAAAGTGATGCTGACGGGCTGAATTGTGCTGCAAGGCCTGATGATTGCAATTGCAAAATCATTTAGTTATGAAATACTAGAATTCTGCAAATGAAACTTACATTGATGAGACCATCAATGGAAATGGCAACCTCACTTGCAATGGCTCCCCTACCTTTCACCCCACCCCTCAGCTTAGCAACTTCAGACCTCTCAATACTTGAGATGAATTTCTGGACTGCAGCTTGGTGAGAGTGGAATTTGTCAGCAGTTTGTTGGGCATCTTGACACTGTTGAGAGGGTGTAATTGTGTTCAGTACATCTTGCACTACCAAACCATCAACCCATTTCCATTCCTTTACAGCCTTAAATTTCCCTGGGCTGACCAAGACATTATGTTCACAGGAAACTGAGAAAAAAAAAATTGTTGAGGGATTGTCAGACATGTCCTGCAGCACCCTTGAGTATGTCTGGGTGGTAGTGTAAAGCAAGGTAGCTTTCAAGCATTGCTGAGAGCACAACTCATCCATAGTCATGGCAGAGGGCATGAGAGTCAGAGGGGTCAATTGGAAAGGCAGTTGCAACAAGGGCCCGCTTTGTAAAGTCTGCATCAACACAATCTTCAATTGACCAGTCTGACTTCCTCTTGACAAACTCCAATAGTTGATCAACAGTGTCAAACACACCACTGGGTTTCAAGCCCAGCTTGTCCAAGTAGGGGTGGATATCCTTCACTGAGTCGCCACGTCATTTGGCATGTACTGTAGCATTATCAGACTGGGTCTCACACAACTTAAGCGTAAGGTCATGACGACAATACTAAGATAAGGGGAAAAGAGTACAAAAAAGGAAAAGCGAAAGTACTTATAGCGAACGCTTCGGCACTTGCCAGCGTTCCCACGCTCGGACCCTCGGATCACGTGATGCGCCCAGGCCCAGGTCATGTGATCTTACATGATTACATAATCCGACCCAGCCACAGGTCATGTGACCTTCCAACAACCCTCCCCAGTTTCTCCACAACTGCACTTTGGGATGGCTTACATAAGCGATCCTAACATCACCCCCCTCTTAAGGCTGGGCGTCCCGACCAGCTAGCTTGGCCTTGTCAGGGTGAGCAAGGAAGAAGTCCTGGAGAAGCAGTGCCACATTGGTGAGGTTCCGTCGTGGCTCCCAAGTGTTCTCCTCTACAGGGTATCCCAACCACTTCACCAGGTATCTCACTCCACGCCCCACCTTCTTAACATCAAGGATCGCCTCCACATCATACTCCAGGTGGTCATCATCAATCGTAGGGGGCGGAGGGGGAGGCAGGTTCTGGGAAGGGAAGGAAGGGGGGTGGTATGGTGTCAACAGCAACTCATTGAAGACCCGATGGATGCGCCAGGCCCGAGGGAGCTTGAGGCGATACCCAGCAGGTCCCACCTTCTCCTCAACTGCAAAGGGGCCTGCTCTCTTGTTGTCAAGCTTTTTACAGGGCCAGTCCATCTTCAAGTTTCTAGTATCCAGCCAGACCAGATCTCCCTCAGAGTACTCCCGACTTGGGCGTTTCCCCTTATCGTAGCTCTTCTTCATCGCTGCCACTGCTTTCTCCATTGCCTCCTTGGCTGCTCTTCGGGACTCCATGAGCTTAGCCATCCACTCGTCCGCCACCGGGTTCACCTCAGAAGGTGGCCGGAGCCCCCCATTCCATGGGTGTCGTCCATAATCGAGGAAGAAAGGTGTCTGTCCTGTTGCTGAGTGCTCACGATTGTTAAGAGCAAACTCCGCAGTGGACAACCATTCAGCCCAGTCATCCTGGAGATGGTCCACGTAAGCCCGGAGATAGATCTCCATCTCCTGGTTCGCCCGTTCCGTCTGTCCATCAGTCTGTGGATGAAAGGCAGTACTTGGATTTGCCTTTACCCGGATCATGGAGTAGAACTCCTTCATGAAGCGGGACACGAACTGGGACCCCCGGTCACTCACAACCTTGTGAGGGACTCCATGGTCACGAAACACTCGATCCCGGAGGAGACGCGCCGCTCCAAGTCCTGTGAGGTCGAGCCCGATCGCTTCGAGCAGTGTCCGTTTCGTGAATTTGTCGACAATAACAAGGATGGCATTATGTCCACGGGAGAGGGGGAGGGGACCGACTATGTCCCATGAGATCACCGACCAGGGACCATCGGGCACCAGATGGGGGTGCAGTGGGGCAGCACGCTTGGTACGGTTGGGCTTCGTCCGCTGGCATGTCTCACACCCCTGGGCATACCGATCCGCATCTTTTACCATGTCCAGCCACCAATAACCCTTCACTAGTGCTGCTCTCAACTTCCGGGGCCCAGGGTGTCCAGCAGCGGGGAGGTCATGCTCAAACTCGAGAACGGCCTCACGAGCTCCTAGGGGGACCCAGGTGACTATCCCCTTTCGCCAGAGTCCAGCATGATCTCGTGTCCACTCATCATCAAGCTCCTCCGGCTTCTGTATGTGTACCGCGCTATTTTTCTGGAGTAGCATCTCCATTTCCGATGTGAATGACACACAGACTTCCGTTTCCGGGAAAACCTGCACTGGTGCATCCTCCTCCACCATCTCTCCATAGTCTGGTCTCCGGGAGAGTGCATCTGCCTTTGTGTTCGACTTGCCAGTGCGATACTTTATCTCAAAGTCAAAGCACTGGAGCTCTCCAACCCAACGAACCTGCCTCGGCTTCAACTTCTGGGGCTTCCGGAAGTACTGGAGGTTTGCATGGTCCGTCCAGATCTCGATCGTCTCCTCTGCTCCAATGAGGTATGCTCGCCACTCGCGAAGTGCCCGAATCACAGCCAAGAACTCCTTGTCGTACACATCGTAGTTCTTCTCAGCTGCAGTGAGGGCCTTGGAGATATAGTCAACAACTCTCCAGGTTCCATCCGTCTGCTGCTGCGAGAGCACTCCACCAGTTGCCAGGTTGCTTGCATCTGTCTCTACCTTCCATCTCCCTTTGTCCTGAGGCAGAGCCAAGACCAGGGCTGATACGAGTGCCTGGCGGAGATCTCGGAAGGCTGCTTCCTCCTCCTCCTCCCATTTCCATGGAACATTCCCAGTCAGCCAGAAGAGTGGCTTTGCCCGGGCAGAAAGATTTGGGATGTGCCGGCGGAGGTAGTTCAGCATCCCATTGAACCTCTGGACATCCTTCACATTCTTAGGACATGGCCAATCTCGGACTGCCGCACCCTTGGCCGGATCATGCTCTAGTCTGTTGTGGGAGATCTTCATCCCCAGGAAGATGATCTCACTCTTCTCAAACTCGCATTTACTGAGTTTGAGACACAACCCATTCTCTCCAAACTTCCTCAAGACCCGATCCATCCAGTACTGGTGTGTAGCCAAGTCCTCTGCAAACACAATGACATCATCCACATAGGCCCTCACATGTCCTCCTGCAATCTCCTCCCTCAACACATGGTTCATGAAGCGTTGGAAGGTGGCAGGGGCATTCTGCAGTCCAAACCACATGACAGCTGGTTCGAAGAGTCCACGGGGTGTCAGGAAGGCGCAACGGTGCTGGTGCTCGGGCCAGACCTGCATAGATGGGAAACCTCCCTTTGCATCAATCTTAGAGTAGATCGACACTCCTTTAAGCACATCCACTGTGTCTCGGATGCGGGGGAGGGGGTACTTGTCCTTGATCAGGTGTGCATTCAGCCTCGAGTAGTCAATGATTGGCCGCAGTTTGTCCTTCTCATGTTTGAAGAAGAAGGGGCTGGCATACGGGGATTTTGAGGGCCAGATTCGTCCAGAAGCAAGCTGCTCATCCACCCAACGGTTCATCTCCACCATCTCCTGCCGTGTCAAAGAATACAGCTTGGAGGAGAGGTGCTCAGGGTCCTTTTTGAACTCGATCTTAATATCGAAGTCTGGTCGGGAGCGGGGAAGTTCATCCCACTTTGCTTCACTAAACACCAAAGGGTAGCGGCTGGGCCAATCGGGGGTAGGGCCAGAGTTGGGAAAACGGGTGTCCAGAATACTCGTGGATGCGAGGGTACTCATTTTCAGGGGTGCAGGGGCTCGAGGGGATGGGGAACACTGTGGGGGGCAGCGGGTAAGGCTCAGCTCTGCCTTCTGCCAGTCGATATCCGGGTTATGCCGCTTGAGCCAGTCATGCCCAAGGATGACCTTGTGGGACTGGGTCTTTCCCAGCAGAAAGTGGATCCGCTCCTGGTGGTCACCAACTCTCACCAGCACCTCTATCCCATATCGGACCTTTCCATCCCTGTTCTGTGTCCCATCCACATTATACATGGTGATTGGGTTCAGCAGGAGAGATGGCTCCAGTCCCACTCCTTTCGCCCACTCCAAATCCATGAAGCAGTTGGTGCACCCTGAGTCGACAAGGGCCTTCATTGTGGTCCCTTTGCCAGTGCTGAAAGCCTCCAAGTGCACCTGGATGGCTAGCTCTCGTGGCACATGTTTCCGCACTTCTGGCCGCACTCTGGTTAGGCACTCTGCCAGTCTCACTTCCTCCTTCACCTCAGCCCCAATTCGGGTATGTCTCCGCTGCAAGATAGTATATCGGGGTATACTTGCAGCAGGCACAGGGACGGAAAGGGGGCTGGCACACTTCTTCTCCCCAGTGGGAGTCCTCCTCTCTCTCTCAGACAGCTCTATGCAGGCTCGGAGCCGTGCAATCTCTTTCTCATATCCCTCCGCCATTTGGGGGGCACATGGTGCTGCCCGGGTTTGGGCCCTTGGGACCTGCAGACGCGTATCAGGCAGGGGGCAGAAATGGACAGCATGGCCAGTCTGGTGGATCGGAAACAACATCTCTCATCAGCAGGGGCCCATCCTCGGGCCATGGCCACATCTGGAGTACACAGCAGAGGGGTCACAAGAGGTCGCGAAACGGTCACGGCAGGTCACGGTAGGGTTGCGGTGGGTCGCGCAGGGGTCACAGTGGGTCGCGGTGTCCGTTCCGTGAGTATCCCATCCAGTCGCCTTTGCTGGGCATCAAGCCTCTCAGCCAGCACCTTCCATTCTCCATATGTCTCTGGCATCGGGGAGACACCATAGATTCTCTCCACCAACCTCCTACTCAGGTTCAACTCCAGCCAATGGACTAGGATTCCTGAGTCCTTCTCTGCACTCAACTTCGCCCGTCGGGACAGCGTCTCGAATTTCGCGAAGAACTCTGGTGCTGTCATGGCACCCTGTTTCAGCCCTGCAATATCGGCAAGGGCAGTCGCACGGTCATTCGGGTCATCGAATGCACGCTTCATCTCCTCCACAAACTCTGCCCAGGTTCCGGCCTTGCCACTACCCAGGATCTCTTCCACCTTCATATTCGCCCACTCTGCAGTGAATCCTTCTCCAGTAATTTTGCTCAGAGCAAAAAGGACCTTCACCAGGTCCACAGCATAGACAGTCGGGTTCGCCATAAACAGGAGGCGAAGGGATCGGAGGAATGTACGGAAGTTCCTTTTCTGCCCATCAAAGGGGGCAACAGATAGGTCAAGCCTCATAGGTTGGGCTACAGGCGGGGCGACATGGTCTGCCATCACAGGCCCTGGATGCTGTAAATAAAGTTCCAGGCCTTGGGCACTCAGGATTTCTTCGATCTCTTAACAGTCCTGTCCTCTTAGGCTGCTCTTCTGTGTACTTATGTACCTATAGAACTCTTATTCTATGAAACTTTTGTTAACGTGGGGCCCAAATGGTGTCCCAGGTGGTCACTCCACAACTCCTAATGAGTTGCCAGTGCGCCCTTCTGACAATGGTCACAGAGCAAGGGCCCTGTCCACTGGACCAGGAAACTACAGAAAGACTATGTAGGGGCCTTTCCTTGCCCTGTACACTACACGATTCACTGGTACGTAGCTGTAAAACAAAGTTCCGGGCCTTGGGCACTCGGTATCACTTGGGGAGGGTCACAGTTGACTTCCTCTGGGTCTGGTCACATGTATCTACACACAGTAAAAATTTCGCGCGGTTCTGTTACACACCGCGGGCAGGGTAAAGGAGAAGAGGATGATAGGGGCTGAGCTGTGACAACGTGTCACAGTTTGAAATTAAGGGTCCAGGCTAGCCGGGTTAGGACACGGGGCTAGGGCGGACAGGCGGATCTTAGTATTATATCAGACTGGGTCTCACACAACTTAAGCGTAAGGTCATGACGACAATACTAAGATAAGGGGAAAAGAGTACAAAAAAGGAAAAGCGAAAGTACTTATAGCAAACGCTTCGGCACTTGCCGGCGTTCCCACGCTCGGACCCTCGGATCACGTGATGCGCCCAGGCCCAGGTCATGTGATCTTACATGATTACATAATCCGACCCAGCCACAGGTCATGTGACCTTCCAACAACCCTCCCCAGTTTCTCCACAACTGCACTTTGGGATGGCTTACATAAGCGATCCTAACAAGCATGCCTGTAGGAAATATAGCTTCAAGCTCGGCGCCAGACGGCTTCAACTCAATGTGCATGTCAAATCCTGGTTGAGACATGGCTCCCTTTTTGAATATAGCATTGCTGACAACAGTGGGGAATTCCTTCTGTAGTTATGCAAGGAAGTCTACTTCAACAATGTTTATGGTGATGTTGGTCACTGAAGAATTGTCCCTTCTAGGAGTGTAATCCACTGATCAGCCCAGTTTATTTGTGGTTGGTTTTTCTTTAACCAATCATAGCCCAGATATACTTTACTGGAACCAGTGTTACAAAGAGGAAAGTCCATTTCCTCAACATGTTTTTTCTGATAAGTACAGTGATTTTTACAGAGTTGGTGGCTTCATTTGCACTCCAACTGCCATCTGCCAGTTGGGCTCTCATAGGCTTACTCAGTGGGGTAGTCATGAGTGACTGTTCTTTAGCCCACTGTTGGTCCATTATGGAGATGGTACAGCCTGAATCAATGAGGGCTAGTACTTTGACTGGGTTGGCATTTATCCCTTGCCTAAGGCTTATTTTTATTTTCAGACATTTCCTGCCAGCACAGGGGATTATGTCTGTTTTTGGTTTGGATTTTTGCATTTGCACACCATTTTCACCAAGTGTATGGAAAACACTATGAATTTCAACTAGATTATTTTGAAGAAAGGAAGATGTAAAGTAGTCCAATTCACTTTGTTTCTGGAGTGTAGCTATTTTCACCATACTCAGGGAGGAGTGGCTTCTTCCCTTTTTGGCATACTCCTCTACACTATAGTTTTTGTGATTTTTTGTAGGTAAGTTATCTAATTTTACAAATGAGCTATTGTCCATACTATAGTCCACAACACTTGAGTGAGGTTTTGGGTATAGAAGACCAGGTGCATTGGTGGGTGCGCTCACTTCCTGGTCTTGCAAAAATCCTGAGAGGGGCCTGCCCCTTGTAGTTGCTGGACCACCTGGGTCAGCTGTTTGACCTGAAGGAGCTGGAGTTGGTCCTTCAGGGCTGTGTTTTCCTCGCAGACTTGTTTGACATCTACCTCCTCAACATACTCATGTTGGGAGGTTTCATCATCCTCAGGTTCCTCTTCCTGAGGTTCTTCCTCATCAGTCTCTTCAACACTGTCAAGGGCATGAACTTTTGCCTGCCAGGGGGTGCAGGTACTGGACAGTCCTTGATCAGGTGTCCAGTCTTCCCACACCTGTAACAGGTGGCCACTCCTTTCGAAGTAGTGGCTTGTTTATAGGTGGGGGGTGCTGCAGCTGCTACTGCCAGAGGTGCTGGCCTACTGGGGGTAGCATATCTTACTGGAGGCTTGCTCCAGTAAGGGGGTTTGGGTGGCACTTTTGCTGCCATGGCAGGTTTCCTGCTAGGGGTACTCTGCGCTCTCACTTGCCTTTCTAACCCTTTGATCCAGGTTTTAAACCAGGTCTCAGAGTTGTCAATGTTAATTACTCAGCTTTTATATTACAAGTAACTGATGGGAACCAGTCCCATGCTGTAAATGTTTCTTATGATGGAGTGAGAAACCTGCTGCTCCAACATTTGTTTAATGAAGGGGAAATTGACCTGGGCAAGTGGGTCAATTCCAGCCTGCATAGTTAAATCTTCAAACTTGTTGAAGTATGCTTCGGTGCTCCCAGTGCTTTGTTTGAGGTTACTGAGGGCAATGAAGGCATCTTCCTCATTAGCCCTATCCTCAAATCTGGTCCTGAAGCTAGACTGGAACTCTTCCCATGAAGGCCAGCCTTTGTAGTCATATTTGTCCTGGGCAGTTTGGGCCCAGGTTTCTGCAGCCCCCTCACTGCAGAGTGACAAGGTCAAGATGACCTTATTTAGGGGGTTTGCAAACTGACCTGGGTCAGACACAAAGTACAAATTGAGCCTTCTCAAAAAGCTCTTGGATTTTTTCTTATCTCTGTCAAATGGAGATGGGATGGCCAATTTTAGCCTACCTCCCTCACCATTCATATGATGGTGGGGGTTTGGCCTGGAGGTTGGTGACACCCTCATTGTATGGGGAGGGGTCCCATATAGGGACACCCTCCTCATTGACTCTCCATTGTCAGACTGGTCAGGAGGAGGAGGGTCTGGCAGCAGTTCTGGTTCTGGCAGTGGGGGCAGAACACCCTGAGATGCATGTGATGGGGTGCAGGAGGCTCAGCAAGAGGGAGGCGGAGGAGGGGGCGGGTCCAGAAGCGGCAGTTGCAGCTGCTTGGGTGGCCCGGGAGGCGCTCTCTGCTTCCCTTTGCCTTGGGTGCCTCTCCTGGCACCACCATGTTGACCACCACTGGGACCCATGAAGCTCATCTTGGTTTTGTGGGTCCAGGAGTATATTTATTTGCCCTTGGGAGTCAACAACCCAAAGGAAACCATGGGGGGGGGATGTTTATGTGTAGGTGATCTGGTGGGGAGCATGGGGGATCAACCATGTAATTGGGGATCTTGGGGAAGGAGTCCAACCATGGACCTTCTTCTTCCCAGAGGTGGTTTTCTGTACAGTGGTCCTGGAAGTCCTTTCAGAACCAGCCACTGATTTTTGAAGCTATTGCCACTATGCTTAAGCAGAAATAGAGGTAATTGAGAACACCTGGGGCATTGTCTCTAAGCCGGTGTTTGAGCCTAGAGCAGACACAAGGATCTGCTTCTTCCCTTTTGGTGGGGTAGCCTTGTGGGGGGAAAAAGGTGAGTTTCCCAGGGCAAGAATTTATGTGTGGGCAATGTTCCAGGAAAGGGAACTTTGCCTCAAAAGGTTTTCTCAATAGATCCTCCATCATGTGAATTTTATTTATTCTTTTGTAATGCAACTTTACAACAGTGGGTGTGGAGCAAGGCTCGATGCAATCGCCAGGGGGCAGGTTTTATACAATGTTCAGCACTGTCTGGTGTACTTCATATAAAGGGGGTGTGGGTGTGGGTGTGGGCTGCAGTTAAGCAGTCCATGGGACAAATGTCCCCCACTAGTTTAATGTCATTGTGGATGGTTCCCCTAGGGTATCATCCTGCTGGCATCTAGTGTGTTGGTCTTGTGTAAATTATTGATAATAATATGTTCCCCATAGGAGGTGGTTCTCCTAATCTGTGTTTTTATCCAGTGGTGGTGTGTCAGGACCCATTCATTTTTCCTCAATCTATGACAACTCTACCAGCACCTGTGAACCTCCCAACACCTCCCTACCACCTCACAAACCCCCCTGTACTCTTCCAAAACCCGCTGCCCACTTCTGGACGCTTCTCCGGCCTCCCTCATATTCTCACGACACTCACGACCATCATACTATACTCACCTCACCCCCCGCCACCTCACCCTACACGTGTCTACCACCTGAACCTGCCAAATCGATGTGCGACATGCGATTATGCAATCTTCCTCAGCCGGCATGTGACTTGCTGTGCAGCACCACCAGCACCACTAGTGTTACCCATGTGACTTCCCGCCCAAGGTCACCTGCATCACTAGCATCACCTGCATCACCACCGCCACTCACGTGACCACTCTTGGACCTCGCGACCTTAATGATGAAACACACTGCTGGTGGCCAATTGAGCACTACTTCAAATTATGCTTCCTTTCTTCTCCCCAGTCATCTATAACTATGATACTTATGACCAAAGCACCTCTTCGTAGTTATAGTTACCCATATGATTATTTAACTAAGTTGTGACCCATGACCGGTCAGGTTTGCGACCTTACTTATGTTTCCCTTACCCCTCGCAACCTTAGTAGAATATGCACATGGTCACTTTATGACTAGCTATACCCCGTACTACTATAGTTCTGTTGCTTGGCGACCTCTGTACTTTTCCTTTTCCGTTATACTCTCTGTACATACGTATATAAAGTCTTGCATGTACTTACGGTACTCTAGACTTAATATTGATGCGGGTCTTCCTCACGCTCACGTTGTTATCAAGGTATGGTTCTCACATACTACTTGATGTGTTCTAACTGCGAACCACAGGTAGAGCCTGAGATTCCTGTTGAGGAGATAGATGTACTCATCAAGGCGTCTCTCCCGATTGATAACCCTGCTCTACGCAACAAAATAAAGAAATATATGACCCATCACTGAGATCACCTCACTCGCGAAACCAGCCGCTGCAATAAAGGAGGGAAATGTATCTATCCACGTTTGTCGACAAGGATGGCAAAATTCACTATAAATGCACCACGGAGGAGGATCGTTGGATAGCTCCGCATATCCCTGAATTGGTCGACGCTCTCGACTGCCATGTTTTCGTAGACGTTGTGACCACAAGCGCAGTTTTTTCCTACCTTGACAAGTATCTCTTCAAAGGACCCGACTACACATGGTTCAGAGTCCCACATGGTGAAGATGAGGTAGACGAAATTAAGGAATATGTAGAAGGCCGGTATCTTTGTGCAACCGAAGCCGTGTGGCGTGTTCTCAACTTTGACATAACATCCAAGCATCCTAGCATCTCCTGTCTGCCGGTCCACATGCCCGACTGCGACATTTGACGATACAGAGGCAAGGCGAGTAGTGCCGATGACAGCCCTTCGACTTCGTTGCTCATTCGCTACTTCGACCGACCTCTGGAGCCTGCATTCGAAACCCTCAAGTATACAGACTACTTCGAAAACTACACTTTCCAAAAAAACATCAGTTCCATTGCCTTATGCCCTGGCGAGTTTCTCGAGAAGGGTACCCACAACAGAGTGCAATGGAGAGTTTGCCGAAGACAGCGTGGAATTAAAGTGGCTCGCATACACGTTGTTTCGCCTACTGCAGGGGAAATTTTTTACCTTCGCTGTTTGCTGATGCACAGATCAGCACGATCTTACCTTGAATTGAGGACTGTCCATGGCAATGTCTACGAAACTTTTCACGATGCCACACTGGAACTGGGAATATTCTCCAACGATAATGAGGGGATGTATGCTATGACAGAGGCAGTGGCAAGCTACTCCAGCTGAAATCAGGGAAAGGGAGAAGGATATGAGCAATGGGAGTACAGTGCACACCATATAATGCTCACTACAATTTCCCCCCAGCTCTCCATGCTTGTGAAAAACCACAATGTGACCCAGATGTGGAACACAATAAAAACTGATGCCACATGAAAAAGTCAGCTACACAAGGTCAACACCCACTGCAGGCTCCAGGCAATAACCTGCAACAAGGACAGAGATGTCAAAGCACACCTTAATGCTATGATGAAGCTCCAAGAGGAACTAGAAGCCATGGGATCATCAATTGCAGATGAAGACAATGATATTCACCTCCCTGCTGCACAGCTATGACACCCTCCTTCAGTTGATAATGCAGTCTGCAAACCTAGCTGGCAATACAATCGATCCAAACAACCTAACAAGGATTGAAGTTGAGGAATCTCGATGCTGCAAGGCTGCAGACCAAGTATGAAAGTCTGGCAAAGCAGCACTTCAGACAAAGCAAGCAAAAAGGTGGAAAGGCAAAGGCAAACAATCAGAGAATGGCCAGACTTGCAAAAACTGCAAAAAGACTAATCATGCAACCAAAGATTGCTTTGCAAAAGGTGGAGCTAAGGAAGGGCAAGCCCCCTGGCAGAAAAAGAAGGACAAGGCTAACACTGCTTCAGTGGCCATCCCAAAAACTGACGTTGCCTTTACCTGCCTACTGAATCCCTCTGAAGCCACCACTGCCACTGAAACTCACACTACACCTGTCAACATCATAATTGACAGTGGGGCCACAATGCACTTCTGTCCTGACAAGGCCATGTTCACAGCTACTAGCTGTAACTAGTCCACTAGGCCCACAGCTACTAGCTGTAACTAGTTCACTACATCTACAGCTAATAGCTGCAACTAGTCCACTAGACCTACACCTACTTGCTGCACCTAGTCCACTAGATCCATAACTGGTAGCTGTAACTTGTCCACTGGATCCACAGCTAGCAGCTGTAACTAGTCCACTAGGTCCACAGCTGGTAGCTTCAACTAGTTCACTAGACCTACACCTACTAGCTGCAACTAGTTTACTACATCTACAGCTAATAGCTGCAACTAGTCCACTAGACCTACACCTACTAGCTGCAATTAGTGCACTACATCTACAGCTAGTAGCTGCAACTAGTCTACTAGACCTACACCTACTAGCTGCAACTAGTTCACTACATCTACAGCTAGTAGCTGAAACTAGTCCACTAGGCCCACAGCTAGTAGCTGCAACTAGTTCACTAGGCCCACAGCTACTAGCTGTAACTAGTTCACTACATCTACAGCTAATAGCTGCAACTAGTCCACTAGACCTTCACCTACTTGCTGCACCTAGTCCACTAGATCCACAACTGGTAGCTGTAACTAGTCCACTGGACCCACAGCTAGCAGCTGTAACTAGTTCACTAGGTCCATAGCTAGTACCTGCAACTAGTCCACCAGGTCCACACCTAGTAGCTGTAACTAGTCCACTAGATCCACAGCTATCAGCTGTATCTAGTCTACTAGTCCCCCATGTACTACCTTTGACAAGTTAACTTGACAAGTTGACTGACCATAAGGATTCCTTGTCCAGCTGTAGCTGCAAAGAGTACACTATGAATTATACCTAACTGCTGTGTCTAGTTAATTATTTGATTCAGTACTACTGGAGACAAGACCTATCAATCATGGTGGTTCCAAGCTCAAAGGGCGTAATAGCCTCTGGGTGATATGGCGTGCTGATGTTCAGTTCAATCCCAATCAGCCTGTAAAGTTCTTTTGTGAATCGACTGGTGAACTGTGGTCCTCGATCGCTGTATATCTTAGTCAGTAGCCCTTCCTCGCAGTATACTCTGTCCCTAAGTATTCTCACAACTCCTTCGCTGGTAATCGTAGTCGTGATAGCTTCTAGTTTGATCCCTTTCGTGAATATGTTGGTGATGCAAAGGATCGCATCCTTTCCACTTGACTTGGGAAGCGGCCCTACTATGTCCCATCCGATATGTTCCCATGGTCCCAGCGGCACTGTCGTGGGGTGTAGTTCCGTCGGTACTCCTTGATTCCTGGGTTTGGCTTTCTGACACATGGGACATCCTTTCACGTATCTCTCAATGTCTTTCTTCATCGTAGGCCATCGTTCTCCGCTCCTCCTGACCAGATCCAAGGTCCTTGCTATCCCTGGGTGTCCTGCAGTCTGGTGATCGTGGGCTCTGAACATCCTTCCTTCGATATCTTCAGCCGGAGCCAATGCTCGTATAAAGCACGTCTCGGGTAACAATATAGTCGGCTCGACCATGGGTTTCGTTCCTTCATCCTCGGGTCGGCTTAGCTCGTCTGCTGGGTGGTTTCTTTTTCCGGGTACATGTCAAATTACGAACTCGTAGTCTTGTAGTTGTGTCGACCATCCAGCTTGTCTCCTAGATAACTTCTGTGGGTCTCTGAAATATACGAGGTTCCTGTGATCAGTCAGGATCTCGAATGGCTGCTTTACCGAAAGTAAGATATGTCTCCACTCCTGTAACGCTTTTAGTATAGTGAGTAACTCCTTGTCGTAGGTCGAGTAGTTCCTTTCGTGTTCTCCCAACGTCTTGGAGTGGAAAGCGACCAGATGCCACTTTCCGTCGTCCTCGAGTTGCGAAAGTACTGCTCTGGTAGCCACGTCCGATGCATCCGTTTCGACGTGAAGTTGTCCTCTGTCCCTCGGCTGTGTCAGTACTGGGCTTTCCGTGATCGCGTTGATCCCAGCCCTGAAAGCCTTTCCATGTATCCCATCCGTCCAGGTCCAGGGTACGTCTCCCATGAGGGCCGTCAGCAGTTTCACCATCTTCAAGTAGTCTTTTAAGAATTTCCTGTAAACTCCAAATATTCCTAGGATCCTGCGGAGCTGTCTCTTGTTCCTTGGTTCCTTTAGTTCACGAACTGCACTTATCTGGTCCGGGCTGATTCTTGCTTTCCCTCCCTTAATCCTTGCTCCTAAGAAGTCCACTTCATCCACTTCGAATAGGCACTTCTTCTTTGCGCAGTATAGTTGGTTGTCGCGTAGTTTCGTCAGAACTCATCAGGTCATCATCCTGTTTTCCTCTACTGTTTCTGTGTGTATGAGGATGTCGTCCACATAGACCTCGACCGTCCCTGTCTCTATCTCCTCGCATAGGACCTCGTCCATCATTCTCTGAAAAGTAGCTGGTGCGTTGCATAGCCTGAACTGCATGACTCTCGGCGCTAGTAATCCTCGATTGGTGATGAAGGCGGCCTTATCCTCGTCTTCCTCCCTTAGTCGAATCAGGTTAAAACCTTTCTGCAAGTCCATTTTTGTGTAGACCTTCCTGATCGTGCCTGTTTCGACCATTCTCGACAGCAGCGGAAGCGGGTACCTGTCTTTCTTAGTAATCGCATTTAGTCCTCGATAGTCCTGGATTCCTCGTAGTTCGTCCATCCCTTTCTTCATTCTGAAGAAGAAGGGCGATGCGTAGGGTGAGTTACTCTTCCTCAGCCTCCCACTCCTGAGTCCTTCCTCGATCAACTTATTGAGTGCTTCCTGTTCCTTCCGGCTTATTGGGTACACCTTTCCTCAGGGCGTAGTGTCTGTTGTGAGTTCGATCTTGTGGTCCCAGCTCCGGTGCGGCGGCAGCTCCTCACATCTTGTCTCGCAGAATACCTCCGGATATTCTTTCACGTAGTCAGGTTTGTCAACGAGCAACACTCGGCCAATCTTCGAGGTTCTCCAATTGATCTTCAGGTTGGCTCCAACCAACCAGTCATATCCCAGATACAGTATGGATTTATCCAGTTTCGTGACCAAGGGCCGGATCATCGTTTCTTGACCATCCACCTTTGCAATCACTTCGCAAAAAGATGTCGCTGTACCCTCAGGGTTTATCCTTCTGTCGGCGTACATGATCTGTATGGGCTGCGGGAGTCACTCCGTAGGCCATCCTTGTTTCACTACCAACCCGGCATCCACACAACTTCTTGCGCAGCCGCTGTCTATGAGCGCTTTCGTGGTGAACTGTTTCCTGCTCCTCGTATGCACGATCTCTGCCATCACTACGAGCTGAGTCTTATCTCAGTCGATTTCAGTTGAACACGTTTTATTCTTCGAGAGATACACACAACTGTTTATGTACTCTCGCTTGCAAAATCCTTTTTCTCTTCAGCAGGTCCGGTCTCTGTTTCATTGGTAGTCGTTGCTCGGTTCTCGATTTTCTTGGGCTTGGGGCAAGCCCTCGCAAAATGTCCGGTCTCGTTGCAGTTGTAGCAATTCCCTCTGGGGGCACGGAACCTATCGACCTGCATGGCGTTGACCTTCGGTGTCTCTGGGAACTTGATCTCGTATCGTTGGGGTGGGTTCTGCTTCTTTCGTAGTACTTGCCTCCGCATCATCTCGTCCAATTCGACGGCTCGGTCCTTGTAGGTCACGTAGGTTGTCGGGGCCATCCCTGCCATGTAGATCCTGTCGACTAGGTCGTCGTTAAGTCCTCGCTTGCATCGCAGTATCGCCTGTGGATCCGTGTACAGGTTGATTCCTGCCGCTGCTGCCAGTTACTCTAGTTTAAGGAAATAAGTCATCACCGGGTCCCTTCCTTGCCTTTGTCCTTCCATCTTTTCCATCACTCACCGTCCTTCGTTCCTGTCCGTGAAAGCGTGGTAACTGCTTGTTGAACTCGATCCAGTCTCCCCACTCGTTCGTAGCGATACACACATCGATGTACTGGGCCGCCCAAAGCTCTGCCGACCCGCTCTTCATATACAATAGGGCGTAGATGATCTTCTCCTGGTCTCTCTGGTATAGCTCCTCGTTCGCGCTGAGGTACAGTCCGATCTGTCTCTTATATTTTTTTTAGTTTCCAGGCCATACGTCGAAGCCCTCCGGTTCTGCTATCCGTATCTCTCTCCTCTTCATCTGCATGCTCCTAATCTCGACCCCAGGTCCGAAATCGTTGTCCATGCTAGTAGAAAATGTTGTGGTCGGGTGTGCTGACATAGTGTGATGCCTCTTGTAGAATGAAGGGGGATCGTCGGTGTATTTCTTTTCTGTAGACCTCAGGTGCTATGTCGTGGACCAGCTTTGCCGTAACTTGTCGAAGTGAGCTCTTGTTGTTGGCGAAACTAATCCAAGTAAGTATGCATCAGGGGGGTATGGTTGGTAGTCGGCTGTTTGCTGGGTGTGAGATAAACTGAATTTTGAGGTCTGGGAAACCGTTTCCGCTGTCTCCATAGAAAGAAATTTGGTGATCGTCCGTATTATACGTTGCAAGACCGATGGCGTAGCTGTGGTAGGGGATAAAGCGGTCGATTCGTCGCCTGACTCGAATGGTGTGGGTGGCGATGTTGGTGTCGTATTCAGCGGGTGGGATGTCTTCTTCGAAGCCTTCAGGGTGTAGGTAGGGTCTGTGGGTGTAGGCTGGAAGTTGTCGTGGTAGGGATGGTGGGGGTAAGTTTCAGAGAATGAGTTCTATGTTGTCGTCACTAGGCGATGATGCACCAATATGCTGCAAAAAAGGGTCCGGCCTTTTCGTGGTCGACAACGGGTGGCTTGGGGGTTGATTGTCCAGTGTGGACGTTGGGGGTGGTGTTGTCCAGCTTTGTTATTTTGTAACGAACAGTCCTTTCATTAAGGGGACTTATTCGTGGAAAGGCAGATTATGGGCACAAGCTCTTTCAATAACAAAGCTAAGGGGAAATCTAGTACATGGGCATCGTGTATTTATACTGTGCATAAGTGTTGGGTTGGGTATCTAATATCTGACAATATCTTCTGGCTACTATGTTACCCAGTTGGCTACTTGTTGTACCGGTGATTGAGAATGCGGTGAGTTCTTCCTCCGATGCTGCAGTCTGATGGGAGGGGCTGTGTGCGACTGCGATCTGATGGGAGGGGCTGTGTGCGACTGCAATCTGATGGGAGAGGCTGTTCGTGGGTCCACTGCAGCTGATACTCATCTCTGCCATCCTAGTGCTCAGTCCTTGTACTTCGGCATCATCCTGACAGGGATCCCTCATTCCTCTCACGGCGTCTGCGTATGTCCATCGTCAAATTGTTGGTTTAGGGGTCTGGCTTCCCGTAGAGGCTGCGCATGATCTGTAACCGTTGGGCGTCCCGCTGAGGCTGAGCGGCCGAATCGTTACAATTACCAGCATTACCCATATGACCTCCTGCCCAAGGTCACCTGTGTCACTACCATCACCCATGTGACCGCTCTTATGACCTTGCGACCTTAACACTCAAATGTGCCACCAACGGTCAGCTGCATATACCCTTCAACTTATGCTCCTCTTCCTTTCCTCAGTCCTCTATAACTATGTTACATATGATCCAAGAATCCCCCATAGTTATAGTTATGTATATACTTATTTAACCAGGTCGTGACCCATGACAGGTCATCCTCACAACCTTACCTATGCATTCCTAACCCCTTGCAACCTTAGTAGAACATGTGCATAGTCATCTTACAACTAAACATACCCTGTACTACTATAGTCTCATCACTTGGCGACCTCTGTACTTTTCCTCTTTCATTATACTCTTCTCTACTAACATATATAAGTCTCGCATGTACTTCTCATACTGTAGACTTGATGTTGATGCACTTTGGTTTAAGCTTCAGATGGACGGACAGACGGAGTGAGTGAATCGAGAGATAGGGAAGGACCTGCGGATTTATGCGGAGAAACAATCAGAGTGGTCGGACTGGATAGCGGCCGCCGAATTCGCCTATAACAACTCGTTGCATAGTGCCACAGGACACTCCCCCTTCTGGCTGAACAAGGGACGCCACCCGAGAGGATATCCTGCGGACGAGACGAACGAATCCAATGTACCTGCAGTAGTCGACTTCATGGAGACAATAAGGACCAGTTGTGACATTGCCAGGCAGAGTCTGGAGAGGACGAAGACAGCGATGAAGAGACGATACGACCGTTACCGACCAGATCCCGAGACCTACAAGACAGGAACGAAGGTGCTTGTGAGTAGTCAACACCTCCCAAGTTTACATGGAACAGCGAAGCTAGATGCGAAGTGGAGAGGCCCGTTTGAGGTTATGGCGAGGATAGGACAGGCGTTGCCATGCCCTCTCACTGGAAAGGACACGACGTATTCCATGGAGAGAAACTTAAGAGATATTACAAACCAGAGTTTCCCAGCCAGCTAGCAAGGAGCGTACCACCTGACCCCATGTTTGTGGATGGGGGACCGGTCTACGAAGTCGAGGAGATACTTGGGAAGCGAAAGAAAGGACATGGATGGGAGTACCTGGTACACTGGAAGGGATACCCACCCAAGGAGGATACCTGGGAGCCGGAAGCGAATCTGGACAACTGTACAAAAGCCCTACGTGACTTCGAGGCTCGAGGGCGAACCTCCCAGGGAGGTGGGCAGAATGTAACAATTCGGCCGCTCAGCCTCAGCGGGACGCCCAATCGTTACAGACCATGTGCAGCCTCTACGGGAAGCCAGACCCCTAAACCAACGATTCGACGACAGACATACGCAGATGCCGCGAGAGGAATGAGGGATCCCTGTCAGGACGATGCCGAAGTACAAGGACTGAGCGCTAGGACAGCAGAGATGAGTATCAGCTGTGGTGGACCCACGAACAGCCTCTCCCATCAGATCGCAGTCGCACACAGCCCCTCCCATCAGACCACAGCATCGGAGGAAGAACTCACCACGTTCTCGATCACTGGTACAACAAGTAGCCGACCAGGTAATGTAGTAGCCAGAAGATATCGTCGGATATTAGATACCCGACCCAACACCTATGCATAGTATAAATACACGATGCCCATGTACTAGATTTCCCCTTAGCTTTGTTATTGAAAGAGCTTGTGCCCATAATCCACCTCTCCGTGAATAAGTCCCCTTAACGAAAGGACTGTTCGTTACAGTAATGCGGGTAACAGTCGTAACACTGGTAATGTATTAGCACTGGTAGTGGTAGTGCCAGGGGTGCCATGCAGCAAGTCATGTGCTGGCCGAAGAAGATGTGCAACAGCATGTTGCGCATTGATTTGGTGGGTTCAGGTGGTAGGTACACATAAGGTGAGATGGGGAAGGGTGTCATGAGTATAGCCTGGTGGTCGCAAGTGTCGTGTAAGGGCAGGGAAGGTCAGAGAGGCTTCTGGAAGGGGATGACGGGTTCCGGAAGTGTATAAAGGGGCTCACGAGGTTGTAGAGGGCTGTCAGGAGGTTCGTAGATGTTGGTAAAGTCGGCTTGGGCAAGGGAAAAATGAATGGGTCCTGACACTGTCCTCTCAGGCTGCCCTTCTATGTACTTATGTACCTATAGAACTCTTATTCTATGAAACTATTGCTAGTGTGGGGCCCAAATGGTGTCCCAGGTGGTCGCTCCACAACTCTTAATGAGTTGCCCATGCACCCTTCTGACAATGGTCACAGAGCAAGGGCCCTGTCCACTGGACCAGGAAACTACTAGAAAGACTATGTAGAGGGCCTTTCCTTGCCCTGTACACTACACAATTCACCGGGAGGAGTACAGTGGCTGTCCTCCAGTTTGGGTCATGTGTATCTATACACAGTAAAACTTTTGTGCAGTTCTGTTGCACACTGCGGGCAGGGTAAAGAGATAGAGGATGATAGGGGCTGAGCTGTGACAACATGTCACAGTTTGAAATTAAGGGTCCAGGCTAGCCAGGTCAGGACACGGGGCTAGGGCAGACAGGCGGATCTTAGTATTATATCAGACTGGGTCTCACACAACTTAAGGGTAAGGTCATGACAACAATACTAAGATAAGGGGAAAAAAGGAAATGACAAAGTACTTATAGTGAGAGCTTCGGCACTTGCTGGCATTCCCATGCTTGGACCCTCGGATCACATGATGCGCCAAGGCGCAGGTCAGGTGACTTTGGTGATTACATAATCCGACCCCAGCCACAGGTCATGTGACCTTCCAACAAGCTTCTCTAGTTTCTCAACAACTCCTCTTCTTGGATGGCTTAGGTAAGCGATCCTAACACTCACCACACTCTTTCATGCTCTCCTTATCTGAATCACTCTCTGCAGTCTCCCTTTGCTTGGCAGCCTGCTTGTGGTGAAACTGTGCAATAATCTCATCATCACCTTTGATGAGATGAAGAGACTCTCCTTCATTCTCCTCTGCTGGGTTTAGCAGCTCCTCAAGTGATGGCAGTGGCCCAAATATTTGTTTGCGCTTTTTGAGTTGCACAACCATATCCATCAGGTCTGTCTCCAGTTCTTTTCCTTGGCTTGTCATGGCATGATGTGTGGCAGGGACAGTGTTTGGGTCCAAGGTGGACTGTAGGGTGTCAAGAGCATCAAGAGCGACCTCAGCATCATTTTCTGCAGCCATGACTGTGGCCAGTGCCGGTTGCCACTTGCTGTCTGTATAACCTGCCCTGAAGAGGTCCTTTAACTTGTCTTCTGTCTGAGGTAGGGTTGCTTCTGTCACAGCAAAGTCTCAGATGATGCAGTGTGAGATTGCTGTGTTTCCTTTCAGTTCTGGTCTTTGCTGATGTTGCAGGAGCCTCTGTTCCTTTCTTTGCCTTGGGTCCAGGTCTTTTCTAGTGAATGACACAGGTACGCAGACCCGCACAGGTAAGTAGGGTAGGTAAGTGAGGGTACAGGTACGGGTACAAATTTTTGTACCCCTGAGAAATCTGTACCCCTCAGGTGGGTTCACTGGGTACTGTGGCTGGTCAGGTACTCAGTCACACCAGGTAGTCAGTCAATGTTGAATTGCAAGTCTGGCATGCACTCCCTGCCCTCTTTTCTGGCTGGAACTGATTGACCACATGCCTACCTAGGCTGTGGATGTATATTGCTTGTAATAAATAGTAAGAACATGGAGTACAACTGCCATCTCTGTTGGTCAGAGCAAAATTCCCCAAAACACAGGTAGTCCAACTTGATAGGCATTGATTTCATTGTTTAGTCTAATAATGTTCTGGGTTTTGGTTTCACCCATAACTAGAGACATATCTAATTGGATTTAATCACAACAGAAGGTGGAAATAGTCTTGCTTCATGTAGAATATTGAGTGTGACCAAGTTCCTGATCAGAGCCAAATGTGGACACTCCACCACTGTCTCCAGTTCTACAAAGTTCACAGCAATACAAACATTATTTATACTGCATCAATACATTATCAAGAAGTATGCCCAGCACCCTGAAAAGACCCTGTGTTATTACCTGTGAAATTGCAAGAGAATGAGGCCAAAATAGCTAGTGTGACTGAGTACTAGGCCATGCACAGTACCCAGGTTCTCACTCTCTGAAAACTTCTACACAAATTATGTACAGATGTTGGTCTTAACAGAAACCGGCTTTTGTACCTACTCGGAGTGAGCTGTGTTTAGCTGTTGCACCTAGTTTTATGGAGGATAATGGGGATACAATGTGGCTGGCATCTCTGGTTCTGTACAGTTCCAAGTCAAAAATAAGCCACAATAATGAAAGAAAAAAAAGACATCTGGATTATGACACACCCCTGCTGTACCCTTGACCCTTACCCACCCTTACCCTTACCCTTCATTCACAGGTATGGGTATGCACAGGTAAGGGTATGGGTCAGATTTTTTTACCCCAGGGTTTCCTGGGTCATTCACTAGTCTTTTCACATACACATAGGAGCTGGGGATGATGCGAGGCTTGCATGTATGCTTGGGGGGCATTTTCAGGCTGTTTTTTGTGAACTGACCAATGTATTTGATATTTGAATGGAGTAAATTCATATTGCATAATGCCTCAAAATCCTATGAATTATGAATTATGCATGGATAACCCAATTTCCCTGCATACCACAGTGGTCAGCTCCCAAATTCAATGCAATATTAAAAGTATGCATTATGGTTATATGTATTATGAACAATTCAACTGTACATACCTACCTCCTTACACCACTGTAAAACAAAAAACAAAAAAAAACGTGATGCTGCGACTGCACAGCCTCAATCAGGACATGCTGTTGAACCACTTCAGCGGCTCTCACCTCGTCCACCCCATTTGCCGTCCAGTCAATCCGCTGTCTGATGTCGCAGATTAAGATGTGAGTGTGACAAGCTTTCCTCGCTGGGTTTTACCCTCGTTCAACTGGCCTTGACCCCGGTAGCACCCTCCGTCCCCCGCCCAACGTCGATTTTGTGCAGGGTGAGCGCAGTTTCCATCGTTGCTACGCATTGTCAATGCAAAACTCGCGATGCTTGAGTAGGGTATCCAGGCATTCCCCCAGCCTCACCAGATCGACCACAAGCAGCCGTAAAAGGAGTGAGTATCCCCACCCGCTGTTGGTCTGCATCATGACTCGGCGTCTCTTCACAGGCGCTCGAAGTCCGCCTCGCCCCGCAAGGAGTAAAGGCGAAATGGGTGAAGATAATGTTAAGGAAGGTTGAAACTCTTCCCGCTGGTGGACAAGGAAACATCTTCTATGATGTTGTCGGTCCTGGCCCAGTGTATTTATGGAAGGCTAGCGAAGAGTACGCTGTGCTGCAAACGGTGTGATCAGCCCGCGTCGTACCCATTCTCTATGTCTCACAAGCCGATTGCATACACAGCAAGATCTCCCTTTCTTTATCCGGATCCCTGAAGCTATGCCTCCGACTATAACGCTTGAGAAGGGTGGTGAGTCCATATATTATTTAGGTTCATGTTTGAATCTAACTGTCGAGTTGGAAGGTGGCATCAGGTATGAACTGCTTGCCACGGTGTGCGTCAAGGGAAAGCGGTTCGTCGTCGAGGTGCTATATCTTACATGCCCTAACCTCACCTTAGCGGTTTCTTCCGACAACGGAAAGATATCCTCCAATCCAGCATCGCGGCGGTCATTATTGACAAGCATGAACTCCATTCCACGTGGCCAGTCTATTGCCAGGCCGAGGTTCGACGCCGTGCTCAAGAAGGCGTCACATTGACGGTGAATCGTAATCATTCCTGCTACGGACCGGGAGACCGCGTTTCTGTGATGGCAACCATCAAGTCCGACAGTCTCAACACAGTCATATTGCGTGGGTTTGAGTTCACTCTGAAGGAAACTACCGTTTTACACCCGGCGCACACGGCGAAAAAGATTGCCCCGCACAGTAGAACAGCCATTATCGGCCAGCAGAAAGTGCCTGTCAACGCTACGTTGTATGGAGGGACGCACCACAAAGCAGAATTAGCATGCATGATTCCTGCGACTCACACTACCCCCTCCTTAGGAACGGCGCGCCACATAGATGTCAACCACTCACTTGAAGTTAAAGCACTCATGGGTACAGGGACACATCTCGTTATGGATATTCCAGTCACCGTATCGAATTGGCCAAGGCGAGTTCTATTCAGACTAGCATAATATTTGAAAGCCCTTACGTTGTGCTGCAGGAACATATCTGTTGAGGCAATCAGGTGCCACATATCTCTTCAATAGTCTCTCCATTGTACTGAATATGCGACAGACGTATTGGTCCTGTTCCCAGTCTCTCTCTCATACCGCCAAATCCGAATACAAATGCCAATTCATATCCTGGTACTGTATTGTCGGCAGTTCCGCCTGATGGCAATCTCTCACCCAATGTCCACCCACGAATTACAGCGGGTATCCCACCTCCTGCAGGATTCATCGAGCGACCCAATGAGTACTCGTTTGACCGCGGCGCCGCCTCATTGCCTAATGTCCCGCCATCCATCAGTCGAGGTGCGGTGGAAGAATCGCGACCAGGGCCATCTATCGTCACCTCCGCCGGCGATTATTCTGCCAACGTGGCTCAAGTCCCTCCGACGGCCACAAGTTCGTATTCAAGCGCCGCTCTTGCGGAGCCACTGTCCCCTTCGCCTCTCACAACGGTGGTGGAGAGCCAGACCGGTACTCGACGCCCTCACTCCGCCGGAGCCGGTCGGGATACAGCTAACATCAACGACACGGAGGTACTAATCAAGAAGCCAACGCTGGGGCGTCCGTCCACTGGGGGAGAAGCTCGCGGCGGTTCCGCGTCGCAGTGGAATAATGGTGTGCGTTCGCCCACCGAAGACCCGATCCGACAACCTTCACAGAGTCGGCGAGCTCCTGCTGGCAATGTCACGCCAAATACCACTGCAATAGTAAGTCGCGTCACAACGCAATGATATATCTGTTTGCTTTACTGACACATCAACCCCAGCTAGGTGCGACCCCCTCGTCAGCCGTGTCCCCTATTGGGCGTGGCTCGTCGCAAAACACACCTTGGCCCACGGCTGAGGAGGAAAAGTTGCGCCTCTTCGAAGAAGCACAGGATGCTGCGAGGCGGACGCAGGCAAAGGCTCTCAGAAACTCTCCGCCTGGTGGTCTCACGTATCCAAATCTGGATCGCGCAAGCTCGACATCCGCTTCCGGCTCCGCGTCCTCCCCTGTTCTTCGAACCTTATCTGGCACTGCAGGGACATCGAAACTGGCTGGTGCTGCCCTGTACTCTCAAGCCATCGACGCATTAAACAAACAGTCCGCGGAGCAGAGCGGTTCCAGTGCAGCAATACGGTCGGGTCCTCATAAAATGCCCATTCCTCAATACCCAACTGCTGAGGAAGAAAAGGCAGCATTGAGACGTTATCATGAAGCCAAGCAAGCAGTGGAACGCGGGCAGCAAGGTGACGATTATGCAGGCGAGCCATCCTCAAAGGTAGAACAAGATCTACCACCTCCGTTCCAGAGTTCCTCGTCTGCTCAACAGTCGTGGATGTCGGAAAAAGAGAGACTGCGGCTGGCGGACGAAGCGCGCGCGATGGCTGACGCTCGAGAAATGTTCACACCCCCTCCTGCTTTCAGTTCTACTGCCTCAGCACAACCGTCGTGGATGACCGAAAAGGAACGGTTGAAACGCAAGTATATGGCCGAAGATGCCGCTGCCGGACTCACCCCGGCGCCTGCCTTTGAACCTGCTGTATCCTCTGCAAATTCTGGGATGAACGGAAATCCTCAACGTACAGACGATGGAAGGAACCTTGCCGATCCCTTCCTTCCGCGAACCAGCGACGCCAGCCTCACGCCATCGCCTCCACCTTCGCTGTCAGGCTCTATACTTCCCAAGAAGCACGAGTCCCCAAATCTGCCCAATGGTATGCAAGCTTCACAAGTATCAACGCAAGGGCCGAAACGAAGCGTGCCTTCCCCCCCTTTAAATGCAGGCACCTCCAAGCCGCTGACTGCTGCCGAGGAGAAGGCACTGCTCAAAGCTAAATTTAAAGAAGAGGACCAGATTGCGCACATGAGCAACTATACGTCGCCTGCTTCTGCTTCCGCTTCTGCACCGCTACCACCACCGCTCATGCCTCGCCCTCCAATGGACTACATCAGAGAGACACAAGAAGAGGACGAGCGTGTCTCGAAATTGGCTGGCTTCACTCAACGAGTGCATGGCTCCCTCAGCGGAACTAGTGTTTCGGGTGCTCCGGCTCCCCCGCTTCCCCCTAAAGTCTGATAAATGGATATCCTAATGGGTCCTCGTAGGTAACGATACATGCAAAGTTGAGATTCCCTATACTGCTACAAGAGTACGTCTATCATATAGCGACATTTTTACTTCTTACGTTTCACCATTTCACCCGATTCAATACTTTTTTCGGCGCCTGTTGTATGCTCGTCCAATTCTGCAGTTTCCGATTTACGTTTTCGTCTACTTGATGTCGAATTGAGATGAACCTGGTCCAGCGGCACAGCAGAGGATGAGATGCCGTTGGATTGTTGAGAGGCTAGATCATTAAGGAACTGGAAGTGCTCCGAGGCTGCCTCCAATTCGGGCCCTGAAAACGGCGACTGCACAGCGGGGAGGTTTACAAAGGCAGGACTTCCGACTGCCGAGGGGTCTCCAGGCGGGGTGAGCTGCGACCAGAATGACTCAAAATCATAGTCCTGTGCTAGGGGAGTATGCCCCTCATGCGTGATCCCGGTTGCGTCCATTGCTTCAGGGGGTGTTGCTTGTGGGACGTCAGTGAAGTTGAGAAAGTTGGGGTCAACACCGAGGCTCTCGATCAGAGATGAGATGGAGGAGCTCAATGCGTCCACGTCCTTATTGATCTCCGCAGTATCCTTGTAGGACTGATGCAGCCGGTCGGCGGACGTGACGAGGGGATCGAGATGCGACAAGGCATCTTGGGAGTCAAGTGGAAGGAGTGTAACCGATGCGGACAGGGGCGATGCAGCTGTATTCTCCGAATTGGGAACAACGCTGAACTGACGCGCGAAATCCATTTGAGGATCAAATGTGGTTAGTTGGGACGCGGGGGCCGGGGATTGGGCATCTGGAAGCGGGTACACAGGCTGATGAGAGCCCAGTGCGGTAAGCAAACGCTGTAATTGGCTTGGGTTGGACATGGCCTGATTCAGCATCGCTTGCAGCACCGCCTCGGGGGGCGGGGATGAGGGTGCGGTTAGTGTAGTAACACCTGGGTTAAGCATAGAGGGATCGGAAACACCCAAATGACCTGAGGGAGGAGCGGGATTCATTTCTACATCCGGGGCGTGAGTCGAAGGTGTTTGTACGTCCACCACTGCCGGCGAGGCGATAGAGGGTGGATGCGGTGGCCGCGCCTCGATGCTGGCAGAGTGAAGATCTGAATCGACGCGTCAGTGATTTCGGTCACGATAGGAGAAGCGAAGCAGACCTGAAGACTGGACCTTTGGAAACAAGGAATCCGGTTCAATTCCAAATAAGTCTTTACCCATATTATCTTGTACGCCTTTTGAAGGGATC
Organism: Clavaria fumosa; assembly: GCA_951802425.1. Lineage (NCBI taxonomy): Eukaryota > Fungi > Basidiomycota > Agaricomycetes > Agaricales > Clavariaceae > Clavaria > Clavaria fumosa. The sequence continues at coordinate 4,893,591 of OX637794.1, read as the reverse complement.
CGTGTGCCTTCAATCATCAATCTTTGCCCCATTCTCGGAACGACGGCTCTGGAAGAATTATTTCCACCCCCGTCCTTGCGCATCTGCACTGGACCGCCGGCATTCCCAAATACTCCGGCTAAGAACTTAAGTATCCGATTGATCGTGTCTTGTTGCATCTTGTGTCGTTCTCGTGCAGCCAACGCCTCCTGCCACAGATGTTCATTTGAGGTTTTGAGCTCACTAAGCTCAGCAGAGATAGCTGTTTGATGCCGCTTGATTGCGGCTATGCCATTGACGATGGAGTTAATATCAAGAATCTGTCCGGGGGTGAGATTCGTTGGCATTGCTGGCGTTTGTTCAATGTCTTTTGGCCCGTTGTCAGCAGCAGAAGTGTCTTCACCAGACGGAGCTTGCTTCTTCCGTTGAATGAGGTACAAAAGATCACCCTGACCCCGGATGAAATTGGGATGTTCAAAGTTCCAGAATTCTGTATCTGAGTCGTTGCGGAGCACCCCTTGCTGGAGGTGAGGGATCTTATGGAAGCCGTACATGTTCAGCTGTCGAACGAACGACGCAAAATTCTGGTGCTTGAACCATCTCCCGAGTACCTCACGGGCAAAACGTTCGTGATCGAGCACTATACATATGACAAATGCTGTCGGCATGAGGCGACTGAGAAGGCACAATTTTTCGACGAACCATAGAATGAGTCACCAGTATCTGACCAGCGAATAAGGTGACTATTCCGATCATCATTCACCATCCTGCAGATCCAAAATCTTGAGAGCTGCACAAGAATCAGAATATGGGACGTACTCGTATAACTTCTGGAGGAACGCCGGTATAACTGAGCGAGCAGCCTTTGGCAGATGGCTTGAAGTATTCCGAGACGCTCTGGTCAGCGCAACTTGCTGGTCGGGAGCCATATTGTTGTGTAGTTGGTCGAAGATGAAGCAGAGCAACGGCAGTACCGCGATGGTTACGTAAGGTGACGAAGAGTCATGCATAGTCATGTGTAGTCAGTCATACAGTAGAGATGCAGTCACCATATGCACTCTGAGATAAAGGTTATCATCTCTGCCTAATGTCTGGCAATATTTTCCACTTAATACACAACCACTTTAATTCCATGTTGTTGTAATGTACACAGTGGAGACCACGTGATTAGTCATAGGTTTGACAAACACACAACACTGAATAATAACAGGACGGACCGTGTCCATCATTGCACCATCATCATGAGCTTTCTAGGCTGGCGCAAATGGCCAACCCCTGTGCGTAAGATTTGTTTGCTAACGAGTTGTGAACTTGACCTTTCCCTATCTCTAGATCGTTAAGCCGCTGTGGCCTTTCTTCATCGCTGGAGGCATGGTCTTCTACGCTGTTTCGAAGTTGCAGTATGTTGGGGTCCGATGTACGTCGTATACTGCCACCTCTTCTCCAACAAACATAATTGAAAGCCCTGTAGCCGCTCAATGGGCAAATGATCCTCGCAACCCGCACGCCGCACAGATTGCCCGCGAGAATGCTGTAAATCACTGATTGGCCCTCGAAACGAGGCATGTCAGCAGGAATATTGAAGGAGACTGTGAGAGTATTTGCAGCCATCCCAGCGCGCTCGTTGCGCATTCCAAGATAGACGAGATACAAATACTTAACTACCATCTGTTGCTGTTCAACGTTGAACATGATACGAAAGCACCCGCGCTCTTGTTAGTTGAACGGATATTTTCTCACGCGGTCTCGTCAAACTTTGCAAAGGATCTTTTGGTCCCGCACGCCACTCTTCGTATCATTGCCGGTTGTCCGGATTGGTGTAAATCACAGGGTACGCTCGTCGTTCCCATTGGGATCCGCACACTTTATCCCCAGAGGGTGTGTGACCGTAAACTACGTGTGTTCCCATTCTGCCGCTTTGCAATGTTCGTGGAACTCACGGGCCTCCTGGTTATCGTCTCGTATCTCCTTAGAGCCTGTGCTGCACAACACAACGGCTTCTCTGCGCAAACCATCCGTGACGCCGATGGTGCATGTATGTCGGCATTCTCGGCCATCGATGGCGGTCTCGTCACGTTGGAGCCTTGCGACGGCAGTCTCAGGCAATCTTGGGACGGAGTTGTGAATGGACGGCACATCAGGAACAATGGGTTTGCGCTGTTCGTGCTTTCTGGGGTACGAACCTTATTGTAAACTTGTTTCGTGTGGTTGTGTGCTGAAAAAAATGCTTTGCCCAGACTAATTATTGCTTGGACTCTGCTGCCATCCAAGGATTCCCTGGGCTGTACACCTGCGGCGGCATCTCTGATGGTAGTGGCAGCGCTTCCGTCAACGAGGCAAGTTTGTCTATCGCGTTCTGTCCTGTCGCGTACATAAGTTCTCCTCAATCAAGGCCTTCACCTACTCCCTCTATAGAGGCGGCGCAAATCCTCTTGTTCTCATTCCTCTGTCCCGTTTCGTAAACAACGGTCAAGGTGATGGTCAAGGATGCTTGACGGTCATACAGGCTCGTCTGAACTTGTCTTCGTGCGACCCGGCCTCGCCTCGACCGGAACAGCGATTTGTGGTTAGCCCACCGTGCGTATCTGCCCGAGTTGTCATAGAATATTTCGTATCTGACCTTACCATCTCATACGTAAATAATTTCTAGTCCTAGCCCCAGCGCTAACAGTAGCCCCAGCGCTAACAGTAGCACCACGGCCGTCCCTGCTGCCACCAGCCAAGCATCGAAGCGCGTCAACCCGGTCGTGATCGCGGTCCCCATCTCCTTCGCTGTTCTCCTAGTTGTCATCGTTGCCCCTCTTTGCTACCGTTTTCGCGGCAAATTCAAACAGTTCCGCAGCAAATTCAAACAGTCCAACAACTTCGTCACAGAACCATATTTGCTCACCCCTTCGGACCTCCAGCCGCCCTCGGGCTCAACGTCTCCCAAGCGCGATACGCCGACCGAGACCACTCGGCCGTCACTACAACCACTCTCGCTCGCACAGACAACGCCTTACGTTTCTCTCGCTACGCCGACGACAGCGGTGACACCATTGAGGGAACCCACTTCCTCATTCATGACGACGTCGAGGGAGCCCACCTCCTCACCATTAATGACGACGTCAAGGCAAACCGCCCCCTCACCACCGAGTACGCCTTTCTGGTCAAGGCTACGACGGTCTCCGCAAGCAGTGCGCCAACCAGAGACAATTCCATCCTTCGTCGCAGGTCACAGCCAGACGGATCTGCTGTATCAGGGGTTGGACCTCGGGAGCGGAGGGCCTCCAACATCCGTCGCCTCTGTGGCTCAACCCTCCACACGCTCGAACCTCTACACCGTCGCTCCGATGGCGGGCCACAGTGGCGATCGGCGTGCCGAAGATGACGACGCCGCCAGGTCCTCTACGACGGTGCCAATCGTCATATCAGCGAGGCTGAATTTGAATGACATGAGGTCGTTAATCGGGGGCTCGGTGAGCGAATTACCAGTGTATCAGAATCCCCCTCAGTACGAGAGCGGTGGCTTCGGCGCACATCGAGACCTAGAAAGACATGAATGAGAGTCCATGCCGTCCCTTCATCCATGTGTACTTGAGATTAGTTTGTACCTTCGTGTATCCAGATGACTTGTGGTAAACTCTGGCCACTTTATTTCTCCGGTTGTCCACAGCATAGATGGCACTGGGCAGTTTTTACAATGATCGTCACACAGTGCTGATTAGCACATACCCTCTTGGCTGCCAGTGATAGATACATTGTGACATCTGATTGCTCCTGCAAATGCTCGTCATATCTGTGGCAGCCCTATCATGTATTGATGGCGAGGCATATTTTCTACCCAACAACTAATGGATGCTAGCACTGCAGGTCCAGCACGCCCACATCTGACAGCCCACTTGCTTTCTCTTTTTAAGTAATGGTTGAGTAGGAGAATACTCCAGAGGCCAGTGTCAAAGCAGGTCTCAATAGGATAGGGAGTAACCAGTTCACAAGGAAGTATTGCATTTACTTACTGGCCTGGAGCAAGCTTGAATGATGATGCTACAATCTGTTACTCAAAGAGCATTGGTTTCATTTCTTAGATGGATTGGCAAGGATACGAAAACGTATGCACTGGTGTCCCTCAAGTTCCCACGTGACTAATAAGAGTGTTGGGATGTTCCGACTCCGACGATGCCATTGTCACCCTTCTTTCGTCACGCCTCGTCACTTGTCGAAAGGAGGCGGCCGTTACAGCCACAGGAAAGAGTCGAATTTCGCTAAACCCCACGCTCATCACTATAATGGACCCCGCTACACATCGCGACACTGGTGGAGAAATGATCTCCGTGCCTGGCACCTCGCGCAGCGGCCTAAACGACTCACAGCAGATCAAACGGGAAAAGGCGGCCGAAAGGCAGAGGCGGAAACGTCAGCGCGACAAAAGTTCTAGGCTTCCCCATGCTGTGAATTTTCTGCCGCAGAATGGCCTCGACCAGCATCAAGAGCCGCTCCAGGCCGAAACTCCCTCCCAACCTGTCACCGCTGCATCGAAGTTCTCACGAGAAGAGCTTAGCGCTGAGGAGTCGGCTAGGAGGGATAGGATCCGGGCGTCGGCTCGAGAGCGACAAAGGAAGCATCGGAGCAAAGTCAAGCAGAGAAAATTGAGGGAATTAGGACAGGATATGGGTAATGAGATCATGCCTGGGATGGACGAAGCCCATTATCGTGTTGGCGCAGACGGTCATTATCAAGCGATCATATCCCAAGAGCTGCAACATCACCCACACGCCGTCGCTCAACATGAATCCGTGTTTCCTCCCAATCCGGTAGCGGGCGGTCAAACATTTGCATCCACCCTCCTGCTTTCGTTCTCGTCTTCCCCACTTCTCAAGCAACATCTGCTACGCACGCTCTCAATGACCAATGAGGAGTTGGCTTCTCTCGAACCCATCCTCGCCGAAGCCTGGGATCAATGGGATCACCAGGTACGTCCCATAGTCTTGCCTCATATATTCCAGTGCAGTTCAACTGTAGCCATTAGCGTCGATTGCATTGGGCTGAACAGGCTGCAAAGGCAGCAGGCCGAACCATTCCTGGGAATTCCATTTACCCAGCCGTTGACATCGGCGATCACGCTGTCAATCCCTACGTGAACAACGGAGACCCTCACCAATCTGCACCTAATGAGTTCCGCGCAAGATTCCACAGATCATTGGTAGCACCCTCCCCTTTTCGGACGTTCAATGCCGACGCTCAAACCACGGCTACGACCACCCCAACTTCGACTGGATCAGGACCCCCAACCGACCCAATAGATCCTCATTTGACCGCTATGACCGGTGTATCCCGTACGACGGTGACCGGAGCATCCGATGGCCCAGCAGCTGCAAATCTCAGTGAGTTGTGATGTACAGCTTGGCTGGTTGTCTATGTTGAATCCATTCCTCCGCAGGCAAGTCAAGAGGCCGGAGACGAGGTGGGTAGCTGATAGCACCGCCAATATTATGCTACCAGCAGATGGCGGACGAAGCATCTCTGTTCGCTTATCTCTCGATGACTGGATGCCATTCGTTCTTGAGAGAAGTATGATTGTACCTTCCGCCTACGTAAAACCTGTTTTACACGGACAGGTCATCAGAATGGTTTTCGCTGTTGGCCTTAACGTCATATACCTCTTCCTGAATCCACCAGGAAGCAAGTATGACACGTCACAAACGAACTTCGCACTCTCATCAGTGTTCACTTTTGTACTTGATTTTATTACGACGGTATGGTCTCATCTCACCCTCGTCCAGTCGAAATTTCTCGGAATCGAATGACAAAAACAGTCAATCCGAAGGGTACATCAGGTATTGGTGGTTCTGACATCGCTACCCACAGACCTGAGGTGTAAAATGCAAAACCTCTTTTTGGGGGGATCTCGCATTGCTGAACACCGCGACATGATTATGTTAAAAGCATCTCTAAACTTGCCCCAGTTCGCCCTGTGAGTCTCGTCCATCGTGACTAGGTGACTAGAGATATGGTAATGAGCCACGGGAGCGGCCTTGCTCCGAACCTCCAGCTAGCGAAGTTGACAAAAGCAAGAGATGTTGAGGCGTATCAGCGCATGCCCTGATTATGTAAGCAATGTGTTTGTGTTTGTACATGTTACATAAGCATTCAACTACTTACGTAAGCATCAATTATATAAGCCATCCAACTCCTTATATAAGCATTTGGTAAGTACCAAAGTGGGAGTTCCAATAGTTTTGTTAACTGTTATGTCTATGTTCTGTAGTGTTCTGTAAATTAGGTCTGAGATGAAATTTACTGGGTAAATTTCCCCTGGGTGTCTGGGCAGGCCAAATTTACCCAGGTAAATTAACCCAGGCAAATTAGCCAGTGAATTTGGGTAAATTAGGGTAAATTAGTCCAGCTAATGCTGTAGAAAACTAGAGTAATCTCATTAGCTCAGTCTTATTATGGACTGAGGTCATATTCAGATATACCTAGAGTAATCTTGTTCTACTCTAAGATGTCAGAATCAATGGTAAAAAGTGTTTAGACTCACAGCTCAGTCTTATTACAGACTGAGCTGCCTCCCTGTATTGCATTGAATGAAGTGATGCCATATCAATGTGTTTGGTGTGTGCATGGAAGTGGCTGTTCTTCATCATGGTGATGGTTGACTGATTGTCCCCAGAGTGTCATGGGGCCCAGCTCATCCAGTCCTAGCTTGCTCATGAAACTTCACAACCAGTATATTTTTTGTGTCACAACTGCCACTGCCACATACTCCACCTCTGTGCTTGACTGTGCAATCAATGTTTGCCTCTTTGATCACACCCTGCCCTAACTTCATGATGAGCCCCAAGATGGAGTGGCGATCTGGCCAGGATGCCCAATTGGCATCCAAGTAGACATTCAGGCATGTGCTGGCACCTCCTAACTTCCTAAGGTGAGCCATAGGTCCTTTGTTGTGTGGAGCAGTGTTGGCAATGATGGTGGTATGCCATGATGTGCCACACAATGCCGTGAATTAAGGCCATGTGGTGGTCAGTACCGTGCATGGCATTGACAAACAGAACAAAACAAACTTTGGCAACTTCCATGTGATTACAACGAGACGAGAGACAAGTCAGAAAACCCTTATGACGCCGCAAGAGTGGCGGCAGTCATGTCATCCATTCCGATGCCATCCTCTGAGCCCTCCCCCTCAGCTTCTTCTACCAGATCATACAGTGCAAGCTCTTCGCCCAGCCCCTGCATACTGTAGTGCTTCAGGCTATTTAACCAGTAAACATTCTCGAAATTGAATGAGTCCGCAATCTTGAGCTTGATTGGTACCTGCAGAGGTGAGTTTTGAACAGTGGGATCACCTAAGTCCATGTCTGCATCAACTCCTGCAATCAAGCCATTCACAATGTTGTCAAATGAGAAATCCTTGCGAAGCTCGCCAGTGCTTGCTTTGGCAGGTCCTGAGCCATCAGAGAGGGAAATAGCGCTTGGAGCGGGGTCTGGTTTGGGCTGAGCAGGTGCGTGCGAGGTGATTTTCTGCTGGAGGCGCTTCTTGACTGACTGATTTTGAAGATGCTCATTTCGCAGGTGAAGCCGAAGCTCAGCAAGATTTGTCATTGCTTGGGGGCGAAGTCGAGAGCGAAGTCGAGATAAGGTGACCCCAAACATGCTGAATAGACGCTCGCAGGATGCGGAATTTGTGCAGATAGAAAGAAGACGCCAAGCCAGCTTGATGAGAGGAGTCGTTTCTGTGCTGTGAGCCATGCCCTCATACATCTTGAGAGGATCGGGGCTTTCGCCCTGTTGCGCCATCAATTGTTCAACACTTTGAGGATGAACAAGGGCTAACGGACATACCTTTGATTCAGCATCGTTCACAATATTGCAGACCCAAACAGAGAAATTCTCGTATGTCCCTGTTCCTGAAATGTACTCCATGTACTCCCGGAACATAGTGTTTGGTGGTTGACAGTTGTAAAAGCGAGTCCAGAGATGAACAAGAAGCGCATAAATTCCTGCATTATTGAAAGCTGGGATGGTCTGGAGTGGGGCAGCTTTGTATATCGGATTCAGGATCAAGGCTGCAATGAAGACGTCTTGGTCACTCTTGGCCCAGCGTCTTTCAATGCTATCCAAGATGGCCTGAAGGGCTTCTGCATGATGTGCATGTTCATCAAGCATTTTCTTGCACTCATAGTAGAGCATGCTGAAGACAAGGAGAACCTGCTCTAGATGACAATGCGCTGCCTGAGTGTTAGGATTGCTTACCTAAGCCATCCCAAAAGGAGGTGTTGTGGAGAAATTAGAGAAGATTGTTGGAAGGTCACATGACCTGTGGTGGAGGATTACATAATCGGGAGATCACATGACTTGGGCCTGGGCGCGTCACGTGATCCGAGAGGTCCGAGCGTGGGAACGCCGGCAAATGCTGAAGCGTTCTCTATATATACTACATCTTTTCCATTCTTGTACCCTTTTCCCCTTATCTTAGTATTGTCATCATGACCTTACGCTTAAGTTGTGTGAGACCCAGTCTGATATAATACTAAGATCCGCCTGTCCGCCCTAGCCCCGTGTCCTAACCCGGCTAGCCTGGACCCTTAATTTCAAACTGTGACATGTTGTCACAGCTCAGCCCCTATCATCCTCTTCTCCTTTACCCTGCCCGCGGTGTGTAACAGAACCACGCGAAATTTTTACTGTGTGTAGATACATGTGACCAGACCAGGAGGAAGTCAACTGTGACCCTCCCCAAGTGATACCGAGTGCCCAAGGCCCGGAACTTTGTTTTACAGCTACATACCAGTGAATCGTGTAGTGTACAGGGCAAGGAAAGGCCCCTACATAGTCTTTCTGTAGTTTCCTGGTCCAGTGGACAGGGCCCTTGCTCTGTGACCATTGTCAGAAGGGCGCACGGGCAACTCATTAGGAGTTGTGGAGCGACCACCTGGGACACCATTTGGGCCCCATGCTACCAATAGTTTCATAGAATAAGAGTTCTATAGGTACATAAGTACACAGAAGAGCAGCCTAAGAGGACAGGACTGTTAAGAGATCGAAGAAATCCTGAGTGCCGAAGGCCCGGAATTTTATTTTACAGTGCTACAGAATGCTGGACCTAGCTGTTGCCCCCTTTGATGGGCAGAAAAGGAACTTCTGTACATTCCTCCGATCCCTTCGCCTCCTGTTTATGGCGAACCTGACTGTCTATGCTGTGGACCTGGTGAAGGTCCTTTTTGCTCTGAGCAAAATTACTGGAGAAGGATTTGCTGCAGAGTGGGCGAATATGAAGGCGGAAGAGATCCTGGGTAGTGGCAAGGCTGGAACCTGGGTGGAGTTTGTGGAGGAGACGAAGCGGGCGTTTGATGACCCGAACAACCATGCGACTGCCCTTGCCGATATTGCAGGGTTGAAACAGGGTGCCATGATGGCACCAGAGTTCTTCGCGAGATTTGAGACGCTGTTCCGATGGGCGGAGTTGAGTGCAGAAAAGGACTCAGGAATCCTGGTCCATTGGCTGGAGTTGAACTTGAGTAGGAGGTTGGTGGAGAGGATCTATGGTGTCTCCCCAATGCCAGAGACTTATGGAGAATGGAAAGTGCTGGCAGAAAGACTGGATGCCCAGCAAAGGCGATTTGACGCGATAGTCATGGAACGGACACCACAACCCATTGCAACCCCTGTGCGACCCACCGCAACCCTACCGCGACCTGCCATGACCGTTTCGTGACCTCTTGTGACCCCTCTGCTGTGTACTCCAGATGTGGCCATGGCCCGAGGATGGGCCCCTGCTGATGAGAGATGTTGTTTCCGATGCCACCAGACTGGCCATGCTGTCCGTTTCTGCCCCCTGCCTGATACGCATCTGCAGGTCCCAAGGGCCCAAACCTGGGCAGCACCATGTGCCCCCCAAATGGCGGAGGGATATGAGAAAGAGATTGCACGGCTCCGAGCCTGCATAGAGCTGTGTGAGAGAGAGAGGAGGACTCCCACTGGGGAGAAGAAGTGTGCCAGCCCCCTTTCCGTCCCTGTGCCTGCTGCAAGTATACCCTGATATACTATCTTGCAGCGGAGACATACCCGAATTGGGGCTGAGGTGAAGGAGGAAGTGAGACTGGCAGAGCGCCTAACCAGAGTGCAGCCAGAAGTGCGGAAACATGTGCCATGAGAGCTAGCCATCCAGGTGCACTTGGAGGCTTTCAGCACTGGCAAAGGGACCACAATGAAGGCCCTTGTTGACTCAGGGTGCACCAACTGCTTCATGGATTTGGAGTGGGCGAAAGGAGTGGGACTGGAGCCATCTCTCCTGCTGAACCCAATCACCATGTATAATGTGGATGGGACACAGAACAGGAATGGAAAGGTCTGGTATGGGATAGAGGTGCTGGTGAGAGTTGGCGACCACCAGGAGCGGATCCACTTTCTGCTGGGAAAGACCCAGTCCCACAAGGTCATCCTTGGGCATGACTGGCTCAAGCGGCATAACCCGGATATCGACTGGCAGAAGGCAGAGCTGAGCCTTACCCACTGCCCCCCACAGTGTTCCCCATCCCCTCGAGCCCCTGCACCCCTGAAAACGAGTACCCTCGCATCTACGAGTATTCTGGACACCCGTTTTCCCAACTCTGGCCCTACCCCCGATTGGCCCAGCCGCTACCCTTTGGTGTTTAGTGAAGCAAAGTGGGATGAACCTCCCCGCTCCCGACCAGACTTCAATATTAAGATCGAGTTCAAAAAGGACCCTGAGCACCTCTCCTCCAAGCTGTATTCTTTGACACAGCAGGAGATGGTGGAGATGAACCGTTGGGTGGATGAGCAGCTTGCTTCTGGACGAATCCGGCCCTCGAAATCCCCATATGCCAGCCCCTTCTTCTTCAAACATGAGAAGGACAAGCTGCAGCCGATCATCAACTACTCGAGGCTGAATGCACACCTGATCAAGGACAAGTACCCCCTCCCCCGCATCCGAGACACAGTGGATGTGCTTAAAGGAGCGTCGATCTACTCTAAGATTGATGCAAAGGGAGGTTTCCCATCTATGCAGGTCTGGCCTGAGCACCAGCACCGCTGCGCCTTCCTGACACCCCATGGACTCTTCGAACCAGCTGTCATGTGGTTTGGACTGCAGAATGCCCCTGCTACCTTCCAACGCTTCATGAATCATGTGTTGAGGGAGGAGATTGCAGGAGGACATGTGAGGGCCTATGTGGATGATGTCATTGTGTTTGCAGAGGACTTGGCTACACACCGGTACTGGATGGATTGAGTCTTGAGGAAGTTTGGAGAGAATGGGTTGTGTCTCAAACTCAGTAAATGCAAGTTTGAGAAGAGTGAGATCATCTTCCTGGGGATGAAGATCTCCCACAACAGACTAGAGCATGATCCGGCCAAGGGTGCGGCAGTCCGAGATTGGCCACGTCCTAAGAATGTGAAGGATGTCCAGAGGTTCAATGGGATGCTGAACTACCTCCGCTGGCACATCCCGAATCTTTCTGCCCAGGCAAAGCCACTCTTCTGGCTGACTGGGAATGTTCCATGGAAATGGGAGGTGGAGGAGGAAGCAGCCTTCCGAGATCTCCGCCAGGCACTCGTATCGGCCCCAGTCTTGGCTCTGCCTCAGGACAAAGGGAGATGGAAGGTAGAGACAGATGCGAGCAACCTGGCAACTGGAGGAGTGCTCTCGCAGCAGCAGATGGATGGAACCTGGAGAGTTGTGGACTATATCTCCAAGGCCCTCACTGCAGCTGAGAAGAACTACAACATGTACATCAAGGAGTTCTTGGCTGTGATTCGGGCACTTTGTGAGTGGTGGGCATACCTCATTGGAGCAGATGAGATGATTGAGATCTGGACGGACCATGTGAACCTCCAGTACTTCTGGAAGCCCCAGAAGTTGAAACTGAGGCAGGTCCGTTGGGTTGGAGAGCTCCAGTGCTTTGACTTTGAGATAAAGTATCGCACTGGCAAGTCGAATACGAAGGCAGATGCACTCTCCTGGAGACCAGACTATGGAGAGATGGTGGAGGAGGATGCACCGGTGCAGGTTTTCCCGAAAATGGAAGTCTGTGTGTCATTCACATCAGAAATGGAGACGCTACTCCAGAAAAATAGCGCGGTACACATACAGAAGCCAGAGGAGCTTGATGATGAGTGGACACGAGATCGTGCTGGACTCTGGCGAAAGGGGATAGTCACTTGGGTCCCCCTAGGAGCTCATGAGGCTGTCCTCGAGTTTGAGCATGACCTCCCTGCTGCTGGACACCCTGGACCCCAGAAGTTGAGAGCGGCACTGGTGAAGGGTTATTGGTGGCCGGACATGGTGAAAGATGCAGATCGGTATGCCCAGGGGTGTGAGACCTGCCAGCGGACGAAGCCCGACCGTACCAAGCGTGCTGCCCCACTGCACCCCCATCCAGTTCCTGATGGTCCCTGGTCAGTGATCTCATGGGACATAGTCGGTCCACTCCCCCTCTCCCGTGGACATAATGCCATCCTTGTCATCGTTGACAAGTTCACAAAATGGACACTGCTTGAGGTGATCGGACTTGACCTCACAGGACTTGGAGCGGTGCGTCTCCTCCGGGATTGAGTGTTTCGCGACCATAGAGTCCCTCATAAGGTCGTGAGTGACCGAGGCTCCCAGTTTGTGTCTCGGTTCATGAAGGAGTTCTACTCTATGATCCGAGTAAAGGCAAACCCGAGTACGGCCTTCCACCCACAGACTGATGGACAGACAGAGCGGGCGAATCAGGAGATGGAGATTTATCTCCAGGCCTATGTGGACCACCTCCAGGACAATTGGGTTGAGTGGTTGTCGACTGCTGAGTTTGCTCTTAACAATCATGAGCACTCCGCGACAGGACAGATGCCTTTCTTCCTCGATTATGGACGACACCCTTGGAATGGTGGACTCCGCCCACCTTCTGAGGTGAACCCGGCAGCGGACAAGTGGATGGCTAAGCTCACGGAGTCCTGAAGAGCAGCCAAGGAGGCGATGGAGAAAGCAGTGGCAGTGATGAAGAAGAGCTACGATAAGGGGAAATGCCTGAGTCGAGAGTACTCTGAGGGAGATCTGGTCTGGCTGGATACTAGAAACCTGAAGATGGACCGGCCCTCTAAAAAGCTTGACAACAAGAGAGCAGGCCCCTTTGCAGTTGAGGAGAAGGTGGGACCTGCTGGGTATCGCCTCAAGCTCCCTCGGGCCTGGCGCATCCATCGGGTCTTCAATGAGTTGCTGTTGACGCCATACCATCCCCCTTCCTTCCCTTCCCAGAATCTACCTCCCCCTCCACCCCCTACAATTGAAGATGACCACCTGGAGTACGATGTGGAGGCAATCCTTGATGTCAAGAAGGTGGGGCGTGGGGTGAAGTACTTGGTGAAGTGGTTGGGATACCCAGTGGAGGAAAATACTTGGGAGCCCCGTAGGAACCTCACCAATGTAGCACTGCTGCTCCGGGACTTCTTCCTTGCCCACCCTGACAAAGCCAAGCTAGCTGGTCGAGACGCCCAGCCTTAAGAGGGGGGTGATGTTAGGATTGCTTACCTAAGCCATCCCAAAAGGAGGTGTTGTGGAGAAATTAGAGAAGATTGTTGGAAGGTCACATGACCTGTGGTGGAGGATTACATAATCGGGAGATCACATGACTTGGGCCTGGGCGCGTCACGTGATCCGAGAGGTCCGAGCATGGGAATGCTGGCAAATGCCGAAGTGTTCGCTATATATACTATGTCTTTTCCATTCTTGTACCCTTTTCCCCTTATCTTAGTATTGTTGTCATGACCTTACGCTTAAGTTGTGTGAGACCCAGTCTGATACTGAGTCATGCAAGCAGCAAGTGCAAGAGGTTCTAAATGCCTCTTGATGCTGCAAGAAAAAACATTAATAATCAGGCCTTCAGTGGCGAAGAAGGACTAACGTCACAATAGATTGCCAGAACATTGGATCTTCAATGACTTCGACCATAGCCCTTGCTTTTTGCTGAGACTTTGTATCACCTGAGATAACCATTTGCTCATTGCGTGGACGAAGACCATCCTGCCGAATCATGTTCTCCAGCACCCACTTAACATCAAGAAGCCACTTATAAGCAAGATAATGTGCTGTCCATCGAGTAAGGACTGCATGAATGATAGTAAGCACAGATTGCCCTTTTGCCACATTCATTACAATCTGGATGTCCCTCATTAACCCAAGGAGTTGAGTCTTGCTCCGCAGCCATGCAATAAGCTCTGTAGCCTGATTTGTATACTTTGAAAGAGCTGACATCATGCACTTGAAATAATCTCCGACAATGAGATTGATCTGCCAAATATCAGAATTTCGAGATGAGGCAATTGTAAGAACACATACCTGATGTGCATAACAGTCCGGGGTCACTAAATATGGCATTTGCTCAAGGACTATCTTCCGTCCTTTCTGAGACTCTCCTGAGGCATCTGAGGTGATCACAACAACAGTGACTCCCCAGGTCACCTCTAAATGCTCCCTCACTTCAGAGATATACTTGGACAAGTTCTCGGCTGTTTTCCGCTCCGATGATGTATCATATACCTGAATAGTAAAGACCTTTGCCAATATAAGCCATGGATAATGTACAAGTACATACAGTAGGCAACTCACATCTCGGTTTGCTGTTGTGAGCATGAAAGCAAGGTAATGGTGATGGTTAATCCCAGACCACCCATCGCATTGAATTGTTCCTTCCATACCCTTAGAGCGAGCTCTTGCAGCCTCTCAGTACTTCTCAACTTCTGCAGGGATATGTTTGTTTGCTAATACCTGCTGCTCAATGGGCTGTGCTCCCAGAATAAACTCTTTACAGAAATCAATCCATTCTTGATTCTCAACCCAGAGGAAAGGAAAGCTGCATGCCGCTGTGAGTCTCGCAATGCGAGAAGCAAATCGAGCTTGATGGCCTGAAGTCCATACCAAATGGGATAAATCTGTGGAGCTAGGGCGATGTGAAAGGCTGCTGGATACGAAGCGAGATGACTGTGGGCGCTTAGAGGAAGCCTCCGAGATGATAGGGCTTTGGGCATATGAATGAAACATTTGGTCCAGCAAGACTGGGGAAGGGATACTTGAATTCGAAGCAGAGGTGTCAAGCAGGGAAGGGAAAGACTGAATTAATGGACTGGGGCTGGGCTGATCTACAAAAATGGGAAGTGAAAGACGGTGATGTGCATGGTCATGAGGCTGGGATGGCTCCCTAGCCATTACTTCTTCCTGACCACGAGCTTGATAGTATGGTTGTGATGACAGGGCTTGTCACATTACCCCATCATGGTCGTGAGCGAGGCAGAGAGTCTGTGCGGCAGGAGGACTTCGTTGCAGCCAACCCCTGTGGAAGCATTCTTCACAGGCTAAGTTGCAGACACTTTCTGGCTGTCTTAGACACTTGTGCATGTGTCGGAGTATGTTCTTGCTACGGCCTTGGATAAACTGAACACCTGGATCATCCTTAGACATTGCCCACACTTTCAATGCATCAGCAAAAGTGTAGTTAATGGTCTAAACTAGTCACACCATGCCAAAACAACATCCTGTTCCCTTACTACCATTCTAATCCCTGCCTGGAGCTGTTCTTCATCCTCAGAATGCTCTTGTGCAAGCCTCGCTGCCCAGCACATTGCACAAGCAACCTTAGGCTTCCAGTCTTTGACAGTGGTGTCATAGTATGATTCGAGCAAAGGGGATCGATTCAAAAACCCAGGGTGGTCAATGCAGAGCCTTCGCCACCAGCTGCGATTGCTCATAGCCAAGATGAGAGTGAGGAAGACTGGCAGGATCACAATATGGCACTGTTCAAGTTTGCTGAGCTTCGCAGTATCCATGTTGTTTGGGTCAGGCCACCAGTAATTCAATGGGTCAAGGGTGTGCATTAGTGATGGAAGAGGTACATGTGCTGCTACAGATGAAGGAGATAGTGACAAAGTGAGAGGCAA
The DNA here is from genome assembly GCA_951802425.1 of Clavaria fumosa. Classification (NCBI taxonomy): domain Eukaryota; kingdom Fungi; phylum Basidiomycota; class Agaricomycetes; order Agaricales; family Clavariaceae; genus Clavaria; species Clavaria fumosa. The sequence goes on along the minus strand of OX637794.1, from coordinate 4,877,697 downwards.
AGCAGTCACATCGGCTGCGTGATAGTGCGTGTCGCAGATATCAGCTTGCATGCTTAGTAATCAGTCATTGCTTAGTAATACATATATTTTTGCTTAGTAACTAGTCCCATATGCCATACCCAAACCCAACTGCTGTGGCATGCCACATGGCATTTCAGGGTCCATGGCCCATGAGGGGCATGGCATACAGCCAACCTTGCCAACACTGGTGTGGAGGTATTTGATCAAGCACTTGAGGGCTTCCCAGTGCACATTGCCAGGATTCTGGTTGAATTGGGACAGTATGTATCAGACTGGGTCTCACACAACTTAAGCATAAGGTCATGACGACAATACTAAGATAAGGGGAAAAGAGTACAAAAAAGGAAATGACAAGGTACTTATAGCGAGAGCCCCGGCACTTGCTGATGTTCCCACGCTCGGACCCTCGGGTCACGTGATGCGCCCAGGCCCCAGGTCATGTGATCTTACATGATTACATAATCCGACCCAGCCACAGGTCATGTGACCTTCCAACAACCCTCCCCAGTTTCTCCATAACTCCTCTTTGGGATGGCTTATGTAAGCAATCTTAACATCACCCCCCTCTTAAGGCTGGGCATCCTGACCAGCTAGCTTGGCCTTGTTGGGGTGGGAGAGGAAGAAGTCCTGGAGAAGCAATGTTACGTTAGTGAGGTTCCTACAGGGCTCCCAAGTGTTTTCCTCCACTGGGTATCCCAACCACTTCACCAAGTACTTCACCCCACACCCCACCTTCTTAACATCAAGGATTGCCTCCACATCATACTCCAGGTGGTCATCATCAATTGTAGGGGGCAGAGGGGGAGGCAGGTTCTGAGAAGGGAAGGAAGGGGGATGGTAAGGCATCAACAGCAACTTGTTGAAGACCCAATGGATGCACCAGGCCCGAGGGAGCTTGAGGCAATACCCAGCAGGTCCCACCTTCTCCTCAATTGCAAAGGGGCCTGCTCTCTTGTTGTCAAGCTTTTTAGAGGGCCAGTCCATCTTCAAGTTTTTAGTATCCAGCCAGACCAGATCTCCCTCAGAGTACTCTCGACTCAGGCATTTCCCCTTATCGTAGCTCTTCTTCATCACTGCCACTGCTTTCTCCATCGCCTCCTTGGCTGCTCTTCAGGACTCCGTGAGCTTAGCCATCCACTTGTCCGCTGCTGGGTTCACCTCAGAAGGTGGGTGGAGTCCCCCATTCCAAGGGTGTTGTCCATAATCGAGGAAGAAAGGCATCTGTCCAGTTGCTGAGTGCTCATGATTGTTAAGAGCAAACTCCACAGTGGACAACCATTCAGCCCAGTCATCCTGGAGATGGTCCACATAAGCCTGGAGATAGATCTCCATCTCCTGGTTCACCCATTCCGTTTGTCCATCAGTCTGTGGATGAAAGGCAGTACTTGGATTTGCTTTTACCCAGATCATGGAGTAGAACTCCTTCATGAAGTGGGACATGAACTGGGAGCCCCGGTCACTCACAACCTTGTGAGGGACTCCATGGTCATGAAACACTTGATCCCGGAGGAGACGCGCCGCTCCAAGTCCCGTGAGGTCGAGCCCGATTGCTTTGAGCAGTGTCCATTTTGTGAACTTGTCGACAATGACAAGGATGGCATTATGTCCACAGGAGAGGGGGAGGGGACTGACTATGTCCCATGAGATCACCAACCAGGGACCATCAGGAACTGGATGGGGGTGCAGTGGGGCAGCACGCTTGGTACAGTCAGGCTTTGTCTGCTGGCAGGTCTCACACCCCTGGGCATACCGATCTGCATCTTTCACCATGTCCAGCCACCAATAACCCTTCACTAGTGCCGCTCTCAACTTCCAGGGCCCAGGGTGTCCAGCAGCAGGGAGGTCATGCTCAAACTCAAGGACAGCCTCACAAGCTCCTAGGGGGACCCAAGTGACTATCCCCTTTCGCCAGAGTCCAGCATGATCTCATGTCCACTCGTCATCAAGCTCCTCTGGCTTCTGTATGTGTACTGCACTATTTTTCTGGAGTAGCATCTCCATTTCCGATGTGAATGACACACGGACTTCCGTTTCTGGGAAAACCTGCACTGGTGCATCCTCCTCCACCATCTCGCCATAGTCCAGTCTCTGGGAGAGTGCATCTGCCTTCATATTTGACTTGCCAGTGCGATACTTTATCTCAAAGTCAAAGCACTGGAGCTCTCCAACCCAACGGACCTGCCTCAGTTTCAACTTCTGGGGCTTCCAGAAGTACTGGAGGTTCACATGGTCCGTCCAGATCTCAATCATCTCATCTGCTCCAATGAGGTATGCCCACCACTCACAAAGTGCCCGAATCACAGCCAAGAACTCCTTGATGTACATGTCATAGTTCTTCTCAGCTGCAGTGAGGGCCTTGGAGATATAGTCCACAACTCTCCAGGTTCCATCCGTCTGCTGCTGTGAGAGCACTCCACCAGTCGCCAGGTTACTAGCATCTGTCTCTACCTTCCATCTCCCTTTGTCCTGAGGCAGAGCCAAGACCAGGGCTGATACAAGTGCCTGATGGAGATCTCGGAAGGCTGCTTCCTCCTCCTCCCATTTCCATGGAACATTCCCAGTCAGCCAGAGGAGTGGCTTTGCCTGGGCAGAAAGATTCGGGATGTGCTGGCAGAGGTAGTTCAACATCCCATTGAACCTCTGGACATCCTTCACATTCCTAGGACATGGCCAATCTCAGACTGCTGCACCCTTGGCTGGGTCATGCTCTAGCCAGTTGTGAGAGATCTTCATCCCCAGGAAGATGATTTCACTCTTCTCAAACTCGCATTTACTGAGTTTGAGACACAACCCATTCTCTCCAAACTTCCTCAAGACTCAATCCATCCAGTACCAGTGTGTAGCCAAGTCCTCTGCAAACACAATGACATCATCCACATAGGCCCTCACATGTCCTCCTGCAATGTCCTCCCTCAACATGTGATTCATGAAGCATTGGAAGGTAGCAGGGGCATTCTGTAGTCCACACCACATAACTGCAGGTTCAAAGAGTCCACGAGGTGTCAAGAAGGCACAGCGGTGCTGGTGCTCTGGCCAGACCTGCATGGATGGGAAACCTCCCTTTGCATCAATCTTAGAGTAGATCAATGCTCCCTTAAGCACATCCACTGTGTCTCGGATGCAGGGAAGGGGGTACTTGTCCTTGACCAGGTGTGCATTCAGCCTCAAGTAGTCGATAATTGGCCGCAGCTTGTCCTTCTCATGTTTGAAGAAGAAGGGGCTGGCATACAGGGATTTCGAGGGCCGGATTTGTCCAGAAGCAAGCTGCTCATCCACCCAACAGTTCATCTCCACCATCTCCTGCCATGTCAGTGAGTATAGCTTGGAGGAGAGGTGCTCAGGGTCCTTTTTGAACTCAATTTTAATATCGAAGTCTGGTTGGGAGCAGGGAAGCTCATCCCACTTCGCTTCACTAAAAACCAAAGGGTAGTGGCTGGGCCAATCAGGGGTAGGGCCAGAGTTGGGAAAACGGGTGTCTGGAATACTCACGGATGTGAGGGTACTCGTTTTTGGGGGTGCAGGGGCTCGAGGGGATGGGGAACACTGTGGGGCAGCGGGTAAGGCTCAGCTCTGCCTTCTTCCAGTCAATGTTGGGGTTGTGTTGCTTGAGCCAGTCATGCCCAAGGATGACCTTGTGGGCTTGGATCTTCCCTAGCAGGAAATGGATCCATTCACGATGGTCACCCATCATCACCAGCAGCTCAATTCCATACCAGATTTTGCCCTCTCTATTTTGTGACCCATCCACATTGTACATCATGATTGGGTTCAGCAGGGGAGATGGTTCCAGTCCTGCTCTTCTTGCCCACTCCAAGTCCATGAAGCAGTTGGTGCATCCTGAGTTGACAAGGGCCTTTGTCATAGCCCCCTTGCCAGTGCTGAGAGCCTCCAAGTGCACCTGGATGGCTAGCTCTCATGGCACATGCTTCTCCACCTCTGGCTGCACCTTGGTTGGGTGCTCTGCCAGTCTCACTTCCTCTTTCACCTCAGCCCCAATTCGGGTATGTCTCCACTGCAAGATAGTATACTTCGGTATACTTGCTGCAGGCACAGGGACAGAATGGGGGCTGGAACGACTCTTCTCTCCAGCCAGAGTCCTCCTTTCTCTCTCAAGTGGCTCCAGTTTTGCTTGGAGCAATGCAATCTCTCTCTGGTAATCCTCCGTTGTTTGGGGGGTACCTGGCACTCCACAGGTTCGGGCTCTTGGGACCTGCAGACGCATGTTGGGCAGGGGGCAGAAACGGACAGCATGCCCAATCTGGTGGCATCGGAAACAACGTCTCTCATCAGCAGGGGCACATCCACGGCCCATGGCCACATTCAGAGGGTGCAAGAGGGTCGCAGCAGGTCACGAAAAGGTTGCGGTGGGTTGCACAGGGGTTGCGATGGGTCATGGTGTCCGTTCCATGACTATCACATCAAATCGCCTTTGCTGGGCATCCAGTCTTTCTGCCAGCACTTTCCATTCTCCATAAGTCTCTGGCATTGGGGAGACACCATAGATTCTCTCCACCAACCTCCTACTCAGGTTCAACTCCAGCCAATGGACCAGGATTCCTGAGTCCTTTTCTGCACTCAACTCTGCCCATCAGAACAGTGTCTCGAATCTCGCAAAGAACTCTGGTGCCATCGTGGCACCCTGTTTCAACCCTGCAATATCAGCAAGGGCAGTCACATGGTTGTTTGGGTCATCGAATGCTCGCTTCATCTCCTCCACAAACTCTGCCCAGGTTCCAGCCTCGCCACTACCCAGGATCTCTTCCACCTTCATATTTGCCCATTCTGCAGTGAATCCATCTCCAACAATTTTGCTCAGAGCAAAGAGGACCTTCACCAGGTCCACAGCATAGGTAGTCAGGCTCGCCATATACAGGAGGCAAAGGGATCGGAGGAACATACAGAAGTTCCTTTTCTGCCCATCAAAGGGGGCAACAGCTAGGTCCAGCATTCTATAGCACTGTAAAATAAAATTCCAGGCCTTCGGCACTCAGGATTTCTTTGATCTCTTAACAGTCCCGTCCTCTCAGGCTGCTCTTCTAGTACTTATGTACCTATAGAACTCTTATTCTATGAAACCATTGGTAGCGTGGGTCCCAAATGGTGTCCCAGGTGGTCACTCCACAACTCCTAGTGAGTTGCCCGTGCACCCTTCTGACAATGGTCACAGAGCAAGGGCCCTGTCCACTGAACCAGGAAACTACAGAAAGACTATGTAGAGGGCCTTTCCATGCCCTGTACACTACACAATTCACTGGTACAGTGGCTGTAAAACAAGGTTCCGGGCCTTGGGCACTTGGTATCACTTGTGGAGGGTCACAGTAGACTTCCTCCGGGTCTGGTCATGTGTATCTACACACAGTAAAAATTTCGCGTGGTTCTGTTACACACCGCGGGCAGGGTAAAGAAGAAGAGGATGATAGGGGCTGAGCTGTGACAATGTGTCACAGTTTGAGATTAAGGGTCCAGGCTAGCTGGGTTAGGACACAGGGCTAGGGCAGACGGGCAGATCTTAGTATTATATCAGACTGGGTCTCACACAACTTAAGCATAAGGTCATGATGACAATACTAAGATAAGGGGAAAAGAGTACAAAAAAGGAAACAATGAGGTACTTATAGGGAGAGCCCTGGCACTTGCTGACATTCCCATGCTCAGACCCTCGGGTCACGTGATGCACCCAGGCCCCAGGTCATGTGATCTTACATGATTACATAATCTGACCCAGCCACAGGTCATGTGACCTTCCAACAACCCTCCCCAGTTTCTCCATAACTCCTCTTTGGGATGGCTTATGTAAGCAATCTTAACAGTATGCCAACTGTGAGCTGGACATCTGGGCCCATTATCATGGCTGGCCATAGGACTCCCCCACAGGCTTCCTGATACAGTACATCAATTGGTTCATCCAGGCACTGATCCTTCAATAGGACAGTTCCTGGGTCTATTGCAATATGGACTGGGTGCCCATCTGTCAAACCAAGATGCTGTGCTAGCACTTCAATATAAGCCTTCTGGTTTAGTTCATGCTGCTTGGTCAAGCCATACTTTGAAGCCTAGGAGCCAGGAGAGCTCCCCCTGGTCTGTAATCTCGAAAAAATGCTTTAATTCAGTTTTGACCCTCTCAACCACAGCCCTGGATGATCCTATCATGACCATGTCATCAGTTGATACTGGTATGTGCACAGTTTCTTTCCCATTAGTCTGGATAAAGACCAATTGGTCTAGTTTGGAGATGCTGAAACCAAGGCTGACAAACATGAGTGCCATCTTGTTGTACCATCTTTTTCCAGCTTGTTTCAGACCATATAGCCCCTTCTGCAGTCAACAGACCTTGCTGCAGTCACCATTGCTCAAAATGCTTTCTGGGACCTCCATGTAGACCTCGTCTTCAAGGTTGGCATTGAGATAGGCCCCTATGACATCAACCTGGTGGATTTCCCAGTTGCATTGTGCCACTAAGGTGAGTAAAACCCTTATTGATCTGATTTTTGTGGCTGTGGCAAACATCTCTTCATAGTTAACTCCCTTTATTTGATGATGTCCACCTGAGATGATGTGTGCCTTGTACTTGAGCAACTCAGTGTTGGGTCCAAGTTTGACTTTGAAGACATAACTGCATGGAATGACAGGTTTGTTGGATGGGCAGTTGACAATGTCCCAGGTGCACAGACACTTGAGCTGGTCAATCTCTGCATTGTATGCTGACTTCCATTGACTGGCATTGGGACCTGCTAGCACTTCCTTGAGCATGTGTGGTTCTGATCTGACTGCACCAGCCAGAAGAGCAATGAGCAGTTTGTCAGGTCCTAGGTCCTCAGGAGCAATGACTGAGCTGTTAATGCTTTTTCTGGGGGCTGGGAGGCCTGCTAATGTGCAATAGTATCCAGGTTGCAGGCATGTGTGGCATGGGAGCACATTCTCAAGTTCAGGCAGCTGAACTTGAGGTCGCTGGGTTGGTTGTGGATTGTTTGGGGTGTTGTCAGTGCATGGTAAGTCATCTACTGGATCATCAGCATGATGCTGTATGACCTTTGACTTCTCCCCCTCAGACTGCATCTCCACATCCAGTAGACAGGGTCAGTGGTTTCTTTGAGGTTGAATACTACCTCTTGCTCAACTCTGATCTTATGTTTGTCTGGAAAATAGATCCGATAGCCAGTACTTGTCAAATCAGAAGCCTACAAAGTAGCCAGGCTGCATGCAAGCTTCTAGCTTGCCAGCATTGATGGTCTTTACCCATGTGTGGGTTCTGAATGGAACAAGATGTGATAGGTTCAGTGCCAACTTGTAGTGGATCTGGAAGGGTGTGGAGCCATTGAGTGTCCAGGTAGGTGACCTGTTTTTGATCCATGCAGCATGATTCATTGCCTCCCCCCATAGGAACCTGGGCAACTTTGAATCTATGAGCATCACACAGGTAAGCTTGACCTTCATTTGGTTCCAACATTCTGCAACACCTACTTGCTTGTGGGTGTCATGCATGGTTAGTTCCTGCTTAGTCCCTTTCACAGCAAGATGGGAGGTAAAGGATTTACTTGTGAATTCAGTGCTGTGGTTGGTGCATAGATACTTTATCTTTGCATCATCCTGGGTCTGAATTGCAGCCTCAAATTTCTTATAGACCTCAAGGACCTCAGATTTCTGGCACAGGAAGTGGACTTCAGTCCAGCAGGTTGTGTCATCAACAAAATCTAGTGTGTAAGTGTTTCCTCCCAAGGATCTGACAGAGGCCAGCCCCCAAATATCAGTGTGGATGCACTCTCCAAATTTCTCAGCCTGGTTCTTTGCCTTGTCTGGGAATGGCTGATGATGGGGCTTAGCCTGTGTGCAGGCATCACAGAAAGTTGGGTCTGAAGTATCTATTATCTCTATGCCTTGGATCTTTCCTGTACTAACTGCATGTTTGACAGCTGTGTGGTGGATGTGGCCAAGCATGTGATGGGCTTTGGCCAAGGAGAGTCTCAGCATCCTTGTAGTGATGTTGGCTTCTTCAGTGCATACACTTGCTCTCTTTATCCAGTATAGCCTGTCAATCTTTGGGATAGTGGCAACTATCTTTCCTTGTGATGTCTTTACAAGGCATTGGTTCTGTTGGAAATCAGTGGAGCATCCTATTGCATCCAATTTCATGACAGAGATAAGCATATAGGCCATATCAGGTGTGTAAGCAAAAATTTTATTGACCTGCTCTCATTGGGAACTTGCAGGGGTATGTCACCATGGCCTGTGGCATGGAATTGCCTTCCATCAGTGGCTGTTATGGGCCTAGGTTGAGTAGGTATGAAATTAATGGGCCTAGTGGACTAGTTGCAGCTACTAGCTGTAGATGTAGTGAACTAGTTACAGCTATTAGTTGTAGATGTAGTGAACTAGTTGCAGCTAGTAGGTGTAGGTCTAGTAGACTAGTTGCAGCTAGTAGTTGTGGACCTAGTGGACTAGTGGCAGCTACCAGCTATGGGTCTAGTGGACTAGTTACAGCCATTAGCTGTGGATCTAGTGAACTAGTTACAGCTATTAGTTGTAGATGTAGTGAACTAGTTGCAGCTAGTGGCTGTGGACCTAGTGGACTAGTTGCAGCTACTAGCTGTGGGTCTAGTCAGCTACTAGCTGTAGATCTGGTGAATTAGTTACAGCCACTAGCTGTGGATCTAGTGGACTAGTTGCAGCTAGTTGCTGCGGGTCTGGTAGACTAGTTACAGCTATTAGCTGTGGATCTAGTCAGTCAATGATGTAGATTCCTTGCAATAAACTATTGTAATTACAATAGGTGGCCATTGCGAGAATGACTGAACAAACAATGGCAAACAAAATATGCTAAAAATAAAAACAAAAACTCGAAATTGAGCAGCCCTGTGCCTGGGGGTCCCTCAGGTACAGGTTACCAATCAGGCATAGCTGCTTTTGGTAAGCTGCTATGACTGTGGGAAATTTTTTGCATGGCTTGCAAAATATGACTTTTTATACACCAAAAAATCGGCAAATTCAGGAGATTCCAGATCTGGACACCCCATATTTGTATCTGCCTTGGTTCAGTGTCAATTTGCAAAATACACAGAAAATATTCATTTTTCTACAATTCTGCAGTACTCTGGCTTGAAAATGGATAGGAGAGGATACACATGCCTACACACACTACCTGTGGACATATGGGGAGGGTGTGGATTAGTTTAACAACTCACCCACCATCTCTGTCACCTCCCTGGAATCCATTACTAGGAATTAGGGTGTTATTGGCCTGGGAGCATGGCTGTTTGTTATATTGCAAATTCCAGCCATCAGACTACACCTTATGACATCTAATACAATCATACAAAAGCCCATAATATTTGGTGCAGAGCTACAGATTCCCCATGTCTATTTTCCCAAAATTCTCAAAATCTCTCCCCAGATAGCCCCCTTTGTCAAATCACATATTCCTGTTAGCAAGTAGCTGACAATGTATACATGAAGACATGTTCAAAGTTTGGTGAAGTTGGGCCAAGTTCTCAAGAAGATAGCTCAGAATGAGTCTTTTGGAGTACAATCAAGGTCTTCCTTATCCTTGCCTTCATCTTTGCTCTCACTTTAGACTGTTCTCCAAAAGACTCATTCTGAGCTATCTTCTTGAGAACTTGGCCCAACTTCACCAAACTTTGAACATGTCTTCATGTATACATTGTCAGCTACTTGCTAACAGGAATATGTGATTTGACAAAGGGGGCTATCTGGGGAGAGATTTTGAGAATTTTGGGAAAATAGACATGGGGAATCTGTAGCTCTGCACCAAATATTATGGGCTTTTGTATGATTGTATTAGATGTCATAAGGTGTAGTCTGATGGCTGGAATTTGCAATATAACAAACAGCCATGCTCCCAGGCCAATAACACCCTAATTCCTAGTAATGGATTCCAGGGAGGTGACAGAGATGGTGGGTGAGTTGTTAAACTAATCCACACCCTCCCCATATGTCCACAGGTAGTGTGTGTAGGCATGTGTATCCTCTCCTATCCATTTTCAAGCCAGAGTACTGCAGAATTGTAGAAAAATGAATATTTTCTGTGTATTTTGCAAATTGACACTGAACCAAGGCAGATACAAATATGGGGTGTCCAGATCTGGAATCTCCTGAATTTGCCGATTTTTTGGTGTATAAAAAGTCATATTTTGCAAGCCATGCAAAAAATTTCCCACAGTCATAGCAGCTTACCAAAAGCAGCTATGCCTGATTGGTAACCTGTACCTGAGGGACCCCCAGGCACAGGGCTGCTCAATTTCGAGTTTTTGTTTTTATTTTTAGCATATTTTGTTTGCCATTGTTTGTTCAGTCATTCTCGCAATGGCCACCTATTGTAATTACAATAGTTTATTGCAAGGAATCTACATCATTGACTGACTAGATCCACAGCTAATAGCTGTAACTAGTCTACCAGACCCGCAGCAACTAGCTGCAACTAGTCCACTAGATCCACAGCTAGTGGCTGTAACTAATTCACCAGATCTACAGCTAGTAGCTGACTAGACCCACAGCTAGTAGCTGCAACTAGTCCACTAGGTCCACAGCCACTAGCTGCAACTAGTTCACTACATCTACAACTAATAGCTGTAACTAGTTCACTAGATCCACAGCTAATGGCTGTAACTAGTCCACTAGATCCACAGCTGGTAGCTGCAACTAGTCCACTAGGTCCACAACTACTAGCTGCAACTAGTTCATTACATCTAAAGCTAATAGCTGTAACTAGTTCACTAGATCTACAGCAACTAGCTGCAACTAGTCTACTAGACCTACACCTACTAGCTACAACTAGTTCACTACATCTACAACTAATAGCTGTAACTAGTTCACTACATCTACAGCTAGTAGCTGCAACTAGTCCACTAGGCCCACAGCTAGTAGCTGCAACTAGTTCACTAGGCCCACAGCTACTAGCTGTAACTAGTTCACTACATCTACAGCTAATAGCTGCAACTAGTCCACTAGACCTTCACCTACTTGCTGCACCTAGTCCACTAGATCCACAACTGGTAGCTGTAACTAGTCCACTGGACCCACAGCTAGCAGCTGTAACTAGTTCACTAGGTCCATAGCTAGTACCTGCAACTAGTCCACCAGGTCCACACCTAGTAGCTGTAACTAGTCCACTAGATCCACAGCTATCAGCTGTATCTAGTCTACTAGTCCCCCATGTACTACCTTTGACAAGTTAACTTGACAAGTTGACTGACCATAAGGATTCCTTGTCCAGCTGTAGCTGCAAAGAGTACACTATGAATTATACCTAACTGCTGTGTCTAGTTAATTATTTGATTCAGTACTACTGTTGTCTCACTTGGTGACCTTGACAATACCAAGACCACTCTACTTCTTTCTAAACTCGTCCTCTGTGCTCATACAACTTGCACACTCTAAGTATTCTCTTTACTTCGTCTTGATACTGATTCTTTGAACCCTATAGGTTCTCCCATTGGTTTGGCAAAGTCATTGCCTTCACCGATATACTTCTCGATACTGTTGCGACCACTCATGACCTTCTCAACATCACCTGTTTCTCCCACCTTGTCTATTTCTTTTTCTATGCTTCATTGGTCAACTTCGCAACCTTCTCAGTGTTATCTGTTCCTCTCAACTCATCTTTTCCCTTCTTTGCACTTCGTCTACTGACTTCGCAACCTTCCCAGCAATGTCTCTCTTCTTCCTACTTGTCTATTTTCATTCTTACATCTTTCAGATGTCCCTGCAACCTTCCAGGACCAAGTATTCTCGACTGTACTCAACAGTTGATTGGTCTTAGCGAGTTTCCAAGATTGGTCACCAACAAGTCAACCTTCGACATTACTTATGAGATGGGACAAGCCCTAACAGACAGGACTGCTAAGAGATCAAAGAAATCCTGAGTGCCCAAGGCCCAGAACTTTATTTTACAGTGCCATAAAATGATGCTGGACCTAGCTGTTGCCCCCTTCAATGGGCAGAAAAGGAACTTTTGTACATTCCTCTGATCCCTTTGCCTCCTGTTTATGGCGAACCTGACTATCTATACTATGGACCTGGTGAAGGTCCTCTTTGCTCTGAGCAAAATTGTTGGAGATGGAATGGGCGAATATGAAGGCAGAAGAGATCCTGGGTAGTGGCAAGGCCAGAACCTGGGCAGAGTTTGTGGAGGAAATGAAGCAAGTGTTTCATGACCTGAATGACCATTCAACTGCCCTTGCAGATACTGCTGGGTTGAAACAGGGTGCCATGACAGCACTGGAGTTCTTTGTGAGGTTTGAGACACTGGTCTGTCAAGCAGAGATGAGTGTAGAGAAGGACTCATGAATCCTAGTCCATTGGCTGGAGTTGAACCTGAGTAGGAGGTTGGTAGAGAGAATCTATGGTGTCTCCCCAATGCCAGAGACCTATGGGGGATGGAAAGTGCTGGCAGAGAGGCTTGATGCCCAGCAAAGGTGACTGGATGGGATACTTGTGGAACAGACACTGTGACCCATCACGACCCCTGTATGACCTGCCATGACCCTACTACAACCTGGTGTGACCTTTCCATGACCTCTGGACATGGCCACGGGCGAGGGATGGGCCCCTGCTGCCGAGTGACATTGTTTCCAATGCCACCAGACTGGCCATGCTGTCCAATTCTGCCCCCTGCCCAATATGCATCTGCAGGTGTGCCCCAAATGGTGGAGGAATATGAGAAAGAGATTGCATGGCTCCAAGCCTGCCTGGAGCCATATGAGAGAGAGAGGAGGGCTCCTGCTGAGGAGAAGAACTGTGCCAGCCCCCTTTCCATCCCTGTGCCTGCTGCAAGTATACCCCGATATACTATCTTGCAGCAGAGACATACCTGAATTGGGGCTGAGGTGAAGGAGGAAGTGAGACTGGCAGAGCACCTAGCTGCGGTGCAGCCAGAAGTGGGGAAATGCATGCCATGAGAGCTAGCCATCCAGGTGCATTGGAGGCTCCCAGCACCAGCAAGTTGGCCACGACAAAGGCCCTTGTCAACTCAGGGAGCACCAACTGCTTCATGGACTTGGAGTGGGCAAAAAAAGTGGGACTAGAGCCATCTCCCCTGCAGCACCCAATCATGATGTACAATGTGGATGAAATGCAGAACAGAAATGGAAAGGTCCAGTATGGGATAGACTTGCTGGTGAGGGTTGGTGACCACCAGGAGTGGATCCACTTTTTGCTGGGAAAGACCCAATCTCACATGGTCATCCTTGGGCATGACTGGCTCAAGCAACACAACCCTGACATCAACTGGAAGAAGGCAGAGCTGAGCCTTACCCACTGCCCCCCACCATGTTCTCTGTCCCTGCTACCCTCTGCACCACTGAAAATGAGTACCCTTGCATCCACGAGTATTCTGGACACCTGTTTTCCCAACTCTGGCCCAAACCCTGATTGGCCCAGCTGCTACCCTTCGGTTTTTAGTGAAGCAAAGTGGGATGAACTTCCCTGCTCCCGACCAGACTTCAATATTAAGATTGAGTTCAAAAAGGACCCTGAGCACCTCTCCTCTAAGCTATACTCACTGACGAGGGAGGAGATGGTGGAGATGAACTGTTGGGTGGACGAGCAGCTCGCTTCTGGACAAATCCAGCCCTCGAAATCCCTGTATGCCAGCCCCTTCTTCTTCAAACATGAGAAGGACAAGCTGCAGCCAATTATCAACTACTCAAGGCTGAATGCACACCTGATCAAGGACAAGTACCCCCTCCCCTGCATCCAAGACACAGTGGATGTGCTTAAAGGAGCATTGATCTACTCTAAGATTGATGTGAAGGGAGGTTTCCTGTCTATGCAGGTCTGGCCCAAGCACCAGCACTGCTGTGCCTTCCTGACACCCCATGGACTCTTCGAACCAGCTGTCATGTGGTTTGGACTGCAGAATGCACCTGCCACCTTCCAGTGCTTCATGAATCATGTGTTGAGGGAGGACATTGTGGGAGGACATGTCCAGGCTTATGTGGACGATGTGACTGTGTTTGCAGAGGATTTGGCAACACATCAGTACTGGATGGATCAGGTCCTGTGGAAGTTCAGGGAGAATGGGCTGTGTCTCAGACTCAGCAAGTGTGAGTTTGAGAAGGATGAGATCCTGTTCCTTGGGATGAAGATCTCCCACAACTGTTTGGAGCATGACCCAGCTAAAGGTGCGGCAATCCGTAACTGGCCACAACTGAGGAATGTGAAAGAGGTCCAGAGGTTCAATGGGATGCTAAACTACCTCCATCGGCACATCCCGAACCTCTCTGCTCATGCTAAACTGCTATTCTGGCTGACTGGGAAGGTCCCATGGAAATGGGAGGAGGAGGAGGAAGCAGCCTTCCAAGATCTTTGCCTGGCACTTGTATCAGCCCTGGTCTTGACTCTGCCACAAGATAAAGGGAGATGGAAGGTAGAGACAGATGCGAGTAACTTGGCGACCAGTGGAGTCCTTTTGCAGCAGCAGATGGATGGGACCTGGAGAGTTGTGGATTACATCTCCAAGGCCCTCACTGCAGCTGAGAAGAACTATGATGTGTACAACAAGGAGTTCTTAGCTGTGATTTGGGCACTTCGCGAGTGGTGGGCATACCTCATTGGAGTGGATGAGACAATTGAGATCTGGATGGACCATGCAAACCTCCAGTACTTCTGGAAGCCCCAGAAGTTGAAACCAAAACAGGTCCATTGGGTTGGGGAGCTCCAGTGCTTTGACTTCGAGATAAAGTATTGCACTGGCAAGTCAAACACCAAGGCAGACGCACTCTCCCAGAGACCAGACTATGGAGAGATGGTGGAGGAGGATGCACTGGTGCAGGTTTTCCCAGAAACGGAAGTCCGTGTGTCATTCACATAGGAAATGGAGACACTACTCCAGAAAAATAGTGTGGTACACATACAGAAGCTGGAGGAGCTTGATGATGAGTGGATGCAAGATCGTGCTGGACTCTGGCAAAAGGGGATAGTCACTTGGGTCCCCCTAGGAGCTTGTGAGGCTGTCCTTGAATTCGAGCATGACCTCCCTGCTGCTGGACACCCTGGGCCCCAGAAGTTGAGAGCAGCACTAGTGAAGGGTTATTGGTGGCTGGACATGGTGAAAGATGCAGATCAGTATGCCCAGGGGTGTGAGTGTTGGGCTTGTGACAGCAAAACCCCTTTGGTGTGCAAGGGTAGAGTGAAGGGTCTGTTCAGTTTCTAACACTAGTTGATAGTCCTGGCAGACTTGTCTCTCAATATGCAGGGAATACTCCTGTAATAGTCGAAGTGTCTGGTAGTAGGTCTGTGGATTGGCTCTGAGTAGTCGGTCCTTTATCCAAGTCCTTGTATACCTCTGGTAATACTTGAACCAATAGAGGTTCTGCTCAATCGATGGGTGGCTGGTGAAACTCTCAGGAGGGATGACTTGTGACCTTAAAGGTGGGAAGACAAATCCTTCCAGTGCGAAGTTCTCAGCAGCGACGTTTGCTGTCAGACTTAGTTGAGGTCTCTCAAGTAAGTGTATAGATGAAAAGATCGAAGCTAGGGTACATGTGGGCTGGTCCCAGGTCTTATATACTCTAGCTATGGGCTGTATGTGATGGATGAGTCATTGATTAAATATCGGAACTGATAGATGATCAGGAAAGCTGTGTGCTTGCACTGGAATTGTTAGGATCACTTATGTAAGCCATCCCAAAGTGCAGTTGTGGAGAAACTGGGGAGGGTTGTTGGAAGGTCACATGACCTGTGGCTGGGTCGGATTATGTAATCATGTAAGATCACATGACCTGGGGCCTGGGCGCATCACGTGATCCGAGGGTCCGAGCGTGGGAATGCTGGCAAGTGCCGAAGCGTTCGCTATAAGTACTTTCGCTTTTCCTTTTTTGTACTCTTTTCCCCTTATCTTAGTATTGTTGTCATGACCTTACGCTTAAGTTGTGTGAGACCCAGTCTGATATAATACTAAGATCTGCCTGTCCGCCCTAGCCCCGTGTCCTAACCCGGCTAGCCTGGACCCTTAATTTCAAACTGTGACACGTTGTCACAGCTCAGCCCCTATCATCCTCTTCTCCTTTACCCTGCCCGCGGTGTGTAACAGAACCGTGCGAAATTTTTACTGTGTGTAGATACACGTGACCAGACCAGGAGGAAGTCAACTGTGACCCTCCCCAAGTGATACCAAGTGCCCAAGGCCCGGAACTTTGTTTTACAGCTACATACCAGTGAATCGTGTAGTGTACAGGGCAAGGAAAGGCCCCTACATAGTCTTTCTGTAGTTTCCTGGTCCAGTGGACAGGGCCCTTGCTCTGTGACCATTGTCAGAAGGGCGCACGGGCAACTCATTAGGAGTTGTGGAGCGACCACCTGGGACACCATTCAGGCCCCACGTTAACAAAAGTTTCATAGAATAAGAGTTCTATAGGTACATAAGTACACAGAAGAGCAGCCTAAGAGGACAGGACTGTTAAGAGATCGAAGAAATCCTGAGTGCCCAAGGCCCAGAACTTTATTTACAGCATCCAGGGCCTGTGATGGCAGACCATGTTGCCCTGCCTGTAGCCCAACCTATGAGGCTTGACCTATCTGTTGCCCCCTTTGATGGGCAGAAAAGGAACTTCTGTACGTTCCTCTGATCACTTCGCCTCTTGTTTATGGTGAACCCAACTACCTATGCTACGGACCTGGTGAAGGTCCTCTTTGCTTTGAGCAAAATTACTGGAGATGGATTCGCTGCTGAATGGGCGAATATGAAAGTGGAAGAGATCCTGGGTAGTGGCGAGGCCGGAACCTGGGTGGAGTTTGTGGAGGAGATGAAGTGGGCGTTTGATGACCCGAACAACCATGCGACTGCCCTTGCCGATATTGCAGGGTTGAAACAGGGTGCCATGATGGCACCAGAGTTCTTCGCGAGATTTGAGACGCTGTTCCGATGGGCGGAGTTGAGTGCAGAAAAGGACTCAGGAATCCTGGTCCATTGGCTGGAGTTGAACTTGAGTAGGAGGTTGGTGGAGAGGATCTATGGTGTCTCCCCAATGCCAGAGACTTATGGAGAATGGAAAGTGCTGGCAGAAAGACTGGATGCCCAGCAAAGGCAATTTGACGCAATAGTCATGGAACGGACACCGCAACCCATTGCAACCCCTGTGCGACCCACCGCAACCCTACCGCGACCTGCCATGACCGTTTCGCGACCTCTTGTGACCCCTCTGCTGTGTACTCCAGATGTGGCCATGGCCTGAGGATGGGCCCCTGCTGATGAGAGACGTTGTTTCCAATGCCACCAGACTGGCCATGCTGTCTGTTTCTGCCCCCTGCCTGATACACGTCTGCAGGTCCCAAGGGCCCAAACCCGGGCAGCACCATGTGCCCCCCAAATGGCGGAGGGATATGAGAAAGAGATTGCATGGCTCCAAGCCTGCATAGAGCTGTGTGTGAGAGAGAGGAGGACTCCCACTGGGGAGAAGAAGTGTGCCAGCCCCCTTTCCATCCCTGTGCCTGCTGCAAGTATACCCCGGTATACCATCTTGCAGCGGAGACATACCCGAATTGTGGCTGAGGTGAAGGAGGAAGTGAGACTGGCAGAGCGCCTAACCAGAGTGCAGCCAGAAGTGTGGAAACATGTGCCATGAGAGCTAGCCATCCAGGTGCACTTGGAGGCTTTCAGCACTGGCAAAGGGACCACAATGAAGGCCCTTGTTGACTCAGGGTGCACCAACTGCTTCATGGATTTGGAGTGGGTGAAAGGAGTGGGACTGGAGCCATCTCTCCTGCTGAACCCAATCACCATGTATAATGTGGATGGGACACAGAACAGGAATGGAAAGGTCCGGTATGGGATAGAGGTGCTGGTGAGAGTTGGTGACCACCAGGAGCGGATCCACTTTCTGCTGGGAAAGACCCAGTCCCACAAGGTCATCCTTGGGCATGACTGGCTCAAGCGGCATAACCCAGATATCGACTGGCAGAAGGCAGAGCTGAGCCTTACCCGCTGCCCCCCACAGTGTTCCCCATCCCCTCGAGCCTCTGCACCCCTGAAAACGAGTACCCTCGCATCCACGAGTATTCTGGACACCTGTTTTCCCAACTCTGGCCCTACCCCCAATTGGCCCAGCCGCTACCCTTTGGTGTTTAGTGAAGCGAAGTGGGATGAACTTCCCCGCTCCCGACCAGACTTCGATATTAAGATCAAGTTCAAAAAGGACCCTGAGCACCTCTCCTCCAAGCTGTATTCTTTGACACGGCAGGAGATGGTGGAGATGAACCGTTGGGTGGATGAGCAGCTTGCTTCTGGACGAATCCGGCCCTCAAAATCCCCGTATGCCAGCCCCTTCTTCTTCAAACATGAGAAGGACAAACTGCGGCCAATCATCGACTACTCGAGGCTGAATGCACACCTGATCAAGGACAAGTACCCCCTCCCCTGCATCCAAGACACAGTGGATGTGCTTAAAGGAGTGTTGATCTACTCTAAGATTGATGCAAAGGGAGGTTTCCCATCTATGCAGGTCTGGCCCGAGCACCAGCACCGCTGCGCCTTCCTGACACCCCGTGGACTCTTCAAACCAGCTGTCATGTGGTTTGGACTGCAGAATGCCCCTGCTACCTTCCAACGCTTCATGAATCATGTGTTGAGGGAGGAGATTGCAGGAGGACATGTGAGGGCCTATGTGGATGATGTCATTGTGTTTGCAGAGGACTTGGCTACACACCGGTACTGGATGGATCGGGTCTTGAGGAAGTCTGGAGAGAATGGGTTGTGTCTCAAACTCAGTAAATGCGAGTTTGAGAAGAGTGAGATCATCTTCCTGGGGATGAAGATCTCCCACAACAGACTAGAGCATGATCCGGCCAAGGGTGCGGCAGTCCGAGATTGGCCACATCCTAAGAATGTGAAAGATGTCCAGAGGTTCAATGGGATGCTGAACTACCTCCGCTGGCACATCCCGAATCTTTCTGCCCAGGCAAAGCCACTCTTCTGGCTGACTGGGAATGTTCCATGGAAATGGGAGGTGGAGGAGGAAGCAGCCTTCCAAGATCTCCGCCAGGCACTCGTATTGGCCCCGGTCTGGGCTCTGCCTCAGGACAAAGGGAGATGGAAGGTAGAGACAGATGCAAGCAACCTGGCAACTGGTGGAGTGCTCTCGCAGCAGCAGACGGATGGAACCTGGAGAGTTGTTGACTATATCTCCAAGGCCCTCACTGCAGCTGAGAAGAACTACAATGTGTATGACAAGGAGTTCTTGGCTGTGATTTGGGCACTTCGCGAGTGGCGAGCATACCTCATTGGAGCAGAGGAGACGATCGAGATCTGGACGGACCATGCAAACCTCCAGTACTTCCGGAAGCCCCAGAAGTTGAAGCCGAGGCAGGTTCATTGGGTTGGAGAGCTCCAGTGCTTTGACTTTGAGATAAAGTATCGCACTGGCAAGTCGAATACAAAGGCAGATGCACTCTCCCGGAGACCAGACTATGGAGAGATGGTGGAGGAGGATGCACCGGTGCAGGTTTTCCCGGAAACGGAAGTCTGTGTGTCATTCACATCAGAAATGGAGACGCTACTCCAGAAAAATAGAGCGGTACACATACAGAAGCTGGAGGAGCTTGATGATGAGTGGACACGAGATCGTGCTGGACTCTGGCAAAAGGGGATAGTCACTTGGGTCCCCCTAGGAGCTCGTGAGGCTGTTCTCGAGTTTGAGCATGACCTCCCCGCTGCTGGACACCCTGGGCCCCAGAAGTTGAGAGCAGCACTAGTGAAGGGTTATTGGTGGCCGGACATGGTAAAAGATATGGATCAGTATGCCCAGGGGTGTGAGACATGCCAGCAGACAAAGCCCAACCGTACCAAGCGTGCTGCCCCACTGCACCCCCATCTGGTGCCCAATGGTCCCTGGTCAGTGATCTCATGGGACATAGTCGGTCCCCTCCCCCTCTCCCGTGGATGTAATGCCATCCTTGTTATTGTCGACAAATTCATGAAATGGACACTGCTCGAAGCGATCAGGCTCGACCTCACAGGACTTGGAGCGGCACGTCTCCTCTGGGATCGAGTGTTTCGTGACCATGGAGTCCCTCACAAGGTTGTGAGTGACCAGGGGTCCCAGTTCGTGTCCCGCTTCATGAAGGAGTTCTACTCCATGATCCGGGTAAAGGCAAATCCAAGTACTGCCTTTCATCTGCAGACTGATGGACAGACGGAACGGGCGAACCAGGAGATGGAGATCTATCTCCGGGCTTATGTGGACCATCTCCAGGATGACTGGGCTGAATGGTTGTCCACTGCAGAGTTTGCTCTTAATAATCGTGAGCACTCAGCGACAGGACAGACACCTTTCTTCCTCGATTATGGACAACACCCATGGAATGGGGGGCTCCGGCCACCTTCTGAGGTGAACCCAGCGGACAAGTGGATGGCTAAGCTCATGGAGTCCCAAAGAGCAGCCAAGGAGGCAATGGAGAAAGCAGTGGCAGCGATGAAGAAGAGCTACGATAAGGGGAAACGCCCAAGTCGGGAGTACTCTGAGGGAGATCTGGTCTGGCTGGATACTAGAAACTTGAAGATGGACTGGCCCTGTAAAAAGCTTGACAACAAGAGAGCAGGCCCCTTTGCAGTTGAGGAGAAGGTGGGACCTGTTGGGTATCGCCTCAAGCTCCCTCGGGCCTGGCGCATCCATCGGGTCTTCAATGAGTTGCTGTTGACACCATACCACCCCCCTTCCTTCCCTTCTCAGAACCTGCCTCCCCCTCTGCCCCCTACGATTGATGATGACCACCTGGAGTATGATGTGGAGGTGATCCTTGATGTTAAGAAGGTGGGGCGTGGAGTGAGATACCTGGTGAAGTGGTTGGGATACCCTGTAGAGGAGAACACTTGGGAGCCATGACGGAACCTCACCAATGTGGCACTGCTTCTCCGGGACTTCTTCCTTGCTCACCCTGACAAGGCCAAGCTAGCTGGTCAGGACGCCCAGCCTTAAGAGGGGGGTGATGTTAGGATCGCTTATGTAAGCCATCCCAAAGTGCAGTTGTGGAGAAACTGGGGAGGGTTGTTGGAAGGTCACATGACCTGTGGCTGGGTCAGATTATGTAATCATGTAAGATCACATGACCTGGGGCCTGGGCGCATCACGTGATCCGAGGGTCCGAGCGTGGGAATGCCGGCAAGTGCCGAAGCGTTCGCTATAAGTACTTTCGCTTTTCCTTTTTTGTACTCTTTTCCCCTTATCTTAGTATTGTCGTCATGACCTTACACTTAAGTTGTGTGAGACCCAGTCTGATAGGAATGCTGAGTATGAGCAGTGTCAATCTTTGTTGGGATCCTTGTGATGATGATGTCATCAGCGATTGGGTAGAGTCCCTGCTTCGATGCATTACATCATGGTTGGCTGCATCTGATCTTGTTGGGGATAAGATCGGAGGATCAGATGATCTGTGATTGAGCTGTTCTGAGTCATGATCACTTGATCGATCGATGTGATGCAGTGATCGAGTGAAACTGATCTTTGACCAGAGATCTTCTTAGGGGTGATCATGTCTGGTGGATAGGGGTTTGCCCAATTGAGGTTGAGATCAGTCTGTGGCAGTTACTGGATAAAAGGATGGTCTTCCTCCTCTTGTTGTCTCTTCAGAGTCTGCCTGCTATGTGCTTCGAAGGCCACCACCTCGTTGAGTTCTTCCACAGCTCCTCCCTCTTCGCTCCCCGCACTGGGTTAAACTCTCCTGTGATACCTTCCATTGGTGGGTTCAACTTGTCCCTGCCGATGCGGACCTTTACTGGGTCCTCAACCGATGTGTCACGGTCGATCCTAAATCTGGAGCTCAAAGGTCGTGGTGAGGTTGTGACAAGGTCGCGAAGGTCATGTGAATAGCTGACGTAAAGGCTCAACGAGGAGGTAGAAAGAGGCGATTTCTGGAGAATATCAAAGTCTGAAGAATACATGCTAAGTGTCTACTCATATATATACTGGAGTCCAAGATCATAGGAACGATATCAGTATAAGGTAGTAAGAGAAAACATACAACGGGAGCGACGGTAGGGAGGAAATGAAAGTATCTGGACAACGATCGTGAAGTCGCCATGGTCCCAGGAAGGGAAATGTCAGTCGGCGGGGGAACGGGATAGCGGTACAAGGGCGCCAGGGGAACAGGAAGTCATCGTGGGAAGGAGATGGGGATGCCAAGGGGACGGGATAGCGGTAAAGGTGGGGCGCGGGAGAGAACAAGGTCGCATTAGGAATGGTCGCTTGATGGGCGATGTCAGGTGTCAGCTCGTTGACAGGGTGATGGCATCCCACTTGATGTGCCATCACATATTTGGGCCATACTGTCGGTGGTAGTCACGTGAGTTCTTGTGACTTACTGATCATGTGACAGGTCACGTGTCCGCGAGCTTTGAGGATCACGTGATGTCACCGCGACATATTCCCCTTCCTAAGATTTGTTCTCCTGAACAAACTCCGCAACGGCCTCCTTTGCGCGCGTGAGGTTCTCCAGGGGTTCCCAGGTATTTTCCTTGGGCGGATAACCAACCCAGCTCACCAGGTACTGGACCTTCCCTCTCCTCTTCCTCTTGGCTAGGACTCGTTCAACATCATATTGCTCACCTCCCTCTATGAGTTCGGGCAGTGGTCGGACAGAAGACGGGTCTCCTTGGAAGGGTTTGAGTAAGGTCTCGTTGAAGACCGGGTGGATCTGCCAGCTCGGGGGAAGGGTGAGGCGGTAAGCCGAGGTTCCTACCTTCTCCTCTACAGGAAAGGGGCCGACGAACTAAGACATCCCGGAGGCGGTCATGGGCGGCGGAAATCCGTGCGAGGAACTCATTGGCGGTGGGTATATCGAAGCTGGTGGGGAAATCAGGGATCAGGGCGGGGTCGAAACCATGGAGAGCCGAAAAGGGGGTGATATCCGAGTCGCGGATGGGTCGCGAGTTGAGAGCAAACTGGGCGAGGGGGAGCACGGCGGCCCAATCGGCCTGGTCTTCCTTGGTCAGTGCGTGGAGGACTACTTCTACCTCCTGGTTGGCTCTCTCTACTTGCCCGTCCGTCTGTGGGTGGTAGGCAGTGGAAGCAGCGGATTTGATGCCCAACTTATCATAGACCTCGCGCATAAACTTGGAAATAAACTGGCCCCCTCGATCAGACACTACCTTCTCCAGAAGCCCATAGTAGGCGTAGATCTTCTCGAGGAGAATCGAAGCTGCTCCTTCCGACGTGAGTTCCTGCACAGTTGGGGCGAGGACAATGGTCTTGGTTAGGTAATCTTTGATCACCAAGATCATGTCGTAGCCTGCGGATTCCGAGACTGGGCCGATCAAGTCCCAACCGATGACTTGCCAAGGTCGTGAGGGGATTGGGAGAGGGTGGAGGAGAGCCAGCTTTCGTCCGCATCGGGGTTTGATCCTCGGGCAGACATCGCAGGCGATAACGTAGGCGCAGGTGTCCTTCTTAAGTGTGGGCCAGTACCAGTATTTCGCGACCGCAACCGAGGACTTTACACTCGGCCACCCATTCCGATGGACTCCACTGGACTCCAATGGAGTCCATTGGAGTCCAACCAGCTCCATTGGAGCCAGCAAGGACTCTATTGGAGCCAACAAGGACTCCATTGGAGCCAGCAAGGACTCCATTGGAGCCAACAAGGACTCCATTGGAGCCAGCAAGGACTCTATTGGAGCCAACAAGGATTCTATCGGAGCCAGCAAGGACTCTATTGGAGCCAACAAGGACTCCATTGGAGCCAGCAAGGACTTTGTCAGACTTGGCCAGGAGTCCAATGGAATTTCTTCCAGTGGACTCCAGTGGACTCCAGTGGACTCCAGCCATGGACTGGAGTCCACTGGAGTCCATTGGAGCAGTCCCATTGGAGTCCACATGGAGTCCATTGGAGTCCACTGGAGTCCACACGGAGTCCAATGGAGTCCTGAGGAGTCCTCAGGAGTCCTTAGGAGTCTGACTGGAGTCCTGAGGAGTCCAACTGGAGTCCTGAGGAGTCTGACTGGAGTCTTCAGGAGTCTGACTGGAGTCTTCAGGAGTCCAACTGGAGTCCTGAGGAGTCCAACTGGAGTCCTGAGGAGTCTGACTGGAGTCCTGAGGAGTCCAACTGGAGTCCTGAGGAGTCCAACTGGAGTCCTGAGGAGTCTGACTGGAGTCCTGAGGAGTCCAACTGGAGTCCTGAGGAGTCCAACTGGAGTCCTGAGGAGTCCAACTGGAGTCCTGAGGAGTCCAACTGGAGTCCTGAGGAGTCCAACTGGAGTCCTGAGGAGTCCAACTGGAGTCCTGAGGAGTCCAACTGGAGTCCTGAGGAGTCCAACTGGAGTCCTGAGGAGTCCAACTGGAGTCCTGAGGAGTCCAACTGGAGTCCTGAGGAGTCCAACTGGAGTCCTGAGGAGTCCAACTGGAGTCCTGAGGAGTCCAACTGGAGTCCTGAGGAGTCCAACTGGAGTCCTGAGGCACTTCACAGAGTCATGAAGTCAATTCTGACTGTAATAACTGACTGGAAATACTCCTTGAGACTTGGCCTGCAATCTGCGTGGAGTCCTGAGGAGTCCAACTGAAGTCCTGAGGAGTCTAACTGGAGTCCTGAGGAGTCTGACTGGAGTCCTGAGGACTCCACTCAGACTCCTCAAGGACTCCATGCAGATTGCAGGCAAAGTCTCAAGGAGTATTTGCAGTCAGTTATTACAGTCAGAATTGACTTCATGACTCTGTGCAGTGCCTCAGGACTCCAGTTGGACTCCTAAGGACTCCTGAGGACTCCAGCCAGACTCCAGTCAAACTCCAGTCGGACTCCTCAGGACTCCAGTTGGACTCCTGAGGACTCCAGTCAGACTCCTGAAGACTCCAGTCAGACTCCTGAGGACTCCAGTCAGACTCCTCAGGACTCCAGTTGGACTCCTCAGGACTCCAGTCAGACTCCAGTCAGACTCCAGTCGGACTCCTCAGGACTCCAGTTGGACTCCTCAGGACTCCAGTTGGACTCCTCAGGACTCCAGTTGGACTCCTAAGGACTCCTGAGGACTCCAGTCAGACTCCCAAGGACTCCTCAGGACTCCTAAGGACTCCACAGAGCTCAGGACAAGGGCTATAGGGATTATATTGGCTAAGATAACTGTGGCTGCATGGCATAGCTGGTAACTGCATTTCCAAGCAACAGAAGGATTTGGGTTCAACTCTGGCTGGTGACATTTGTTTTCTTCCATTATGCTCAGACTCCAGTGGACTCCAGTGGACTCTGTACAGACTCCTGAGGAATCCAGTGGACTCCAATCAAGTCCAGTGAGTCCAATCACAGTCCTGACACAGTCCAGTGGAGTCCAATCACAGTCCTAACACAGTCCAGTGGAGTCCAATCATAGTCCTGACCCAGTCCAATCACAGTCCAGTGGGACTTGGTTCGGAGTCCTGTGGAGTCCTGAGGACTCCAACTGGAGTCCGAGGAGTCTGACTGGAGTCCGAGGAGTCCAGTGGAGTCCATTGGAATGGGTGGACCAGTGTAAAGTCTTGCCGCAACCTGGGTTTTGGAGATCCCTGGGTGTACGGTAGTTCGAGCTGAGTGGTGGAGGTCGAGGATGTTTTTTACGAGCGATGCCGGGACCCAGAGCTTCTCATGTACCCGGAAGTATCCTTCTTTATCCTTCTCTGCTTCTTCTGAAGGGGTTCCCAGGGCCTGTTCGATCCTCAGCTTCTCCATTAGAGACAGGGTTTCGTTGACCCAGAAGAAGTGGTCTGGCAACAGAACCTGGGCAGGGCGGGGAGGTTGGTCGTCATAGTCGGGGTGTCGGGAAAGAGCATCGGCGGTGGCGTTCGACTTTCCAGAGCGAGGAACGATCTTGAAACGGAAGAGGGACAGGAACTGTCTCCAGCAGTTCTGGCGTCCATTGAGTGGGTTTGGTTTCTGGAAATACGAAAGGTTTTTATGGTCCGTATGGACCTCGAAATCCTGACCGAGGAGGTAGTGTTGCCATTCCTCAAGCACTCTTATTACCGCGAGGAGTTCCAGGTCGTAGACGTCATAGTTTAGCTGGGCGTTCCGGAGCTTTGTCGATAGACAGTCCACCATTCTCCACACTCCGTCCTGTTGCTGGTACAGGATAGCCGAAGTCGCGATCTCGCTGGCGTCCGTCTCGATCTTCCACGGCATTCTGTCCTGGGGGATCGCGACTTGGACTGAATCCCTGATTGCGTCCTGGATGTCGTAGAACGACTTTAGCGTGGCGTCCGTTAAGTTAAATTCACCTTTGCCAGTGCAGGCATGGAGAGGGGTGGCAATCTTGGCATAATTTGGAATGTATCGTCGATAGTAACTTCCGAGGGCCGTGTACCTGTGCGCATCCTTGGCCGACTTCGGAATTGGCCAGTTGTCGATTGCCGAACATCTCTTCTCACTCTTCTCGATGGTTCCCTGCCAGATCTTGTTTCCGAGGAAAGTCACCTCCGTTCGTTCGAATTCGCATTTTGCGGGTTTGACGGTCAGGTGATTTTCTTGGAGAACTTGGAAAACACGTGCGGTAAGGTTGCGGAGTTCTTCGCGGGTGTCAGAGCAGATGAGGATGTCGTCGATATATATGAAGACCTGGCCAGTGGCCACCAGATCCTTCAGGATACTGTCCATGAAGCCCTGGAAGATCGCGGGGGCATTAGTCACTCCAAAAGGCATGACTCGACAGAGAAATTGGCCGTATTCGCATATGAACGCTAACAGCTTCTCGCTCTCCTTCAACGCCTGGATATTGTTGAATCCAATCCGGATATCGATTTTTGAATAATACCGGAACTTCTGCAGGCGATCGTAGATGTTCCGGATGAGAGGGAGAGGGTAGGCGTTCTTGACCGTGACTTCATTTAGTTGTTTGTAGTCGACCACAGGCCGGAGCTTGTCCCCTTCGTTCTTGAAAAAGAGAGGGCTAGCCCAGGGCGACTGACCTGGGTAAATTCGTCCAGTCGCAAGGTTCTCATCCAGCCACTTCCGGAGCTCTGCACGGTAGGCCTTGGGTGTCAGGTAAATCTGGGACCGGTATGGACGGGCATCATTCCCTAGCTGGATGTCGATGTCGACTCCAGGATGGTGTGGGGGTAGAACATTGTAGGACTCTTCTCCGAATACTCGTGGAAAGAGAGTCGGCCAGTCGGGGGAGTCGTTTGCGATGACATGGACTGCAGCACTGCAGGGAAGGTCACGGCAGTGTCGAAATTCGAGGGAGCGGGTCCGCCAGTCGATGGTAGGATTGTGCTTCCAGAGCCAATCATCGCCTAGCACAAGGTCAAAGTCAGGGTAGTCGCCCAGGTAGCACTCGATAATCTCGCGGTGTCCAAGACTGAATTCGACCGCAACCTTGGTGAAATGTGTGATGGGTCCTCACGAGTTTGCGGTACCGTCTGCATTCCTGGTGATCATTGGAGATGGGAGTCGTTCCATGGGGAAACGGTTCTGATTGGCAAAACTGTGGTCCATGACTGAGGTTGTACTGCCACTGTCGATAAGCACTTTCCCATGCACGGCTCTACTCAGGAAGGCGGGGGGGGAGATTCGAACTCTGAATTTGAGTTGGGCTGTTTCTTGGCAGCCCACTATTTTCGTCATCCTTAGAAGCAGTTTGGGAGACGAGTCAGAGACTGGCATTGTCGCGGTACTAATACAGGGGGGGGACTTAGGCAGGGAAGCTGCTTCCTTCATTCCTCGCCTGCGGGAAAATCCGCCTTCGCCTCTTTCAGCGCCCCGAGTTCCTTATCCTTCACCTCGATGGTGTCGCGAAGCTGGGCCACCAGGGCCTCAAGCTCATCGGCAGTCGTGGTCAAGGTGTCGTTGGCCCGGATGTCGATTCGGGGAACTCGAGGGGGCTTACGAGGGAGCGGGCAGTTGCGTGTGAGGTGGCCGGGCTGCTGGCAATTGTAACAATTGCTGCGTGACAGAATCCGGTCGACCTGCATTGCATTTGGGTCGTGTTGTGGAGGCGCGGAAGGTCGCGGGGCTGGGCGATCGGGCGGTTTCGCGTAGACAATCTGCCGGGCAGGGCGCATGGCGTCGCGACGTTTGAGCATTAATTCGATGGCGAGGGCCTTCCTCTTCCAGGCGGAATAGTTGGGTGGAAGGGCGGCAGCGGTATAGATGTGATCAGTGATATTGTAGTTGAGGGCGGGTTCGAGGAGGGTGATGAGGAGGTCTCCGTGAGTTTGCTCGGAGAGTTCGGCCTTTGCAATTAGCTGGTTGAACTCTGTCAGGAACTCTTTTACCGGGCGTTTACCTTGCTTAAGCTTCCCAAGCTTAAGGTAGGCGTTCTCCTTCTCTACCAAGTCCGAAAACTCGGCATCCATGCTTCCTCTGAAGACCGCCCAGGTGGGGCACGAGGCGGGGGCTGCAACTATTTTCTCGACCACGGAGTTGGCCCAGTCTCCGGCGTATCCTCCGCGCATCTGGTTCAAGGCAAACAAAATTCGTTTTAGGTCCGTGTTGAACCTATCTGGCTTGGCGAGGAAGAAGACATTGAGCTGCCGAACAAAAGTCCGGTAGGCAACGCTGCTCCCGTCGAAGGGGGCGATGGTGAATCCGCTAGACATCGTATCTGCGGAGTTCCTCATTGATGTCCGGGAGTTCTGTTGAGTCGGAGGCAAAGGAGACGGAGGAGACTGAGGAGGGGGAGAAGGAGTCCGAGGTGACGGGGGATTGAGTTGAACGGGGAGGGCAAGGTTCGTGGGTGGTGGCGAGGGTGCTCTGCTGGCCGAGGGCGTCCTGAAGACTTCTTCAGATATCTGAAGCAGGCCGAGGCCAGGCACTAGGATACGCTCGGGGGTTGATGGGCGCCCAAGAGGCAAGTTGGGGCGGGTTTTGGCTGGTGTCGATGACGAGCCAAGCGTTGGCTGTGCGTGCTCATAGGAAACGCTCGGGGGCAGGTTCGGGCTCGGGGGCGTCGGTCTGAACCGAGGCGGTGGTGTAGGTAGGGGGTCATGGGGTAGGAGCGGGCGAGGGCGTTCTCGGCAGGGACTCGACGTTTTCGATGTCCTCAACCATCAGGCCTTCGGTAGCCTGATGGAATATCTCTTGGTTAAGGGTGGCGGTAAGTAGCGTGGGAAATTCTCTGGGGAAGTAGCCTGGGTGGAGCTTCTGCTCACAGATCTCTCTCGAGGACCAAGGTCCAGGTTTGATAAACTGTCGTTCGACTGAACGATAAATGGTGCTCCGCGGCGGTCATCCATCTGGGGAGTTGCAGCAAGTGATGGGTACTGGTGTACAGCGATCGATGTAGCGAAGAGCGAAAAAGCGGTGTTGCTTCTGCCTGTCTGTGAGGCCTAGGGGTTCTGGCAAGTTCTTCTTTCTCAACGTTTGAGAATCCAGTTTGGCGAATAGCGAGGGTCGCGGCTTTCCAGGTATGTTAGGAGGGCCGGGCAAGTTTGGTTGGAAACGGTCGTCGATGTCAGGACATCGCAGACGTCGAGTTGGGATGAGGGACGGGGTTCAGACTTTGATATTATGTCGCGGTCGATCCTAAATCTGGAGCTCAAAGGTCGCGGTGAGGTCGCGACAAGGTCGCGAAGGTCACGTGAATAGCTGACGTAAAGGCTCAACGAGGAGGTAGAAAGAGGCGATTTCTGGAGAATATCAAAGTCTGAGGAATACATGCTAAGTGTCTACTCATATATATACTGGAGTCCAAGACCGTAGGAACGATATCGGTATAAGGTAGTAAGAGAAAACATACAACGGGAGCGACGGTAAGGAGGAAATGAAAGTATCCGGACAACGATCGTGAAGTTGCCATGGTCCCAGGAAGGGAAACGTCGGTTGGTGGGGGAACGGGATAGCAGTACAAGGGCGCCAGGGGAACAGGAAGTCGTTGTGGGAAGGAGATGGGGATGCCAAGGGGACAGGATAGCAGTAAAGGTGGGGCGCGAGAGAGAACAAGGTCGCGTTAGGAATGGTCACTTGATGGGCAATGTCAGGTGTCAGCTCGTTGACAGGGTGATGGCATCCCGCTTGATGTGCCATCACATATTTGGGCCGTACTGTCGGTGGTAGTCACATGAGTTCTTGTGACTTACTGATCATGTGACAGGTCACGTGTCCGCGAGCTTTGAGGATCACGTGATGTTGCCGCGACACGATGCTTCGCCTGTTGGGATCCCTCCCACCTTGTCAAGGATTGTTCCTTGACTCAAGGTCCTTATCGACATATCTGTGACCTTCTCAAGGATCCTCATGGTGAGCTAGCCGAGTTGCTTCTCTCTGTCTCCAGTAAGTCTGATTCTTTATAGATTGGGACTGGGCTCCTCCCCATCCTCCCTTGCCAACCATCTGGGCCACCACCCCTTGGGGTGATCAGGGCACTTGGTATCAAGGTGGGCAGGATTGGGCTGAGATCGGATTTGCGAGAGGCTGCCTTAGAGGCTGGAATCTGGGATGGTCAGTTCGCCTCCCATCCCTTGAGGGTTGCCCTTGGGTTCATGGGTGAGTCTGACTTCTCAGGATGAGTTGTGGGAAGAGGAGTCTTGGGGGTCTGAGTACGGCACCTCGGGCTCTTCCCTTGATGAAGAGGGGTCTTGGCTTTCTTTCATGTAGATAAGTATTGTACTTATCTTGCGATAAAATATATAGCTGGGGTTTAGCCCCTTGTTCGCCTGATTTGCATGGTGTTTCTTAAGTTAAAGGTTTGAAATTTGTTGGCCTGATAGTACAGATGACGCTTTTATGACAGTGAGACATGCCAGCGGACAAAGCCCAACCATACCAAGCATGCTGCCCCACTGCACCCCCACCTGGTTCCTGATGGTGCCTGGTCAGTGATCTCATGGGACATAGTTGGTCCCCTCCCCCTCTCCTGTGGACATAATGCCATCCTTGTCATCATCAACAAGTTCATGAAACGGATGCTGCTTGAAGCAATTGGGCTTGACCTCATGGGACTTGGAGCGGCATGCCTCCTCTGGGATTGAGTGTTTCAAGACCGTGGAGTCCCTCACAAGGTTGTGAGTGACCGAGGCTCCCAGTTTGTGTCCTGCTTTATGAAGGAGTTCTACTCCATGATTTGGGTAAAGGCAAATCCAAGTACGGCCTTTCATCCACAGACTGATGGACAGACAGAATGGGCGAACCAGGAGATGGAGACCTATCTCCAGGCTTACATGGACCATCTCCAGGATGACTGGGCCAAATGGTTGTCCACTGCATAGTTTGCTCTTAACAATCATGAGCACTCAGCAATGGGACAGATGCCTTTCTTCCTCAAGTACAGCCAACACCCTTGGAATGGGGGACTCCATCCACCTTCAGAGGTAAACCCAGCAGTGGACAAGTGGATGGCTAAGCTCACGGAGTCCCAAAGAGCAGCCAAGGAGGCAATGGAGAAAGCAGCGGCAGTGATGAACAAGAGCTATGTATCAGACTGGTCTCACACAACTTAAGGGTAAGGTCATGATGAGAATACTAAGATAAGGGGAAAAGAGTACAAAAATGAAAATGACAAGGTACTTATAGCAAGAGCCCTGGCACTTGCCGGCATTCCCACGCTCAGACCCTCGGGTCACGTGATGTGCCCAGGCCCAGGTCATGTGATCTTACATGATTACATAATCCGACCCAGCCACAGGTCATGTGACCTTCCAACAACCCTCCCCAGTTTCTCCATAACTCCTCTTTTGGATGGCTTATGTAAGCGATCTTAACATCCCCTCTTAAGGCTGGGCGTCCTGACCAGCCAGCTTGGCCTTGTTGGGGTGGGAGAGGAAGAAGTCCCGGAGAAGCAATGTTACGTTAGTGAGGTTCCTATGGGGCTCCCAAGTGTTTTCCTCCACTGGGTATCCCAACCACTTCACCAAGTACTTCACCCCACACCCCACCTTCTTAACATCAAGGATCACCTCCACATCATACTCCAGGTGGTCATCATCGATCGTAGGGGGCAGAGGGGGAGGCAGGTTCTGAGAAGGGAAGGAAGGGGGATGGTAAGGCATCAACAGCAACTCATTGAAGACCTGATGGATGCGCCAAGCCCGAGGGAGCTTGAGGCAATACCCAGCAGGTCCCACCTTCTCCTCAACTGCAAAGGGGCCTGCTCTCTTGTTGTCAAGCTTTTTAGAGGGCCGGTCCATCTTCAAGTTTCTAGTATCCAGCCAGACCAGATCTCCCTCAGAGTACTCCTGACTCGGGCGCTTCCCCTTATCGTAGCTCTTCTTCATCGCTGCTGCTTTCTCCATTGCCTCCTTGGCTGCTCTTCGGGACTCCATGAGCTTAGCCATCCACTTGTCTGCTGCCAGGTTCACCTCAGAAGGTGGGTGGAGTCCCCCATTCCAAGGGTGTCGTCCATAATCGAGGAAGAAAGGTGTCTGTCCAGTTGCTGAGTGCTCACAATTGTTAAGAGCAAACTCCACAGTGGACAACCATTTGGCCCAGTCATCCTGGAGATGGTCCATGTAAGCCCAGAGATAGATCTCCATCTCCTGGTTCGCCTGTTCTGTTTGTCCATTAGTCTGTGGATAAAAGGCAGTACTTGGATTTGCCTTTACCTGGATCATGGAGTAGAACTCCTTCATGAAGCGGGACATGAACTGGGAGCCCCAGTCACTCACAACCTTGTGAGGGACTCCATGGTCACGAAACACTCAATCCCAGAGGAGGCATGCCGCTCCAAGTCCCATGAGGTCAAGCCCAATTGCTTCAAGCAGCATCCGTTTCATGAACTTGTTGATGATGACAAGGATGGCATTATGTCCATGGGAGAGGGGGAGGGGACTGACTATGTCCCATGAGATCACTGACCAGGGACCATCGGGAACTGGATGGGGGTGCAGTGGGGCAGCATGCTTGGTATGGTCGGGCTTTGTCTGCTGGCAGGTCTCACACCCCTGGTGTAAGGCTATAGGCCTTTTCTGTTCCTATATTACATAAGCTATATACTATAATAGTCTACTAGCATAGCCGCTTTGGCTATGCTTACATCAGCGGCCCCTAGAGGGCCACTTGCCTATATGTACCGTGTCGTGACTGTACACAGAGGGTAGATCCCTCTAATTAGAACTACCATACTCAATATACCATTGAGTCTGGTTCTTTTGAGGGATAGAGAGTCTTACAACTTTTTTGAACCTTCAACACAACAAGTGTGGTTAAAAATGGGTCACCCCCATATAGCTGCACAGAAAAAGAACAACAGGAAGAGAGGAGAGACTCCTCCCTTGGTAGGACCTCTGCGCAACACAGGCGTCACGCAGCCAGAGGGAATAGGACCCTCTGTTGAGCCCAGCAGTGAACCCCCGCTAAGGGCTGACGTGGCGTCACCAGCCCCTGACAACGGCGCTAGGTCCGAAACGCTGTCGACACATGGCAATCGCCACGAGGAGGGTGCCACAATGTGCCAAGTTGCTGGTGAGGCGCCATCATTTGAGAAGGCCGGGCCTTCAAAAGGAAAGGGCAGAGAGCCCTTAGAAACCTGTGAGAGGTGGCCGCGAGAGCGGTCAAGCTCGTGGGCTCCCTCCAATATTGGAGATGAGCCCACAGCGATAGCGCGAGCTAATGCTGTAGCCGAGAGACTCTCGGATATTCAGGTGGAACTCTCCCACCAGGACGAAGAGTTTGAAGCTCCTGTAAGGGCAATGAAAAATCACCAAGCCATGATTCAGCAGAAGCTAAGCGAGGAAGCTACCCACGTTAGGAGGGTATTGGACTCGCTAGACGAGCAGGGAACCGCACTAGCAGCTCCCTTACGGCGGCAACGCCGTGAATCGTTAGAACCTGAGGTGGGGCTTGCCCTGCCGAGTCAGGCGCCTTTGGGGGCAGCCCTGGAGGCCAGATGGTCAGCGCCAGCCGACCATGAGGAAGGGTGGCGAAGGGAGAACCGCGCAGACGGTTCTCAAACTCCTGGCGAACCAGGAATGGAGGGCAACGGCTCTCGAGAAACAGCGGGGCTGGAGCCGCAGCCTATGTCGCGATACCCACAGCTGGGTCAGTGAGAGCCAATGGGTCGGATGGGCCCGTTCGGATGGATGGAACTGCCCCAGAAGGAGCAGGAGATTACTCGGGAAGTATCCCTGAGTTCTACAAACTACCAGAGCGATGTATTACATCGCTACCTCATGATGATATGAGATAAAACCTCGCTATTGCCTGAGGCAATAGCTGAGATTAAGGGGATTAAGATTGACCCCCCTGAGCTTTATGACGGATGAGATGACCTCGTTGTCTGGGACAGGTGGCTCGATGGCCTCCTTAGTTATTTCTACTTTTATAGAGTAGTCAGCCTGCAGTTGGAACACCAATGCATTATGCTAGTGGGGTCGCGCTTAAGCAGAATAGCTGCTACTTGGTATACCCAAGAAGTAATGGGTTTATCCCATGCTCCTCGAAGGTCCACCTTTGAGGAATTGATAACCACTATGTTTACACACCCTTCAGCGTACCCAAACCCCATCTTCTAGGGCCAGCCCATTTTGACTGGTGGCCATCTTATAGGCCCAGCTGAGCATCGGCCGAGATATTACATAATAGGCTGGGCCGAGATCTTAGGTCACCCAAAATTGGTAACTAGAGGTTCAGATGACTTGATATGCATGGGGCCTTTAAAATAGGCTTGGCCCAGGTCAGTAGGGCTTGGCTCAGAATAATATTCTTCAACCTGCATTCCAGGTCTAATATCACTACCTTACATCTGGTAGCACCCATATTATGATTTTCCAGCCCTAATGCACTGCTCACTCATCTAAATTACCAGATACTGTAGTAATACCAATGTACCTGAGCAAGAAGAGCTTAGCCCAGACAATTATTCTGCATCCAACATCCTATATCAAATGTCCCCTGATCTAATATGACACCCTACAATAAATTGTTAGTTATTGAATGTTAGGTGTGACATGTCACAGTGTGACTAGCGGTGAAGTACTTCGTCGCCAGTCACATTGTGACACATTGTCACACTTGAAATCTGGGTTAACTGTAACTGAAGCAGCTATGGAAGTGTGGTAAATATGTTGTCCATGTTCTAATATAGCTGTATCAGAGGTCTCTGTATAGCTATTGGACTTGGCACATTAATACCACCATATTAATATACCTGACTTGGCACATTGATACCACCAGATATTAATGTACCTGAGCAAGAAGAGCTTAGCCCAGACAATTATTCTGCATCCAACACCCTATATCAAATGTCCCCTTATCTAATATGACACCCGGCCAAAGTCTATATTCTTGACTGTATATTCAAGCTCAATACTCTTGTATATGCTAGCTCAATATTCCTGTGTAAGTAGCACTGTTGCTCTTATTTTATCAGCAGCAGAAAATGATTTTTGAGGTAGTCAATTCAGCTGCATTTCACACTCTATACTACTATCCTAAATGTGAAACAACTTGCTGCAATGGTATTGCCTATAATCTTATCTTCACCACCTCAATAAACCACTCACCCATCTGGACCACCTGATATGAATATGCCTTTAAAAAGGGCTCAGCTGAGATGGTCATTCTCAGGTCTACATTTTATATCAGATATTCTCTCCTTGCAGATCAAAATCATAAATCCTGAGCAACCCTATTATTATTATTCCAACCCCAATGAGCCACCCATCTGGATTTCTTCATTTGAATATGCCCTTTCGAAGGGGTTATCCCAGGTGGTTTTACTCACTCAGCATAGCCTTCTTTCTCAGTCACAGCAGACACCTCTGGAAGTAGATCATTTGATATTAATACCTCTTCATAAAGGGCTTGGCTCAGTATTCTCCAAGCCTAATCCCTTGTTAAATATGCTCTACCTGCATAGCATGAACAAATTTCATGATTACAATGATTGTATTATTTTATTTCTAGCCCCACTCATCTGGACTGCTTGATATTATGATGCGTTTACAAAGGGTTTAGCCTGGATGGTTATTCTTCAGTCTACATTACTTCAAATATCCCCTCTCTACAAGTATTGAACAATCTGCATATGGAAACAATCACCATTATTATTTCAGTCATAATGAGTTGCCTCTCACCAAATGGTTATTGTTCAGCAAGCATACTGCATCACTATCCTCTTCTTGTATATCTTAAATCACCTTTGCACATGCTAACACCCTTGTCTTCATTTTTACAGCTTTGATCAACTCCCATTAATTTACACCCCCTCATATTAATACATTGTTATCAGGAGCTTGATTCAAATGGTTACTCTTAATATATTTGTCAATTTGAGAATAATATGAAGGAACCAACATACTAGGCATGCCTTGAGATGTCTCTTGTATTTCCTGTGATATTTGTTTGACAAGGGGTAGATTTTAAACAATAGAAACCTGTTAAAGTGAGGCTCAATATCATAGATTTGAAGAATGTTCTAATTCAAAGACATTGGATTGCCATTTCTCAGGATACTGATTTATTTGATTGTCCTTTCTGAAATGCATGGATATGAAAACTTAATCTACAATGTGCATTATTCACACTTGTAGGGCTATGAAATCAATAAATATACATTTGTCAGAAAAAAAACTACCGCCTTTTTGCCCTTGGTCTGAGCACCCGCTGCTTTGCCTCCATGGATGCTTTCCTCTTACTTCGTGTTCGGTATGGAAGATGAGGCTCCCCTTCATCTCTGGCTCTTCTCTTCTTCAGTGAGCCAAACTGCTGATCAGCTTGACAATCATTCTCCACCTCACTCTCCACTTGCAGTTGATCCCTCTGCCTCTCCTGCACCTCCCCCAGTATATTTAGATTGGCCATCTCATATGATCCACCAACCTTAGAATTGTCATAGTCGATATTGTCATGAGTGTCCTCTTTGTAATTGGCACTGTCTTCATCTGTAGTGTCCTTGTCATCACCAGTGTGGTCTTCATCATCAGTGTCTTCTCCATCACTGTTATTGACTGGTTTCTCTGAACTGGATCTGACTCACATTAGCCAATGATATTTTCAAGTGAGAAAAGATCTTACACTTCAGAGACAAGCTGGATATGCTTAGCTGTTTGAGACAGCCTTGACACTTCATTGTCAGTATCTTGTGTATGACTCTTGTCTGCATCCCTTAATGCCTTCCCTCTCCTATGGGTGGGTAGAACATTCTTGAATTCAAGGACCCTTTGACCAAGAGTTTGTCGATGGTGGAGGAAGGCACAAAGCCTTCTCACATCTGCTGATTGCATTTTTGAGGGCTCACGGAGGTGTACTCCTTTAGGAATGTATTGCACTTGTATAAAAGCACTTGGGTTGTCAGATATTTGCAGCCATGGAACAGCAGCCTTCTTGTTGTTACTTTTCTTGCCTACAAAATACAACATTTTTTCAATTTATGAAATAATCAATTGCAAAAAGCTTACGGTATGCAATTGTAAAACATGATCTCAAGATCTCCTTGAGCTGAGCCAAGGGAAGTGCCAGCTCTAGAGGTAGTAATGGCCAACCATCCTTGTCTTTTGCAAGATCCCATGGGACACTTGTATCTGTTCTCTTAGAGAGAAGCACAGCATCCCAATCATCATTTTGCAGCCTTGTTGCATCCTCCGGACTCGGATTAGAGTTCTTCTTACACACAATTGTGCAGAGCACACTTACTGTTCCACATATCCCCTAAATACTCATCCCATTTTTGCCAAACAACATCTCCCGTCTGTTGAAACACATCCTTGAACCCAGCAGTGGAGGGTCCAGGCGTCTGGACTCTAAGAAAAATTCAAGAACATACACATTAGTCAGGAATGTGGAACATCTCATTGGAAAACACTCACTTTGCCTTCTTGATCTGCCCTTTATCATCTTGCCAACCAGCCAACATAAATATCTCTACTCCCATCTGCTCTTTGGCCAACCGGGAAAACTCCAATGCATTACACATAAACTTTCGTGAAGCCAATCTTACAGTAAAGGAAGCAGCCAACATAAGTTGCAAATGAATAATGTGCAGAGATTCACTCACTCTCTTTGAATATTAGATGGTACAGGCTCTGTATTCCACTTCTCAGCCAAGCCTTCAAATTCAAGCCACTCTTGTGTTGACAACTCCTGGCAAACTTGAGTCCTGGCTCGACGATAGGTGGATAAGAAGTCTATTGTGCCTCTCTCAGCCTTTGAGAGCTCTTCTGTGCAGGCATTGATTTTTTCCTTCTCATGCTGCTCAACAACACCTTGGAAGGTCCACCTTTTGTGTTTCCAAATGGTGAGGCCTGGCTTTTGACCTGGCTCAGAATCAGAACCGTTATCCATTCCTGCCCCTACCCTGCGATGGTTGTGCAGCCAGTTGCGAATTTTCTGCAAAAGGAGAGCATCAAAACATAAGTGAATCAGATGTGTGAAGTTCTGCTTTACCTGGTTTAAGCCATCGGGAGGATGTTCCTGCGCAGCTTCAGCCAGGTCTCGGATTTGTCTCTTGATCTCCTTGACAATACTAGCACGTTCCTTGGTGTCCGCCATCCCATATACTTCCAGGCTGCCTTTGAGAAGCTCAACATAAGCAGGGGTTGTCCACTTGGTCATTTACTCGAGAATTGTGACGAGGCAATTTGCAAGATGTAGGTAGAAGTAAGAGAATGATGATTCTAACACGTGATGTCGATTGCTTCAACAACGAAAGAGATATTTCGAAGTCACATGCCATTGGCATTACATGTCACCATGTGACCAGCGGCAAAGTACTTCGACGCTGGTCACATAGTGACTTGTCACACCCCTTTCAAAAAATCAAAGTGCATCGGTATTACCAACCAAGTCAAATGTAGATGAAGGGTGGTTCCAGACTAAGAATGGAGACTTCTGTATTGTTGCTTATTGAGTTTTCAACGGGGATGTGCTATTGGATAATTTTTGAGATCTTTACATTCTCTAGAATCTTACTCCTAAGCCATTCTGTGAAGTGATAAACAAAACGACAAAAGGCCACAGATTTGAATTTCTTACCAGACCAGTCAGCGTTACATGTCACTATGTGACCAGCGGCGAAGTACTTCGATGCTGGTCACATAGTGACTTGTCACACCCCTTTCAAAAATTTGAATTTCTTACCAGACCAGTCGGCGTTACATGTCACTATGTGACTAGCAGTGAAGTACTTCGACGCTGGTCACATAGTGACTTGTCACACCCCTTTTAAAAATTTGAATGTGCATCAGTATTACCAACCAAGTCAAATGCAGAGGAAGGGTGGTTCCAGACTAAGAATGGAGACCTCTGTATTGTTGCTTATTGAGTTTTCAATGGGGATGTGCTATTGGATAATTTTTGGAGATCTTTATACTCTCTAGAATGTTACTCCTAAGCCATTCTGTGAAGCGATAAACAAAATGATCCATGGCCACAGCTTTGAGTTTTCTTACCAGACCAGTACCCTGTGATATTTTCTAGACGTTATTCCATACCAACAATGGAGAACCTACCACCCTCTATGTCATTGATAGCTTAACCTGCTTCTCTTTTTCTATCCGGCCCTTTGCCAATCGGGTTGTCACGCAATTTGTGGAGTTTAGCTGTTGTTCCAAGAGACCTATAGGCGGGAGAGGACTTGCCATAGAGAAATGTCATTGATGAGGTGCTAGGCAAAGACGAAGAAGTTATATCTCCCACAGCGATAAGGCTCACAATCAAAAAAGCTAGAGAAATCAATTTAGGAATATTCATCTTCCCGGGTTCAAAACAGATTCCCAGGCAAGTTCAGCAGCGGTATGCATCCTCCTCCACAAAATAATCTGCTTCTCGGCATAGCATTTGTGCCCAGGCTTATGCTCTCTGTCTGCCCAAACAGATCTCCTCTTCCATTCACTTTCTCGGTTTGCAAACCAAGACAAAGTCCAATTCATCTCATGTTTCACCAATTCCAACTCTTCGTTCCACCTGTCATGTCGAGCTTTTGCTCGAAGCCAATTGACCCAGCAAACTTCTCAGGGTTAGAGCAACGTTGAGAGGTAAATGAGCATATCTCACTTTCATTCATCCAAGGGCTTTCATTACCTCCTCCAGTCCTCCAAATCC
The DNA here is from genome assembly GCA_951802425.1 of Clavaria fumosa. Lineage (NCBI taxonomy): Eukaryota > Fungi > Basidiomycota > Agaricomycetes > Agaricales > Clavariaceae > Clavaria > Clavaria fumosa. The sequence goes on along the minus strand of OX637794.1, from coordinate 4,837,803 downwards.
AAGGTAGTTTATCATTTCTCAGGCCCACTCGGTTCTCTTCTATGACATCTGTGTTCACCTTTAAGTCCGAATCTGAGAGCGCTTGGAATTTGGCAAGTGTATCTGCAGGAGCACCTAAGTCAGACAAGGCAGCTCTTGCTCGTTGATATCTCCCAGCCAGCTCTTTAATCTTGGAACTGATTTGAAGAAGCTCTGCTTGACTCCTTGTCTTGCTGCTCTGTGTTTTGGATTTTCAGATGCATAATTTGTAGAGCAGTGATTTGTGTCCGATAGCTAGCCTGAGTGCATCAAGGGACTCGCCTGCCTGTGCTGTCCGAAGTTGTATTTCTTGTTCGACAATCTGGCCCCATCCATTTTTCAAGCAGAAATCTCGACCGAAAGTCGAAGGCATCAAGAGCCTGGCTTGCATGCTATTTCCCACAAGGTCTTCAAAATGATCACCTTCGTCAATCCCATCCATACCCCCTTCGGAGTCTTCATCCCCTTGCAGGTCTGACTCATCTTGGTTCCATTCAAAATCTCCAAGAACTGTGGAGATTTTTAAATTGTGGCCTTCGATTTTTGATTCAAGTTTGTTTAGCTGATCTACAACGCTTTGTTTTTGAGGGATGGCAAGCTTTTGCCTCTTGGATAGTTCTGTCGTAATGGAATGCCTGGGAAAGGACTTGTTACAGGGGCACTAATAAAAACACTCAAGAGCATTACTCACTGAATTTCTTCCAAAGCCATTCCTTCCATCAGCAGGGAAACTATGCCTGAAGGTAATCCAGCAGTCCTCTCCTTTGTCGACAGCATTAACTGCACTTCTGCAAGAGATGGTGCTTTATTTTTATGTCTTCAGTTTTGTCTAGGGGTCTGTGGCAAGAATTGAACCCACCTTTGTCCAATTGTACATCATATATCGACAGGTGTTCCCCACGACATTCCAAAGCAACCTTCTCGCTTTCTTTCCATGCTTCTCTTAAATGGCTGGGAATATTGCGATTCAGAGCTTCAAAAGGCGTTTTGGTTTGCTGAACGCCTTCCACTGCTGCTTTGAATTTGGAGAAGAGGGCTTTCACTTGATTGAACATTCAGTTTGAAAGATATCTTGTAAAAGCTCTTAATGCTCACCAATATTCACTAACTTCTTCCAGTTTGAGTCCTGCATGTAATCATCCAGCACTTCCTGACGATGCGCTTTGCTCATGGCTCGTATGCTGCTGGAGATCTTGTTCAAACTGGACCACAGTGTCTCCAAAATCTCTCCATCTTGTTGTCCTGCACCAGGAATAAAGTTGAGCGAGAAAAGAGGAAAACAAGAAGGAATGTGTGCCCCCAAGTGGAATTTTCCCACTGCTCCTATGACCTTTGTTGCAGCTGGCATGTATAGGTATGCGCTTCTTTCAACTCGTACTCTGAAGTTGCGAATCCACTGGCAACAGACATCGTAAATGACTAATATTTCAGACATTCCTTCTGTGCGATATTTCATAGCTTGGCATATTGCATAGTCGATGTTGACGTGACTGCCAAGAGAAAAGTTGAGAAGATTTAAAGAATGTATTTGCTCTCACTTACCACTCGCCCTTCTGAAAATCAACCACACAATGAGGAACAAAGCATCCATGCCGAGAACAGGCACATGCCCCAATTCCAGTGGCTTCAAGGTGACTAGAACGTGCAGTGAGCACCTGGCTAATTGCTTGGTGGTTTGAGCATTTTGACTTCTAGAAGAAGTATTCAAGATACAAACGTAACTGTTTTGGCTGAGGCACTCACCTCACGAATATCCATTGCCTCTAAAAGGTGCCACTGATAATTCGATTTTTCTACCATATATCCCTCTCCATTAGTCAGCCACACATCTTTTTCTGCTCTGGGCATCTTCAAGTGCTCCGCAGAAAAATTTCCATCCACGATGAGAGATCTCTGGAAAAGCCACCTTTCATCATCAGGAATGAGGCAAGATTACTCAGGTAAGACTCACTGGTCTGGGTGACTTCTCCAATTTTCGGGAAGATTGATTCCCGGCTGAGGGCATGCTGGGCAGAAAAGAGCTAGATCGCCTGTGCCTGGTGTTATATCCACATCATGTCCGTATCCAAATCGTTTTCTATTCTTCAGATCTCTCTATTGCTGGGAGACTCTCATCAACTCTCGGTACCGATCCTAATTATCGCGATCCAGGACAATGAATAAGCAAAATCTAGAAAAGTATGAATTGGATGAACGGGGATAGTGTCTGGGAAAGTGTTAGAGGTTAGCCGCTTCAATTTGGTGTAAAATGCTCTGGCTGAAGTTTTGCACTCCATTGCATCGATATGAAAATGATCAAGAACTTGAAAAGTGAAAGCAGTTTGCAGTCTCTTGGAGCTTGCAGGAAAGAGATGGTGCTGAAGTAGTTGGATATGGTATGCTGGAGCATTTGCACATTTGCAGTATTGTATAGTCCTTTCACACACTCCATTGGAATGAATGATTTGCAGTTGTCTTGCATGGCAACTCTCTGAATCGACGTCACCTTCGTTGCTTGAAAACTGATCCTCATTCTTGTCCTCTCCTTTGTCTTGGTACTCTGGACAAGGGGAGCCCTTGTGCCCTAAGCAAATCACCAATCCTGTTTGTGTGAGATCCGATGGTAAGAAGCACATTCCATTCCATAATTCAACAGAATGGAATGGGGTATTGGCGTGTCCTTTAGCACAACATGCTTTACAAGTCAGAGGCCGATAAAAGCAATCGCAACATCGAAACTTGAATTCTGTCTTGTGTCAGCCTTGGCAAGTGGTTGACAGGGATGGAGCTTCCAATCCCAAGATTTCCTCAGCGTAGATTGATCGTAGCAACAACCATTCCTCCAGAAACACATTCTGGGCCTGAAAATTATGTCAGTGGATACACATTATGAGGAAGCATCAACCCGTACTTTTCCTTGTTTTCGCTTCCTTGACCTCTCTACATGAATAACAGGGACAGAGCTGGGATCAACAGATGCCTCAGAGCGAAAAACTGGAGCTGGTGCAATATTGGAGGAAGAGAAGCCAATGGCAGAGGTCTCAAATTCTTCGGACAAGAGTTTGTTCGGGGAGGCGGTGTGGGATCGAGAGGAGGTGGATTTACGAACATCGTGAGCTCGTATAAATGACTTTCGGAGACGCTTGTTATAAACTGAAACAAACTCAACCTCCTGAGCATTTTCTTTTCGTTTTGAACCAGGCAGTCCAGCCATAAGTAGAGACAGAGAAAGAAGTACAAGTCACGTGTGGGGTATTTTGAAAGAACAAAGAACCTTCCCTTGTGATGCCTTCGCTTCATAATCAAGATACAACTGTCCAGACTCACATCTGGAAATTGATAAGACAGCACAACAGAAAGAAGGAATGATGGTGTGATTAAAAGGAGCGGGTCTACACAGCGGTGCGATACAAACGCGCAAGCAAATTAGGTAATCTATACATTAAAATAAGCATCGATAAGGCACAAGGTAGCAAATTAGGTAATCTATACACTAAAATAAGTATGGATCAAGCTTGAATTCCAACAAGCGAAGTTCTGCGCATCTCTCGAAGCTTGCCAGGACAGAGATTTCGGATTGCGACATTAGTGCTGAGAGGAAGCAGGAATGGTGGTTGCGGAGATAGTGGTATATGTAATGGTGATGGGAGAACAAGGCAGCTTGCCTGATAAGGCCCTTCTGGCCGCATTGGAAGTGCGTAATATCGGTTGTGTATAGAACGGTGACCAGTGCCTGAGCCAGGCTTCTCGCAGCTAGAAGCGGCTAACGCAGCCACTCCCTGATCGCAGGGGGCATTCAAATTGTGGATACAGGATGTTGGAGTTCCGAGGAGAAGACGCAAGACAATCCCAGATGTCAGATAGGAAGGAAGATGGGGCGCTAGATAAATGGGCTATCATGCAACAGTGTACAGTAGTTACCACCGACATGCAATGCATCAAATACGCTACACACCGTCATCGCAATGATGCATCGCATGCCGCCTGACCCCCACTCTGCTGTCGCTGCGGATGGGGCCTGCAAATGCGAGTATGATGGTGAGGCAGCGCCGCCTCACCGAACCTTGTCCACATCAACATGGATAGGGGCTTGTAAATATGGTACAAGGGCAAGGCATCACCACCTGGCCACACCGCATCCACATTACCGTGGACGAGGCCTGCAAATGAGAGTATGATGGTGAGGCATCGCCGCCTCACCAAGCCTTGTCCACATCGACATGGATAGGCTTGGATATACAGTACAAGGCAAGGCATCGCCGCCTAACCACACCACATCCACATCATCGTGGACAAAGCCTGCAAACGAGAGTATGAGGGTGAGGCATCGCCGCCTCACCAAACCTTGTCCACATCGGCATGGATGGGGCTTGGGTATATGGTACGAGAGCAAGGCATCACCGCCTCACTGAACCTCATCCACATCGACATGGATAGGGCTTGGATATACAGTACAAGGCAAGGCATCGCCGCCTAACCGCACCACATCCACATCACTGTGGACGAGGCCTGCAAACGAGTATGAGGGTGAGGCATCGCCGCCTCACCAAACCTTGTCCACATCGACGTGGATAGGCTTGGATAAAAAGTACAAGGCAAGGCATCGCTGCCTGGCCACACCGCATCCACATTACCATGGACGAGGCCTGCAAATGAGAGTATGATGGTGAGGCATCGCCGCCTCACCAAACCTTGTCCACATCACCGTGGATGAGGCCTGCAAATGAGAGTATGAGGGTGAGGCATCGCCGCCTCACCAAACCTTGTCCACATCGACATGGATAGGCTTGGATATACAGTACAAGGCAAGGCATCGCCGCCTAACCACACCACATCCACATCATTGTGGACAAGGCCTGCAAACGAGAGTATGAGGGTGAGGCATCGCCGCCTCACCAAACCTTGTCCACATCAACATGGATAGGCTTGGATATACAGTACAAGGCAAGGCATCGCCACCTAACCGCACCACATCCACATCACTGTGGACGAGGCCTGCAAACAAGGGTGAGGCATCGCCGCCTCACCAAACCTTGTCCACATCGACATGGATAGGCTTGGATAAAAAGTACAAGGCAAGGCATCGCCGCCTAACCGCACCGCATCCACATCACCATGGACGAGGCCTGCAAACGAGAGTATGAGGGTGAGGCATCACCGCCTCACCAAACCTTGTCCACATCGACATGGATAGGCTTGGATATACAGTACAAGGCAAGGCATCGCCGCCTAACCACACCACATCCACATCATTGTGGACGAGGCCTGCAAACGAGAGTATGAGGGTGAGGCATTGCCGCCTCACCAAACCTTGTCCACATCACTGTGGATGAGGCCTGCAAATGAGAGTATGAGGGTGAGGCATCGCCGCCTCACCAAACCTTGTCCACATCGACATGGATAGGGCTTGTAAATGCGGTACAAGGCAAGGCATTGCCGCCTGGCCCCACCACACTACATCACTACGTGTCGGAGGACAAGGGATTGCAGCGCACAACAAGCAGGGAGGCTTTGGCGGATTACTCACATGGTGAAATCCATCAATTGCGGCACGGTTAGCACACAGTGAGCAGGGACCCTCCTCGAAAAATGACCCAACCAATGAACACACCATCTACAAAAAAAAGCACATGAGGAAAGGGGCCAACAAAAACGCACCGTACAAACACCTCACCGTCTGCCCTGCTCAATGCCAAGCATCTTAACAGTGCGAAGAAGCACAGGCGGCGTCCCCCCCGCATGGTACTGCCTCGCTGGGTTCGCCATCGCCCTCGTCTGCGGCTGTCCACGCCGCGCTTCATGCTATACGCCGTGGGTCAGTTCTGCGCAGCACAGCGACAAAGACGGGAGGGCGCAGCGCGCACGCGCCCTCACTCACACTTTGAAGGTGCGCTGCTTCGGGTTGGAGTTGACCTCTTGGAAGGCCTTCCGCAGGCGGGCGCCAAAGTCTTGCATCGTGAGCTATCCGGACGGGTCAGTCACGAATGGAGAGAGGAAACGGGGGGAAGCTTACCTGGTCAGCCGGCCTGCTATTGAACGCGCGCTCAAGGGCCAGCTCGGTCCACTTCTCGTCGGCAGTCGAGACCGTGACGTGCCACTATGTTCAACGCCATCAGCTCTTCTCCTGTTTGTTTCGGAGGAGGTAAGGAAAACGTATGTGGTAGAGCAGGTTGAACTCGACGCTGACGTGGTTGCCTTCGCCCCTAGTGACGGTTTTGCTGTTGACAAGGGTGATTGGCTGCAGGGACGCGTTCGTCAGCGGGTCTGTTGCAAGATATAGAAGTCAAGTCCCTGTCAGCAATTTAGGAATACATTCTTGCTGTTGGGGCTTGCAGTGACCAGTGCTTTCATTTGTTCAGGGACCCGAGGCGAAGACGTGGGCCTCACAGAAGGAAGGAAGGAAGGAAGGAAGGAAGCGAGGACGGCAGACACCAACCTTACATAAGCATCACGTGCGGTCTCGCTCACGCCGTGTGTTCTGCGCGTTTCGTGTCTACGCGTCGCAAGTCAGTCTCACCCATGCCTAATTTCATCAACTTCCTATGGCCTGAACAAAACAAACTGCGAAAACGTCCACAGGATCACCCTCGGTTCGCATTGTTCTCAAAGGGAGGACATTTCGCATCGCTGGTCCAAAGGTCCCGTTGGCGAAGAGCACGTCGACCAAACCTGTGTCCCATCAAGAAGCAGCCCATGATAACGTTAGGTTTCTTCAATTATCTCACATTATAGCCTTGACTAATTATGTTACCAGTGGTGCTGTGTATGTGGTGAAGGGGGTGATCTCAAAGAATGTGATCAGTGCCCACGTTCAACTTGTGCTTGCGTCACTCTACCCATCTCCGATGTGGAGTTTTTGAAGCCTGAATACCAATTTATCTGTCCTAGCTGCCACTTGGGAAGAGATCGGCATTCATCAAAAGCTAGGAAAGCAGGCGTTGAGTGTCGGCCAGCCGCTCCATACACTGTGCGTAACATCCCCTCACGTCGTGACATCCCTATCATTCCTCGGCTTTTTGTAGGGGCTCAAGCTCAATGGGGAGGATTTCAATCCATGCAATGGCATTGCCAAGCTGAAGAACTCAACTGTTCGCGGAAATTTTCCATGTTTTGACGACTCATCTGTTTTCATTATCAATCTCCATCTTGCTTCGCTTGGTGAAAAGGGGGATCCTGCTCCGATTGTCCATCACTACTTGGATGCCTACTTCAAATCGTCCGGTCAAGGCAATCGTGAACTCCGTTACATTCATGTTCCTTTTACCATCGACCCTGGCAATATCGCTGCCGTGGAACATCACCGCTGTCTCATGGACGAAATCGCGATCTCTATACGAAGGTACTCTTTCTATTCCTAACAGTATCATTAAGCCATCTCAATTGTACATCAGTGCGGGCTGTACCCGCCTTCTTGTATTCCTTCGCACACACAGTAATCCCAACAATGGCAACATTCACATCCAGCAGGGATTTGGTTTAACAATCAATGATGTCGGCTTCCTTTCTTGAATACTCAGATGAACACTGACTCGCGTTTTAGTTCCTATCCGTCATTTTTGGCGATGAACTCAGGGCACTTGCAAAGTCAACGCATTCGCTGCTTTACTTACTTATATGCGGCAGCGTCTACACTCATATGAACTCCTGGAAGGTGTTACAGGATTTTGCCCAAGAGTATGTGTTTCCTGTATATGTCAAGGTATCTGTCTCACCATATCCAGGGGAATTTTTTACGACATTATCGGTTTCGGCAGCACAACACTTTTCCCAATCCAGACATCATCTTTGTTGATGAAGCTTTCCATGAAAATCTTTGTCGAACATTTCTCTATTCACCGTATCCTTCCGAAGCTTTTGACAGAAGAGGAAGGCCTAGGTGCCCACACCTCTGTTGTGCATCTCTCATCATCTATTGGTCAGAAATGGACCTGGTTCCATTCTCAATTGAGGCCCAAAGGAATTCAAATTGGCCACCAATGCTGCTACTGCGGTCTTCTCTCATCTGCAAGAGTTTCGTACAATCAAGACCGCATCAAAATTTCTTGCAGTGGCAAAAATTGTTGTGCGGTTTCTGTTATTCCCTCGGACTGTCAGTTTGGCGACAGGAAGAAGCCGTCTGGATGGAAGGCGGATGTCTGGTGGGGCAAACAACACATGTGACAAAGATGAGAAGGACAGCGCTGATAATTTCGCAAACGGCTGTAGCACAATACAGGAGATCACAGTAGTGAATTCGACCTGTTTTCGACTTGTTTTCAAATTGTAATTCAGCACTGTTTTGGAATGAAACCCGTTTTCGACTCTGACAACCCCACTGTGAAACTTGTTTTCATGCTCGGTCTGCCGAAGGACTTCATACTCCGCTGGCCATCTCTATGCCTCGTCGCACGGAACGACAGCAGGCAACTGACGGCTTCCTTGATGGTCTTTCATCGGGCTCGAGCGGGGATCGACCAGTCTGCAAATACATTGTGTGTTCACCGATGGCACCACCGACCCGAATCCTGCACAGCTCGCTGGACGAGATGGACGCGACGGCGGGCCTGTCACTCCCACCCTATTCGTGTGCATATCTCCATCATCTCTTACACACGCATGAGATGGCATCTCATTCCATTTTGGTCTTGCACAATCTCTCAGCAGTCGAGCATTTCTTACTAGGCATATGGAAGGTCTTGACTTCAACGGAACCGGACAAAGTCGAAGAAGTCTTTTCATCAGAAGCGTTCTCGATACGTATGATGCCGCTGGTGTCCTGGTCAAGGAGGCGGAGTTGTGCTGGAGAGAGGTGAATCTCGCGAGAGGGAAAGGTAGGTTAGCAAGGGAGCGGGCCAAGGCCGAAGAGGAGCCCCCATTAACGAAGCAAGGAATTAGAACGATTACTACTGTACCGTTTCGACCATTGGTTCAGCCATTTTGAGTGTACCGCTTGTAATTTTCACAGTCCGACATGGCGTGGCAGGCCGGTGAAAACAGCTCAAAGCTGAAAATGAGTTTCGGGACAAGCTGTGAAAACAGGATTGAAAACCAGATTTGAAAACAAGTCGAAAACAAGCCGAAAACAGGTCGAAATCGCTACTGCGATCTCTCCTAATGTTTTACATCATTCTTTGCGTGGACAAGCAAGGGTTCTGCAGCTGGCGCTTCCTCATTAGATAAAATACATATAGATCAATTGTGAATTCCGACAATGCGCAGACTAGAAAAAAGTGTTACGCAAAATAGTCTGACTGTTTAGGCCATGTAGGCCGAGGTAGCTGCAACCTTTCGTGGACATTGTCTTTAATGAAATGTGCGACACATATTCTCTCTCCCTCCCATCGAAGCACTTGGTGGAAGAAGATCCTCCTGCAGAGCGAGACTATGGTGCCAGGAGAATAAGCAAGAGTAATTCCAAGCTCTGGGATATCGAATGTCGCACCTGTATGTGTACCTGCGCTGACAAGGAGATCGTAATGCGTCAGGCAGCCACCTTCATCCCGATGAGGAGGCGTCACTCGATTCACAATGACCTGCATTGCCATGTAAACAGAGGGCCACAACTCAACGTTTTTGTAGTTGTTTGCCATCTCAACACCCCCCTTCACCTTCTGGATTGCAGACAGTCCTAAGTCATATAGCTCTGGGGTTATCAGCGCTGCAACGCTGTTGCAGATAAGTTCAGAATTTGAGATTGCAGTCAAGAATGAGCCGCCCTGTGCGCTTTGTAGGATGGCCGACATCCTGAGCTTCTCGTGCGGTTGCTGTGGGGTTGTGAGGACTCCGTCCATTTGTGCAACTGTGTTTGCTTACATCTCTGAGCCTCATAAACCAACCTGGAGAAAAGTTCAGAGAACCAGCCCCAAATACAGTGTTAGCAGGGGGGTGAAATCCAGTCAACCTCCAAGACTTTTCACCGCTAGATGCCTGGGTTACCAAGTAGTCCTTGATTGCTGCAGAAGCTTCATTGTATTTGGCCTGTGGATTTTCTACCATCAGTCTTCTTCGAGGACTTAAGAAACTAAAGCCAAAACGCAATCACCAAATGAGACTTGGAAAGAATACCAGGAAGATGTCATATTAGAATTCGACCAAATTTGTCGACAATAGTCGCAGGCTCTTCAATACGCCTGGGGTTGACAAATAGTCCGAATTTTTCCTTCAAACGAACCACCTCTTCCTGTATTCTTGAGTCATGGCTTCCAGCCATCTTAACAGCCTTGATTTTATCTACAAACCACTCAACGTCCCAGTCTGTCTGAACTGTGTGTGGACATAAGGCGATTGATCAATTTGCAAGTGTAAATGATCCTTACAGGGATTCATCAATGCATATGCTACAGTAAGCGCAACCCTTTGGAAGTCAGCGTCGCTAAGAGAGCTAGTGTCCCTTGAATCTGAAGCAGCTGTCAGAGTTTCAAGTTCTGACCAAATCTTAAGTCTAGCAGGAAAGCATTAAAACTCGATCTAGAATGAAAGATGAACTTACTGTTTTTTCTTGGAGTTTTCGGTGGGATCTCGGCAAAACGCTTGCAAAACACCTCGGAGGTGGGCCCACATCGAATCCTTCAGGGAAAGAGGTCCAAAAGGAGTTGAACAAGCTACAGATTTTTGGTGTTGTGTCTTCTGTCTCTTTCGTTGTTTCATTCGCAGAGGTAGAAAAACAAGGACAAATTTGTGCCACAATAACCACCGTACTAGCAAAATTAAGATTACAACGACCCAGGACCAGGTCTGTAAATCCTGAAAACAAATCACTGTCGTGACACGTACATGCCCAAAGCACCAAATTCGTTTTTTGATTTACAAGTTGTAGGGAGTGTGGTGAACAGGGTGTCTCCCAGTTATCTACTTAGTTTGTGCAGCCCACCACGCCTTGTCCCAGAATGACTTGGAGCACAATACAGCCAGGGGAGCGCAGAAGCTATGTACATTAGCCAGTATGTGTCTCCGGTTCGTCTGTCTTTTGCCGGTATGCGTCTCGGGTTCGTCTGCCTTTTGTTGGCTTGACTATTCCGGCAGCAATGGCAACTTCAAACCCATGCAGCATACAAACGTCGAAACGGCCGGCTCGGCTCCACACCATTTTTATTCTCAATCTCTCCAAGGAGCCCACCCTTCTTCAAAGGAGAATTGGAGATGCTGCATGGATGTCGCCTATGGCTGGAGCAGGACCTGGAGCAGGACAGTCAAGATGTACATGTCGCACATTTCAAGTAGGGCGATACGTCTTACCTGCAGCGGGATATTGGCCAAGAGATGTGTTTGGTGTTAAAGAGACAGAAAGAAACTGTAAAGAATTATAGAAGAAACTGTGCTTATGCAGACTCACAGTATGACGCTGCGACAGAGCTAGTCCGCCTGTAGCGGTGTTCTCGAACGAAGAAGTGCCTACAAGACAAAATCTTCCTCTTACAGACAACAGAACTATATAGCTTCTGTAACAGAGGTCAAGATTTGTATTCTAAAGCTCTAATATAGCTTATTCTTTGGTATAAATCAGACCATCCCTCAGATATTTTTCCTGCTCTATTACCATCCACCGACCGCCTGCAACTTCACTGCCTACCCATTTCACAGACTCTGGAGGTGGAAACTTCAGCTTTTTTGGGCAGCCACGACAAGCAAACAAGCAAGATGAATCGCGGCCGTTTACCGATATCCAGGGGCGGATACGCCCACACTTATCGCATTGCACAGGCAGAGGATGACCCCATGGGTAGATGTTCCGGTGCATCCAAATGTACCGGAGACTTTGTAGTTTGCTTTGGTCCCAGAATATGTGGACAATGCCAGTGTGCCGATGAATTGAAGAAATGCTGGGAAGAAATCGTCTCTCGAAATTGGCAAAAGGGAAGCCTTCGATGAGGACATGTTGGGCATAGGCAAGGACAAGCAACGATACAAGGGAAGGTTGTAATTCCTTGGCAGTGAAGGCAATGAGGTGAGAAAGATAGAGGCTAGGATAGAGAATGAGAGTTAAAACTACAGGCACAAGTTAAATATACTGGTTAAAACTGTCCACAAGATCCTCATAACTTCGAGGTTCATCGACAAGGCAATTTGAAGAGAGCATCCGCAACGTGACATCCATTTTTAAGGGGAATACAGAGGTAGGAAGGAGCGATTGCATCAACTATACAGAGGTTGGATATTGGGCAAAACAAGAAAAGCAGTTGCTCACTTCCTTGACTGTTTTGCTCGAATGAGAGGCCATCAATACACCATTGTCGTTTTGAAAGTGGTTGGTGATGAATATGATGCAACGTTTATGGTGCTTGCTGCAAAGTTGCTCCTTTACAAAGAGATCAAAGTAAATCAACAAACTCACTATTCGGTGGCTCCCTTGACGATCTCTCTTAGCCGATGCCCATGGGAGCAAACCAGGGCAGGAGTTGAGAGGTTAAACCTTATCTCTTCGAAAAGAAAGTCTTCGGGACCCAGGGCCGCAGATAAATGCTCGGCTATGATCCTTGCAGGAGACCCACTTGCATTGATTCCTTCCGACAAGAGGTGTAGGATTGTTGTATCTTCATAGATTACCTGTGAATGTGCAGTCATCTGGAAATTTCCAGTGACCTTCAAAGGGGATGCTTCCAAGGGGCGTAAGGCAGCAGCATTTAGTTTGCCAGCGATCTCTAGGAGGCTCGTATTGCTTCGAATATAAAAACCCTTGCATTTTTCACAGATTTGAGAGAGAAGAAACACTAGAGCAGATCGCTCACCGTGTAGGGGTCAGATTTGAACGCTTGCTCATGGCAATGGAGACATCAAAACGCTATGTTTTGAGCAGGAGGCGCTGCGCCAATATCGATGCAATTTGGGCATAGAGCACGTGGGCAGTAGTCGCAGGTAGTCATTGGGCGGAGAGTAGCAAGGCACATATAACAACGCTGCGTGTCGAAGGTTGTGAGCAGAGAATTTTCTAATACGGCAAATGAGGGCATGCACAAGATTTTTAGCTGACATCTTGGAGAAGTGAAACGGTGTCTTCCACGCTGGGCTCGGCAGAGGGAACAAGACACGCCGGCGGGCTAAGTCAACTCTGTGGTCATGTGACTTATAGCGAACTGACAAGGTTTCCCCTTTAGCTCTAAGGTCTCAAAGCAGTATCGGCGCGGCTCTGCTCTACTCAACTCTACTCAACTGTACACTAAGAAATCTTGTAAAAAGGAACCAAATGTAGGGCCGGTACAAGAGACCGAGTGGCCAGTTCGGTCCCTCGCTAGCCTCTTATAACAATCAATCAAAACAAAAATGGCGAAATAGAAACTGGGCAGAACTCATTAAAACTCTTAAACCTACGACACAACCAAGTAAACCCACCTGCTCAGAGAGCACAGAGGTACTGGACTGCTCCAAAATTGTCCAACTGAGGGTGAGACAAAGCAAACCGGCATCAGGGTTTGCATTTGATCTCGACGGCGTGCATATGCCTCCCTGCTCGTGGCAAATCGAGCCTTGAGAGAAGGATGCCTCAAGCCTTCTTTGAGACTCAAATGCAATCCAAATGGCGGGCATATTGCCTCTCTCATCTCGTAGCGACAGTCTTTTTCTCGGAAAAGAAACAGAAGTGAGCAATTGCGCGAAGTAAAGACGGTGTACCTATCGACAGACCGCCCCATCTGCTCACTCTAATCTTCCTGCAAGGGCAAGACAAAGCACACCTGCATCAAGGTGTGCATTTGATCTCGACAGCGTGCATACGCCTCCCTGCTCGTAGCAAATTGAGCCTTGAGAGAAGGATGCCCCGAGCTTTCTTTGAGACTCGAATGCAATCCAAACGGCGGGCATATCGCCTCTCTCATCTCGTAGTGACAGTCTTTTTCTCGGAAAAGAAACAGAAGTGAGCAATTGCACAAAGTAAAGACGGCGTACCTATCGACAGACCGCCCCATCTGCTCGCTCTAATCTTCCTGCAAGGGCAAACGGCGGGCGTATTGCCCTCTCATTTCTCGACAATGCTTTCTCTCTCAAAACATTCTAAAAAAAGAGCCGGAACAAGAAGCGAAGCGAAGACGTACCACTGACTATCCAAAAATCAGCCCCGCTGCCTTGAATCCCTTCCGAGGTCGAGGGTAGCTTGTCTTGATAATAATTAAAACAGAAAACTTGTGAGCTGAGATGGGTAGAATAGTCTTGCGTAGAGAGGGGCAGTGCCTCTGGCATTACTCTGCAGGTGCAATGCCAGAGGCACTGTCCCTCACCAGTCGCAATTGAGAAGGTGGCTGTTCGTCTAAAAAAAGTCTGAAGACAAAAAAAAGAGAAGCTTGAGAACGGTCACAGTGTGACCAGCGTTCGGTCTCATCCTCTCGCACCGCCGCCATCCCCCTCACACGCACACGTATGCTCTTTTTAGCTTGTTTCTCTGCCCGCTTCCCAATTCAAATTCCCGTTTGAGAAGGCCCTGCTGTGGCCTTCTCGGTGTCGCTCACGAGTCAGCCTGAGCGGCAGAGGTTGGTTCAGGCGCGGATTCCAAGGGAAGGGAGCAGCTTTTTAGGCCTCTGTGCACGCTGTGAGTCTCCCTATTTCGGCTTCGCCGATCCCGTTCCTTTCTCACTGCTTCGCTGGCTCTTTTTCTCGGCTTCGCCATCTGGTCTGTGCTTTGTCTCAGTGAGATGCTATTGTCGTAGCAGATGTCTCACTCAAGTCTGATAAGTGCTGTCGACCCCTAGCTCCCTCGTCTGCGCTGCTCTTCCGCTCCTTTCGTGTCGCTCAAAGATCAGCGCAGGTGAGCGGCTCAGCCTTCCGCACCCCAGCTCTCCGAGCTGACCTTCCTTCGCCTCCAGATACGCGTTGTGGCCTCTCCTCACTTTGTTAACTTACCACATACGTGTATCAGAGTACGCATGCACTCCTCTTAGTTGTCTCTGACTTTGACTACTTTTTTTACACCCTGTAGTTATCGTTATCTACTCTTTTCCGGCCCCTCTCACTTCTCCTTCTGATTTTCTTTCATCGGCCCACCCACCTCTCCCCCGGGCTGTTCGCCTTTTCTGCTTCATTACTTCTGTTCATTTCTCTAGTCGTTCCTCTGTAGCTTGTTTCTCTGCTCGCTTCCCAATTCAAATTCCCGTTTGAGAAGGCCCTGCTGTGGCCTTCTCGGTATCGATAACAAGTCAGCCTGAGCGGCAGCGGTGGTGAAGTACTTCAACGGTGGTCACACTGTGACCACTGTCGAAGTACTTCGCCGCTGGTCACATAGTGTGACATCTCTCATTCGACTCATCTACCTCTGATCGCATCTAACCAATTGTCTGCTCAATTCAATATGTCTGTTCAATCTTCAACTTCCAATACTGTCTTCAGAGCCCAACTGTTGCGTAGCTCTGAAGTATATAAGAACTATCCTTGGCTCACCGATATCTTGCTCAGTCCTGGTTCACTGCAAGAGAATACAGCGCGTTGGCTCAGGCGATTTCAGAACACAGAAGGAGACGTCACAGAGTTTTGCTTGGTGAAACACGTCTACTTATTAATTTTTCCTTAGCTAATCTATAGATCAAAAGTCAATGGCCAGCATGTTAGACAATCTAAGCACGCAAACTGAGCCTATTTTGGCATGGCAGAACTTAACATTGGCAAAGTATTTCCTTGCACCCCTGGCTGATATCAACGATGAACAACGCTGGAAGAAATCTGACTCTGCCGGTCTCATGGGTGCCGCCCATTTGTTGTTTCGCCATGCCCTCTTAGATCGTATAGTTTTCTCAACGTCCGATAATGATGCTCCCTTTCAACTGTCCCTGCAGTCAGAATTCCCCGATGTCCCATCAAGGCTGAAAGAGGTATAGAGCCTTAATGTTTTCTAGAGTGGCTGGAACGTTGACTTGCTTATGCAACACAGTTCGTCTCCCTCTTGAAAGATTGGGTTAAACCCATTCGGTCAGCAATCGGATCGCAAGACGAAGGCCAACTTTCGCGGGATTCGACATCTTTCTTTTCTACCCCCCTTCCAACAAATCCTACCTCACAACAGGCGAAACTCATATGCATGGTGAGGTTCCTTGGCACAGGGATGGAAAGAATGCAAAAAATCCAGATAAACACTATTGTCCAAAACTTTGAAATGATGGCATTTGCAATTTCTTGGTTTGGTTTAGTGCATATCGGTGTCATTATAACTCTTATCCGAAAGCTAATTTTACTGCAGAATAGTCGGGCCAACTTTTCCCAATCTTTACAAGACTGGGTGAAAATTCTCACAGGGTGAGCAATACATGTCTTTTTTTCTCTCTTAGATCTAATAGTAAACTCTATCTAGAGAGGCTAGCGCACTAGGCCTCGCCATATCGCCTGACATCATCGCAAGTTTCCAAGATCCTTGTATTAGCCCATTGTTCAGCACCGTTCAAGCCCTTTTCCATTTCTGCATCGCAATATCACCCTTGTTTGCCTTGTCTTCCAGGCCATTTGATTCCACATTTGTCTGGCGAAGTTATCTTGTTTCAGTGAGTGTTGCAGTTGTTCCCAATTGCACAGCTAACAAATTGTATAGACTGCACTGAGCCTTGGAAATGAGAAGCCGGTGTTTTTGGCACAGACAGAGAAGGCGCTCTGGCGATCCCTGTTGCAAGCAAGTCTAACCAGCGAAACGATGACGGCGTTCAACAGCTTCATCACCGAATTCCAAGACCTAGAAACAGAACATAAAGGTCCAGTAGTAGAAATAGATTGGTATTCTCGTTCTCATAAGTGGTTATGAGGTGCCTGTTGCAGTGGCTAAATAGTGTCTAGGCAAAGTTGTCCATGTTATTACAGCACACCCTTCAGCATACCCAACTCCCATCTTATAGGGCCAGCCCATTTTGACTGGTGGCCATCTTATAGGCCCAACCGAGCGTCGGCCGAGATATTACATAATAGGCTGGGCCGAGATCTTAGGTCACCCAAAATTGGTAACTAGAGGTTCAGATGACTGGATATGCATGGGGCCCTTAAAATAGGCTTGGCCCAGGTCAGTAGGGCTTGGCTCAGAATAATATTCTTCAACCTGCATTCCAGGTCTAATATCACCACCTTACATCTGGTAGCACCCATATTATGATTTTCCAGCCCTAATGCACTGCTCACTCATCTAAATTACCAGATACTGTAGTAATACCACCAGATATTAATGTACCTGAGCAAGAAGAGCTTAGCCCAGACAATTATTCTGCATCCAAAATCCTATATCAAATGACCCCTTATTTAATATGACACCCTACAATAAATTGTTCATTATTGAATGTTAGGTGTGACATGTCACAGTGTGACTAGCACTGAAGTACTTCGTTGCTAGTCACATTGTGACACATTGTGACACTTGAAATCTGGGTTAACTGTAACTGAAGCAGCTATGGAAGTGCAGTAAATATGTTGTCCATGTTCTAATATAGCTGCATCAGAGGTCTCTGTATAGCTGCAAAGGAATATTGGACTTGACACATTAATACCACCAGATATTGATGTACCTGAGCAAGAAGAGCTTAGCCCAGACAATTATTCTGCATCCAACATCCTATATCAAATGTCCCTTTATTTAATATGACACCCTACAATAAATTGTTCATTATTGAATGTTAGGTGTGACATGTCACAGTGTGACTAGCACTGAAGTACTTCGTCGCTAGTCACATTGTGACACATTGTGACACTTGAAATCTGGGTTAACTGTAACTGAAGCAGCTATGGAAGTGCAGTAAATATGTTGTCCATGTTCTAATATAGCTGCATCAGAGGTCTCTGTATAGCTGCAAAGGAATATTGGACTTGACACATTAATACCACCAGATATTGATGTACCTGAGCAAGAAGAGCTTAGCCCAGACAATTATTCTGCATCCAACATCCTATATCAAATGTCCCTTTATTTAATATGACACCCTACAATAAATTGTTCATTATTGAATGTTAGGTGTGACATGTCACAGTGTGACTAGCACTGAAGTACTTCGTCGCTAGTCACATTGTGACACATTGTCACACTTGAAATCTGGGTTCACTCCCTTCAGCACACCCACCCCCTATCCAAAAGGCCTAGCCAATTTTGACTGATGCCCTTTTCATGGGCCCAGCTGATCATCAGCTGAGATATTGCTTTATAGGCTTGGCCAATCAACTTGATATACCAAAATCACACTAGGCATACAGGGATCCCATGGTACTGAAGATGCCCTTTCAAAAGGGCTGGCCAATATACATTTTAGAAACCAGTGTAGAGGGCCTGAAGCACCCTATTGAAACACTTCTTGCACATACATGACAAATTAGACCAAAGAAGCTGGGGATAGCATACACAGATTATGAAGCCAAAGATCAGAGATGCTATTTGATAGATGCATAAATTGTAAGGTCATCTTCCATTATCTAAGGCTCCTGATCAGTGTATATAAATGAGATATTATAACTTCACATAACTGGGTGAGATGAAAACAAATATGCCTTCCAATAGGCTTCCAATTGGTAGGAGCAAATGCAACCTTCAAATATCCAATGGAACCATCACAAGCTAGGGTGAAAGGTGGTGTGTCAACTGATTCAGGATATTCTTTGGGAAAGGATGGGCCTTAATATCCTTTCTGGAGGGTACATGGACAGCACAACATAGGATGATTTGACACTAGGGATTATTTGAAAGGATGCCACTGGCCCACATAGGGTTAGGGTTAGGGCACATAAACTGCAATAGATTCAGGGTGATCTCTTATACCATATCCATTTGTCAAAGCTAATCCACAAGTACAAATTAATTACAACAAATCTAAAGAAAAACATGTCTGGCATTTACATCAGAGGATGGGTGGCCAAATCCACCTCTGACAAGCCATTCATATCTTAATATGTGCTTCATTGCAAAGGGGGCACTGCAATCTAGGCAAGCCCCACTTCACCAAAGCAAGAGTCCCCAGTCTCAAGTAGATAAGAAAACAAGAAGATGATCTGTAAGAAACTAGGGTGGGAGGACACCAACCACATGGCAGTCAGCAGTCCATCCCAGAGCCCATACAGCAGCCCCAAGGTATGAGCAGCAGATAGCACAAAAAAACTTACAAAGATGGGGTTGGGGGAGGTTGTCTGCATAATAGACCACACTCACATCCTTGGCCCATTTGGCCACCCCAGGTGCAGGTATGAATGAGGGTTGGTTGGGGCCAGCCTGCATATAAGCAGCCACCAAACCAAAAGGCCCATATGGCCACCCTCTTCACATAATATTCTGAAAAGCAACATCAATGAGCACCATACCAGTAAAAAGTGTGAATAGTAATAAAACCCACATACCTCTGCAGGTGTCAAGCTCATACAGACACCTGAAGGCAGACAAGAGCAGCATTCCCTGTATGGCACTGCAGTTGCCACACAGAGAATGCTGCCCTTGTCTGCCACAAACCATAAGGTGGACATGGCAGCACAGGAAGGGCAGTGGGCAGGCGGGGCAGCTGGGCAGCAGGCAGGGCTGCGGGTGGGCAGGGCTGCGGGGCTGCGGGGCTGCGAGGCAGCGGGTGGGCAGGGCTGCGGGGCTGCGAGGCAGTGGGTGGGTAGGCGAGGCAGCGGGTGGGCAGGCGGGCCAGCGGGCAGGCGGGGCAGCGGGTGTAGAGGCGGGGCAGCGGGCGGGCAGGCGGGGCAGCAGGAGGGCAGGGCGGGGCTGCGGGCAGGCGGGGCGGGGCAGCGGGCAGGCAGGGTGGGGCAGCGGGCAGGCAGGGTGGGGCAGCGGGCAGGCAGGCGGGGCAGCGGGCGGGCAGGCGGGGCAGCAGGAGGGCAGGGCAGGGCTGCGGGCAGGCAGGGCGGGGCAGCGGGTGGGCAGGCGGGGCAGCGGGTGTAGAGGCGGGGCAGCGGGCGGGCAGGCGGGGCTGCAGGCGGGCAGGGAAGGGCTGCGGGTGGGCTGGTGGGGCTGTGGGCAGGGCTGCGGGCAGGCGGGGCAGGCGGGGCAGCGGGTGGGCAGGGTGGGGCAGGCGGGGCTGCGAGGCAGCGGAGTGGGGCATCAGGGCAGGTGGCGGGCAGGCAGGGCAGCGGGCGGGCAGGCGGGGCTGCAGGCGGGCAGGGCAGGGCTGCGGGTGGGCAGGGCTGCGGGCAGGCGGGGCTGCGGGTGGGCAGGGTGGGGCGTCAGGGCAGCAGGGTGGCGGGCAGCGGGGCAGCGGAGCAGCGGAGCAGGGGCAGCTTGGCAGGAGGGGAGGGCGGGATGCTGGGAAAGCAGGGTGGTGGGGCAACGGGGTGGCAGGCAACGGGGGCAGTGGGGCAGCAGAGGACGTTGTATGCACCGTGTTTGTTTGGTGCTCACTATATAAAGTGTTTCAACATTTGGCTCTGTTTGTTCATGTTGATATGTCATGTGACTCAGCCCAATGACACAATCACAAGCCTTTTCTTGGCCCTGTACTCAGGCCAAGCTAGAATGGGAGGATTTTATGTACTAGGTTCTATATGATGTGATAAGCTAGAGTCTAGATGTGGGTGAGCATGTACAACCCAGTTTGATTCAGATAATCATGAAGCTCTGAAAAGAAGAGGTGTGAAGGCTCAGTTGCATAGAACCAGATCCAGAGGTGGTGCATGAGAGTGGTGCATGAGAGTGTGAATCCCAGCATTGTTGAGAAAGGGGTGTGCTGCAAAGGGTGCACATCGATAGAAGGGATTGAGGACTACTGCAGCAATGAAGATCTCCTGGTCAGCAACAATCCAGCACTTTTCTAGACTGTCCATAATGGCACAGATCCTCTTCATCAGTAAACCCATGATATTGCATCATCAGAAAGCCAAATGTGAGCAGCACAGTGTTGAGGCAGCAGAATGAAGCTTGTGTAATGTTTGCAGCAATTACAAGGGGCTCTAGGTGTCATTTAATACTGTGGCAATGCAGTCATTAGGACTTGAAGCCAACCATAACAGCAGGATATAGACCAGAGCAGGGAGTGCCAGAACACAGGATTCATGATGATGCTGATCATCTTTTGAGCATGTGCTTTGGCCACTCTATCACCAGTAACAATCTGCTTTTTTGCAGGAAGCCTTGCAGCATCAGCTGAGCAGATACAAAGAAGAGATGCCTGCAGCTCAAGCAGGCATATAGACACCTGCTTGAGCTGCAGGCATCTATATGCCTGATAATGAGCTGTCCAGCAAGTGAGAACTGTGTGAATGACTGTCTTCACAGTGCCTGTTGCATTGAGATGAGCTGTCTGGAGTAGAGCAAGCACATATGTCTTGCTGCAAAGCCATGTTATAACCTCATTTGCCATGGTAGTATAGAAAAGAAGGGCAGCTCCAGACTTGAAATAATCACCAACAACAAGGTTTATCTACAAAATTATCAGTCCATAATTATGCCTGAGTAGAAATTACACAAACCTGGTGTGCATAGCAGTCAAGAACAATGATGTTCAGATATTTCTGTCCAACTATATGTTGAGCCTTATGACATTCACCAGAGGCATCAGTGACAATTGCCACAACAACTGCACCCCTCTCAATTTTGACCAGCTTGATGACTTCCTCAAGGAGTGGGATCAGATTTTCAGCTGTTTTGCGCTCTGCAGACACATCATGGACCTTTACAGTTTGAATCTATCAACATATCAGTACATATGAAGAGCATATGAAATGGCAAATGCATACCTTTCCATCCACAGTAATCATAAATGCAATAGGTGGTGATAATTAACACCAGTCCACCCATCTGCTTGGATTGTCACATCATGACCTTTGGCAGCAGCCTTTGCTTCAGCCCGATACATAGCAAGAGCAGCTGGAACAATATGATTGGTGAGGACTTTCAAGATGGGGATCTTGCAGTGGGTAAAAATTCATCCAAGAAATCGAGCCATGCAGGATTATCAATCCATGACAATGAGAATCCCACTGAGGCTGTTATTCAAGCCATATGGTTCTCAAAACTGTGTTGGTGGGCCACAGTCCATGTGTCAGTAGTTTTGCCTGGACTGAACCAAGAGGAAGTGCATCAGAGTCCTGAAAGGGAATGATTTCGAGAATCCCATGCACTTGATGCTTGGCCAGTCATCGAAGAACCAGCTTCTGATGGAGCAGGGCTGAAATTTGGAAGGATTGGTGAGTTCAAGAAGGGAGGTGATAAAAATGGTACAGCAGGTGAAGGTGGCACAGATGATGAAGGTGGTGGTCATGAGTCTGAGGGTTGTGTTGCTGAGAAGCTTGTACTGCTATTTGAAGCCCCAACAGGAGGCATAGGGCCTGGCATGTGAAAGAGGAGAGGTTGAGTTGCATATAAGGCTGTTTCTGCACCTGTTTGAAGCCCCATTCGATTGTTCGTGTGGCATGAGCCCTGGCCTGGAGATGGTGTCCCACTATGCTGAATGTGGTCATTCCTTGCTCACTCAGTTGTCTCTGTGAGCTGCAATTGGCAGTAGCAGAGATGACACAACATTGTTGTTGGAACACCACAAAGCCAACCATAGGGCATATGTGGTCCAGATTTCAAAGTCCAGACTAGTGGACAGAGTCAAAACAGACATAGGAATGCATGCGAGCACATAAGGTACACTTCTATAGCATCAACCCCATGAGCAGCCTGTCACAGTCCAGATTTGACACCAGCTCAGTCCTCCTCTTGAACAGCCACAATGTGATTGTCCAAGCATTTTGTGCAATAAACCTTGTCCTTTGCTGACAAGCCTGTGCAAGTCATGCCCTCAGGTAGTTCAAGCTTTATAGATGGATGGTCAGTGAAATAATCTCGCCACCATTTGCATGCATTTGCTCTTGTCATGGCTGCAGTTGAGACAAGTTGAGACAAGGTGATGGGTAACAGGTGTTGCTATAGGGTTGAAGCACACTCTTGATGCACAGCGCAGCTGTAGTATGTGAAATGGAGTGATATTAAGTGCATGTAGCCAAAGCACAGCAAGCAGGAGACAAGATTCACATGTGTCTGCTGTGTGACATGCCATGACTGCATCATGCAAATGGTAAATCCATATAAGGGAATTTGGCACATGACCCAGAACTAATCAGGGTCTGGCTGAGTCAAGGATCCTTTGACTGTCATTGACTGTCAATGACTAGTCAGCAAAGTCAGTGACTTGACTTTTCACCAAAGTCATTGACTGCCCAACACTGAGCAGAGGACTGTGTTTGTTTGGTGCTCACTGTTTCAACATTTTGCTCTGTTTGTTCATGTTGATATGTCATGTGACTCAGCAATGACATGATCACAAGCCTTTTTTTTCTCTTTCTCGCATTGCTGTCACCTCTCTGCCTCGCACCCTCGGAGCCTTGCAGTCCTCTCCCCTCCCTCTCCCCTTGACACTGCCTCCCTTGCCCCCTCTGCTCTACTACCTGTCCAGCTGCCCTATCGCCGTACCTCCCTGTCGCCCCATCGTCCCATCACCACATCGCGCTGCTGCACGCCACACTGCTGCCTGCCGAGCTGCTGCTCTGCTGCCCCACAGCCATGCTGCACTGCCCCGCCTGCCCGCAGCCCCGCCCGCCTGCTGCTCCGCCTGCCTACTGCTCCACCTGCCTACTGCCCCGCCTGCCCGCATCCCTGCCCGCCCACAGCCCTGCCCGACCGCAGCCCCGCCTGCCTGCAGCCCCCTGCCCGCAGCCCTGCCCGCCCGCAGCCCTGCCTGCCCACCTATTGCCCCACCCTGCCTGCCTGCCTGCCTGCTACCCCGCCCTGCCTGCCTGCTGTCCTGCCCACCTGCTGCCCCACCCCCCCACTGCCCTTCCTGTGCTGCCATGTCCACCTTATGGTTTGTGGCAGACAAGGGCAGCATTCTCTGTGTGGCAACTGCAGTGCCATACAGGGAATGCTGCTCTTGTCTGCCTTCAGGTGTCTGTATGAGCTTGACACCTGCAGAGGTATGTGGGTTTTATTACTATTCACACTTTTTACTGGTATGGTGCTCATTGATGTTGCTTTTCAGAATATTATGTGAAGAGGGTGGCCATATGGGCCTTTTGGTTTGGTGGCTGCTTATATGCAGGCTGGCCCCAACCAACCCTCATTCATACCTGCACCTGGGGTGGCCAAATGGGCCAAGGATGTGAGTGTGGTCTATTATGCAGACAACCTCCCCCAACCCCATCTTTGTAAGTTTTTTTGTGCTATCTGCTGCTCATACCTTGGGGCTGCTGTATGGGCTCTGGGATGGACTGCTGACTGCCATGTGGTTGGTGTCCTCCCACCCTAGTTTCTTACAGATCATCTTCTTGTTTTCTTATCTACTTGAGACTGGGGACTCTTGCTTTGGTGAAGTGGGGCTTGCCTAGATTGCAGTGCCCCCTTTGCAATGAAGCACATATTAAGATATGAATGGCTTGTCAGAGGTGGATTTGGCCACCCATCCTCTGATGTAAATGCCAGACATGTTTTTCTTTAGATTTGTTGTAATTAATTTGTACTTGTGGATTAGCTTTGACAAATGGATATGGTATAAGAGATCACCCTGAATCTATTGCAGTTTATGTGCCCTAACCCTAACCCTATGTGGGCCAGTGGCATCCTTTCAAATAATCCCTAGTGTCAAATCATCCTATGTTGTGCTGTCCATGTACCCTCCAGAAAGGATATTAAGGCCCATCCTTTCCCAAAGAATATCCTGAATCAGTTGACACACCACCTTTCACCCTAGCTTGTGATGGTTCCATTGGATATTTGAAGGTTGCATTTGCTCCTACCAATTGGAAGCCTATTGGAAGGCATATTTGTTTTCATCTCACCCAGTTATGTGAAGTTATAATATCTCATTTATATACACTGATCAGGAGCCTTAGATAATGGAAGATGACCTTACAATTTATGCATCTATCAAATAGCATCTCTGATCTTTGGCTTCATAATCTGTGTATGCTATCCCCAGCTTCTTTGGTCTAATTTGTCATGTATGTGCAAGAAGTGTTTCAATAGGGTGCTTCAGGCCCTCTACACTGGTTTCTAAAATGTATATTGGCCAGCCCTTTTGAAAGGGCATCTTCAGTACCATGGGATCCCTGTATGCCTAGTGTGATTTTGGTATATCAAGTTGATTGGCCAAGCCTATAAAGCAATATCTCAGCTGATGATCAGCTGGGCCCATGAAAAGGGCATCAGTCAAAATTGGCTAGGCCTTTTGGATAGGGGGTGGGTGTGCTGAAGGGAGTGAACCCAGATTTCAAGTGTGACAATGTGTCACAATGTGACTAGCGACGAAGTACTTCAGTGCTAGTCACACTGTGACATGTCACACCTAACATTCAATAATGAACAATTTATTGTAGGGTGTCATATTAAATAAAGGGACATTTGATATAGGATGTTGGATGCAGAATAATTGTCTGGGCTAAGCTCTTCTTGCTCAGGTACATCAATATCTGGTGGTATTAATGTGTCAAGTCCAATATTCCTTTGCAGCTATACAGAGACCTCTGATGCAGCTATATTAGAACATGGACAACATATTTACTGCACTTCCATAGCTGCTTCAGTTACAGTTAACCCAGATTTCAAGTGTCACAATGTGTCACAATGTGACTAGCAACGAAGTACTTCAGTGCTAGTCACACTGTGACATGTCACACCTAACATTCAATAATGAACAATTTATTGTAGGGTGTCATATTAAATAAGGGGTCATTTGATATAGGATTTTGGATGCAGAATAATTGTCTGGGCTAAGCTCTTCTTGCTCAGGTACATTAATATCTGGTGGTATTACTACAGTATCTGGTAATTTAGATGAGTGAGCAGTGCATTAGGGCTGGAAAATCATAATATGGGTGCTACCAGATGTAAGGTGGTGATATTAGACCTGGAATGCAGGTTGAAGAATATTATTCTGAGCCAAGCCCTACTGACCTGGGCCAAGCCTATTTTAAGGGCCCCATGCATATCCAGTCATCTGAACCTCTAGTTACCAATTTTGGGTGACCTAAGATCTCGGCCCAGCCTATTATGTAATATCTCGGCCGACGCTCGGTTGGGCCTATAAGATGGCCACCAGTCAAAATGGGCTGGCCCTATAAGATGGGAGTTGGGTACGCTGAAGGGTGTGATGTTTAAGCGGTTCCTGACCGAGGTAACGGCCCAGAAGGCAGTGGATGCCTTCTATCAGGTGAAGTTTACAAAGGCAAAGGGCGCCTTGGGTTTTTGGAATGAACTGGTCCAGGCAGTGGAGAGGATGCTCACCCTGCCTGATGCCGGTACGATGAAAAAGCAGTTCCTTAACAGACTGCCTAATGAGATGGTGGAGGCCATCTTCAAAACTCGTGCAATTAGTGTCAAGTTATCCTCAGCCGAGGATATTATCGACACTAGTCGCCAAGTGGAAGCGACCCTCCACTACCTCCAACAGCGGAGGGCTGTGCCTTCGGCAGGGAACCAGGCAGGTCCCAAAGGAAACCCGCCCACAGGTAGAGTACCTGTGGAGCAGAGGTTTGTGAGACTGCGGCCGTATCGGCTGCACACAGACTGCAGGCCAGGGGAACCTGTTCCCCTGCGGATCGACCATGTGTGAGATGAGCGCGCCCAAGCCAGAGGGAGCAAACCCTGGCTAGAACCGCCTAAGGCGGGCCCCAAGATTGGGGTATGAGGTGGAGAGGAGCGGAAAGCTCCTCTAACCTGCTATGTATGCGGGAAAGCAGGGCACTACACGAATGTGTGCCCTCAGTCACAGCGAAAGCCAGAGGCTTTTAGGGGAAATGTAAGGAACTACACCTTACAAGAGGATCCGGGCGAGACAGAGCCCGAGGAACCGCAGGAAACACCTGCGGTTGAAAGTGAGGAACCAGAGGGTGAAATCCCACCAGAGGAAGTCGCAGAAGACAACTATGCTGGTCGTGGGGACCAGTACAATTCAGACGAGCTCAAGGAGGAGGCGGAAAGCGACCAGGTCACTGGAATCCAGGAACTGGAAGAGGATGAGATCCTCTATGCGATGGAAGTGCACATCGGCCATGTTGACAATGGGCCGTTCCAGGCGCACATCCGGAAAGAATGGACAGGATTGCACCCAGTAGCAACAAGGGAGGCAAGGCAATGCCTCATGGCCTACATCACCATGAACAGTGTAAAAGCATACACGCTTTCGATTCAGGAAGTACCCCAGACTTGATGAGCCTGGACTTTGCCCGGGTGACAAAGGTACCAACCTTCCAACTGGATAATCCAGTTCCTATCCAACTCGGCTGTATCGGCAGCCGATCGATGATCACATGCAGATGCCGCATAGTGGTGGATTTGGGAGGAATACTGGTAGAGGACCAGTATTTTGATATAGTGAACATCAACTGCTTTGGTGAAGGAAAGGGGAAAACCCTTCAGGCGATGTCACCCAGTGAGGAGACGGAAGCGTTATGCCTCCGTATGTCGGCTAAGAATGTGCTGAGGAAGGAAGCTCAAAAGAGCTGACTACACTCGGGCCCCTGGGATAAGGGTGAGCCCTGGAAGGGGGGAGAGGCTAACGCCTCTGTAAAGATAGACGACGCCTACCTCAAAGGCAGGTGTGAGTATTGGTTTAACCAGTATGCCAAGCTCTTTGGGGGAGTTCCCCCCAGACCGCCGCCATTTCAGGCAGTAAACCACCGCATACCATTAATAGATGAAAAGAAAGTCTATAATTATTACCTGCCTCAGTGTGCCGAGGCATTCAAGGAACAATTCCTTGAGAAAGTGAACCGTTATATTACTAACAGTTGGTGGGAGGCAGGAGCGGCATCACAAGCAGCTCCTATGCTATGCATACCAAAAAGCAGCTGGAACCCGCTGCTACGGACAGTGGTAGACTGTCGGAAACGGAATGTGAATACCGTATGGGATATTACCCCATTGCCTGATCAAGATCAGATCAGACAGGACATGGCTAGACCCACGTATAGGTCAAAGATTGACCTATCAGATGTGTATGAGCAAGTATGCATAGAGCCTGAGGACATGTGGAAGACAGCGTTTGCAACCGTCTTGGGCACCATGTTCTCACAGGTGATGCAGATAGGGGATTGTAATGCCCCTGCTACCTTCCAGCGCCTGATGACGCACATATTTCGTCATCAGTTGGGAAAGTATGTGCATGTGTACTTAGACAATGTATTCATCTTCTCCAAGACCTTGGAGGACCATGAGTGTCACTTAAAAATGGTCTTTGAGACCCTCAAAGGCGCGAGCCTTTTCTTGAGCAAGAAGAAGTGCTCACTATACGTGAAGAGCATAGATTGCTTAGGGCATATTTTAGATGCCCGAGGAATCCACATTACAGTGGATAAAATGGATAAAATCTGTAACTGGAAAACACCAACAAGCGTTAACAAGGTACAGAGGTTCCTCGGATTAGCACAGTACATCAGACAGTTCATGCCCGATCTGTCTGCTTATACCGGCCCCTTGGCCAGTCTGTGTAGTGAAATGCGAACGTTTCACTGGAGACCACTCCATGATGAGTGCATGGAGATGATTAAGGCATTGGCATGTAAAACACCAATATTACACCCAGTAGATGCAGCGGTACAAGAGCCAATATGGCTCGTGTGTGACGCCTCAGTGTCGGGCATAGGGGCCATGTATGGCCAGGGAAAGACATGGGAAACCTGCTGTCCAGTGGGGTTTATGTCTAAAAGGTTCAGCCCAGCCCAGTTTAGTCATAAAACTTGGGACTGGGAGGCCTTAGCAATTGTCGAATCACTACAGAAATGGGAGGATAAACTCCTCAGTAGACGAATCAACATGGTCACAGACCACGAAGTGCTGGGGTTCTTTAAGAACCAAATGCACTTGTCTGGCCGGCAGGCCAGGTGGATGGAGTATATGGAGAGGTTTGATTACTCCATCACTTACATTAAAGGTGAGCACAACAAGGTTGCGGATGGCCTTTCACGGTACCATATGAATGACGCGACGGATGAGATTCATCCGGATCATGAGTACGTGAAGGCAGATGTTCACCTTGACCCTGAAGGGGATGAATTGCCCCGCGGACACCTGGAGGAGGTGCGCGCACTACGAGTATGCACACCTGCCGCGGACCAGGAGACCGAGCAGGAGCAACCGCTGCCTGTGCCCCATGCAGATGGGGATGTGAGGGACGAGACGCTCGTGCCCTTAAGGCCCCACATGGAAGGGGGGGATAGCAGGATGCTGCAAAGCATCTGTGACAGCTATGAACAGGATCGCCTGTTCAAAATAATTTTGGAACAACCAGGAAACTACACCGGTTTTAAGATCAGGGAGGACCTGATCTTCTCCAAGAATAAAAAGGGAGACAAGGTGCTCTGCGTACCTCGTACCCTTCATGAAGGAAAAAGCATCCCTGGAATAATAATCCAGGAAGCCCATGTGGTCCTAGGACACATGGGGTCGTGGATAATGACGGATTATGTCTGTCGGTACTACTGGTGGCCATTGGTGTCTAAAGACATCGATAAGTTTTGTACATCATGCGGCATGTGCCAGATGAGCAAGACTTCCTCACAGAAGCCGCAAGGGCTTCTACACACCCTTCCGATCCCCAGGCAGCCCTGGGAATAATAGGAATGGACTTTGTAGGTCCATTCCCTATGTCAAGAGAGGCAGACTACCTCTGGGTGGTGATTTGCTGCCTCACTTCACTGGTACATCTAGTACCAGTTACCGTGTTGGTAACGGCAGCAGAGCTAGCCTGGCTCTTTCTAACCCATGTAGTGAGACTACATGGGCTGCCAGGATCGATCGTGTCTGACTGCAATCCTAGATTCACCTCTGCCTTCTGGCAGGAAATGCACCGACTACTCGGTGTCAAGCTGCGGATGTCCACAGCTTTCCATCTGCAGACAGATGGAGCGACGGAACAGTCAATCCAATCCGTGTCTCAGATCCTCTGATCTGTGGTCCAACCGGACCAGACGGATTGGGCAGAGCAAATCCCAATGGTTGAATTCGCCATTAACGTGTCAATAAGCACGTCGACGGGGTTTGCCCCATTTGAGCTCACCTATGGGTACATGCCCCAGATGATGGCAGAGCTGCCAGACAACCTCCGGGCAGTGCCCAGAGGTGTAAGGATGTTCGTGGAGAAAGCCGTGCTCAACCTTGCAATGGCGCACGATGCGATTATTGAAAGTCGCGTCCACCAGACATTTTATGCTAACCAGCATAGATGGGCAGAGCACCTGTTTAGAGAGGGAGAATTAGTCTACCTCTCAACAGAGAACTTGAATCTCCCTAAAAAACGAGCTAGAAAGCTCATGCTGAAGTTTATTGGGCCTTACTCAATACAGTCATGTAGACCGGAATCGTCAATGTACGAGCTGGAGCTCCCTGACTCGCTAAAGTCGAGGAGAATCCACCCGACATTCCATGTCAGCCGGTTGCAGCGACATGAGCCAAACGACAATGCATTGTTCCCATGTTGTGAAGTGAAAGTCTTTTATGACTTTGGTGTGGACTCGAAGGAGGAATGGCTAGTAGACGCCATTATTGGCCATAGGTGGGAAGGATGCCACTGAGAATGCGAGGTCTGATGGAACCTCAGGGATACGACTTGGGAGCCGTATATGGGAGTCAAAGAGCTAGCAGCTCTAGACCACTACCTTGAACTACAAGGTGTAGACTCATGGAGGGTGCTACCTAGGTGCCCTCAAGCAGAGCACGGACGGAGCGCCTGCGCAGAGTAGTAAACACGATCGAGCCAGTCTGCAGGGTCGTTAGCCACAGTGATTGAGTCACATGGTGGCTCCACCATAAGGTACAAAACCTTAAGAGGGCCTGCCCTCTTTTTCTCTTTTCTTCATCAACCATTTTTTACAATGGATGATCCAATGGGGGAAAACCCATCTCCTTGCGCTACCCATGCCGCCACTGCTACCGCCGCCGCCTCTACTGCCACTGCCGCCGTCCCTGGCCTCACACCAGGGAACTCATTACCGACAAGTATCGTCGGAACGGCTGGGTTGTCCCAGCTGTTGTTGTCGCAAGGGGAGGAAACCCTCCCCTGGGTCCAAGATCGCATGATTCA
The DNA here is from genome assembly GCA_951802425.1 of Clavaria fumosa. Lineage (NCBI taxonomy): Eukaryota > Fungi > Basidiomycota > Agaricomycetes > Agaricales > Clavariaceae > Clavaria > Clavaria fumosa. The sequence goes on along the minus strand of OX637794.1, from coordinate 4,806,913 downwards.
TGCGATCACTCACAGATCCCGGTGCACTCAGTGCATTGGGTTCTGTCGTCACATCTTCAAGTCGCTATTGCACTTGGATGAAGCATTTCAACAAATGCTTAAGGAAGCGCAGGAAAGCGCTAGGCATGAACTTGGGCTGGAGCTTGGGATGATGCAGCGCAAGCTGGACAACTTGCGTGAGGAATATGAGAAGGGCAATGCCCTTTGCGCCGGGCACTGGCAAAAGCTTGAAAAAGCTTATGATAGTCTGGATAAGGTCGAGGAGGACCTTAGAAGTGCACAGGAGAAGATTCTCTCCTTGACAGAGAAGTTGGCAAGCACCAATGAGGAGCTTGCCACATTGCGAACTGTGGCGAAAGGGAAGGGACCTGAAAGGGATCCCTTGGAGCAGGACCCTAAAAGGGCCTGCATGGCTGTCTCGTACGCAGACATAGCGCTGCCTATGGGAGACATGGACATCCCCATGAACATTGAGGAGGGGTATCCCCCTCTTCCACCTGCTGGTATTAGCCAGCAGAACCCTGATGCCTCATTGGGGCATAAACGAACATTTGCAGAGATGGTGCTTGCGCCTCCAACAAGAGGTTATCCCTTTAACGCTCCCCGCCCAGACAGGGCTCTGGATGGCTATCCCTGGCCATCGGGGATGTCCGTCAAACCTGGTGCATGGGTTGTCGAGTTGAAGATGGTTGAGGAGGTGATAGCCCTCAACCAGCAGGCGCATCATGGAGCACCTGACGGCAGTTACAATATGACTGCCGTAATGAAGATGTGATGGGCCATTAAGGAGGCCCAGAAGAATGCGGCAGCAGGAAAGCTGCCTACGCCAGTTGAGGACTGGCTGTTGAGGAACTGGAGAGTTCCTACCAGCGTCAAGAAATCAGCAGACCGGGTGGCACACCATCTGCAGGGGCAGATGTTGCAAGAGAGTGGAGGGATGGGTGACCCATCCCTGAGGGCAGGACCCTTGGAAGTCACAGGAGGGGGAGCACCCTCCTATCCGTTGTACCAGACATTGCTGCTGACAGCAGCAAGAGTGGTTGCGCCTCCCATTAGGGAGTTTGTAGAGACCGGGGAGCCGTTGCTCCCCCAAGAGCTGTGGCTCTCCTTTGTAGGGGAGAAGGGGGAAATTCCCCCTATGAATCTGAAAGGTGACAGAGGCGCAGTGTCAGACCTGCGCTGCTGGGCCGCCAACATAAGGATGGGCAGAGCAGCCATCCTTGGTATTGATAAAGACGGGGACTCACCCCTGTCCTTTGCATGCAAGGTGGCCATCTGGCGCACCATAATGGCATGCGCACTGTCCCGGGCCCGAATGCGGCGCCCGTTCCTAGCTATGGCTGTAGCCCTCTTTGTGTCAAAGGGGGCATACACGCAGGCCATCAAAGGGAGAGTGCTCCCTGTACAACGTTCCAGGCACTGGAACACAAAGATAATGCCAACCGTCGCACAGACGATCAAGGCATTTGTAGATGCCGGAGTCTCCGTTGGGGAAACAGAGCTCTGGGACGAATTTGTACTCACATGGGCACACGAGTACATGCGAAAGGGGAATGTCCCCTTGGACGATGATATCCAGCTAGCACTGGGTGAACAGGAGAAGCCTCCTGTACCTCCCTGGACATATGCACTGCTAGAGTGCATAGGGCATGGGGTGTGTCCGTGCCATCTTCGGTTGAGCAAAAAGACAGGAGACAAACGGAGGGGTGAGGTGCCCCTGGAAGACAGTGGAAGCACATCCACCATTAGAAACCCCCTAGGAATACCTATTGGGGGTTTAACAATATCCCAGACAGAGGGTGCGGGGCCCTCTCAAAAACAAAAAAAGAAAGCAGCTAAGTCATCAGCTGCTAAGGCCGTGAAGAGGCCTGTTGTGTTGTCACCTGACTGGAGCGATGACGAGGGCGAGCCGCCATGTGACTACAAGCAGGGCTTGGACAGACTAAGCGTCCAAGCTCTTGAAAAATATGCCTACCCCACAAGACGAGACAGCGGCACCTGGGGCACCCCCCACTGGGGCATGCCGCTCATGACATGCTGTCCAACTGGGGGCAGGTCGCACAGACCACCGGGTAGGGCCCGTCAGCACCAGGCGAAGGCCCCAGGAGGGGATTGCACCCAGTGACATGGCAGTAACCCTGCCCAAGGGGATGCGCCCCTTGTAAATTATTATACGATCCTGCTTGTCGTCCCACACCACCCACATGTCGCCTCTGGTTGGGGCCTCTCTGGAGGGGGAGGGTGTAAGGCTATAGGCCTTTTCTGTTCCTATATTACATAAGCTATATACTATAATAGTCTACTAGCATAGCCGCTTTGGCTATGCTTACATCAGCGGCCCCTAGAGGGCCGCTCGCCTATATATACTGTGTTGCGACTGTACACAGAGGGTAGATCCCTCTAATTAGAACTACCATACTCAATATACCATTGAGTCTGGTTCTTTTGAGGGATAGAGAGTCTTACACCTGGGCATACTGATCTGCATCTTTCACCATGTCTGGCCACCAATAACCCTTCACTAGTGCCACTCTCAACTTCCAGGGCCCAGGGTGTCCAGCAGCAGGGAGGTCATGCTCAAACTCGAGGACAGCCTCACAAGCTCCTAGGGGGACCCAAGTGACTATCCCCTTTCGCCAGAGTCCAGCACGATCTCGCGTCCACTCATCATCAAGCTCCTCCAGCTTCTGTATGTGTACCGTGCTATTTTTCTGGAGTAGTGTCTCCATTTCTGATGTGAACGACACACAGACTTCCATTTCCAGGAAAACCTGCACTGGTGCATCCTCCTCCACCATCTCTCCATAGTCTGGTCTCCGAAGAGTGCATCTGCCTTCGTATTCGACTTGCCAGTGCAATACTTTATCTCAAAGTCAAAGCACTGGAGCTCTCCAACCCAACGGACCTGCCTCAGTTTCAACTTCTGGGGCTTCTGGAAGTACTGGAGGTTCACATGGTCCATCCAGATCTCAATTGTCTCATCTGCTCCAATGAGGTACACCTGCCACTCACAAAGTGCCTGAATCACAGCCAAGAACTCCTTGTCATACACATTGTAGTTCTTCTCAGCTGCAGTGAGGGCCTTGGAGATATAGTCAACAACTCTCCAGGTTCCATCTGTCTGCTGCTGCGAGAGCACTCCACCAGTCGACAGGTTACTCACATCTGTCTCTACCTTCCATCTCCCTTTGTCCTGAGGCAGAGCCAAGACCGGGGCTGATACAAGTGCCTGACGGAGATCTCGGAAGGCTGCTTCCTCCTCCTCCTCCCATTTCCATGGAACATTCCCAGTCAGCCAGAAGAGTGGCTTTGCCTGGGCAGAAAGATTCGGGATGTGCTGGCAGAGGTCATTCAACATCCCATTGAACCTCTGGACATCCTTCACATTCCTAGGATGTGGCCAATCTCGGACTGCTGCACCCTTGGCTGGGTCATGCTCTAGCCAGTTGTGAGAGATCTTCATCCCCAGGAAGATGATCTCACTCTTCTCAAACTTGCATTTACTGAGTTTGAGACACAACCCATTCTCTCCAAACTTCCTCAAGACTCGATCCATCCAGTACCGGTGTGTAGCCAAGTCCTCTGCAAACACAATGACATCATCCACATAGGCCCTCACATGTCCTCCTGCAATCTCCTCCCTCAACATGTGATTCATGAAGTGTTGGAAGGTGGCAGGGGCATTCTGTAGTCCAAACCACATAACTGCAGGTTCAAAGAGTCCATGAGGTGTCAGGAAGGCACAGCAGTGCTGGTGCTCCAGCCAGACCTGCATGGATGGGAAACCTCCCTTTGCATCAATTTTAGAGTAGATCAATGCTCCCTTAAGCACATCCACTGTGTCTCAGATGTGGGGAAGGGGGTACTTGTCCTTGACCAGGTCTGCATTCAGCCTCAAGTAGTTGATAATTGGCTGCAGCTTGTCCTTCTCATGTTTGAAGAAGAAGGGGCTGGCATATGAGGATTTCGAGGGCCAGATTCGTCCAGAAGCAAGCTGCTCATCCACCCAACAGTTCATCTCCACCATCTCCTGCTGTGTCAGTGAGTATAGCTTAGAGGAGAGGTGCTCAGGGTCCTTTTTGAACTCAATTTTAATATCGAAGTTCGGTAGGGAGCGGGGAAGCTCATCCCACTTTGCTTCACTAAAAACCAAAGGGTAGTGGCTGGGCCAATCAGGGGTAGGGCCAGAGTTGGGAAAATGGGTGTCCAAAATACTCGCAGATGTGAGGGTACTCATTTTCAGGGGTGCAGGGGCTTGTGGGGATGGAGAACACTGTGGGGGGCAGCGGGTAAGGCTCAGCTCTGCCTTCTTCCAGTTGATGTCGGGGTTGTGTCGCTTGAGCCAGTCATGCCCAAGGATGACTTTGTGGGTTTGGATCTTCCCTAGCAGGAAGTGGATCTGTTCACAATGGTCACCCATCATCACCAGCAGCTCGATTCCATACTGGATTTTACCCTCTCTATTCTGTGACCCATCCACATTGTACATGCTCTTCTTGCCCACTCCAGGTCCATGAAGCAGTTGATGCATCCTGAGTTGACAAGGGCCTTCGTCGTAGCCCCCTTGCCAGTGCTGAGAGCCTCCAAGTGCACCTGGATGGCTAGCTCTTGTGGCATGTGTTTCCCCACTTCTGGCTGCACCATGGTTGGGTGCTCTGCCAGCCTCACTTCCTCCTTCACCTCAGCCCCAATTTGGGTATGTCTCTGCTGCACGATAGTATATTGGGGTATACTTGCCGCAGGCACAGGGACGGAATGGGGGCTGGCACAGTTCTTCTCCCCAGCAGGAGCCCTCCTCTCTTTCTCATACTCCTCTGCCATTTGGGGGGCACCTGGTACTGCACAGGTTTGGGCCCTTGGGACCTGCAGATGCATATCGGGCAGGGGACAGAATTGGACAGCATGCCCAATCTGGTGGCATCAGAAACAATGTCTCTCATCAGCAGGGGCACATCCACGGCCCATGGCCACATTCAGAGGGTGTGAGAGGGTTGCAGCAGGTCACGAAAAGGTCACGGTGGGTTGCACGGGGGTTGCGATGGGTCGCAGTGTCCATTCCATGACTATTGTGTCAAATTGCCTTTGCTGGGCATCCAGTCTTTCTGCCAGCACTTTCCATCCTCCATATGTCTCTGGCATCAGGGAGACACCATAGATTCTCTCCACCAACCTCCTACTCAGGTTCAACTCCAGCCAATGGACTAGGATTCCTGAGTCCTTCTCTGCACTCAACTTCGCCTGTTGGAACAGTGTCTCAGATTTTGCAAAGAACTCTGGTGCTGTCATGGCACCCTGTTTCAACCCTGCAATATTGGCAAGAGCAATCGCACAGTCATTTAGATCATCAAATTCACACTTCATCTCCTCCACAATGTCGCGGTGACATCACGTGATCCTCAAAGCTCGCGGACACGTGACCTGTCACATGATCAGTAAGTCACGAGAACTCACGTGACTACCACCGACAGTACGGCCCAAATATGTGATGGCACATCAAGTGGGATGCCATCACCCTGTCAACAAGCTGACACCTAACATCGCCCATCAAGCAACCATTCCTAATGTGACCTTGTTCTCTCCCGCGCCCCACCTTTACTGCTATCCCGTCCCCTTGGCATCCCCATCTCCTTCCCATGATGACTTCCTGTTCCCCTGGTGCCCTTGTACCGCTATCCCGTTCCCCCGCCGACCGACGTTTCCCTTCCTGGGACCATGGCGACTTCACGATCGTTGTCCGGATACTTTCATTTCCTCCCTACCGTCGCTCCCATTGTATGTTTTCTCTTACTACCTTATACCAATATTGTACTCCAGTATATATATGAGTAGACACTTAGCATGTATTCCTCAGACTTTGATATTCTCCAGAAATTGCCTCTTTCTACCTCCTCATTGAGCCTTTATGTCAGCTATTCACGTGACCTTCGTGACCTTTGAGCTCCAGATTTAGGATCGACCGTGACATAATATCAAAGTCTGAACCCCGTCCCTCATCCCAACTCGACGTCCGCGACGTCCCGACATTGATGACCGACTCCAACCAAACTTGCCCGGCCCTCCTAACGTACCTGGAAAGCCGTGACCCTTGCTATTCGCCAAACTGGATTCTCAAACGTTGAGAAAGAATAACTTGCCAGAACCCCTAGGCCTCACAGACAGGCAGAAGCAACACCGCTTTTTTGCTCTTCGCTACATCGATCGCCATACACCGGTACCCATCACTCGCTGCAACTCCCCAGATGGACGACTGCCGCGGAGCACCATTTATCGTTCAGTCAAACGACAGTTTATCAAACCCAGACCTTGGTCTTCAAGAGAGATCTGTGAGCAGAAGCTCCACCCAGGCTACTTCCACAGAGAATTTCCCACGCTACTTACCGCCACCCTTAACCAAGAGATATTCCATCAGGCTACCGAAGGCCTGACAGTTGAGGACATCGAAAACATCGAGTCCCCGCCGAGAACGCCCTCGCCCGCTCCTACCCCACGACCCCCTACCTACACCACCGCCTCGGTTCAGACTGACGCCCCTGAGCGTTTCCTACGAGCACGCACAGCCAACGCTTGGCTCGTCATCAACACCAGCCGAAACCTGCCCCGACTCGCCTCTTGGGCACCCATCAACCCCCGAGCGTATCCTAGTGCCTGGCCTCGGCCTGCTTCAGATATCCGAAGAAGTCTTCAGGATGCCCTCGGCCAGCAGAGCACCCTCGCCACCACCCACGAACCTTGCCCTCCCCGTTCAACTCAATCCCCCGTCACCTCGGACTCCTTCTCCCCCTCCTCAGTCTCCTCCGTCTCCTTCGCCTCCGACTCAACGGAACTCCCGGACATCAACGAGGAACTCCGCGGATACAATGTCTAGCGGATTCACCATCACCCCCTTCGACGGGAGCAGCGTTGCCTACCGGACTTTTGTTTGGCAGCTCAATGTCTTCTTCCTCGCCGAGCCAGATAGGTTCAACATGGACCTAAAACGAATTTTGTTTGCCCTGAACCAGATGCGCGGAGGACATGCCAGAGACTGGGCCAACTCTGTGGTCGAGAAAATAGTTGCAGCCCCCGCCTCGTGCCCCACCTGGGCGGTCTTCAGAGGAAGCATGGATGCCGAGTTTTCGGACTTGGTAGAGAAGGAGAACGCCTACCTTAAGCTTGGGAAGCTTAAGCAAGGTAAACCCCCGGTAAAAGAGTTCCTGACAGAGTTCGACCAGCTAATTGCAAAGGCCAAACTCTCTGAGCAAACTCACAGAGACCTCCTCGTCACCCTCCTCGAACCCGCCCTCAACTACAATATCACCGATCGCATCTATGCCGCTGCTGCCCTTCCACCCAACTATTCTGCCTGGAAGAGGAAGGCCCTTGCCATCGACTTAATGCTCGAACGTCACGACGCCATGTGCCCTGCCCGGCAGATTGTCTACGCGAAACCACCCGATCGCCCGGCCCCGTGACCTTCCGCGCCTCCACAACACGACCCAAATGCAATGCAGGTCGACCGGATTCTGTCACACAGCAATTGTTACAATTGCCAGCAGCCCGGCCACCTCGCACGCAACTGCCCGCTCCCTCGTAAGCCCCCTCGAGTTCCCCGAATCGACGTCCGGGCCAACGACACCTCGACCATGACCGCCGATGAGCTTGAGGCCCTGGTGGCCCAGCTCCGCGACACCATCGAGGTGAAGGATAAGGAACTCGGGGCGCTGAAAGAGGCGAAGGCGGATTTTCCCGCAGGCGAGGAATGAAGGAAGCAGCTTCCCCGCCTAAGTCCCCCCCCCTGTATTAGTACCGCGACAATGCCAGTCTCTGACTCGTCTCCCAAACTGCTTCTAAGGATGACGAAAATAGTGGGCCGCCAAGAAACAGCCCAACTCGAATTCAGAGTTCGAATCTCCCCCCCCCGCCTTCCCGAGTAGAGCCGTGCACGGGAAAGTGCTTATCGACAGTGGCAGTACAACCTCAGTCATGGACCACAGTTTCGCCAATCGGAACCATTTCCCCATGGAACGACTCCCATCTCCAATGATCACCAGGAATGCAGACGGTACCGCAAACTCGCGAGGACCCATCACACATTTCACCAAGGTCGCGGTCGAATTCGGTCTTGGACACCGCGAGATTATCGAGTGCTACCTGGGCAACTACCCCGACTTCGACCTTGTGCTAGGCGATGATTGGCTCCAGAAGCACAATCCTACCATCGACTGGCGGACCCGCTCCCTCGAATTTCGACACTGCCGTGACCTTCCCTGCAGTGCTGCAGTCCGTGTCATCGCAAACGACTCCCCCGACTGGCCGACTCTCTTTCTGCGAGTATTCAGAGAAGAGTTCTACAATGTTCTACCCCCACACTGTCCCAGAATCGACATCGACATCCAGCTAGGGAATGATGCCCGTCCATACCAGTCCCAGATTTACCCGACACCCAAGGCCTACCATGCAGAGCTCCGGAAGTGGCTGGACAAGAACCTCGCGACTGGACGAATTTACCCAGGTCAGTCGCCCTGGGCTAGCCCTCTCTTTTTCAAGAACAAAGGGGACAAGCTCCGGCCTGTGGTCGACTACAAACGACTAAACGAAGTCACGGTCAAGAATGCCTACCCTCTCCCTCTCGTCCAGAACATCTACAATCACCTGCAGAAGTTCCGGTATTATTCAAAAATCGATATCTGGATTGGATTCAACAATATCCAGGCGTCGAAGGAGAGCGAGAAGCTGTTAGCGTTCATATGCGAATACGGCCAATTTCTCTGTCGAGTCATGCCTTTTGGAGTGACTAATGCCCCCATGATCTTCCAGGGCTTCATGGACAGTATCCTGAAGGATCTGGTGGCCACTGGCCAGGTCTTCGTATATATTGACGACATCCTCATCTGCTCTGACACCCGCGAAGAACTCCGCGACCTTACCGCACATGTTTTCCAAGTTCTCCAAGAAAATCACCTGACCGTCAAACCCGCAAAATGCGAATTCGAACGAATGGAGGTGACTTTCCTCGGAAACAAGATCCGGCAGGGAACCATCGAGAAGAGTGAGAAGAGATGTTCGGCAATCGACAACTGGCCAATTCCGAAGTCGGCCAAGGATGCGCGCAGGTACACGGCCCTTGGAAGTTACTATCGACAATACATTCCGAATTATGCCAAGATTGCCACCCCTCTCCATGCCTGCACTGGCAAAGGTGAATTTAACTTAACGGACACTGTGCTAAAGTCGTTCTATGACATCCAGGACGCAATCAGGGATTCAGTCCAAGTCGCGATCCCCCAGGACGGAATGCCGTGGAAGATCGAGATGGACACCAGCAAGATCGCGACTTCGGCTACCCTGTACCAGCAACAGGATGGAGTGTGGAGAATGGTGGACTGTCTATCGACAAAGCTCTGGGACGCCCAGCTAAACTACGACGTCTACGACCTGGAACTCCTCATGGTAATAAGAGCGCTTGAGGAATGGCAACACTACCTCCTCGGTCAGGATTTCGAGGTCCATACGGACCATAAAAACCTTTCGTATTTCCGGAAACCAAACCCACTCAATGGACGCCAGAACCGCTGGAGACAGTTCCTGTCCCTCTTCCGTTTCAAGATCGTTCCTCGCTCCAGAAAGTCGAACACTGCCGCCGATGCTCTTTCCCAACACCCCGACTACGACGACCAACCTCCCCACCCTGCCCAGGTTCTGTTGCCAGACCACTTCTTCCGGGTCAATGAAACCCTGTCTCTAATGGAGAAGCTGAGGATCGAACAGGCCCTGGGGACCCCTCCAGAAGAAGCGGAGAAGGATAAAGAAGGATACTTCCGGGTACACGAGAAGCTCTGGGTCCCAGCATCGCTCGTAAAAGACATCCTCGACCTCCACCACTCGGCTCGAACTACCGTACACCCGGGGATCTCCAAAACCCAGGTTGCGGTCGCGAAATACTGGTACTGGCCCACACTTAAGAAGGACACCCGCGCCTACGTTATCGCCTGCGATGTCTGCCCGAGGATCAAACCCCGACGCGGACAAAAGCCGCCTCCCCTCCACCCTCTCCCAATCCCCTCGCGACCTTGGCAAGTCATCGGTTGGGACTTGATCGGCCCAGTCTCGGAATCCGCGGGCTACGACATGATCTTGGTGATCAAAGATTACCTAACCAAGACCATTGTCCTCGCCCCAACTGTCCAGGAACTCACATCGGAAGGAGCAGCTTCGATTCTCCTCAAGAAGATCTACGCCTACTATGGGCTTCGGGAGAAGGTAGTGTCTGATCGAGGGGGCCAGTTTATTTCCAAGTTTATGCGCGAGGTCTACGATAAGTTGGGCATCAAATCTGCTGCTTCCACTGCCTACCACCCGCAGACGGACGGGCAGGTAGAGAGAGCCAACCAGGAGGTAGAAGTAGTCCTCCGCGCACTGACCAAGGAAGACCAGGCCGATTGGGCTGCCGTGCTCCCCCTCGCCCAGTTTGCTCTCAACTCGCAACCCATCCGCGACTCGGATATCACCCCCTTTTCGGCTCTCCATGGTTTCGACCCCGCCCCGATCCCTGATTTCCCCACCAGCTTCGATATACCTGCCGCCAATGAGTTCCTCGCACGGATTTCCGCCGCCCATGACCGCCTCCAGGATGTCTTAGTTCGTCGGCCCCTTTCCTGTAGAGGAGAAGGTAGGAACCTCGGCTTACCGCCTCACCCTTCCCCTGAGCTGGCAGATCCACCCGGTCTTCAACGAGACCTTACTCAAACCCTTCCAAGGAGACCCGTCTTCTGTCCGACCACTGCCCGAACTCATAGAGGGAGGTGAGCAATATGATGTTGAACGAGTCCTAGCCAAGAGGAAGAGGAGAGGGAAGGTCCAGTACCTGGTGAGCTGGGTTGTTTATCCGCCCGAGGAAAATACCTGGGAACCCCTGGAGAACCTCACGTGTGCAAAGGAGGCCGTTGCGGAGTTTGTTCAGGAGAACAAATCTTAGGAAGGGGAATATGTCACAGCAACATCACGTGATCCTCAAAGCTCGCGGACACGTGACCTGTCACATGATCAGTAAGTCACGAGAACTCACGTGACTACCACCGACAGTACGGCCCAAATATGTGATGGCACATCAAGTGGGATGCCATCACCCTGTCAATGAGCTGACACCTGACATCGCCCATCAAGCGACCATTCCTAACGCGACCTTGTTCTCTCCCACGCCCCACCTTTACCGCTATCCCGTCCCCTTGGCATCCCCATCTCCTTCCCACGACGACTTCCTGTTCCCCTGGCGCCCTTGTACCACTATCCCGTTCCCCTGCCGACCGACGTTTCCCTTCCTGGGACCATGGCGACTTCACGATTGTTGTCCAGATACTTTCATTTCCTCCCTACCGTCACTCCCATTGTATGTTTTCTCTTACTACCTTATACCGATATCGTTCCTACAGTCTTGGACTCCAGTATATATATGAGTAGACACTTAGCATGTATTCCTCAGACTTTGATATTCTCCAGAAATCGCCTCTTTCTACCTCCTCGTTGAGCCTTTACGTCAGCTATTCACGTGACCTTCGCAACCTTGTCGCGACCTCACCACGACCTTTGAGCTCCAGATTTAGGATTGACCGCGACACACAAACTCTGCCCAGGCTCCAGCTTCACCGCTACCCAGGATCTCTTCCACCTTCATATTCGCCCACTCTGCAGTGAATCCTTCTCCAGTAATTTTGCTCAGAGCAAAAAGGACCTTCACCAGGTCCATAGCATAGACAGTTGGGTTTGCCATTAACAGGAGGTGAAGGGATCAGAGGAATGTACAAAAGTTCCTTTTCTGCCCATCGAAGGGGGCAACAGCTAGGTCCAGCATCATTCTATGGCACTGTAAAATAAAGTTCCAGGCCTTGGGCACTCCAGATTTCTTCGATCTCTTAACAGTCCTGTCCTCTCAGGCTGCTCTTCTAGGCACTTATGTATCTATAGAACTCTTATTCTATGAAACTATTGCTAACGTGGGGCCCAAAAGGTGTCCCAGATGGTTGCCCCACAACTCTTAATGAGTTGCCTGTGTGCCCTTCTGACAATGGTCACAGAGCAAGGGCCCTGTCCACTGGACCAGGAAACTACAGAAAGACTATGTAGAAGGCCTTTCCATGCCCTGTAGACTACACGATTCACTGGGAGGGGTATGGTGGCTGTAAAATAAAGTTCTGGGCCTTGGGCACTCGGTATCACTTGGGGAGGGTCACAGTAGACTTCCTCCAGGTCTGGTCACGTGTATCTACACACAGTAAAAATTTCACGCAGTTCTGTTACACACTGCAGGCAGGGTAAAGAAGAAGAGGATGATAGGGGCTGAGCTGTGACAATGTGTCACAGTTTGAGATTAAGGGTCCAGGCTAGCCGGGTTAGGACACAGGGCTAGGGCGGACAGGCAGATCTTAGTATTATATCAGACTGGGTCTCACACAACTTAAGGGTAAGGTCATGACAAGAATACTAAGATAAGGGGAAAAGAGTACAAAAACGAAAATGATGAGGTACTTATAGCAAGAGCCCTGGCACTTGCCGGCGTTCCCACACTCGGACCCTTGGGTCACGTGATGCGCCCAGGCCCCAGGTCATGTGATCTTATATGATTACATAATCCAACCCAGCCACAGGTCATGTGACCTTCCAACAACCCTCCCCAGTTTCTCCATAACTTGTCTTTTGGATGGCTTATGTAAGCGATCTTAACACTATGATAAGGGGAAGCGCCTGAGTCGGGAGTACTCTGAGGGAGATCTGGTCTGGCTGGACACTAGGAACTTAAAGATGGACTGGCCCTCTAAAAAACTTGACAACAAGCAGGCAGGCCCCTTCGCAGTTGAGGAGAAGGTGGGACCAGGAGGGTACTGCCTCAAGCTCCCCCATGCTTGGCACATCCACTGTGTCTTCAACAAACTGTTGCTCACTCCCTTCATTGCCCCCTCCTTCCCTTCCCAGAATCCTCCACTGCCTCCCCCTGCCACGATTGATGATGACCATCTGGAGTATGAGGTTGAAGCAATTCTCAATGTTAAGAAGGTGGGGTGTGGGGTGAGGTACTTGGTAAAATGGTTGGGATACCCAGTAGAGGAGAATACATGGGAACCTCACCGAAACCTCACCAATGTGGCGCTGCTGCTCCAGGACTTCTTCCTCTCCCATCCTGACAAGGCCAAGCTAGCTGGTCAGGATGCCCAGCCTTAAGAGGGGGGTGATGTTAGGATCACTTACCTAAGCCATCCAAGAAGAGGAGTTGTGGAGAAACTAGAGAAGGTTGTTGGAAGGTCACATGACCTGTGGCTGGGGTCGGATTATGTAATCACCAAAGTCACCTGACCTGCACCTTGGTGCATCATGTGATCCAAGGGTCCAAGCATGGGAACGCCAGCAAGTGCCAAAGCTCTCACTATAAGTACTTTGTCATTTCCTTTTTTGTACTCTTTTCCCCTTATCTTAGTATTGTCATCATGACCTTACCCTTAAGTTGTGTGAGACCCAGTCTGATAGTGAGGCAGAGATTGGGATTGCTGAGCTGATTCAGCTGTGTGAGAAGGTCGAGAAGGGAAGTATCAGCAGCCTAGTGACATGTTCTCTGGAGGTATTGCAAGTTCTGCACTGCTTCTGAGCTGAGTTGCAGCAAGAATACATGCAGCATGCAAGGCAGGTGATGCTTACTAGTCTATGGCACAGGGCATAGGGTTGTCACACAGTCATGTGTTGTATGTCACATTCCACAGTATCACATAACTTTCATATTGCATGGTCTTTTGCCCATGACCAACATTATGCATTATGAACAATTCAACTGTATACGTGCCCTTACATAAGCTCTTCGGCTACTCACCATGCTGTGGCAGGTTACAATCAAATTTCCAAATCTGGACAAACTTCGCCTCAACATAGCTTCGCCTACACTACGTCTGACGTGACTCAGATGCCAAGATATACGCAGAGGGAGTACCCCCCACAATGCTCGGTAGAACCGGGGTTGTCAAGCATCAGTTTTCATGTTTCAGTCCCTTGCACTTCCTAACGGGCACATAGTGGCACCATTTTTGATGCAATGATGGAATGTGGGACCGATCGGTGCACTTATAAATCTGGTGGATCATAATGCACACAGCACTTCTGCCAGTGCACTTCCTCACGAACTCCCATGTCGCAATATCGCGCTGCCCAATTTCAGCTCCTCAGCGCATTTCTAGAATCAATCGCTTATGGTGCGGCAGACCTTCCAGAAACACCTCTGTTGACCGACCCAGAATTTAGGTTGCTACCTGGTGGTTTTCCTCAAGTGCATTAGGGTACTGCATGCGAAACATTCACAAGGCAGACAATTGCCCATCTATCTCCTTGTGACTTCTTTGTCGATATTTCTACTCGCTACCACGGTCAATCATCCCGTCCCGTCGCACGCACCCAGAATTGACATGCGCGCGCAGCATGTTGTCTTGACCCTGTTGCGCAACTATGAGGCAAACACCACTCATATGGAGAGGCCTTACGCGGCTGAAGCGTACTTTGCAGACGCGGGGTCCCATTTAGCTGTCTCGGTGGATGCAATATACGTTACGACCACGTTTGTAGCCGATCTCTTCATTGTGAGTCTTTGGTCCTTCCCCAATTATTGCTTACCAAGATAACACTCAAAGGTCTACCGCACATGGGTCCTGTATGGACACGATTGGCGCATCGTAGTATTGCCCCTGCTGCTCTTCTGTCTCAACATTGGTAATTTACGTGGTATTCCGAAGTGTCGACATGCCCTGACTTTACATCGACAGGGCTGTCCGCATGGTCAATATGGACGCTCGCTCAGCTCAGACTTCCATTTAATCCCAAGGAATTTTACAACGCAATTGGTCGTTCAAAGTCGTTCTTCATGTCTGTTTGATTTGTTGGTTGCCCAGATTACTCAGTTGATCCAGCATGCGTCTTTTTAGTTCGACTCTAGTATTGAATCTGATCTGTACTGGTGAGCAAATCACTTCAGATATTCCTGCGTTCGTGTTGTAGCCCTGCCTTTCTTGCAGCTTTGATCTCGTATCGCATCTGGCTTGTCTCAAGGGCTTCAGCACATGCAGTTGGTAATAAAGGAATGTCAGGAACCGTGATGTCGGTTATGATTGATTCGGGTCCGCCTTCTATTTCCCGTTGCTTTTTTGAAGATCCTCACTGTCTCTCTTCAGCTGCGATATATACGACATTTATGATTGTGCTAATTATCGTGCCCGCTACATATCTCCTCCTGAACCCTGTGAGTTTACATTTTCCACCCTGTCGTCAGGTGGAATGATGCCCTCTTCTCTAGATGTCCTCCATCATTGTAAGTGTTTCTCTTCTTAACAACGGTTTTGAGACGCTCTCCAACTTTCATCCACAGGGCATAGTAGTGCGTTACGTCTCTCGATGCTTGACCTTTTTGCATAATTGACCCTCAACGTCCAGTTTTCCTCTATCATTATTCGGCTTTGGCAATTGTCCGATAAGGAAGTTAGCAATCCGTATACAAACCGCACCTCAGGGCTCGTGTTTGCGTCAAGGCCTCCGAGACAGTCACAGTACAGTAGTGTGGAAATCGTTCTAGCACCCCGAAAGCCGGAAGAGTTCAACGAGTCCTCTAGCAGAACTGAGGAAGAACTGATGGCCCCAAGCAGTGTCATGTAGTTTCTTCGCCTGCAGCATCCCTAGAGTCTTTAGGCCACTTTGGTATTGGACTATGTTACAGTTGAATTGTTCATAATACATATAACCATAATGCATACTTTTAATATTGCATTGAATTTGGGAGCCAACCACTGTGGTATGCAGGGAAATTGGGTTATCCATGCATAATTCATAATTCATAGGATTTTGAGGCATTATGCAATATGAATTTACTCTGTTCAAATATCAAATACATTGGTCTGTTCATGAAAAACAGCCTGAAAATGCCCCCCAAGCATACGCACAAGCCTTGCATCACCCCCAGCTCCTATGTGTATGTGAAAAGACCTGGACCCAAGGCAAAGAAAGGAACAGAGGCTCCTCATCTCATCAAAGGTGATGATGAGATTATTGCACAGGTTCACCATGAGCAGACTGCCTAGCAAAGGGAGACTGCAGAGAGTGATTCAGATAAGGAGAGCATGAAAGAGGGTGGTGAGGCAGAGATTGGGATTGCTGAGCTGATTCAGCTGTGCAAGAAGGTCAAGAAGGGAAGTATCAGCAGCCTAGCAACATGTTCTCTGGAGGTATCACAAGTTCTGCGCTGCTTCTGAGCTGAGTTGCAGTGAGAACGCATGCAGTAGGCTTGGTCACAAGTGCACTCATGGATCACCTGGATCCATGCATGTGGGTAACTCATGGTGCATGGGGCCATACTTGGATCTGTGGGAAACTCATCCCCATGAGTACTCATGACAAGTACTCACAAGTACTCACAAGTAATTGATGATTCACCAGCCAAAATCTTGTCAAGACCATTGACTCAGATCCTCAAAGATCTTCAAAAAGCCCACACTAGGCAAACTCAGACTCACGAGTTTCCTGACTCACAGGTTTTCCCACGAGTTTACCTGTGGAGATCTGTGAGTAACCTGGAGTCATGACCAAGCTTAGCATGCAGCATGCAAGGCAGGTGACACTTACTAACAGGGCATAGGTGGTCCAGTGGGAGAAAGGTCCCATGCGGCCACAGGTTGAGCTTGTAATTGGGGTCACAAGTTTGAACTGCTGAGGGGGCATAATAAATTCTCAGTTAATTCAATTCCCCAGTAATCACCATCATGTGATGATGTGCTGGCAGGTACAAAGTGACTAGTTGGGAGCCTTAAGTGGCAACTCTTTGAGACCAATAGTCACAGGGGATGAACTGGTCTGAGACAACCCTGGCACTTCTGCTGAGGCCATGGACCCCTGGGTGGGGGTGCCCATTCTGGAGGGTCAGCGTGCTGGTGGTGGGGTAGCTTGTGGCCTTGGGCCAGGGACTGACTGGTCCGTAGCAGACGACAACCAACCATCACCACATCTGACAATGAAATCTCAGCCACTGAATCGCTTGGGAAAGGAAATGGTCTCAGGCCCATAAATGCTATATTGGGAGCTTACGTTGAGCAAAGAAAGGAACACGACCACAGTACAATGAGTTCAGCCCTGGGGTACCACTGAGGTAACTGGGCCAGTGGGAGCTGTGGCACCCTTCCACAATCCTGTTAGGTCTCCAATAGGTGTAATCTGTTCCGAGACGGTGTTAGTTGGGGCGTACTGGACCGAAGCTGCCAGGGTGCTTGTACCAATACAGGTGTGAGGGTGGGCTAGTTACCAACTTTGTGGATCGGGGTTACCTCAATATGAGGCTCTGGCTAGTCTGGGTAATGGGCAATGTGGAGGTTAACAAAGCCACATACTTACAACGAGACTGAGAAAGGAATGATGGGAGGAACCGTTAACAGGTGTTCATGTCCAGGAGCGTGGGACATGGTCCCAGGGGCATAAATAGTCATTTGTCTAGTCTCATATTAGACATCCCTGTGAATACATGGGGAACCAAAAATCATCAACAGGGCATAGGGTTGTCACGCAGTCACGTGTTATATGTCACATTCCACAGTTACATAACTTTCATATTGCATTCTTTTGCCCATGACCGACATTATGCATTATGAACAATTCAACTGTAGTGTACAGTAGTGTGGGTTCACTTCCTATGTTTTAGTATTTTTCTTTTATATTGAATCAGCACCTTAAACACAAGACTAAGTGTGATAAGTCCATTAACCATGGTTAGTAGTAATTAAGAAAGAAATTGAATATCAATTACAGTGTCCAATATGACTACAGCTCAGAAATTCCCAGAGGCCTCAATCACTATTGAAGGTTTACTTGTATTGGGTAGAGGCCTAGAGCAATCAGTTGGAAGTGGTGTTACATTTGTGTCATTAAGTGGGATTTACAAGTGGACTAGTACAACTCATATCTCAGGTACACCGCTATATTGTACACGTGCACGCGGTGACATGGGCGAGTTCGGCTCAGCCCCCTTCTCAAACAAATCAGGAAGATACCTCGACGTCGTGCGAATCGTCTGCAAAGGAACGGTTTGCCGAGCGCAATGACACATGACAACCACACTCACCCCAGCAGTGGCCGCCCGCTGCGGCTGCTGTGACTCAAGCGACAGCACAGCAGACGGCGGTGACGGTGTGTGCGCCGCGTCCGTGTACCTCATCCCAGACCAGCTCCGCGCCGCCGAAAACGGCGGAGGAGACTGGGGTGGGGTCCCATTCAGCTTGCGGTCCGGCGGCACAGGCCGCCTTGCTATGCTCGTCGTCCGCGGCAACAGCGCACGCGCCGCAACGACGGCGGGCTTCTTGTTGTAATCGCGCGTCCGTTTGTGGCGATATATCATCGCCGCTACTAGTATCGCAAACAAACACACCCCGATGACCAGCACAATGCTGCCCACCAGCCCCAACCCCACTACAGCACGCACAGAGATGCTGCTGCTCTGGCTGCCTGCGGCGGAGGCGGTCGCTGAGACCATGATCGTCGCCGTGGTCGTCGCCATAATCGTCGATGTCGGCGTCGATGTCGGCGTCAGTGTCGTCGGCGGCGGCGCCCGCGGGGTGGTCAACGCTAAATTGACATCAGGCACGGCTATTGTTCGTTAAATAGAGTGAGTGACGGTATGTATAGCGTCAGCGGTATGTCACACGCACAGAGCCTCGCTATTTCCTGCGCAGTAAATATATCAAACATGTCCCCTTCCTGTTGTTTCGTTACAAGAAAAATAGGTAAAAAAGATCTGGCATCCAGCAACGACACATACGTTAACACTCATGAAGGCCCAGATGGGAATCCAAGCATTGGGCGGCACATCGGCTGGAATCCTACACATGCGTCACAGCTTTAGATTGATGACGGCGTCACACCATTTCACACTCACGTCCTTGTGAATGTCGTCGTGCATGGGGACGCCCACTCTGTCCAGCTGTATGAGGGACCGTGCATTAGTATCAACATATCAACATCCCCATCCATTCATTCAAGGAATGGGGCGAAGGGGAAATGGGCTCGCGAGAACGTACTTGGACCAAATGCCATCCTGGCACTCCGCACATGCCGACAAAAGCATGTACATAGCCGTGCTGCATAGACACGCGTTCTGCGTGGGGATAGTCGTCGTCCCTTCCAATGACGCTACCGTATAGTACGTCCCAGGCACAAGGTACTTAACTGTGAACTCTGAAATCACGGGGGGAATAAGAGACGAAGCTCTGGAGACCGCGGGACCATGGACACTACTTGCCTCCGTTGTTGCACGCGGCGCCTACGTATGCGGCGACCGTGCAGGGACTCTCGTGACGGGAGTTGTAAGACTGCGCCACAATATCGGCGAGCCGGACATAGAGCAGATCGATGACAAAGCGGAGGGGTACGTGAGCGAACGCGCCTCAAAGCGATTGCAAGATAAGTTTAGTAATGCCAACGCACCCATGTGTGCCCGCCGAGACAGACCACGCTTGATCGGGCCCGCGACAACGGTAGTGGCGGTAACGGTTGGGCTGTTGCTATTACCGCGTCGTTCGTGGTGATGTCCGCCGGTGCGTCTGTGGCGGCAGCTGCAGCTGCGCCCAGGACGACAGCCGCGGCGGGAAAGGGAGCGGACGCCAGGACAAGGACGAGGAGGAAAGCTAGGAGCGCGGCGAGCTTATGTGTCGCCATGATGATTGTGCGGTTGTTTGGCTTGCAGGATGCGGGGCCAGTGCGAGAAGAGGGAAGGGTGAGTTGTAGGAGAAGAAGTGAGTGGTGAGGCGGAGGACGTTACCTGCAGGAGGTGGGCGTGCAGAGATGAACAACGGCGACGATGACGAGGACAGTGTCAGGAGACGAGGAAGAGGACGAGGTATGCTGGTGGGGGGCCACCGCCGACGCCACTGCCGTCGCTGCATATGGACCAAGTGTCAAAAATAGACGATCAACAAAGCTTTTTTTTCTTCACCAGCTTTTTTTGCCATCAAGGAGAGGGACAAACCGGTGCAGTACCCTGTGCGATGGGACCTTGCATGAGGTGAGTGTAAGGATAAGGGTATGTTGGAGATTGAAGGCTCTCGGGACTGGAGCTAGCTGGCCAAGAGCGGGGCTACTTAACTTATAGTGATTACCTAATCGTCCATGTTACGATGACCGCACCACCTGTTCTTCACGTGCTCGTAGGTGTCGACCAAGATCATCTCCTGGTCTCCAGTAAGGGATCTGTATGGCTGCTTTCTTCGCGATTTCACTCCTCATCGTCTGGTGTACCTCGCAAAGGTCGCCTCTTTCTTATATTTTTAAGTTACTGTATTGCTTTTGAGCGGGGAATAGACGAACGGATAGAGTACAGTAGGTATATACATCCGCTTTAAATTAAAGCCATCGAATCAGCAAAACTGGGCTAGTGTGATGGATCAAAGGAATGGTTGCAAGTCCAATATTCCGGTTCTTTTAAAAAGGAGCGGACTGAGGGGCACATTAGGAAGGCAATTGCACACAAGGTTGCAACCTCTATATTTCTGGTATGCCATGATACTTTAAGCCTTTGGGAGGCACGGAAGAGTCACGCTCAATCCCCGCTTGCTTAGAAGAGGCCTTGAAATCCGAAAGGCCGAGATCAACACATCGTCCCAACGAAATAACACCCCCACGAAAAAGGAAACAAAGCTCACATGAGTGTTCTGCTGCGAAGCGGACGACACCGGATCGGAGGGCGGAGAAGACAACAGGGGCAAGGTCTGGGACACGTTGGAGCCAGAGTTCTTGTCCTTGGCCTCCCAAGTCGCCGAGTCAGACGGCGCAACCGAGCCAGGTGTGCGACGCAAGACCAAGAGGGCAACACCGCTGACAATGAGCGCAGCGCCCAGTACGGCGCCAACTATCCCACCAGCAATAACACCCCTGCTTGTTGTCCCTCGATCAATCTCCACCGTCGAAGTCGTTATCATCGTCATCGTCACCGTCGACATCACTGTAACAGTCGCGTCTCTTGGGACAGATACGTCAGGGATTCCTTTGCCCGAACCTGATCAACAAACGCTGTGCATACAAAGGATGGCGTCAGACATACCGGCGATCGCTATAGCTTGGGCAGAGAGGGGCTCATATGTATCGCCTTGCTAAAGCAGTGCATGAGAATCATAAACACATCACTGATTAACGCGGAGCATACAATGACGTTCACTAATGCCCAGGCGGGAACAAAGGTGTCAGGCGATAAATTAGCTGGAAGCCTACGTCGACACTCGTGGTTGAAGTGAGTCGTATTGAACAAATCGGCCTCACACTCACATCTTCCCGAATCCGTTTTGGCACGTTGAAGTATGCCTGGTGAAGCTTGGGAAACAAGATGTTAGGACTTGCGATCGGGGAAAGAAGGCCAACGTACTCTTCCCATGTGGCATTCTGACAGTCTGCACAAGCACAGAGGAGGTTGTACATAACACTGTTGCATAGGCATGGAGCAGTGGTATCATTCACAACGGGCAGTTTGTATTCTTCGCCCGGATTGAGTGCCGGGATGGTAAAAACTAAAGTTGACCAAGTCACTAGAATTGATGATGATGAACTAGAATTGATGAACCAGCATTTACCTCCCGGGACGCATGCTTTTCCCATCTGCGCAGCGACCAAACATGGGGTTTCTTGACGAGAATTAAACGACTGGGCGGCGGAAGGGTAACATGGATGAAGGGCTCAACAATGTTCCAACGTAAGTTCACGTACCCACTTATAGTTGTTAAGGCAAACCGCTTTTGCAACCTGTGCATCTACGCTCGGTAGTGGCGGAACGAGGAACACAGCCGAGAGGACGACGAGCGCAGAATATATTGCCATTGAGGGATACGATGCCTTAAAAGATCCGGTACCCCGACGCTCGCCTGGATCCAGAGTTTGGGTGGCTCTGCGCATATGAAATCGCCTTGCTATTTGGCAAGTTTTCACCTGCTAAATCTTGAGTTTGGCAAAGAGGAGAATGATGTTGCACTGCACAAGAAGGCATGGTTCGGACGCCAGAATCTCTGGCATCAAATGTAACATATGAGTGGCACGTGACAACCCAACCTTGGATCCGCTGGACCTGACACGATCTGACAAGGCAGTGCTATGACTACCATACACGTTTGTTCAGCCTGTTCGCCAGCGGAAATTGTCTGCCTGCCAGATTCGAAATTGCAATGGCAGCAGGTGGAAACTGTTCGGATACGATTTCCTACAAAATTGAAATGGTTAGATTACAGTAGTTAGGGAGTTTGCATATCACGCTCAACAGCGAAATCTACCTCAACAGCGACTTCTACCCCAACAGCGACTTCTACCTCAACAGCGACAGCCCCTCCATACTCCGGCATCGTCGTCGTCTACTGCGTCTCCAAATTCGAAGTAGCCGCAGTAGCTGTCACTCCCGTGTCCCGGCGTCCAATACGTAGAGCGCCCATACGCGCGCGCGGGGTGAATACACCGAGGCAGGTGATTACTTTAAGACTCCTTTACAAGTCATTCCTAACATCTTTGCGTTCTAGAACCTGCTCAGGGGCTTCTCCCGAACCCGCTGGCGAGATACGATGCTATTCTCGCGGACGTGCTTCTCGGCGTTGTCAGAGAGACGGATGCGGCGGATGTGTGGTCTGCTAGAAACTGATGACTTTGTCATCGGCGTGGGTCGGGTGAAGAGTCTAGTCTGCAAGGCCTCAGCTGTTTGCAGAGCTCGGCCAAATGAAGTTTCTGCTCGCTGTTGACTGCCCAGGTCCCGTTTCTCAGATATGGCCTGGATCGGACATTCTGTGCAGCGCCACCCAGGAGATCAATGAAGATTCTGCCAAATGTTTGTCCTCGTAAGTTGGGGGTCGGGGGATTGTTAGAACGTGAAGACAAAGTCATAGCCGTAATTCGCTCATGTGTGAATCGGATTTCCAGATTCAAGTACTGCGGACTGGCGAAGCGCGTCCGACGGCGCGCAGTCGGACTAATCTTGCGTACGTCAGCCTAAGGTAGTGCTCCTCAGGCAATCTCACGCGTGCTTAAATAGTCGCTGTTCTCTGGTTTACCTCTTCCACTCTCTTCCGCAACTTGCAATGACTTTGCAGCTGCCAGAGAGCACCACTTTTCTCATCATAGGAGCAGGGCCAAGCGGTCTCGGTTGTGCCTTATCCCTTATTCATCAAGGTCACCGCGACTTGGTCATCGTCGACGCAGTCTTGCAAGGAGAAAACACTTCTCGTGCTGTAGCTATTCATGCGGCGACACTTGAGGTCGGTGATGGTGCATGGTCCCAATATTCGGATACTGATCTTGGACTTCGGCAATAGGCACTGGACGAAATTGACTGTGCTGAACCATTGCTTCAGCATGGTATCAAAGTTACTGAAGTGCACATAAAAACTCGCTCATCCGCCCTCGCCTTCACCAACTTCTCGTCGTTGAAAAGCTACACACGCCACCCATATACGCTGATGTTAGCGCAACATATCACGGAACGTGAGCTAGGTGTCAAGTTGCAGGACACGGGTGTCTCAGTTTATCGACCCAAAAGAGTCACAACCATGAAGCAAAGTAATTCCGCCGACAACACCATCGAAGTTGGTTTTGACACCGGGGAAGTCATTAACGCAAAGTATGTCATTGGCGCCGACGGTTCGAGATCCACGGTAGGCATTGTAGATTCATTTTCTGCCAAGAATTCTTATGCATAACTCTGAATCTAAGGTCCGAGACTTGTGTAAGATTGGTTTCGCAGACCCAGATGGGGCAAGTGAGAGCTATCCTGGTTTCGATCAAATGGTTCTGGCCGACGTCAAGCTTTCCGGGCCGCCAAGTAACATTGCTCCCGGTTTCATACCGACGGCTTTCGCCGCCGAAGGGAGCTTATTCATTGTTGTACCAATGCCATCGCGTTGGTTCCCACAACTGAACTCCCCACCTGAAGAAGACGGTCCCGATGAGACTCCCGGTGTTTATCGTATCGGCTGTGGTGTGACATCCGCAATGGACCCCGCACCCCATTCACCGCCGGTGTCGTACTTGCAAGCACTGTTCAACAGATATGGTCCTGCTGGCCTTTCCTCCGACCCATCCATGAACCCTCAGCCTGTTGAAATACTGGAAACGGTGTGGTCGACACGGTTTAGGCATCGTGCAGCCATCGCAGACCGCTTCTTCACTCGGTTTGGAGACGAGGCCGGTGAAAATGGAGGCGTTGTATTCTTGATTGGTGATGCTGCCCATATCCACTCACCAGGTGCGATCAATAATTCACCTCCACTCACGCTCCCAATATCCTTATCCGGTTCATTGCCAGCGGGTGGTCAGGGTATGAATCTTGGATTGCGTGATGCCGTTGGACTTGGCCCAGTTCTTGCCGCCCACCACAAGGCTTCGCAAGCGCACCCTCCATCAAATGACCTTGACGCGCCTTTACGTGAATACGCTGCGCTGAGACACACTCGCGGTCTAGGCGTGATAGCGTTAACGAAAAACCTAATACGTTTCGTCACGTTGATAGGCTCAAAGGACCTTCGTGGCTATTTCATCTTTGCCTTCGTGAGACTCCTATTGAAGATTCCCTGGATACAAAGTGGCGCAGCATGGAGGTTGAGTGGCTTAGGCGCCAGATGATGCTCTTAGTCCTAGCCCTTGGCTTGTACTGTAACAGACTGAGTTCTTCTGTATAGTAATACCTGGACTGTGATCTCCCCTATTCTGTGCAGCGCCACCCTGGAGATCAATGAAGACTCTGCCATGTCTGCCCTAGCAAGTTGGGGGTCGGGGGATTGTTAAAACCTGAAGACAAAGTACATATCCGTAATTCGCTCATGTGTGAATCAGATCTTCAGATTCAAGTACTGCGGACTGCGAAGCGCCCTAAGGTAGGATTAGTGCTCCTCAGGCAATCTCACGCGTGCTTAAATAGTCGCTGTTCTCTAGTTTACCTCTTCCACTCTCTTCCGCAACTTGCAATGACTTTGCAGCTGCCAGAGAGCACCACTTTTCTCATCGTAGGAGCAGGGCCAAGCGGTCTCGGTTGTGCCTTATCCCTTATTCATCAAGGCCACCGCGACTTGGTCATCGTCGACGCAGTCTTGCAAGGAGAAAACACTTCTCGTGCTGTAGCTATTCATGCGGCGACACTTGAGGTCAGTGATTGTGCATGGTCCCAATATTCGAATACTGATCTTGGACTTCGGCAATAGGCACTGGACGAAATTGACTGCGCTGAACCATTGCTTCAGCATGGTATCAAAGTTACTGAAGTGCACATAAAAACTCGCTCATCCGCCCTCGCCTTCACCAACTTTTCGTCGTTGAAAAACTACACACGCCACCCATATACGCTGATGTTAGCGCAACATATCACGGAACGTGAGCTAGGTGTCAAGTTGCAGGACACGGGTGTTCCAGTTTATCGACCCAAAAGAGTCACAACCATGAAGCAAAGTAATTCCGCCGACAACACCATCGAAGTTGGTTTTGACACTGGGGAAGTCATTAACGCAAAGTATGTCATTGGCGCCGACGGTTCGAGATCCACGGTAGGCATTGTAGATTCATTTTCTGCCAAGAATTCTTATGCATAACTCTGAATCTAAGGTCCGAGACTTGTGTAATATCGGTTTCGCAGACCCAGATGGGGCAAGTGAGAGCTATCCTGGCTTCCATCAAATGGTTCTGGCCGACGTCAAGCTTTCCGGGCCACCAAATAACATTGCTCCCGGTTTCCTACCGACGGGTTTCGCTTCCGGAGGGAGCATATTCTTTATTATGCCAATGCCATCGCGTTGGTTCCCAGAATTAAACTCCCCACCTGAAGGAGACGGTCCCGATGAGACTCCCGGTGTTTATCGTGTCGCCTGTGGTGTGACATCCGCAATGGACCCCGCACCCCATTCACCGCCAGTGTCGTACTTGCAAGCACTGTTCAACAGATATGGTCCTGCTGGCCTTTCCTCCGACCCATCCACGAACCTTCAGCCTGTTGAAATACTGGAAACGGTGTGGTCGACACGGTTTAGGCATCGTGCAGCCATCGCAGACCGCTTCTTCACTCGGTTTGGAGACGAGGCCGGTGAAAATGGAGGCGTTGTATTCTTGATTGGTGATGCTGCCCATATCCACTCACCAGGTACGATCAATAATTCACCTCCACTCACGCTCCCAATATCCTTATTCGGTTCATTGCTAGCGGGTGGTCAGGGTATGAATCTTGGGTTGCGTGATGCCGTTGGACTTGGCCCAGTCCTTGCCGCCCACCACAAGGCTTCGCAAGCGCACCCTCCATCAAATGACCTTGACGCGCCCTTACGTGAATACGCTGCGCTGAGGCGCACTCGCGGTCTAGGCGTGATAGCGTTAACGAAAAACCTAATACGTTTCGTCACGTTGATAGGCTCAAGTGACCTTCGTGGCTATTTCATCTTTGCCTTCATGAGACTCCTATTGAAGATTCCCTGGATACAAAGTGGCGCAGCATGGAGGTTGAGTGGCTTAGGCGCCAGATGATGCTCTTAGTCCTAGCCCTTGGCTTGTACTGTAACAGGCGTACTGAGTTCTTCTGTAAAGTAGTCATACCTGGATCTCTTCACAATTCAGTAACGGCATGACCATCTTCGTCCCGTGACGACCTCCTTAAACGCGTGACGCGACGCGTTTGTTGTTGTCGACATAATGCTTAGACGTATTCCAACGACACCAGACGGTCAGGTCGTCGACAGGCTCCAAGAAAGCAAGCGTATCAACTTGCCATTTAAGCAGCCGACGTTTGCCGCAACTATCGAGCGGGCTAAGTTGCAGCGCAAGAAGAGGCGTGTCTCGTACCACGGCCAGCAAGCTGATGGATCCGACGACGACGACAACGGGTCAGCGCGAAAGAAGAAGGGGCGCAAAGACAACAACGATGGGGCGTACACCGAGGAAGATCTCTTGGCTGCAGTGCCAAAATTTCCTGTCTACAAGCCGAGACCCTTTGAGCAGGTGTTCGGATGTCGTCGATTTTCCATG
Organism: Clavaria fumosa; assembly: GCA_951802425.1. NCBI lineage: Eukaryota > Fungi > Basidiomycota > Agaricomycetes > Agaricales > Clavariaceae > Clavaria > Clavaria fumosa. The sequence continues at coordinate 4,779,916 of OX637794.1, read as the reverse complement.
CCTTCCATGAGGAACAAAACCGGGGAGCTGGTGTCTCTCATCCCCTCAAATGCATCTCTTGGACTTCGCCCTCAAACCAAGGTCGCGCCTCGTCCACTTCACGACCCGATGGAGGATCATGCGATTGTATTATATGACCCGACGATCGACGACCGCGAGACCGACGAAGAGAAGAAAGAACGAGAGGCGGAGGAAGCAAAGGAAAGAGCCGCCAAAGAAGCGAGGGAAGATGTGGCGGGTATGTATAATCCGCACAAGAATCTGCGGGAGCTTCTGGGCGAGGCGAAAGGAAAGCAGAAGCGAGCGAAGGTGCCCGTTGTCATCGACCCACGGCTAAGCAAGGTCCTTAGACCCCATCAAGTCGAAGGCGTCAAAGTAAGCGCGTTTTTATATCCCCTTGTGTTGTACTCATTCACTCTCAGTTCCTTTACAAATGCACCACGGGGATGATTGTAGACAATCAGTACGGCTGCATCATGGCCGATGAGATGGGTTTGGGGAAAACCCTACAATGCATTGCTTTATTATGGACTCTGCTCAAGCAATCACCTCACGCCGGAAGGCCTACTATCGAGAAATGCATCATTGCCTGTCCATCGAGCTTGGTCAAAAATTGGGCGAACGAACTCGGTAAGGTCAATTTAATGAGACCAGTTCATCGTTTACCGTGGTTCTGCGCAGATAAATGGCTTGGCAAAGACGCCGTTACGCCGCTTGCTGTGGACGGAAAGGGGGGTAAGGCAGAGCTACTAGAGAGGGTGGCACGCTGGGTCGCCGCTCGAGGCCGTAACGTAACGCAGCCGGGTGAGTTTGAGTTAACAATTTCTCGGAATGTCCCTCACGATCCGTTTTGCGGGAACCAGTCATGATTGTGTCGTATGAGACTCTTCGGACAATGACTGCATACTTGGCGCAGTGTAGCATCGGCCTTCTGCTTTGCGATGAGGGACATCGACTGAAAAATTCAGGTTCGCGATGACTTTTCTATCACGACCCGATTTTCACATGCACCCTCTTAGACTCATTGACTTTCCAGGCGTTGACCTCATTAAATGTCAAACGTCGCGTCATCCTGACGGGTACTCCGATACAGGTCTGTTCCCTGTCGCTTGCATTCAACGAGATATTCTGAACCTTAAATAGAATGATCTTTCGGAGTACTTCTCTCTTCTTGATTTTGCGAATCCGAATTTCCTAGGGTCCAGGCTCGACTTCCGTAAGAACTTCGAGAACACTATTATACGTGGACGTGATTCCGAGGCCAGCGATGCCACGAAGGCTGAATGCGAGAAAAAACTGAAGGAACTTGGTGGGTTAGTCACCAAGTTCATCATTAGAAGAACCAACGACCTCTTGTCCAAGTATTGTGAGCTGCTTTTCATCCCCATCTCATCCTTCTTCTCACAAATGTTTGTCAGTGCCCGTCAAATATGAACATGTAGTATTTTGTCGCCTCTCTGATTTTCAGTTATCGCTTTATCGCCTATTCATATCCTCGCCCGAAATCAAAGCTCTGCTGCGTGGCATAGATTCCCAACCGCTCAAAGCGATTAATATCCTCAAGAAACTTTGTAATCATCCTGAATTGCTCAATCTCCCGGCTGACCTTCAAGGCTGCGAACATCTGATTCCGGAGGGATTTGCTGGTGCTGGTGCATCCAGCAAGGAACGAGGCCGCCATCACACCGTGAGGTGTGATTGGGGCGGCAAATTCTTGGTCCTTGAGAGGTCTTGATCTTATCGCGTTCTGGGCTGGTTCATTACTAACTCGAGCAATTCAGATTCTTACATCATATCCACATGGAAACTAGTGACAAGATCGTACTAATCAGTAACTACACGCAGACGCTTGATTTGTTCGAGAAGCTCTGTCGTGCGAAGAAGTGAGGGGTCCCTCCAATAAATATGCCTAGCCGCTAACCTTTCGAGTCCTTAGATATGGATGCTTCCGCCTGGATGGCACGATGAGCATCACGAAACGACAGAAACTCGTCGACCAATTTAATGACCCTAACGGGAAAGAATTCATTTTTTTGCTAAGCAGCAAAGCTGGTGGATGTGGCATCAATCTGATTGGAGCCAACCGCTTGATTCTGTTCGACCCTGGTACGGAGGAATTCAAAAGTTTATTCCTGTTGCTCACAGGTGGAGACAGATTGGAACCCAGCGGCGGATCAACAAGCGCTCGCGAGAGTCTGGCGAGATGGGCAGAAAAAAGAGTGTAAGTGACAAGCTTCCTGGTCACCCCATTGTTGAAAAGGTGTGCCTGCAGGTTTCGTGTACCGCTTCATTTCAACAGGTACAATCGAAGAGAAGATTTTCCAACGCCAAGCGTCCAAGCAAGCTCTTTCATCTGCCGTCGTGGACGAGAAAGAAGACGCCGAACGACATTTTTCCACTGATGCGTTAAGGCAATTGTTCTCCTTCAACGACGACTCGTTGTGTGACACACATGACACTTTCAAGTGCAAAAGGTGTGAGAATGGGAAGCAGGTGGTCAAGGCCCCGGCACTATTATACGGAGATGCAAGCACGTCAGTCGCCATTCGAAGCATAACTTATGTGAACCTGAATTCGCTGTCTGTAACAGGTGGAATCACTTCACGAATGAGGAGCTCCAGAACAATCATGATGATTTGCTTAGGGCAGAAGTTGGTCAATCTGAGGTGTCATTCGTCTTCCAGTATATCAGCCACTAGGCATCCATAATTAATATACTACACAATGGCTAGATAATGTTAGGGTACAAATACATGATCATCAGGATACGTTGGGGTACGTCCTCATCGAAATGTCAGGTCATGATGTCGTCCCAATCACCCCACTCGCCTCCTGCCTGTCGCACCTTGACTTTCTCTCCGGCGACGCCGAAGTACATCGCTCGGTGCCACGACTTCATCTCGGTTTCGCTGAACGGCCCGAACGTCTCGCCTGATCGAGCGGTGCTATCGGGCACGTCCCACTTGAACTCGTACTTGACATCAGCAGAGGGCGGGGCCCAGGACGGCTCGACATTGCCCGCAGATCTGACAGACCTGACCAGCTGCTCGTACGTTTTCGAGTAGACATCGGGGTCACCCAGAGACATCAAATTCGATGCCAAGTGGGTGATGAGCTCAATGTCCGACGGCCCTATTGCTGGGCCGTCTACATCCATTTTGGATGCCGTGTTGCGATTGGTTTTCCTGTCAGTGTAGTAGCAATTGAATATGCATTTGCTAGGAGAACAATGATAACTGAACGCACTGTTTACTGGCCTGCTTATTCTTCTTTGCACGAGCACCGAAGCGTTGGAGAGCTTCCAGCACGGTCTCGCCTTTCTTCAACATGGAAAGCAGAGCTTTCTCAAGTTCTTCTTTCCCTCCTCGTTGTTGAATTTCCCGTTCCTCCGCCTCGACTTTCTCCCTTTGTTGCCGATCGCGTTCTTTCTTACGACGTCGCGCTAATTTTATGTCCTTTTCATCCAATCCTTCCATCCAACGGTCGTGAATTCCGTGAGGGTCGAAGGAGCGCACGTAGGTTCCATCGGCAGCAAATTTACCTTCCTCCATCTCCTCTCGCATGTTAAAGGAGGACATCTCGTAGCCCATACCGGCCTTCTTCCTCCGCTCCGCGTCGTCTTCGTCTTCCGGTTCGTCTTCCTCGTCCGAACCAGAGTTCGCCTCAGCACCAAATTCCTGGCCCTCGATGTCACCCAAACGGAGGTACTGTTTCTCCTTCTTCCCGGGTCTCTCCTCTTCCTTCTGCTCCCTCTCTCCAGCATCAAACATGTCATCGAGTCCATCCCCTCCTTGATCCTCTGCACTCTTTCTCCTACTTAGAACCACGCCTTCGCCGTCATCGGTTGAGTCGGACTCGTATCCGTCTGTTTTTACGTTGCGTTTGCGCCTTGGGGCGGCTTCCAGCGCAGAATCAACCTGTTCAGCGAACGCGGCGGGCTCCTCTGAGGGCTCGACGAATCGTGCCTTCTTGAGAGACGCCGACTTTGCGACTGCGATACCACTATTCGCCGCTGCAGGACGTTTCAGGCTCGAGCGAGCAGCAGACATGTTGCTTCACGTGCTTGACGTCTCCGAAGGTGACGAAACTCGCGACAACGTCGTCTGTAGTAGTCAGCTCCGTCGCCAGCCACGACGCTGCCGTCGGAGCACTGGGCAAGCTATCCAAGCTATCCATAGTTGTCCAAATTTATGTACGATACGGTATGGAAAATATTTGGCCGAGGAAAACGTGTTTTACGGCAGATCGCCCCGTGAAATGGGGCTAACGAACCCGACCGAATAAGCGTTTCTTATGATACCGTGTTCGTCGAGCTGGCTTCTGGCTCTCGCTTCCATAGGGTATGGTCCTCAGCATACCACTCATTAGTGAGCTGCTTGGCTACACCTCCATTGCATGCTGGCTCGGAGCGCAATTCCCGTAAGCAATGATATTGCAGATCCCTTGCATATTGCATATCTGATCTCCGGTCCACAGCCAACTCCTCGAGAACATTAGGAACCAGTCTTGTGAAGGTCTTGCCCTCCCATTTCTTGCAAACTGGGCGCTTGGCACGTCGTCTGGTTCAGGTTTCAAAACTGCACAAGCGATTAACAGCTGCCACCTACAGGCGATATTTCCAATCTCGTTGGGTGTATCCTAACCCACCAATTGCCTTTCCAGGTGAGCAGCTTGACCGTCGTGAAATGGCCGTATATGAACCAGATTCCGTCTCAAGACATGGCTGGCAACCTATTTCTGCTTCATCGATTTGACTCTTCTCGCCCAGTATCTCTATTATGGCTATATCAAACCTGGACCCCAACTACACACTCCACGTGCAATACCAAGCACTCTCCGTCGCATGTCTATTGATCGAGGAGCCTCCCATTATCGCACCCTGTCCACGATGGCGGCCCACATCGCCGCTACAGCAGCTCTTGCTGCGCATCCAGATGGACAACTAGACCCCCGGTATGTGCGCTCGGGGTTGGGCCGGAGGAGTACAAGCTTATTGCAAGAAGGCTCACCAAGCCAAAGACTCCGTGACGCCGACACCGACGAGGATGCTTGGTCTCCTTTGATGGAGAGCTTCCACTCCGAGGCCGGACCAAGCAGGCGAAAGGTGGTCTCGTTCAACAGTGAACGCGCGATGAGAAGAGGGGGCAGCGTTGGTAGACATCAAAGCCGGCGCAATATCAACACCCTTGTTGGCCTATCCGAAGGCCCTGACTCCGATTTGGAGAGAGGGCGGTCGTTGGCGAGAGAAGTACTCCGCAGCGGCGAGCCCCCCGGAACTATGACTCGGAACATCACGACTTCTAGAACGAGTCGAAAAAGCGCCACGATGGTCTTCCTGGCTGTATGCGCTATGTTCAGCGTTGGAGCGATGATGGAATTTGCGCCGCATAGCACGCACATTGGAAGGGTCTTGTCTCGCGAAGAAGCTCCCCACGCGCGTGTGTCAGTTGAGCCGCCACACCGACCCTCAACTAACTCCAGCTCGCTTTTGGAATTCGACAACACATCCATACCTGATCTGGTTTTCGAGAAAGATGCGCCCTCCAGCGAACGAGTAATCGGGCGCATCTTCGCTTGGCTATGCACTACACTATACCTCACCTCACGCCTACCTCAAATATGGAAGAATGTGCGTCAGGACATTATTCTGATCGATTGTTGAGAAACCTGACCTATTTTTCCCAGTTCGTCCGGAAATCGGTAGAGGTATTCAGTTTGATCTATTCGTCGACATAGAACCTTAATTAATCTCAACAGGGTCTTTCCATGTATCTCTTTATATTTGCCTTCCTGGGGAATTCGTTTTATGTTGCCTCCATATTGTCCTCGCCACAATTCAGCGCGCCTCCGCCGTTCTCGACGGCATTCCTGCGCGAAAGCTTGCCGTGTGTCTGTTGCTATGATTCCGGGCCGCCCGCCCTGACCAATTTCCTTTGACAGGTACTTGCTTGGTTCGGCAGGCACCCTTATGTTCGATGTCACGATCGTCTCGCAATCATTTATCTATAGGGGCAAAGCACCCCACCGCCATCGCGGGGGGCGTCGAAGCATGGTTTCCGGGTATGGGACACTAGAAGAAGAGACTGGGCTGCTGACTGGTGACGCACTAGACGGGTCCGTGGGCTCTCCTGTGAGGACAAGAAACCCTACTGGATTATCACATTCTCGGACTTGACGTGTGCTGAGTAATAGTCATGTTGATACCGTAATACATACCAGCAAGTAGCTATGGCTGTACTTCATCCTCTATCAGCAACCATCTATGAGTATGAACACCTCGCAAGCAGGCAATCTGCGCTTGATAGACGGCCGTTTTGTAACTCAATGGCGATTAGTACGTATCACGATTCGTGGACTTGTTCCGAGGACTGATATGTACTCATAGCGTGCTCTGGTCCTCGACTATCTGTGTCACCACCGGTATATAACAACTGGTCGTGCGTTCGCGCGCGACAGCGCCGTCAGAAACCTCAAGCTCGATGGAAATAAAATCGCGCTATGTGGAGCTGGTGACAATAAGGACGATGACGCGTCTGATTTGACGGCCGACATGTTCAGGCAAGCGGAGCTTCGTGATCGTAAGTCTTCAAAGAATCCGTCATGCCTCCTTTCTAGTCTGCCCCCTCAGCTTCTTTCTTCCTAGAGATCCGAGTCCAGCTGCTGTCTGGTCATGTAGAAGCTGCCATGGCTCTGCTCGAAGCCCACTTTCCGCACGTTCTTTCTGAGTCCGTACCCGCCGAAACCACCCCTCCAACGAAGCGTCGTGTTCTGCCAGATGAGGTCGAGTATATCGCCCCAACCTCTGTGGAGCCGGTGCATCTCAACCTCAATCTACACATATTAGCTTTCATCGAGGCCAGTCGCACGATACCACTACCCTACACCAATACCCCGCCGACAGCTCCAGTGTCGCTCGGTTGTTCTGAGGATAAGGATGACAATGCGGACTCTGCCGCTGAGCACCTAGGGGGTCTACTTTCTCGTGTCCGGAAGCTTTACGCGCTGTTGGAGATGTTGCAGAATGAAGCCGACCGCCAGACGTATATAACAGAGCTGAGTCAGGTACGCGGACTGTTGGCGTACAAGGTCCCAGAGGAAAGCCCCCTAGCACCGTATCTGAGCCAAGCTAGAAGAGGAGCGGTGGCTGATCAGATCGATTGTGCTATTCTGCGTATGTTCATCTACCTTGCGTGCCATTCAGCTTGTTTCACTAAAAATGTCCCATTGTCCAGACTGGGCAGGACTTCCGCCCATCTCTTACGTCGAGCTATATACCCGCTACGCCTCTGCGGTATGGAACGCCCTGGGTGATATCGGCGTCAAAGTTTCTTCCGTCGGTGATCCACCACCCGGCGTGTTTCCCATTGTATCCTGTCATCGCGATGCCAGCGAAGCGGATGCGAAGAAACCGCACGACACAGACGCCGAGGTGAGGTCTCAGGGCCCCAATTGGCTGGCTGTCTAACGGCGAGCATCTCTAGTACATTCCCCAATTTGACCTCACAAGATTCCTCGATACCAAGACGTGAATATTTGGAGCATATTAAGCGGGGTCTTTAAGCAGAGGGGAAGTTACCTATCACAACCACTTGGTCGCCTCGCATCGCCCATGACATATATTTTGCACGGTGCCCTTTCCGACATTTGGAGAGAGGACTGGAGTGCAGACCCGATCTGCTATCGCCCTGGGAGCGATGTTGCGTCTCGTCAATGGGCTCATATTTTGGCGCGTGGGGACCTTCCCGTAGTACGTCATATTCCTTGCTCAAGGGCCATGTAGCGTACATTACTGTAGATGACCGTTGGCGCTAAGTGGAGCAGTAGCAAGTCGGATATCAGTTTTTGGGTAAAGATTGAAGACGGCCGAGATGACAATGGTACACAATACTACCCTGAGAACGCCAGCAGAGAATAGACATCCGAAGGACTTCATATTACAATATGGAGGTCCCATCGCGCACGATTGACTGTGTCCAATAACGGTCTGCGCACTCGCACTCCCCTCATACCCAGGACTTGTAAACGGCTCCATTTAGTCAACGCGATACGAGCAAACTCATGGTCTGAAAGCCAATGATTGAAGGAGAGGTCCAAGACTACCAACAGTGGACATGCGAGAGGCAGGCGATGAATCGGAAGAGGAGTTGGAATCTTGACAAGGGCGAGATGAGTGAGGGTCAGTGGGAGGGCGAGGAAGGCAGCGGTGCTGATAGGCGATGCCAAGAGCGCGAACGTCTGCAGGGGCGGGCACGCGTCGTCGTCGCTCGCAGGCCCATCCCAGTCGAGCAGCTCTTGCATCTCCCCGCCCCGTGGCGCCGAAACGGCAGAGGCAGCTCGCAAGACGCTGCCACGCAAGGACGCGTACGGGCCCACGACGAGCAGTTCGCCGCCGGCATGTCCCTCCGGGGCACATAGAGCGTACAGCCGCGCGTTCCCGAGCGGGGCGTGCAACGCGGTGTACCGCATGAGCTCGCGCCGCAAATGCGCGGGGAGGAGTGGCGCGACGTCCGTCGTGAACTCTGCCTCTGTAGTCGACGCGAGGAGACGCTGGAGGCAGAGCAGCGTCAGCGGGGGCGGCTCCGTGTCGGGCGGCCTGTTCCCGAGCACCAGACTGAGCGCGCGCGCGCGCCAGGCGACACTGTCTGGTTCGTCCTGCTCTGTCTCTGGCTGTGGTGTGTCGAGGGAGGACCTGCGGGAAGTGACCCAGCTTGGCGGCGGGTCTGGACCTGGGGTGGTGCGTACGATGGGCGGCGGCACCGGCACCTGGGATCCGGAGGCGAGACGAGATTCACCATCGTCGTACGAGGGGAAGCCGAGGCCCACTGGGAGCGTGGGCGCTGAGTTGCATGTGGTGCGACGAGATGCGGGAACGTCTTTGGCACGACGGGAGTTTTGCTCACGGCGAAAGTGTTCGCCTCTTTGTGGATCATTAAGCTAGTCTTTGGTGTGAGTAAGTATTGGAATACAGTACCTCAGCCTATTGAGGATATCGTTGACCTCTCGCATTGGTTAAGTGATTGCGCAGCAGCATTGTATGTATACCAGGACGGGAAGATACAAATTATCACACGCGGCCGAGGCTGCGGCGTTCCTGGCTGATTGGCGAATTTATAGGCATTTTCAAAGGGGCAAAGGGACAGCATACAGGCTATCGACGGGACATTGATGTATGTGAAGAGCAAACGGACTCTACATTAGTTCATCTGTCGGATGAGCTTGTTGATGTTGGTCTCTCGGTCACCGAAATCACCACCCTCTACATAGTGCTTGAATTTGCGTTGTCTCCAGCCGCCGGTAGGGTTGGACAGTTTGAAGGGCCACAGGAAATTTGACGCCTGATATTGGGGTCGACATTTAGTGCTTGTGGAGTGTGACGAGATTTTGTGATTGTGACACATTACCTGCTTAAAGTTCGGGCCTACAGTTGCGATCTCATGGATGAGATCTTCGACACACAAGATGTCGTGTTTGGAAAGGACGCTCTCAATTACAGAGTTGTTGCTGATTGGAATGCGTTGCTTCTTAACCTTGCCATAACCACGCTTGTAAATAAGATCGCGGATGGACTTGAGATTTGGTTCGCTGTGGAAGAGCATGTGGTGAGCAGCGGACGACATAAGCACATGCAGGGGTGAGACCATATCTCACCCATATGTGATGTAGGGCTCTACCAGACGGAGCATTTGCTGTGTTGCTTTAGTGACCTTGACAAAGACACCATTGTTGATTTGCAACAGCCGAAGGAGCTGCAAGATTTTGCGAGGTTTTGGTGCAATCTCGTTGATACTAAACATAGTCAGGCACAAAAGCCATCTAACAAAGGAGAGAGGCTCGTTCGAACAAAGGCGGAACTCACCCTCTAATGCGAATCACGAAGTACACCTTTGGTTGCGCAGGCACAAAGAAATCGCCGGTGTGCCGCGCTGCCCGTTTGAGGCGAATCTCGTCCCGCTCCTTTTCCAGGTACTCCTTGACGTAGGTTTCGGCGCGTTTGAAGATGACTTTTCGCTTAGCCCTTGCGGCCTGTGAAATAACACGGGTCAGCGCAAGCCGGTCTCTTGGTGCGAAGATACGAGCAAATGAAAAAATAGGGATCAGTCCCGAAAGATGGTTAGTTGAAAGGCATCATCGTAACACTAGCCGTTCGTTGAAAACATGATGCATCATATAGAATCGACAAAGGACAGGGTTAGAGTTGATTGAATAGCTCACTTTTCGTGCGACGGTCGCAGCGGCGAGACGGTCAGCGCGAGCTTTGTCATTGAGCTTGCGCTTCTTGAGGAGAGTCTCCGGGACCTCGATTTGCTAACAAACGAAACTCGGTCAGCAACGTTTCGTATAACAAGTTCGCGGGCAGTGACTGACAGATGCCGATGGAACGCTTCAAAGTCGTATAAAATATCAGAGCGCACTGCTACAAAGTAAAAAAATCCAAGGACTCACGTCGTTGAAGGTGCCATTGCGAGACCAGACCGCTTAGCTTGCGTTGAGTATTTATTCCAGGTCAGGTGAATGTGGTCAGGTCCCAGAACTATACAGTTCCATTCGGACAATGCCGTGGCAGTAACAAATTCATGTCATGTGACTTGCAGTGTTGCACGTCGACCTTGTACTCTTGATCTCCTTCACCCTCGTCGAGTTAAAAGAACTAAGGCCATGGCTTGACTCATGCTGCATGAGTGGGCCGACAACGCTGCACAATTCATTCCGAAGCCGCTCTCAGTTCTCAGGGCTCTCGGCGGACTGAGCGGAGAGCCGTTGTCGAACCGTTATCGGACCCTTACGGGCATTATCACCGAGTTGGTGACCTCCGCAAAGATTGGACTTGGCGACCCTGCCTTGTGCCAAAACCCTCAAATTTGGTAAAAGCATTTGGTAGCACATATCTCAGTGCAGAGAGGAACAACCTCGCATGTCGAATAGGGGCAATTCCACCTTTTGTGTGAGATACGAATCGAGTTGGAGATACAAACCGACTGAGTGAAACCGGCAGAAGAGAGTGCAGTACATTATGTACTCCATAGAGTGGTTAGAGCCTTGGAGAGGAAATGGAGACGGTCAACGCATAGGCGCGCAGATCACTTCGTGCCCGAGGCCTGAGGCCTGATGTCTCAGCGTTGCGGCAACCCGCACATCGTTTCAAGCTTCGACGAAGCTCGTGTGTCGAGGTACTTATAAAGCAGCCATGTCCAGCGGTACGTTTTCCTTTCCCACCCGCTTCCCAGCTTCAGTTCATTATGGCACCCTGGACAGTCAACAGCCTTCCTTTCCGCACAGCTCAACCCACTCCCGAAAGTCTACCACCCTGTGGTAACGTGTTGAGACTGAAGCAGGCCGAAGGCTTACCCACTCATATCCACCCTCTTGTGAGCCATGAATCGTTAAGAGCGCCAGAACGCAAATAAGTCTCAGTGCAGCTTTCGTAGAATCCATTGCAATTCCTCCTCCGTGCCGCGTTGACGTACCCGGACAAATTGGCCTTGATTCACCCAGATTCAGTGCCTCCCACAGCCTACACCTATGCTGTTTGGTGTGTACAATGATACTTGCATTCTCGCGTAGTGAAATCCATGCATTACAAGGGCACAACGTGCCCAGAACTTGGCATATGCCCTCATACAGAGCGGTATAGCCCCTGGCGACCGTGTCGCGGTCATAGCGCCCAATTCACCAATGGCAGCAGGTATCGTGCTTTCTTCGCAGCCCTGTGCCCAGTTCCTTCGCTCACAGATATTCGAAGATGTATGGTACGGCGTCATCGCCGCTCGCGCTGTCGTAACAGCCATCAACTACCGTCTCACCGTCCCGGAGGTCTCCTACATCCTCCATCATAGCGGTGCCAAACTCATCCTCGTTGATTATCAATTCATACATCTCGTCAAAGACGCCAACGTCCCCATCGTGGTCTGCAATGATACGGGATCGGCCGGCGACCCATATGAAGAGTATCTGAAGGGCGGCAGGAGATTCAGCCGTGAGCGGGGTTGGCTAGGACTAGATGTAGAAGCGGACGAGAACATCGGATCTACCCTTTGCTATACGTGAGTTGGCTCAGCCATTTCGCTGGCTTACTCATATTGAGATGCACAGATCTGGCACTACCGCGAGGGTATGTCACCCACTTTCTATGGAGCGCGCTTCTTGTTAGCTTAGGCGGGCTTTTTGGCCTTTCGCCTTTTAGCCCAAAGGAGTCATCACCACTCTCAGAGGTGGATTCATGTTTTCGTATTTTGTTCATTAATTAATGACAATTTATGTACGACGCAGGATCATACTTGGCGGGGATTGCTAATGCTTTTGAAGCACAGTGAGCATTCATACTTTCCAGCAGCACTAGACCCAATTTATTAACCGAATCACGCGATTCCAGGGTTCACAGAGACTCTATATTCCTGTGGTCCGCCCTCCGTTTTTTGGCTTATGATCCTTGCTATTGCCTCATGCTATGATAGGGTCCTGCCCATGTTCCACGCAGGAGGCTGGACCTTCCCGTATGGCAACGTCTTCTCGTTTGCAACACAAGTAAGTGACTGAGATTTAATACACCCATTGCATCGTGGAATGGTTGAACACTGACTCTATCTCACGAAGGTAACAATGCGAAATGTGGACTCTTCTCGCATATGGAAGCACCTCATCAACCTTGGAGTCACGCATTACGGCGCCGCACCTACGGTTCAGGTACTGTTTCGCCTGTTCGCTCTTTCCACGTTTCTCTTCCCGTCTCGCAGCTCATTTTGAGTAATGGGCAGATTGGAATTGTCAACGACCCTCTCGCTAGGAAGTTGCCTCAAAAGGTCACAACGATTGTGGCAGGTTCTGCGCCCACTGCAGTATTGATCGCCAAGCTTGAAGAGATCGGCATCAAGTCCGTACATGTATATGGACTGACGTGAGTGCCTCCCTGTTGCTCGCGGATTCGGACTCTCATGCTACTCTTTGACAGTGAAGTGAGAATGGATAAGCGTTGTTTTTTATAACCTGAACCTCACGAGCCGGCAGACCTATGGCCCGTTCACGCGGTGTTACGACCATCCTTCCTGGAGTGACCTCCCATTTGACGAGCGTGCAAAGCTGATGGCTCGTCAAGGCAAGAGTTTTGCGACAGCACTAGAAGTCAGAGTCGTCCATGTCAAAGGAGAAGATAGACGTCAAGCGGAGGAACCAATCGACGTTCCATGGGACGGGAAGACAGTCGGTGAGATTGTGACCAGAGGTAATATCCTGATGAAGGAGGTCAGTAAATATGGCCTCATCGGTCTTATGATGATAAAATGGTGACATACTACCACTCAACAGTACTTCCGAGATCCGGAGGCGACACACAAGGCGTTTGCGGGCGGGTACTTCCACACAGGCGACTTAGCGGTTATGGATCCTGACGGGTCAATCAAGATTGTTGACCGTATCAAGGATCTTATCATATCTGGTGGCGAAGTTTGTACCTCTCATTCGTTATGCTGTTCATTACGCTGAGGGGACCGTCACAGAACGCATCGAGCATCGCAATTGAGCAGGGTCTAGCCGTCCCATGAAATCTGGGATTTTTCCTTTTGCTGACCCTGATGTACAGCACTCGCTTCTCACCCTCATGTCCTAGAGGTATCCGTGGTTGCGCGCCCGCACCCTAAATGGGGAGAGCGACCGATGGGTAATGCCTTTGCGGTCTCACGAGTGATTTGCATTCTGATCCAACTTTCCCCCGTTATTCCTAGCGTTCGTCATATTGCATCCCGATCACAAGACGAAGTGGGTCGACAACCAGGATGCTTTCGCTGTTGACCTCAAGGCACACGGGAGGAAGGTGCTGCCCGGTTTTGCGTGCCCGGAATGGGTGTTGGTGGTAGATGAATTGCCTGTGAGTAGGCCAGGCAGCCGAGGAAGTGCTCTACATCGCTCACTTTCACTCCGCGTAATAGAAAACGTCGACGGGCAAAATCTTGAAGACCAATCTCCGGAAGATGGTCGCAAAGCTCTAAGCCTTTAACTGCGGGACATTTAGACATGTCGAGTCGAAAGAGGTCGATAGCACCTATGACACAAAGTTGATTGTTCGTAACCGCAACGCACGCAGGCTTTAACAGAAGGCTTTGTAGCAAGTACTGTAGCAAAGAACGTACTGTAGCAAAGAACGTTCACTCGATTAATATAGCAAAGAACGTTCACTCGATTAATATCATACTGATTAGGAAAGCATCGGTGATTAAACGGTGATTATTTTGAGCGGGGTTTGAATATCTGAATCATTGACGCGAGATCGGCGGTGTCTAGTCACCGTATCGGGGGACGGGTGAGCGAGGACTGGGAGTGGGGCATGTGGACTGTTCGGATAACTCTCTTCAAGCCTCTTGCCACCGAACTATGATGGCCTTGCCGCATATATTCCTGCTTGTGCTTACATGCTCTCTCGCGACGCAGGCAGCTCAAGTGGGTTTCAACCCGCACATCCTCAATAGCCTGGGTTCGCAAGGCGTTAACTTATGGCGAATTCAAAATTCACTGGCCTCGACGGCAGAGGAGTTCCCAAAATCGAGCAATGGTTTACTGATCCAAGAAACTGCGGCCAACGAATTTTCTTTCAAAAAGCAGTCTACTTTTGCTGTCCACTGGTTCACCCAACCACTAGATCATTTCTCAGACTCTCCCCATACATTCCGTCAACGATTCTGGGTCAACACGCGTCACTACCGCCCACAAACTGGTGGGCCGGTGTATGTCCTGGATAGCGGGGAGACATCCGGCGAAGATAGACTGCCATTCCTCGACACTGGAATAATGGAATTACTCGCATCTGCGACTGGTGGAATTAGCATCGTGCTCGAGCATCGCTATTACGGTATGTATTCTCTAGCGAGCTACTCGCAAAGCGTATCTCATATCCGATCATCCAGGGGAGTCCATTCCAGTCAGCAACTTCACCACCGACTCATTACGGTACAATTTGACTCGTGATCTGTCGTGTATTCTCTAACCATCGTACCATAGATGGCTGAACAATGCACAAGCTGCAGCAGACTCGGCGAATTTCATGGCGAATGTGAGATTTGTTGGGATTGACGAGGACCTCACGGCGCCTAACACACCCTGGATATACTATGGCGTGCGTTGGACGTTTTTCACTTCTCATCTCTATGGTAGTTCTGAAGCTCTGGCATCTAGGGTTCCTATGCTGGTGCGCGTGCAGCGCATATGAGATTACTCTATCCAGACCTAGTGTATGGAGCGATTGCCTCTAGTGGTTGGTTTGCTTTATTTCTTGTCATCATGTGCTCAGAGCAAAAAATGAATCTTTTCAAGGTGTCACACATGCTTTCCTCTCCATGTGGGAGTACATGGAAGTAATTAGGCAAGCCGCTGCGCCCAGATGCGCACGTAACTTGGAAAACTCGATTCAGACAATCGATAACATACTCGGTGGACGGTTTTCAAAGCCTTTGAAGGCGTTGTTTGGCCTGGCTGACCTCAAGCACGATGAGGATTTTGCGTCCTTGATTTCCGTTAGTCTCCTTCCTTCATACAACGTGTTCGTCTATTCATCTTGGTGTCGTGATATTCAGGTGCCAATTAGCTGGTGGCAGCGGAAAAATTGGGATCCCGAGGTTGGGAGCAACGAGTTCGACACGTTTTGTGCTGCACTCGACCGACCTCCGTTTGGATACTTCGAAGACATTACTGCACTCTCGTACGGCGATGGTCGGAGGAAAGTGTTTGTCTCCAAGAGTTTCGCGGTTGATATTACCGTGTGGAATTATGCGAAATATATCAGAGAGGTGACACTCATGCGCAATCGACTTTTGCTGTATGCTTATCCATCCATGCAGAACATTGTGACCAAATGTCCGGATAAATTAAATGTCGAACAGGTTGGGTCATTTCCGTGCCTCTTACAAGGAAGCATCAATATTGATGAGAAACACGGCAGTGTTTTGGGACTTTCGACGACGCTCAATTTCTAAAAACATCATTGGATCAGGTTTGGAGGCCATGGCTCTTCCAGACCTGTACAGAATGGGGCTATTTCATGGTGAGCGGGGTGATTCTATTGCATCGCTTGTCATAGCGGAACGATGTCCATTTTCCAGACCGCACCACCCAATCGAGACCATCCACGAATTATATCTCGTCTCCTCACATTAGAATTTGAGACTCGGATATGTCATCAGGTGAAAACCAATATCCGACTGCGCTGCAGTCGGTCTGACGTAGTGTTTTGCCAGGCATTTCCTCCGGGCAAACATTTTCGAATCCCGATGCTTGCCAATATCTCATCCGTGAATGCTCTTGGTGATTTTAGCATCGCGGCGGATCGGCTGGCTATCATCGACGGGGAAGGTAGGCATCTTGTCTTGGGAAACACCTTGCATAAATCTCATCTCGCCGATTGGCAATAACCTTCTGCAAAGTGGATCCATGGAGGCCTGCTACGCCACACAGTGAATACGCTGATGAGAGAGAAGACACTATTCTGCGACCTTTCAAAATTATACCCAGTTCGCTTTTCTCGATGGTCTGTCGTCGCTGATATCTTTGCTGATGTTCCGTGTCTGCAGATGCAGTCCATCATTATGACGAGAATGGGTTGAGAGACATGAGACGTGAGCCTCCTGAGATACAGAAGATTCACCGGGAGATCATCGAATTTGTCGTCGCATGGCTTGAGGATTGGAATGTATCACAGATCTCTGGGTGAGATATAAAAGGCTGCTCTGGTGTTATATACCGCGAATAGCCACACTTGTACATGTATATGATGGTATCCTGTCTTTCAGCTTGCTTCATGAGCACTCAAGTCGTATTATATCTGTGAGCAAGATTTGAATGCGAGTGTCCATTTATTCACGACCGAAACTCGCCCGCT
Source organism: Clavaria fumosa (assembly GCA_951802425.1). Taxonomy (NCBI): domain Eukaryota; kingdom Fungi; phylum Basidiomycota; class Agaricomycetes; order Agaricales; family Clavariaceae; genus Clavaria; species Clavaria fumosa. The sequence continues at coordinate 4,763,058 of OX637794.1, read as the reverse complement.
CAGGTATCTTCACATCATCACCGCCACGCCCTAACACAAAATTCCATCACGAATTCATGGGATCACATCGCATTAAGAGATGCACTGTCACCGACCCCAACGCCTCGCGGCGCGGTGCGCTGCAGGGATCATTTGAGAGATGAGATTCGTAAAGGTCTTTTTGGTTTTTGGCTCCGCCCCAGGACACGTCAGGGTGGGGTAACACAAGGCAGCAAGACAGTTCCTATAATCTCACTCATGGCACGATGTTACTCCGGTTTTGTATTGTCTCATTCTCGGATTCGCGAGTCGATCATCCCTTGCTAAGTTAAACGCAAATGGCGAAGGTTTCGTCTTTCGTTCGAGTCGTAAGGCAAACGAGGGCTTTCCGTCCACCATCGATTGGCAATGAAGATTAATGAAGAACCATTAGACCAAGTAACCTCAATAGCAACAGCCCGCTCACGGGGTTCACAAGTATGGATCCTGTAAATGTAAAATATGATGACGCGAGGGTCTGGATATGGATCGGAGAAGCAGCACAGCCTATTCTCGTTTCACGCGTCCGTTGAACTCAGGCTCTCTGCTATCCCCACACACGGGCCATGCGGCTGCGAGCCTGCGACAGACTTAAAAACAACTCACGTCTATCAGATTCTCCTCGGTACGGTCTTCTCACACAGGGCATTCTCGGCTAATGTCTCGGAGCGCACCGGGAAATGATGACGCGCGGCGGAATGGACTCCAGACGACGTATGAGTACTACGCAATGCTCGTGTTCGCTCCGCGAAACGAAACATAAAGATAAAGCCTCGAAGCAAGGAGGGCATTGGAAATTCGCGCTGGCGCTGAAATCTATATTACCTTGTCAAGGTCCCGGGTTCAATACAACAAGACATTGGTCAAATCGTCATCGACGCGGAATCTGTCCGCCGACGGAGGTATCGCAAGTTGGAAACCAACGCGACACAACATTTTGATCACTTGTGCAAGCACAGTACGTACCGAGGGTTGACTCCATTGTGGCGAGTGAATGTGAGGTGCCCACGTATCCCGTCGCCATGGCAGGCAGCATTACCAAGGCGAAACTCTTGGGACACACAGCATCTCGTGAGACTCGTTGTGCAGGGCTTTTTTCTACCCTCCACTGCCACGCGTCACTTCCTACATGACCACTCAGTGATTCTCTGTGTCGCCGGATGATCAGCGCAATTCTTTCGATAGCATTCATTGCGATACGCCAACCGTTCGGAACGTTTGCGCGGTTCTCCGACGTGGTCTGTGGGCCTGGCTTTTCATGGGTGCGTGTTGCACTCGCCCACTGGAATTTTGGAGCCACTAGCTGACAAACCCCGGTCGAACAACCCAGGCGTATAACACTCTCGGACAGAGTCCATGCACGGTTGCCGCATTGGTACAAAATGCGTGTCTATCGGATGAGCGTAGGTGTTGTGACTTTGAGTTTAGTCTTGGGGAACCTGAGCACAGTTTCTCTTAGGATGGCCCCTTACCCCGCACGCGCAGTACGAGGGTGCCGTCGAAGAGTACGACACTGCGTGCCAATGCAACGGCGTGACGTACATGCTCATGTCGGCTTGCGCCGATTGTCAGAATGCAGGCTTTGAGAAGTTCGTCCTTTCTCTAGCTGTTATAAGAATCCCTGTCGCTGAAAAGCTCTCTGTCAGTTACGCTTCATGGACTAGGAGTTGTTCAACCATCTATCCAAATTTGTGCGTCAAATCCGCTTGCGCTCGAAGGAAGCTGATTCACCCTCATCTGTAGCTTACCGAACGGTGTACCGCCTGAAACTAGCGTCCCGTATTGGGCATTCACTCCAGTCCCAGTACGTCAGTAGCACATGAGAATCAAAAGAATCCAACTCATGTGACCATAGGTAAGCAATTTCTATGATCGCCATCTAGCCATGAAGCGGGCTGAGCTAGGCAAGTGTTTCTTTTTCCCTCTCACGACAGTATGTCTCTCCCGTGCAATTGTCGTACTCACATCTGGAGGCCAGGCCAGCCTGACACGACGGCAAGGTCGGCCGATCCAACCAGGCAGGCTCCCGATCCGAAAGGGCTCCAGCTCAAACGCGGTGCTGTCGCAGGCATTGTCGTGGGATGTCTCCCTGTGTTATCCCTAATCGCTGCAGCCATCCTTTGCTACGTGAGGCGCCGGCGGCGTACCCTGCAGCCCAAATTTCAAAAGGTCACTTTGTACACGTCCCCGTACGAATCGTGGCCTTTTTCGGTGGCGACGATGCCGGCGCAACGGCAGAGTGCAGAACAGAGCCGCAATCTGTATTTGGACGCGCTCACCGTGCCTCCCTCTATCAAGGTGAGTGTACGCCTGGTCGTTATGTCAGTTCGGGTCTAGTTCAATCCTGTGGCCACATGCGTACATAGCGCTCGGTGTCTCGCTTGGTGTCCCCATCAACCCGGCGATTCGCGAATTTCTCTCGGGTTAGGGATTCAATCGACCGCTTCAACTTGCCAGTACCGCCAACTTCTCCTTTCAGTTCTTACCTACCCTCATCTCTGCGCGATGCGCCGGCCACGATGGGAGCAACAAACAAGCAGAGTGTAGAGCATAGCGCGGATTCGGCTACATACACAAAGGCTGTGAGCTATGCCGGCTTAGGCTTGACTGATGCGGTGACGTCATATGTACCCAGCCCCCCAGGTCCAACTTGGTGGCGACATCTTCGTCAACGTGGCGAATCCCAAACTCGTCCGGAGATGCATACGACCGCTTCGACCTACCGTTGCCTCCGTCTTCTCCATTTAGTGCATATATACCCCCGCATCTGTGCGCACCACAGCCCGCCGTTGCAGCGGGGCGGACGTCCGACTTTGTACCCTAGGCTCCGACAGACGCAAGTGGACGCTGGCCGCCACGACAGCCTGGACTTAGCTCAACCAACCCGGATATCAGAGTTTCTACCCAGGCACCTGGCATAAAAGTCAATGTAATTCGCATTGTAAATGTAATCAAATCGCATGTGTATGTGTCATCAAGTCATTGCCATGACCAAGTGATGAAATCAACGGCTGCATGACGAACTTGAATAGTTGCGTAACCAAAGAGCAGAGAATGTGGCAGGTTTCAATCACTATTTCGTGCAACAACATGTCTGTTAATGTGCACACTCCGAATGAGGATGCGCATTTCTTATAATGAACCGTCGTTTCAACTAAGATGACGAATCAAATTGCATGGCAGCTTCAGCAAACGCTGAATGATTCTCGATAACCACGTGCGCCACGAGCACACATCCAGACAGACCAAGAAGATGTGGCGTAACACCCAGCCGATTGCTGATGTCTCGATTCTCTGAGGAGCAGAAAGCAAGCACCTGTGTACCACTCATGGCAATGAACTGCATAGTTTATTCAGACGGATTAAAACGCAGAAGTACAAGGACGTACCAGCTCGCAAATCTGCAACCTCGATATGAACTTCTCAAAATTTTGCCGCTGAGCCACATCTGCATCTGTGCTGAGACAGACTCTTGCGCTAGACCACCCACTGCTGAGTGTGCCAAGTAAAGCAAGAGCATGCTCATCTTTGTAGAACTTGCCTGGTGGCGCTCGAATGCTAGGAAGTATGAAAGTCCTAAGGGAGGGAGAATCCTGTCCAAATGAGCCGATATCTTTGAGAATGACGGGAACGGTGACAGAATAATCCAGGGTAAGAGTAAATGCAGGATGGCGCATAGGTGAGCTGCTAAGTATGAGATTATGTCTGCATTGACAGGAGGAATGCCTACGGTTTGGAGGGAACTTCAGACGGCAATGTGTCAGCTCCGAGGCCCCTGTGATACACGCATAAGGAGAGTGACAGAACAGAGAAGTAAAGGTCACATACAAAGGTCCGAAGATGGTAGAACGATTCCAGCAATGGTTCTGGATCTTAGGCATAGAAGTCGTAGTTTGAGACGATGCGCCGATGGCGGAACTGCCCAGCAGAGTTTCAACGGCATTCGTTCCAAGGAGAGGCGTCTCGTACCTTTGAGCATCTAAGTTGTTCTGGGGAACGATCGTATCCTCAAACACATCCTCATCATCGAAGTCAGGAAGAGCCGCAGCATCGTCGGCGCTGTAGCCGGTCATTTGAAGCAACTCTTCTGCTGTTGGGACGTGCGCTGACATTTCCTGAGTGGTATCGTCAGTCTGAGTGTGTTCCACTGAGGTTCTATTGTCCAGTCCTCGCAACGCAACAGAAGGCTGCGGAGCCGCCTGAGATGGGGTTCTAGGAGCCGGACGAGTGTGACTAGCCTTCAGAACTTTCGGCGTCCCTTTCGAAAATGTGAGCAACGAGCTTTTACGCGCCGGTATACCTCTTGAAGGACCGGCTTTAAGAGCTGCGACTCGGGCAGGGTCTGCAACGCATGACGCATCGCTAGTTCCAGCCTTTTGCTGAAGGAATTTGGCTTTAGCAGCGGCGACTCCATCTGCGCCACTCAAGTCATAATCATCGACCATCTTAACGCGAGGTTGCGCGGCTCTAGCACGATGAAGGGGTACTGAGCCGTTCGGAGCGGGCTTGACTGCACGTCGCTTGTTCGTGGGGGTTTCCAGGGTAGACAAACTTCGAGAACCCAAACCCTCGTCTTGTACATCTGCACCACTTGACCCGCTACCACTAGGCGCTGCTCTAGCAACATGAGAAGGATCTGGAGACGCTGAGCTTTGCGAAACGAGCGTGATTGTAGATGGCCTGTTCATGGGAGGCTCCGGTGTGAACAGACTTCGCGAACCCAGACCCTCGTCTAGTTCATTCGCGTCACCAGAGTCATCATTGTCTGGCGCCGCGCCAGCAACACGAGAAGAAATCGGAATGGAAGGTTCTGAGTTCTTCGAAACGGGGGCGATTACAGATGGCCCATTCATTGAGGGTTCCGGTGCTAACAAATTTCGCAAACCCAAACATTCGTCTTGTTCACTCGCCCCGCCTGAGTCGTGGTTGTCGAGCGCTGCTCCAGCAAGGTGGGGAGGAAGGAAAGACGCAGAGTTATTCAAAACGGGTGTGATTGTCCTTGTCTCCGTAATTGAGGGTTCCGGTGTAGGCAAACTCTGCGAACCCTTGTCTTGTTCATTCGGGCCGCCTGAGTTGTAGTCGTCGAGCACTAATATATGAGAAGAAGTAGGAGGTGCTAAACTCCCCGAAATGAGCGGGATCGCGTGTGGCCGATTCGTGGGGGGCTCCGATGCGAACAGAATTCGCGAACCCTCGCCTTGTTCATTCGCGCCACCTGAGTCGCAATCGTCGAGCGCTGCTGCGATATGAGAAAGAAATGGAGGCGGTGAGCTTTCCGAAACGGCTGTGACCACATGTGGCCAATTCGTGGGAGGATCCAGTGTGAACAAACTTTGCGGACCCTCGTCTTGTTCATTCACACCACCCGAGTCGTAATCTTCGAGCGCTGCTGCAATATAAGAAGGAATTGAGCTTCCCGAAACTGATGTGACCGCATATGGCCGATTCACGGGGGGCTCCAAAGTGAACAGATTTTGCGAACCGTCGTCTTGTTCATACGCGTCACCTGCGTTATAATCGTCCAGCGCTGCTGCAAAATGAGAAGGTGTAGGGGGCGCTGAACTGGGCATGATCGCATGTGGCTGATCCGTGGGGGGCTCTGGTGTGAACAAACCTCGCGGACCCTTGTCTTGTTCATTCGTGCTACCTGAGTTGTGATCGTAGAGCGCTGCTGCAGGAATGGGAGGCGCTGAGCTTCCCGAAACGGGCGCTACCGCATGTGGTCGGTTCGTGGAGGGCTCCTCGAGTGAGAATAAACTATGTGAACCCTTGCCTTGTATGTCAGATGTCGGAGTACTTCTGCAGTGGCCAGCTTAGACACGAATCAGTCTGATGTGTTTCTACTCAAATGTTGTTCATCTCACCGGACCAAGTCCCTGGGGGCCGACAATCTTGTGCAGAAGATGGCTTCTGGCCTCTGGAGGACGTTAGAACAGGCGCGGGCTCCAAGCCATCATGTGATGAGCCTGATGAAGAGCTTGTTGTTGCGTTGCTGGGCGACTGAGAGCTTTCGCTAGTATCGGCCGATCGCCTCCTCACACGCTTAGAAGTTGCGTGGTCCATAGAAGGTGAGCGAGCGCGACGTTTGTTTCTGACACCCCTGTCCGTGCCAGATTCGCCTGCTGGCTTTACCATCGCTGAAGGGGATGGAGGCGGCCTAGTCACGTTGGCTTGTGAGCGCTTGCGTTCCTTCGTCGGCTCTGTGATTGGCTATCTGATTAACGAACAAGTAGCAGCTGGTGAAATCGTGGATGCGAACCCTGATTCGGGGTAAATGTTTCGCCTTTCTCAAAGGTTGAAAGATCGTTCCAAAAGCGACCGTCAACGTAGACGGAATCCCAAAACTTGCGAATCATCGTCGATCCTTCACCAAATGACTCTGCGGGTTCCCAGCTGAGATGAGAGAAGGTCAGACATAACACAGGGTATGAGAATCTGGACTTACGTGTTGTCTTCATGGCCAAAGTCTTTCCACTACAGAGCAAAATCTCAGGTTCCATGTTGATACAACAAGAAAGCACACATACTTTAACATAGTATTTCTAATTATGCGTTTCGAGGTATGGGGTTAGTAACGCCAGGGATGCATTGCGGAAGACGCCACGCCACGTACCCAGAACTTTTTGTTGCCTCGTTTCCTTCCCACTTGTGCCTGGACAATGGACTCTTCAGGTGCTGTGAGATATATATCGCCAAGAATGAGAAGGATGACACTAACCGACATCATACTCATCCTCCATAGACGACCTTCTTTAAAATGTGGTTGTATGCGCCTAGGGTGACAATCGCAGCGCCCGCGGTGTCTGGGTTACGGTGATCGAGTCCGTCAGTGTCAGTATCAGTGTCTGCAGATCGTTGGAAAGGGTAAAGCAGAAATGGGGTATCCGATCGTCGGCAAATTGAGCAGTTTCCACATGTGGCGGTGGCGCGTGGCACGTGTCACTTTGTAACAACCACCGAGCCAACAGTCCAGCTGCGCATTGGTCGCCACGTCAAACGAACTACTAGCCGTTTCTGCACCTGCGTTCCAATGCTGACGATAGCCCTTCGCCTCGTAAGCAACCCTGCCCCGCGTCGCCGTGCTCTACAAGTTTTCCTCTGCTACGTTGTCCAATACATGCTTAAGCAGCGCCCTAGCCACATTCTGTGCGCTTGGATGCTATACAGCGAGCAGGTCCTCCTTCCGCAATAGGGTACACCTGCGTCGCGAGTGATCTACTGCACGTGAATGCACTGTCCCAGGATCGCTTGCATCGCACATTACGTTCTTCTGAGCTCATCACTATCGACGCATACCTACGGCTCATCTCACAGTAGCACTCGTTCCCGCATTCAACCCGCGTATGCTCAGCATAGAGCGCACTGGTTCAGGCAGCACCGTCACTCGCGCGAGGATATGCGTTGGCGTTAACATCGTCAGTACAAACGTCTTAGATCCTAGTCAAGCAGCCTGTTCATTAATTCACAATTTCGGTTGTCAAATTATGCTGTTCACACGGGTATTGCCGCTTTTACCCTTGCAAGATTTACCATTACAAGTGTTCTGCTCCCAAGCGGCAAAGCTGTCGAGATGCGCCCAGAGGTACCGCATGCAAGTCGCAAATTCGTATGGACGTGGTTGCGTGGAATTCTAAGGGAGAGCGAGCGGTCGTACCGCCGCGCCTCGGCCATCACGGTACCAAGCGGCATGCTACGCAGACGCCTCTTTTCGGGTGTACTTGTGGCGTGCAAAACGATACTGTCCTCACGTCGTTACAGCCGTCCCCAAGTGCGATCGCGTACGGCACTTGCTCTTATGTCTTCACGCCATTATCCGAAGACAAGGCCTTCCGCTCAGCCGCACATTGGGACATACACATGATCATCACGACATAGAAGCGCTAGGAGTTGTATACACATCTGTGTGCTTTCCACTTAGTGGCAGCGACGCAGAAGCCCGTGTTAATGGAACGCCTTGAATGGTTTATTCGGGTAGCGGTCGGACAGACCAGTATCGTCTTGAATGCAAAAACAGTCTGTGGAACATGGAAGAGAAACCAACAAAAAATCACAATAAATGGAAGGTAGTTCTGCCAGGCGTGACCGCCAGATTTAAAATTTGTACCACATGACGATGCGAGACAACAGCGCCTCAGTGAAATGCCACAGCAACGAAGAATTGTGTGAATGGAAAGCAGCGCCGGAATAACACGTCTGCCGGTGTGCCTGGAGCGCGTCCATCTGCCGATAAAATCCTGCCTTGATGGCACTGGCGGGGACCATGAGCTCGAACGGCTCATGATTCGAAAACGCGGAGAACTCGAATTTCGTGTTCGGCAGCTTCCTCACGGTCCGTAGCCGCTGCACGGTCGCGATGATGTCTTTCTTGACTTCTTCATTAGAGAGCGGCTGGAGACTGCCGTATAGTACACTGTGCAGCCCCCGAACGACCGTAGGGGCGATAATGTAGGCTGCTGGGAGCAGTGAAAGGTTATATGGCGTGTTCGCACCTGTGTTTTTGTAGTAGATATTGTCCGGGAGACTGTTGTTACAGATCAGGGCGGTGCAATACCCTCTCGATTTGAACTGCTGGAACAACGAACGCTCTGTGTGGTCGAGGTCGAAGTGCGCGAGGTTGTGTATCGTTGGGGGGATGGTCACGAGAAGCTTCTTTGCAACAATGAGTTTCGGCCCGGAAGGCGTCGAGATGACCATGTTAACGTGGATTGCGGAGCGCTTGGTGAGGACGGCGTGGCTGCAGAGCAAGAGCGCGTTGGCAGCGCCCAGGGCGGCCTGGGCTTTTCCATACAGCTAGTACCCGTACTTGGAAGCGTGCCTCGATCTTCCAGATCCGATCCCGGAAGACCTGCTCCTGCCATTTCGTCACCAAATACGGCGCGGCGTATGCGCCTAGCGCAGCAGTTGGATCGCTGGACGCAAATCCGTCGACAACTCTGCCAGTGCGCAAGTCCACGTATTCCTTCGTGTGCAAGGGAAACTCTGCCTTCTTCGTGGGGATGTCGAAACGGGCAAAAAATTCTTCACAATATCCACGTTATGGTAGAAAGGGACCGCCAAAATCGATCGTGGTGTGGGTAGCAGGATCGAGATAGGTCGCCAAGTCGGCTTGTCCGCTCGACCAAGGCTACGCTCTTATCGCAAAGACGGATGGCGGCATAGGCCCCCGAGGCGCCACCTCCGATTACACAGACATCGCGGGTGATGATATCCTTGGGGTTCCAGAGGCCATCGATGTCGGGTAGGAAATACAGCTTTCTTGAGAGCTCCGCTCGTACTCACTGGCATTATTTGTTTTTTGACGACAAGGCAGACCTCGACAGTATAAAGTCGTTGAGGATTAAGTTTGAGCAAGAGAGGGTCGAAGACTGCAGAGATTTTGCTAGTGGGTGGGTCAACATTGGATTGTCACGGACTGGCATCCCAACAGTTAATTCTAAGGGCTGGATACCTCTATGTCTCTGTTCTCCATTCGTCGCTGGCTTAGCCCAGGGCTATAGAAAATGCGAGTTCATCAGATGAGTGACACAGGATGGATGAGTTAGTCAAGAACTGCTGACCTTCATATCGCAGTGGGCAGAAATCGAATCTGATCATATTCCGGAGTGACATAGCTCCAACACCCAAGCTATTTTGCTGATGGAGAGTGACACAGTAGTGAGATGGTCCTCAGAGCACTCGAACCACAGATTAGACTAGAGCAAACACACTTCGCCGATCGCACGTATTCGCCTTTTCTCGCCGCTGCTTAAAGGCTTCTTTTTTTTTTCTCGGCTTGCCATGTTTGACTTTGTCGCTGGACAACCTGTCGTCATCAAGTAGAAGCAGTCATGTTCCCCACTACCATTACCAGCCTTCGCGACTTCTGTGGTTCTTTAGTGGTGGGCTAGCCGTCACTCGGCGAATCAAGCACAAAGACTGTAAACCCATAACCTGAACCATTATAACCTGAACCATTCTCAAGTTCTGCGTTCTCAACTCCATCACACATACCTCTGCCGGCTCTATTTCAGATATCATGGCCTTTAAGCACAGACACGGTAAGTTGCGGCGCGGTTGTGTTGCACCGCGGCCTGTCTTTGACCATCGTTGTCGACAAGCTCGCGTTTAGTGGTTACACTGCCAAAAAAATTAATTCATACAAGCCCGATATCGCATGATATGTCGGTACGCCAGGTGACCAACTGCATCCATTTGTTAGAGAATGACTGGCCAAAGAGCAGACCAGTGGATCTGAGGCACACTAGATACCAAACTGTTGAGGTGAATCTGAACAGCTAAGCATGTGTTGAGGCGCCTCCGTAGTGGGGTTGCCAGTGGGCAACTCCGCTGTATTCACGCGACAGCGTGACGTAACGGCCTGTGACAGAAAGCATGAGGCTTTAGAAATAGCAACAGCCACAGTGCATTATATGGTTTTTGGGGAAGTGACAGAAATTCACCACTGATTGGAATGGTTTTTGGGGAAGCCACAGAAATTCACCACTGATTGGAATCATGTCCTCTTTGTACCTCCAAGACCAGGCAAATACATAGTGGATGCCTTACCTTGTCCAGTGAGTGACTGCTGCCTGTGATGCAGAGGATTTAGAACAGCATTTGCAATGTTTGGAGTTGGGCTAGACCATCTTAGTACTAGTTTGAAATGAGAACTCACTAGAGATGACTAATCTCATCTAGAATAGGTTTAGAGCCAGATTTGCAATTTATGGAGTTGTGCTAGAGCCAAATTAGCATCTTTTTGATAGACTAGACTGTATTAGAACAAATTTAGATCATGCCTAGCAAAGGAGGCTTTTCCTGATGGTTTTTTTGGGTTTAGTTAAACAAACAATAGAGATGATGGAGGCCATTATGATACAGACATCACAAGCTATCAGTGTATGTAAGGGTAATATAAATCCAAGCATTAAGATGTCTACAAGAAATTCATCCAGCTCATGTACATTAGTAGTTTTGAATATCGAGAAGCCTTCCAGCGATGAGACATCCTTTGATCCAAGCAAAATCGACGCAGACCACGTCCTCCCCCTGTATTGGTAGTTCACCTTCCTTGACTATCAGATAATCATATTTTGATAATTCTTGAGATGCGAAGTTTTCATCAGCGACAACCTCCAGGCGACTCGCTCCCATGGCCAGTAAAATACGGGGGACCGGCGTCGCAGGGGCCGCATCCGGCAGGTGTTCCGCCTGAATGAACAAGACTGATTTTCCTTTGAGTAGTTTGGGCGCGACAGTGTTGTTCATGATTTGTTGAAGGTGTTCAGGGCTGTTGCACCAGTCGAGGTCCACGAATTGTGAGACTCGAGCGTTCAAACCGTGAGCGTAGCCCTGTGGCAGCAGATACTGGTGCCAGTTCATGGGGCCCTGGCACAAGCCCTCTGAGCTACACGACAGCAGCTTTAAATAGCAAGCGCACGCACCGATGAATGATGATGACCCTGGGTAATGTCGTGAAGCCAATTTATCGAAAGACATGGTATACCCAAGGCAATCGCCTCCAGATATTTAGGTTTCAGGCTGGCATCGTCCGACAGAAGGAACAACCGATTGATGTCCAGGTTTTTCCAATGAACGTTCTGGCCTTCAGCAACCCACCGCCGCTTCGTGCGCGGCGTCTGCTTCCCATTCAACTGCTTCCCATTCATCGAGATGACACGTGAAAAGTCTTCCAGAACAACGCCACCGTTACTCTCGACCATCTGTCTCACTTGCTTTCTCAGTTCTGCGGAGCCAGACGTGCCGGGTGAGAGGGTCGTGACGAGACCCGTCTTCGCTAAGATCAGCGTTTGCGAAGCGCCCATACGGTCAGCTTCCTCGCACGTCACGATTGAATTTGCTTCGAGGCGACGATCCTCCCAGTGACTCAAGATGGTTCGAACGGGGACAAGGATATCGCCCATTTCGACCTCAAGCTCCTCTGACTCTTCGCCTTCCGTCTGCACTGAAATGATGAGCCCTGTTGCCCCTTTTTTGACCCGCACTACATCCACCCTTTGCCCGTCCGCATCCAGTATGACCTGGTCTCCTTCCCTGACTTCGGCGCGTCGAATATCTTTCAGGCTTACGTCATCTTCATCATCGTCATCAAACAAAACATTGTATCGTGTTCCGTGTAAATGCTTGCGAATGACCCCAGGGTAGTAATTGCTATCCCTTTTCCAAAGCGCCAAGACCCTAGTGGGCATTGGCTTCAGGGTGCGGTTGATGTGGTGAACCCCTTTGCTGCGTCTAGGGGCGTGCGCCACAAATGACCTTGTGCTCATCCTTGTAGACGACCGCGAGAATGTGGTCGCAGTACGAGTGGCCTGTCTTCGTCTCCCGGACATGAAATGTGACTCGCTGTAAGCTTCGTCGTCCACCGAGCGGTCGTCATCCGGCTCCGTAGATTCCTCTACTTTAGACAAAGCAGGTTGTCTGAACGTCGCCGCCTCTTCGTCAGACTCAGTTACTACACGGCGCTTCTTTGAACGAGAGGGGAGCAAAGTGAGAGACCGGCTCCGTTCGCTAAAGGTCCCGGAGCAAGTACTCGCTCCATCCTTGCCTGTGCCCGAAAGTAAAAGCTGATCTTGTTCCGGGGCTGAAGAAGGAACCACGGTCGGCGACTGATGCTTTCGCTTAGCAGTTTGACGAGTTTGTCCAGTTGTGCCACCAGTCTTAGTCTGTTTCGCCTTGCCTTTTTTCGCTCGAGAAGACGAAGGCCTAGCGTTCCTCGTGCCTTTTTTCTGAGTATCCGAAGGTTAGTTGGTTCAGAATATCCAGCATGCACTGACTATACCTTTGGAGGGGGTGGCGGCATGAAGAGACTTTCGTCGGACTTGGTAGAGGCCACTCCCTTTCCATAATCTCTCTTCGTAAGCTTGGACACCGTCTCCGCCTCCACGCTCATCGCGTGTGTACGTTTAGAGGCAGCTAACAGAGGGATATCTTTCTCCTCTTCCTCTTCTTCCTCTCTCGCGGGAATCGAATCTGGCGCGACTTCAACTTGGTGATCATTGCGGATTTTCTTCACAGGACTCGTCGATGAGCCTTTCCTGAACTGCCGGGGCTGAATAGGAGATTCTTCCACCGGCTGAGGCTCGGAGTCTGGCACAGTCTCCAGATGTACCGGGTCCAAATTACGAGCTTTGCGAGGGGCAACAAGGGGCGAAGATGGTGCAACAAGCCGTGGGGTCTCTAAAACTTGCATTGAGCTAGCTTTGGAATGGCCAGGTTGTGGCGTTTCTGGAACTATGTCATTACTTCCGGGAGGAGGGATCACTGTAATTTCCGCAACTCGGGTGGCGGGAAGCACTCCAACGCCGGTAGGCTGGCCAGCGAAGAGCCCAGGCTGCCGTGTCTCTCGCTGTTCTCTCTCTTGTACAGCTCTCGCGAAACGCCATGCTTTGTTTGGATTGATCGTGTTGATGAGGCTACGCGGATTAGTCGAACCGGTCGAGATGGTCATCCGTGCAGCCGCGTGAGATACAGAAGACGCGGCACCGACAAGAGGAAGTGGCACATCCTGGAGGGGAGGCGTGGCAACAACGTCTGCTATCGTGTTCTCATTTTCAGAAGAAGGCTGAGTAGCCTCGATTTCCGCAGGTTGGGTTCGCTGAGTTTCTCTTGCGGGCTCTGGTTCGCCGCCCAACAGGCGCTCATACGACGATGAGAGCTGCGAGGAATCACTGGATGGCACGTCCACGGCAAGGTCGATGCTGTCGACATCATATTCAACACGTTGACGGCCAAGGTTACTGATGAAATTTTGGGAATCCGATCCTTCCTGTTGTTGGGAGTATAAAATAGGCTGAGTACCTGATGGAGATCGCTGTGACTGTGAATCTTCCGAGTTCGATGGTGTACCAGCCACTAAAATGCGGTCGTTATGGGGCACGATACGCGTCACGCCTGCAGGAGGCCGAATTGGGGACTTCACATTTACTGGCGGACGGATTGGGGACCTGAAAACGGTGCTGGCGGTAATGTGCGTCTCTTGGGTAGAAGGCCTTCCAAGTTCCGACAGTGGCATGTCAAAAGCTTTATTTTGATTGATATAATCAAGAACAGGGTCCGGCGAAATGCGTTCAGCGAAGGAGTCTTGCGATGACAAATCGCTATCATCGAAGTGCGAAGATGGGAAGAATTTCTGTGCAGGGCCTTTGGTATTGTGTGCCACTGGACGGGATTGAGGCGTCGTGGCTCTGGTCTACAAAGGAGAAAAATAAAATCAGTGATAACGAGTGCCTGCAGGCTGTTTTCAAGGACGTACTGCCTTAATACCAGATGTTGTCTGCCCTGCTGCGGGGAATTGTGGATTTGGATAGGGTGAGGGTACAGTATGCGCCGCTGTGTGTGGTAGGGTAGATCGGATCATGGACAGGGAACTCTGCTTGGCCTCCCTGCGGTCTGATACGGCGCCTTTTTGAGAGCCCCCTGGCTCTGGCTGTCGCTCAAGTTGAGATGAGCTCTGCGAATGCGCAAGGCCGTGGAGATTGTAGGTCGGAACTCGAGATAGGTGACTGGAGTCACCGGGGGGTGCGAGCAAATAATCCATATATGCTCGAGGAGAAATTCGTTGCATGTTGTTCTCCTGCACTGGTTCAGACGCCTTTTGAACTGAAAGAGCATTCCGGAGCAATTGAGATGCATCTGAGTCCGTGACGGACATTACATAGCTGTAAAAAGCAGGTCAGATCTGACACGTACGAAGCGCGTCAAAGAACAAGAACTCGCCTCCAATCGTCTTTCGTGTCCATGATCGGCTTGAGCCTTCAATGCACGTAGTTTTCCCGCTCAGAGCACAAGCATTCGAGAAGGACGCCGACAATCGGGGTAACAAAACGCGGGGGATTTGGTATGAAGAACAGGGCAATGAATAGTTTTTCTGAAGAGTTCTCGGTTCAAACAAGAGAGTCCAAGAGGAATTTATGCAGCTAAACGCCGAGGGCTTTGAGCGCGTCGCGGAGGTGCGGATGAAAGAGGCGAAGGTGGCTCTGGAGATTTATTGTCCTGCCTTTTTTAGTTAGACACTCATAAGAAATGCGCACGTGATTAAACGCTCGCCAAAGTTCGATTTTGATTTTTCATTTCACTTTCATCATCCCGCTTCGCAGCCACAAAATTGCGGCCGTTTTTCTTGTCGAGCTCGCGCAGGTCGCAGTTTTTTTCTTGCTATGCATCTCAACCCTACAAAAGATATCCGCTCTCTTCACCACTTTGGCAAAGAGCGGCATTTTCAGCGGTCAGATCCGCAACATCTGGGTCAGGTTGCACGAGAACTGTTACGGAAGGCTGGCAAGCCTAAGCTCATGCCTCGCTTCAAGTTCAAGAACTTTGTGAACAGACTGGAGACTGACCTTCCTTTGAGGACAAGTGTCAGGTCGTCATTGAGCACCGACGATGCAACTGCTTCGACAGCTGACTCCCAAGCTCGACCATTGCGTTCGACGACTGCAGACTCTGACATAACAACGGTACCAAGCCTCGCGACGTCGACAAAATCAGCTGATACCAGTTTTACGCCTTTGCCGCCGCTTCTCTCTGTGCTGGAGACTGGCTCAGCGACGGTCTCCCTTCGCCCCATTATGACTATCACTGTGACTGCTTATGAAAGTCCTTCTGCAACCTCGGCGGGGCAACAAACACAATGCATGTCTTCTCATGCCATTTCTACTGCTGTAATAACTCTTCTGGCGGTCGGCTCTGTGTTTGTTTTCATTGGCGTCTTCATAGTCTTCAGAGTCTGCTCCCGGCCCAGGAAGCGGACACATCCGACGCCTTCGTTGCCCATCTTGAAGGAGGAATTTCAAAATCAATTTACCTGCGATGATTCGCCTCTCTTTGGAGGGAAGGAGAGATATTCGTCGGACGCTCGAGAGAGCACAGTGGCATGGCCCCCGCATCAGGAGCAAAGGACAGAAACTGTCCGTACTTCCGAGTCGACAAGACCGCCTCAGAACTTGGTGCAGTCCGATCCTAGCTCACATCGCAAGAACGACCCCGGGCAAGTCCCAGTTTCTGTGCCCAAAGATACCCAAAGACCCCAAAGACCTGCCGCTTCTTCAAAGTCTGTAAACAGAAGTCCTGCCCGCCATAGTCAAAACGCGATGCCTCGCGCGGTCTCTCGCTTGTCCACGAGTTCCGTAGTACTTTATCCTGATTCTACCGTCAACGTCGGAATCGCAGTGGTTGGCTCTCCATCTATGACTACAGAGGACTACGCAGAATTCAAAGGAAAGCGGCCGAAAACTGCCAAGCAGCGGGACCGACTGAGTCTAGGGGCACCAGAGACTGAATCTTGGCGATGCTCGCAGGGCCTGGCCTACGAAATGGGTTCCCCGATTCCAGCGTCACGCTCTATTCCTGCTATCAAGGCTGCGGCAAGTGGTGGCAGAACCCGGGTCAAATCGTCGTACTACGGACCTGCGGCTTATCCGCGTTATCCGAGGCACATTCCCTTGTCTTCCGTTCCGATCTCTCCCGGTCTCCACGGAGCTGATGCTGACAATGACGTTGATGCAGAGCTCAGACGGCATCGTGAAACGCAAGCTCTGACCTCTGCCTTGGGCTTGAGCTCACCTAACCCCACGATCTACCCTGACGAATCATTGAGCCGAAGGCCGTCGGTCAAGACGAACGCTGGGCATAGTAAGCGAAAGCCGCCTGGAAAATTCACGACACCTGTAAAAGTGATAATGAGTCCTAGCTCCGACACGAGCGCTGCATTGGGGTCCCTGATGCTGATGGACTATGGGGTGACGTCTAAGTCGGTGCCCGCTCTAGGTCACCTGACGGAGCCTATCACTCCCTCTGCATCTATCTATTCTATCTCTGGAATTACTAAGGGGGGAAACTCGAAGAAGTCGATGAATGACAAACCGCCTCGGGTTCCGTCTCCTCCGCCGATGCCATCGCTGGCCCAGATGGCGCTGGCGCATGCGAACCCGGAAAGCTACGCTGATTATAGAAGCCCGACGTACAGCATATATGGGTTATACCAAGCCGAGAGGAAAAGTCGTGTCACTTCCTTTGGATATTGATCTTTCCTACATTTAGCATCTGTGTCGTAGTTCTCGACCATGTACTACGGAGCCATTGCATGGCTACTTTGCATTCGGCGTTTCTCGGCCCGGTCGGCTCACCGAAATTGCCCCATTTAGAAAATTATTTCCGGATAAACGGGTGACACCGCCCGAGTGTTGGCAGATCAAAAAGTTACATGGTGCGATATTTTCCCTCAAGCTTGCCGCCATCCATCTCAAAGCCCGCCATCTCAGCCAGCGACTACGCGAGGCATTCCAGTAGTTGGTTTCTGACCTCCTTGTCGTTCCTCTCTACATATACCTCATGCCTCAGCATGCCGAGAACGCCGTTTTCTACAAACCGCTCCCCACCAAAGACGAACACGACCGTCAGGGCGATGCGCCCGCGGTTGAGCCTCCTTTACCGTGTCTGTGGGGTGTGCCGCTCAAATACATCTCGTCAGTCGTTTTTCGTCGTCGTCGACTTGGATGGATGTTTACGAGACCACTCCACCCTTGATCGGCACTTTACCAAATTCACCAAACCCCAACAGTTTAGTGACACTAGCGGTGCAAAACTCCCTATTGACGATCATAATGCATTATTCGCGCGTGTATACGTCACCTTCACGAACGTACTCGGCATCTCTAGCAGTGTTGCTTAATGAGATGATCAAAGGCAGCATCTCCTTCACCGTCGCCTTCATTCGCATCGAGAGTCCTACGCCGCACAACTTCATGGCTCCATTACCTATGTACGCTAATCCTAGAGATGACTCGATTCGGACTTCAAGAGTAATCTTATACCGGCTTCGCAAGCTCGCGGCAGAGATTTTTAGCGCCGATTGCTGGAAGCTATCGATACCTGCGTTGTTATATGGTTCGTTTCAGTCGTTAGGGAAATTTGTGACTCTGATCAATTTATGGCCTTCAGTTATCCAAAACAACCTGCAATACATTGCGGCGTCCAATTTAGAAGCTGCGACATTTCAGGTTAGCTATCAAATGAAAATCCTCACCACCGCTGCATTCTCCGTCTTGCTGCTCCGAAAACGACTCAGCCTAGTTCAATGGCTTGCATTGTTCTCCCTTGCCGTCGGTGTCGGCATAGTACAGATCCAAAATGGAA
Organism: Clavaria fumosa; assembly: GCA_951802425.1. Classification (NCBI taxonomy): domain Eukaryota; kingdom Fungi; phylum Basidiomycota; class Agaricomycetes; order Agaricales; family Clavariaceae; genus Clavaria; species Clavaria fumosa. The sequence goes on along the minus strand of OX637794.1, from coordinate 4,744,908 downwards.
ACGGTCATGTAACGAGACCAGCTGCCGCCAACATGAACCCTCTGAAAGGACTTGCGGCCGTTACGGCTGCCTGCTTTACCTCTGGCTTGGCAGGGGTCTATTTCGAGATGGTGCTGAAGAATACACAAGCCGATCTCTGGGTCCGCAACGTCCAGCTTTCCCTGTTTTCACTCCTGCCCGCGCTGGCCACCTTGGTCTTCTCTCGCGGCCCCGGACGGGACGGCTGGCGCGTGGGATGGGAGGTGTTCCAAGACTTTGGCGTCTGGGCCTGGGCGACGGTCCTAATCCAGACCCTCGGCGGGCTGCTCACAGCCTTGGTTATCAAGTATTCGGACAACATCCTCAAGGGATTCGCGACAAGCCTGAGCATTGTCATCTCGTTCCTCGCGTCCGTCGCGCTATTCGACCTACCTCTTTCTTTTACGTTTGTCCTCGGCTCCTCCGTTGTCCTCGTCGCGACGTGGCTCTACAATCAGCCCTCTCGCTGTTCGCGGGTCGTGCCCAACGGCGGCGCTGGAAAAAACGGCGGGGTGAGCCTCGCAGAGTGCTTGGAACGTCTAAACGAGAAGACAAGGGAACCCATTGTCGTTCCCCTTCGCTCGCCCACACAAGGATTCGCCGGCATCGCGGTATCTCGGACCATTTCCTCCTCCTCCCTGAAATCCGTCACGCCTTCAATAGACATAAATTTCCCATTCGAGCTCAATTCTTCCCGTCCATGAGAGCGTAGTCGACTTGAAGAGCACACCTGTAGCACCATGGACAAGAGCTGTCTTCCTTTTTCTTATTGGTTCCAAAGAAATAATTCTTGATGGATCTATGTCCTTATATATTTCCTCTAGATTTCATACGGCGATAATTTTCGCCCGCTCCTCTTGCATACCAAAGACTTATGAAGTATACCATCTATACGAAATGTTGCCTGAGGACCACTGTGACCAGAAAGCCGAATTCTACACCTGGCAGCTCAGATCCAATCTGTGATTTTCAGTCTCGCAAATGCAACATTTTCAGCCTCTGGCTTCCAGACCTCGCTTGATAGCTAGACAAAATAACTCGTTAGAGGTTGTGCGTATCGGGAAACATTTCGAGACGCTACCATCACAAGTTTCTTTAGCGTCTCCGAAGAGCATCTTGGCGTTCGGCATGTAGAACCTAGAAAAAAAAGCCTTTACTCACCACGCGCTATCACAACGAAATGGCTGTCCCGACTTACATGGGATTTGGTACGTCGGCATAGCCACTTGACATTCCTCTCTTCATAACGATAACTTGTTTGCTCTTCCAAGCCTGCAGCACTGGCATACCGGCTATCGATGACCCTGGCTCGAGGGCAATCGGGTTGACAGTATCATTCGCGCCAATAACAAGAGTGACATCAGTGTCCTTGAAATCATCGTTGATCTCGTCCATCTCCAACACAACTTAAATGTCCCCATTGACGTGAGAAGAGCCGTGAGAAGTGAGAGGACGTGACACCCACTATCATAAGGCACGGATGCTTCTGCCAGGAGAACATTACACTGGCCGGGCATGCGGCCGGCGACAGGGTGAATCGCGAATCGGACATTCACACCTTTGGCTCTGAGCATAGCACATATCTCGGAAATGGCATACTGAGCCTTTGCAACAGCCATACCGTAACCAACCACCTGGGAAGAGCACGAAATATCACTAGGCGTTGTGCCCCATGGGTATTATGGAAACGTACGAGAATGACACTGTCGGCATTTAATAGCGCTTCTACCGCATCGTCCACAGTAGCCTTTGTAATCGAGCCCTCAATTTTGTAGGTATCCTGGGAGGCAGGAGACCCAATGCCTCCGAAGAGAACATTGGTTAAGGAACGGTTCATAGCAACGCACTACGTCAACTGCATTGAGTCAAGAATGTGGGGATACCAGGCCAATACGTACCATGATGTAAGACAGAATAGAGCCACTGACACCAATAAGAGCGCCGACAGTTGTTAGTAAGGAGTTGTCGAGCATAAATCCTTGTTCAAGAAAGTCAGACAATTCGAGCAGGGGCGGGGCAAACCATGCCTTACCTTCTGCGACTAGCGCGAACCCAGAGTACGCATTTAGGACAGTTATCACCACGGCTGAAGATTTCTCAGACCCAAGTGGCTAATCAAGGCAAGCAAAGGCAACGCACGCATGTCCGCACCGCCAATAGCGGCAGTGGTTGTGAATCCCTTGATGAAACTAAGCACGGTGTTGGCGCCCAAGTATGCCGCTGCGATAAGCGGTGTGGCCGGAGCCATGGACAGGAAGCCGGCCATGGTGAGTGCATTTGCACCGAGCAAGGAAGAATTGATCAAGTGCCGTTTAGGCAGCATAAGTGGTTTCGAAGCCATGCGTCCAGCAAGCTTCAAGAAAGCGATAATGGAACCAGTGAACGTGATACCACCTACAATTTGCACAAATGTGAGCGCGTACATTCACAGAGGTAAGAAGACCCCTACCAATTAGAACACCGAGATAGGCCGTGACAAGGTGAAGGGTTGTAATATGCGAGAGATCGGTCAATACGCTGGCTATGCTCGTGAAGACGGCTGCGAGACCGACGACGGAGTGTAATGCTGCGACCATCTGGGGAAGCTCGGTGGCAGTAATACGTCTGCCAATGAGCGTTCCAATGCTGCCCCCGACAGCAGCCAAACCAGCGAACTGGATGAGCACTTCTGGCGGGAACCCGACAGCTGCCAATGAAGCTAATATCCCAGACCCAACGCCAAGCATTCCAAGGATGTTGCCTTGTCTTGCTGTAGCTTGGGAACCGAGCCCTGAGAGGGAAGCTGAAACGCAAGAGCGTGTCAACAAACACACCGTGGACGACTTATGATCGTTCTCACTAATGCAAAGTATACTGCTCGTCAAATATCCTGCTTGAACCAGGCCCGCCATGCCTGTACTAGCGGCAGCCAAGAAGCCGCCAGTGAAGGCTACCGCAGGGATTCCGTAAAGCCAGGAATACTCTGGAGGATCTGTCTTTCCTGAGATACGCAGTACATCAGTACACAATCCCGCCTATAAAACAATGCGCTCACGCTTGAACATGTCCAACATACGCTTCGTTATGACAAAGCCACCCGCGACGTTGACGCTGGCTAAAAGCACGGATAATGCGCCAAGGGCCTGCGGAATTGTGCCTGGGAAATAACCTCCACCCATTACGAACAATCCGCCGATGCCGACCATCCCTAAGTTCGAATGTTGAAAGAGGCAAGTACATATAGATAGACCGACTTGCCTGATATGGCGTTGGTCACGCTCATGAGTGGGGAATGCAACGCCGGCGCAACGTTCCAGACGACTCGGTAGCCGACGAGACCAGCCAACCCGAATGTGAAGAACTGGCTCATGAACGTGGCGCTAGTCAATTTTCCAAGGCCAACAGCGGTTCCCATACTAGCCGTCGCAAGGGCAACCTGTCTTGTTGCCTTTTGCCATGGTGTGATGGCCTGACTTTCTTTTTCCTCTTCAATTTTCGCAGAGGTTGGTGGAACTGGTGCTGGAGGAGGCATAGAACGAGGAACGGGAGGAAGCACAACCCCTTTGTGCACCACGATGGAACCACGGATCACTTCGTCTTCAAGGTCAATCGCAAACTTCCCATCGCCGCCCATTGACAAAAGGAATTTGGTGATGTTATTTGAGTACAACGCAGACGACTGAGTAGGAAGGCGTGAAGGAAGATCGGCATAGCCTGGTGGTGGTCAACATCTGTAGCGTGAGGCTCTCAAGCAGCGTTACCTATGACTGTTGTCCCTTTGTATACATGTATTTCACCCGGTTTTGTTGCCTCGCAATTCCCCCCGGCTTCTGCAGCGAGATCTACAATGACGGAACCTTGTTTCATCGCAGCAACCATCTGAGTAGCAATGGGCTTAAAAACCACGGGAGGAACTCAACAGAAACGTACTTCGTATGTTATCAGCTTTGGCGCAGGTTTTCCTGGGATGAGAGCCTAAACCAAATCACGAAAGTTGGCAACTCGTCGAAGGGATGGAATAAACACGCAGACCGTTGTGATGATGATATCAACATCCTATGAAGTATGAGAGACGCCTCGGGAGGAAAAGAGGTTGGCGCACCTTGGCCTGTTCCATGAAAAGAGCCATCTCGGCTTCGATAAATTCCTTGGACCTGGAAGAGTACGATTCAAGCCAAATACAACGAGTCCCGCAGAAAGAAAACCGACATGAGTTTGGCGTAACCGCCAGCCGCACCGCCCTCCTCTTTGATGGACACTTCCAAAAACTCAGCACCGAGAGATTGCACCTGTTCGCGGGCTGCTGAGCGAGTGTCGAAACCCCGGACGATGGCACCCATTCGCCTAGCCTTTAAAAAAAGGTCGGTATATTTGTCTACAGCAACGGAGAACGACATACCGTGGCAATTGCGCTGAGTCCTGCCACACCAGCACCAATGACCAGCACTTTGCCTGGTGGAATCTGACAAAAATGCGATTCAGGCTCCTTCTTCGCGGATGCGTGTGGCACGGCGGCGTACCTTCCTGTAAAAGAAATTTACTGGCATCGAATGCTCAAAAGCAGAGTGAGGACGTACCCTGCCGCTGTAACCTGACCAGTCAAAAATCGACCAAAGTGATTTGAGGCCTCTAGTACTGCCTTATACCCAGAGATGTTCGCCATGGAGCTGCAAAAAGAGTGATTAAGTTTATCTTAAACAGGCAAGAGCGGTAGTTTAAAATAGACCTCAATGCGTCGAACACTTGAGCTCGGGAGATACGGGGTATCATATCCATCGCGAAAGCGTTGATTCTCCTTGAAGCCAATGCATCGACGACGGGTTTGTTTTGGGCGGGGTATAAGAATGATATGAGGGTGCTACCCTCCTTAAGTAGCTCCGTTTCATCTCCGCGGATCGGCGACCGCACTTTCAACATGATGTCTGTATTCTTGAACAGCTCGTCTCGGGTCACCATCGTTGCTCCTGCTGCAGCATACGCCTCATCTGCGAACTGCGCCTGAGCGCCGGCGCTACGCTCCACGAGAACCTTAGTGAAGCCCTTCTTTCGCAGAAGCGCAGCATTTTGAGGCGTCAGAGCCACACGCCTTTCATTCGGAAAGATCTCTCGAGGGACACCAACGGACAGCGATGAGTAGGGTGTGGCTGTCGATTTGCAAATATGAGAAAGCCGAAGCCTTCGCAGAGCGGCACGCACCAGAATTAACGTTGTGAGTAGACGAGACTTGGGCGGCATCCCACAGGCGTGATGAAGGATGAAAGCAGCGACGAGTTGATACAACTAACCCGGGAAGGATGTAGTTTGCATACAAGCCACTGTTACCCTTCACTTTCAGGAGTGCCTTCATGCGAAACCTCTTTAACGTGAATAGAGAGCCAGGCGACATGGTGGCCGTCAATGAAAACGCGCGGATCGCCAATAGCGAAGGTGTCGCGTTGTTAACCACGAGCTCGCTGTTGCCAGCGATAGCAGTTGTCGCCCAGTAGCATTGCCCTGAATAGGGTCAAGGCACCCACGGCGATCGCAACCGCGAACACCGCTTGTGTTGAACCATTCATTGTGCTACTACATTTCACTCCCTGCAAGTTGCGAAGTCCAGAACAAAAATTTACTAAACTCTACTGTAATACTCTGAGTCGACCCTCGCCTCGCCTCCACCCAGCAGATTTGAGCTCGCCCAGCTCAACTCGCCAACACAACGTGAGTGAGACTGTACAGTAACACGCAAGCGGAGGGGGACATGCTGGTATTCCTCCATCAAATGCCGTAGGTCAGATGTGCGCCAGCGAGTCAGCCTGTCCGCGGCTCATCGGATGGATGTGAAGCAGAAAAATAATACGATGCCAGGGTCCAGATTGCGCGAAGTACTTGATATGAATGCCATTTGATGAGCCTCGGCAGAATGTTCAATTTTGGAACTGAAGTCACATAAGCCAAGTCACCACACGATGTTGATGTTGCCTGCATTCAAATCTGTACACCATGGTGACGAGCTTCGTGTGCCGAACAACCTGGCTATCACTGGCAGCGTGGAGACTTATATTCTTTGACGGCTGACAACCCGTCAGCCGACATGTGAATCTGATGGCGGACCGTCGAGACCGAAACCGGGCTGTCTTCGCACCCAACCCAGCGAACTCACAAAGATGAGCCCACCGTCAAGTCTGCCTGAAGTACCGCCTGGGGTGTTTTCCGTCTCTGTTGACGTTCTCATCGACGCACCCATCGAGACTGTTTGGAATGCAATCTTCGATTTCCCATCCTACAACAAATGGTAAGCGTCAAGCGCGCGTCGTCGAGATGTCGACTAAGTCGTCCAACCTATTCTTCTTGTTCAGGAATCCTTTTGTGTACGTCTCTGTCTCGAAAGACGCTTGGATAACGATATTGACATCAGCTTCAAGTCGTGACTTGAAAATCGTCGACCCCAACACCAGACACGCGCTTGGGGACCAGACCCCTGCTGTGGGCAGGTGCATTTATATGCATCCCGTGCATCTCCCACCTACGTTCGACGACGCCAACGTGCGGCGTCCGCAATCTGCGTCAGTGCTTATCACGACGCTGGATCACGAGGGCCACCGCGTGTCCTGGGATAGTCTTTTGACACCCAACTTCCCGTCTGTGAGTCGAGCCAGGAGATGGCAGGTTCTCAGCGAAGTGGATGGGAAAACAAGATATGAATCGAGGGAGGTATTCAGCGGTATCCTCGCGTACCTCATTTCCTTCCTATACCAATCCGCATTGAATGAAGGCTTCCGGGCCTCAACGGAAGAGCTGAAGAAATATTGCGAGCATATGCGGTGATGTGCTTATCTCAGTGTACTTTCAGTTTTCATGCGTGTTATTTTCTCTCTAGGCATAGGCCAATGATGAATAGTATTGTTGCGACTCGTACAAGCCAAGAAAATAATATACCAAAATCGTTGTGACCAAACCCACCTAATATCTGAGCGGTAGTGTTTAAAGTTTATATCGTCTCTCGCTCTAATCTCATCAGAGCAATCGTATCTGGATTATTCCACAGCGTTTCTGCTTCGGAAGCGCTGAGAGGGCGAAGAGGCTTTCTCGGAGCGCCTCCGTAGCCGTAGAACTTTCTGAGGAGGAATTTGGTTCCCCCAACAGATGTTTTCGCGATCGTGCTGTCAGCCCTAGCGAGGACAGCTTGCAACCGCTGTGCCTCCGGCAAGAAAGAGAGGTCCTTTCTGGACGCTTCGGCGAGCTTGAACATCTCTTTGACCGCATACTTATTTTAAGCGGTTATGCTTATCAATTCACCTGCGGCAGACGAAGTCGGACAAACTGCTTACGGGAGCGACGTTTGCTAACCCTGTAATGGCACCGTGACCATTGGCTAGCACTGATGGGAGGAGAATATCCGCGTAACCGCTCAGAACAAGGAACGGAGCCGACGGATTTTTTCTAGGGTACGAAGAAGAGAAGGAAGGTTCGGACACGATGTCTGCAATTCGAAGCAGCTTTCCCACATTACCGCAGCTGACATCGTATCAGCACAAAGTCGAGGACAGATAAGTAGGCGCCCACGTTAACTTGACTCCGCACAAATTGGGACATTCTGTCGCCAGACTGACGATCATATCAGAGTCAAGGTCTATGCCGCTGCTTGCTGGATCTACGCGTGCTAACTGTAAGCGGATTCGAGGCTCCTTTTTGAGTCTGCGACGCGACTTACGGTTGTACAGGATCACCGGAATAGGGCTCCTCTCGGCCACCTCCGCATAGAATGCTTTGAGCGCAGATCTATCGGGCCCCCAGACCCCTGCGAAATATCCACTAGCTATAACGATGCAAAAATCTGCGCCGGCGCGAGCGGCTTCAAAACACAACTCCACCGTCTCTCTAGTGCTCCCTGCTCCAGTTCCAGCGATGATCGGTACATGGAAGTGACCAGCGCCGTCCAAAGTTCGCCTTGCAGCTTTTATGAGCACGGTCCGCTCAGAGTGAGTCAGATGAACAGCTTCGCCCATCCCGCCCGCGATGACAATCCCGACACCCGCGCGAGCCATTCGAAGTACATGGGCCTCAAAAGAGGGGAGGTCTGACGAACCACATCAGCTTCGATAGTAGAAGGGGTCAAGGAAGTGCATCGCGTCTAGCTCGCGTACCGAGGTCCTCAGAGCCGGAAAGGAAAAACGTTGGAACAGGGGCGAAGACGCCTGGTTTTAGGGGGCGTCTGAGGGGTTTGTACGGACGGTTCATGTTGGTGTTGGCAACCCTGCTAGTGTCTAGCGACATTGGAAAAAAGAAATGGAGGTAAAGAAGAACCAGCTCAGCTATCCGTCATGGGTTTATAGTGACTGATCGTCCAAATAGAGACGCGATGGACCGGACTAACTTGTTGTAACGGCATGAAGGCGGGCCGCGGAGCGGCCCGGCGGACAAGTCTCTTCTCAAATAGACGATCACATTTACATACATACAATTAAGGGTAGCCTTTTGCCGATTGCCTTGCAGACTAAAAGGGTAACACACATGATTGACGGTCGGGAAGCAAGAACAAGGGTGCAACAGGGAAGCCCTTGTGGACAACGTCGTACATTGAGGGAAACTAGGGCGGCCTTTGGTCGCCCAAAGGCAACATTTTTCCAAATTACCGTGACTCCGTTTTGGCCGGGCAGATCGTAGCACATGGACGTTGCAGCAGGAGCCGACGGTGGACTCAGGGCATTTACGTGAATGTGAATTAAAGACGACAGTAGGACCGTAATTCCCGGCCTTTCTTGTGCTCCGTGTGTGCCGCGTTCCTCAAGCACCAAAGCAAAAATGGAAACGACATCAACTTAAATCCTGAGTCCTGAGCATTTGAGTCGCCGACGTGGAAATATAATCCTCCTTGACAACAAAGCGGACCATCATATCTGCAGAACCCTTGGTCGTGAGCCTTCAGTAGCTTCAGTTTGAATAAAGAGCGTAGCGCTTGTGTGGCATTGCCATAATCAGTTTCCAATGTCTGCATGTAAGCCAGCAGTCGCAGGGCGTTCGTCCTCGACAACTTCAAGTTGATCCATGACCTCTCTCTCCCACTCTGTCCAACCGTGCTCATCGACCTCTCCCACACCCTCTAGGGCCTTCTCGAATACGCTCCATGGAATACAACCACGATCACCCTCTTTCGGTTCGAGCGCAAAGCGCCCTTGTCTTAAGCGAGTCAGAGCAACGACGTGTCCAGCGGACCCAACCGCATGGCCAAGATCATGCACGATGGAACGTACATATGTTCCCCCTGATACTTCCATATCCAATACAAATGCAGTCGGACGTTTGTCAGAGCCAGTGCCGTCATGTTCATCCTTGATCGCCGGATCCTTTTCGACGCTTCCTAAAGCCTTCTCCATCGCATTTTTCTCTTCATGCGTGAGCCGTTTCTCTGGCAATTGATAACCATGGTCGCTTCCCTTCCACTCAATCAGCTCAAGGGAGTGGACTGTCACACGTCGCTTCTCAATCGGGCGGGGTAGGGGTATTCCTTGGCGAGCGTATTCATACAAGGGTCGCCCGTCCATCTTGAGCGCAGAGAATCTAAAAATTGTTCAGTCTGATCAGGAGCAGGGGTTGAGAAGCGCAACTAACATAGGAGGGGCCTGTTGAATCTCGCCCCGAAATTGAACGAGTTTGCCCTCTACGAGTTCTCGAGTGACGTGTTGCCAAGGAGCGATGCGCACGCCCGCACCTTCGCTGTCATAAGTTTCAGTCTCGCAGCCAAGTAGGCATGTTGTTCTATATTCCTGTGTGTTAATTGAGATGCAGAGGGATAACAGCCACGGCGCTATAAATTTTCTTGGTCACCTTGACACAATCTAAAAAATCAGCCAATTTTTTCGTTCCTTTGCCAACACCGACCACTGCGCACCCAGCGTCAGAATATGAATTCATTCAGTAAACAGCTGATCCGTTGATCGGACACTGACCCAAAACGCCGTCAGCGAGCGGATCAAGGGTACCCCCTTGACCAATCTTTACAATGTTTCGCTCTTTCTTGGCAATTTTTCCTTTAAGCGATTTACCCCTTGGAAAAGCATTGAGTTTTGATCGTTCAACGAAAAGTGGCGAATTGCTCGCGAGGACCCTGATGCTATTGATGATGGACATAGACGTCGGGCCGGAGGGTTTGACCACTCCGAAGAGTGCGGAAAGGGGCAGAGGTGGGAGTGAGGTCTTGGGCATTGCGACAGCGATAAACGACTCCAATACGGCAAAGTTGCACCGTAAAAACTACAAACGTGGGCAAGGACTGTAACGTGACGAGTGGCGTTGAGGTTGCCTATTCTAGTCACTGGGTTTCCAAATTGCTTGCAGATAAGGCCTGCCCTTTCGAGCCAATACAGACGAGGAGGCAAATGTCCGATCCTCGTTTGGCTACTTACAGTCAGCGGCGGATTTAGTATGGCTAACGTCTTACCACACGGCCGCCGCGCTCAGGCTCCATAACTGGTCAGACACTCGTTAGAAGTTTCACAGCCTTTCATTGACAAAGAGAGCCGCAGCCCCCATCCCACTTCCGATGCACATGCTTGTGCATAGAACCCGCTGATTTCTCTGTTCCAGCTCCGTAAGTCCAGTGACCACTTGGCGCAAACCGGCTATACGTGATTTCCGCCATCATTACATGCGCGTATGAGGAAGAGACTTCGTAACATACTCATTCCGAGCGGATGCGTCAGTGCGATGGAGCCGCCGCTGTGCAGAAAAAGAAATTCTAGGACTTAATATGTTAGATAACGGTCGGAACACATGAATCGAACTTGGGATTAATTTTCTCCATTGGGATAAGCAATTGTTCAACACAGTATGCGAATTGAGACGCAAATGCTTCATTGATCTATGTAGGGTTCAGCCTTGTGGACGGCGAGAATATGTGCCAATTGACCTCGTAGATATCAACATCCTCTTTGGAAATCCCCACTTGCCCAAGTATCTTTGGAATTGCTGCTATCGGACCTATACCCATGTGTCGGGGCTCAACGCCTACATACATGACATGATAAGAAACATGGTCCGAGACAGGTGAGCTTGGTTTCTCACCGACTACGGCACTGCCTGCCCACTTGCCAAGAATATCCCACCCTTCGCGCTCTGCCCTCCGCCTAGAAGTCAGGATACAAATCGCCGCGCCATCCCCGATACCGCTCGCGTTTCCTGCCGTGGTTGAGCCTTCGCCCCATTGCGGGAACACGGGTTTGAGGCTCGAGAGCGAGGCCATGGTCACACCAGGGCGAATAGTATCATCAGAGATAATGCGACCTGATCCTATCTCGATAGGTATGATCTCAAGCGAGAACCGTTGACGAGCTTGAGCCTTGGTGGAGAGGCCAGATCAGCCTGAGCAAGTCAGAAATATTCGGACAACAAACAAGGTTTGCACGGGTGTGTGATATGAGCGCGTAGTCGTCTTGCTTGGTGCGGGATATACGATACGTCTGCGCAACCATCTCTGACGTCCACCCCATCGGCTAGAATATTCAATGGTACTAGAAATTGATTACAAAATTTTGGCCGAACCTGGACGGAATCGCTCGCCTGCGCATTCGCATGCACGCCATTGGTGACAACAGGCGTTGGTCGCGGACTGGATTACCGAGTGAGTCTCGCCCAGTGCGGAGTGTGGAGTGAGCCCTACTTCAGAGTCATGTTCTCCACACCAACTGCAACGCCCACCTGCGTCTCTCCAGATTGGATGGCGTGCGCTACACTTCGTAGTGACATAAGGCCCGACGAGCAGAGCCGATTGACAGTGGATATCGGCACCTCCACTGGAATCCCGGCCGCAATGGCAGCTGCGCGAGCAACGTAGAGAGGAGAAGGCGGATGACATGTCCCTTCATGTAGAGATGATGAGCGAGAAGAAGTCTAACAGAGCAAGCTCAAACGTACCCACACAAATGTCGTCGATCCTTGCCGGATCCATTCTCGTCGCGTCGAGTGTTGCCTTGTGGGCAAGACTTTAAGTTCATTGTGTCCTGTACAAGCTGACGCGAGTTTCTGATTGTGCAGAAGGCTGACCTTGAACAGGGCGCGCAGCATCTCGTCAACAGGTGTATCTTTGTATTGTCCCTTCTTGGCCTTGCCCATAGCCGTCCGCTTCGCGAACGTGATGACTACATCACTGGGGTGTTTCTGCAAAACAAAGGAGAGTCCAGGTCCAGCAAATGTTGACGCTGCGCGCCCCAACGCTCGGTGCACCAGTGCCATAGAAGGGAGCAAGTTGGTCAACGATACGGGCGGAGCTTGGCCATTGAGGCTTATCTTGAGGCTACAACGTTGAAAAGGATTCGGAGATGCCAAACTCAGCCGCGCCACTGCATTTTCATTACATACATGCTTGCAAGTACGACTTCGAGGGTACCATAAACTTAGTTAGTCCTTCGCCAAAGCCCACCACACATGCATCGTGCGGCCCACATTTTCACCCAGGTCGACCATTTGGACATGACATGGCCAGAATCTCGATCCAGTTCCGACGTCTCGCCGCATCGGAGACAGACGATACTGGGCTTCAGCAGCACACCTTTCGTCACTACGTCCTTATCGCCCACCTTACCGTGTCGTTCGATCAGCGACAGTCGGGCCACTCCGTCCACTAACTCGGCGGGTTTGATGAAGAGGCGCGCCTTGTCGATGGCTGGCGAGGCCATCAGGTTTTGAACAGCTCGTTTGAGGGCTATGTCGGCCGAGAGGATAGGCTGACATGCGGCAAGACACTTCCAGGAGTCTTCAGCTGGAAGCAAGATACAATGTTCTCAGCTCTCAATGAGACAGTAGAGACGGAGCGCAGCTTACCAGGCATCTCTTTGCTATCATCGATGATTTCGGCCAGAGCTGCCTGTAGACTTTTCACGTCAATACCAGAGCAGTCGACACTGCTGACGAGAATATCTTTTGCGATCTGCGCGCTCTCGGCACTGGCCGTGAGGCTGCCCAGAAAGGCGCGAAATTGTTTAACGTGCTCTAAGGCCCGTTCAAGACATCGCAACGCGAACGGGTGAACGAGGCAAAGTAAGACAGCCGAGGTTGAAGGAAGTGCTTGTGTGCTAGTGAGCGAGGCTAAATCGCGAACAGGTCAGAACATGAACATTAGCGCGGGGGATGGGATTACATGGGCTGGCCCCGAATAGGTCGTCTCCTTCGTCGGGTGTCAATGGCCGGGTAGCGCAGCCGGAGAGGACGCACTCCTTCATCACTTTCTCAGCAAGCCCAACCACCCATGTCGACAGGGCAACAAGCTGCCAGACAGCCACTGGGCAGTGTGAACATAACGATTATTAATATCACAAAACTAGCCTCACTTAAGTCGTATCCATCCTCTTCCTTGCAGTCATCGAAAGCTGAATTACAAAGCACGAGAGATAATATGTCGTGAGCAGTCTGCCAGCGGGAGGTTAAAGTATCCCTTTCCGAGATGTTCTCGGGCATGAAACTTCGGGAGCTTGCCTTCTGGTCAGTTTCAACCCGTACTTGAGCGCCAAAAAGGAAGTGATACCGGTAGATTTCCAGAGCGACTCCAAGTATCTCAGTCGTCCAATGGGATGTGAGGCCGTACGAGTCTAACTCCAAGCTTGCAAGCGCGCAGCGCAGCGTATCCACCACTTCGCTGATCGTAGTTGAACGTTGTGATAGCAAGTGCGTAATATCGGTTGTACTGCGCCGAGAGCGTAAGCATATCACAAGGGCGGAGGCCAGGGTGCTTTGTTTTGACGCGTCTAGGAGGAAGAGCCAATAAGATAGCGGAACCATTCAGTTTGAGAACGACGCGCCCTGCTCAGAATCCACTGAAATTCGTTTTGGTAGCAAGTGAACGGAGTGTGAGGCGGATGTTGACGTTAAACAGACTAGCGTGTGGTTCGGAGACATGACTGCATTCACGGGGACTACAACATGCACATTGAATATGCGAAAAACCGTCGAATGAATGGAGATTTTACGATGTCTTCCCATTCCATCCGCTCTGGAAATGATGCGTGATGCTGCCCACTCTGGATCGTCGATTAAATCAGGCCTTATCTGACGTCAGCGATGTCTCCGCCGAAAACCAGAAGAAAGATCACAATTTGAGCCTGAAAATCTGCCCAATGGCAACGTCCTGCTTCTTCCTTGGCGAGGATGCCATATCTTCAAGTACGACAACATGGAGGCCTTTGCTGCCTGACGATAAGTTGGAATCACGGGCTATACATGACATGACCCCAGAGGAGAACGAGCGGACAACCTGGTGTTCATTTACCTATAAGGATGGGGATGAGGAATTGAAAGGGCCAATTAAGAAGTACGGACCGTACCCATTGTGCCTTGCCAGGCGGTCGAAAGTGTCCCACGAACGAGTATAGCGCTATTTCTGAGGTTGGGCAAGACGAATCTGTGGTGCTTTTAGGTCAGGGCAGAGGCAAAATGACGCGGAACGTACAATCTCCTAGATCAAGAAAGGACGCTACGAGGTATGCAATTGTCGTATCAGGAGGAGTTGCATTTGATTTTTCACTACCAGCGGGTGTTGATATCGATTCGGACGATGAGGGTGGTGAAGAGACGAAGAGCATTTGGGTCAAGTGCAAACGTAATTGGGGCAAGGGAGGTAATGGGGTCACCATCAAACCTTAGTCGCCGGAGCGTCGCAGGATATGTTAAGAGTATCGCACCCAAGAGATGGCACGCGAACAGTCGACATACCAAGCACGTTACCATCAAACCTCAGTGTAACCTCCGCCATTTCAATAGAGGATTGCTCGCCCCAACACTCATAGTCCAGGGCGGGATCCGGGTCGGTGGCAGGGATATCTATCGGAAGATTCAGATCCATGGGGTTAAACGATGGGGGCTCTTGAGCCTGTACAGAGGGATAGAGATGAGAACGCATGGCTACCAGGATCGTCGATGCTTGGAAAAGGTGGATTGAGACAAGGGTCGAGACATCTATTGTGAAACGCTGTACTGACCAGAGTATGCAAGCCCAATTGCAGCGCTGACGCATAACTTCATACCGCCTGGCCCTGCCCTCATTTCGCGCGACAAAAGGGGAATAGTCTCGATGGTCCAATCAGGGAAAAGAAGCGAGGAGTTGAAGGTTCTCATGGACAGAGGGTAAGCGCGGAAATACCATATGTTGAATTGGTGGTTCTCGGTGACTAGATGCAGTATGGGGCCGGGCACTGGTGGCATTGGGCCTTGGTAGGGCAGCCGCCGTGAAGCTCCCCCTGGTGTCATCACCCACTACACCAGTCAGCCGTAATTGCAGCATGGTATGTATAGAACGTTCACCTCGCGTTCAGAAGAAGGAAAGCAAGCAGTGACAACGCCACAACCTCGATCCATATTTCGCCATTCTTTCACAGTCCAGTTGTCAACTTGTGAGCCACGTTTCCACAGACACGCAACACCCTCATTAATACGCCCTGGAAAATACGCAAATAGCCACTCGTCGTTGGGATGGACTGCAATCACCGTCGGAGGATTGTAGGACAGTGAAGCGGAATGGATTGGAGAGGGAGATGGAAGCGAGAATTGTACAGAGGAGGAAAAAATTCTTGCGACAACCAGAGGCTTTGTTGGATGCGAAGTGAATATCGTGGAAGACGATGACCATTCAATAGGCCTAACGCGTACACAGAAAGGCCTGAGACGCGTTGTGTGCGGAAAAAGCAAACGTACCTCCGCGCGCGCTCGGTCAAAGGATAGACATCCCACCACGATGCTTGCCATTGGCCTTCACCTTTGGTCTTTCCATTTGACGAAGAATTTGGCGGTCTCTGTTCTTGCAGCATACAGTCGACAATCGACAATGGTAGCCCCACCAATAGACCAAACTCACAAGGCACGTGATGTTATGATCACTCCACATGACTTGCGCGCATCAACTCAGGTGTTTGGTCATTATTAAAATCATAATAGTTTTACTGCCAATGTCACTGTTACCAGCCACCCACTGTCCCCACCCCTGCTATAATTGGCCCAAGTTACCACGAAAGGAATGAAAATGAAAATGAGCCTGACTTGCTGTATGCCCAAACATGGACATCTCGGACAAAGCCGGCCCAAGGCTTCTTCCCCTTTACGCCCATCTCCCTAGCTGTAAACAGCATTCAGTTCTCTCAGCATTTCAGTCATCGCCCGCAAAAACGCGTACCCACAAAGACATGGCGCGAACGCGTACCCGTAAAAACATGACGCGAACGCGTACTTCATTACTTCGCGGTCGGGGCCTTGTGTCGCTTGCAACACCAACTGTGATACCCCGCCTAGAGTTATTTCCTCTCCTGCTTCCGAGACCTCCAGAACCCCACCCGACCCCACTATCAAGGGGTCCCCGTGTTTATGCCAGCATGAAGTCAAGGAGGGACTTGGTGAAGGAGATGGACGACCTCAGCGAGGAAGAATCAGATATCGATGACTGGGTTCGTCTGGGACTCTGTTCGTTCATAGTATAGCTGGCTGATGACCTCTACTCAGAATTTCATGATACTGAGGAGAGGCTTCGACTTCCTTCTCATCATCGGAAGGCATCTCACTCAACAAGAGGAGAAAAATGACGTTCGTTTTTCTTTAGTTTTGCTCATTTCGTTTCCCGATTTCCAGCTCTCCAGGCCGAGGACGGATCCGAAGGCTCGCCGTCTACACCTTCTTCTGAGAACGGATCCGCTCAGGATCCGGACCCGGACGCACAGGATCTAGAAGGGGATCTGGATGCAAGTATGGATAATATGGATGGCGACGAGGAAGACCCCGAAGTATGAGGATTAGCAAGCTGCAGACGAGGATTTTGTGCAGCGCGTTACGACATCAGGGACCGTCTTTGAGGCTCAAGTGCACCACGCCCAGTCTTCAAATTCCTATGAACGCGCTGCCGCCTTGCGCGAACTGGGAGTGCTTTGGCACATTTCGTTGACTTAGGTACGTGCAAGAATTCATGTACAAACCCAGAGAGATTAGGAAAGTGTCACTATGTATGTGCATCCTATGACGATGTCACACCAGATCCAATGAGCGACGTGATCCTCGAGTCAAAGCCCTCGCTCCGAATGGGCATCTCAGGCGTATGGAAGGGGTTTTTCATGACAGCATCCGCATACGCTTCGTAGACTTTCTGTAAGGTACTCTCCGCGGAAGTCTCCGCCAACGAAGTCAAAAGGACGAATTTCGTTCCTACCGAAGGTTACCGATACATGAGCAAGCCTGCATGCAGATGACAGGACAAACCTGTTGCAGTGAGCAGAATCGTGATGGCGAAAGTCTCTCCTTCGATGACTTGGGCACCTGAGCTAGATCCTGTCGGGGACAGACGACTGGTGATAGCGTGTATGCTGTGAAGCGTTCCGGCAAGGACGAGGTATTCATTAGATGTGAGCTGGGCCAGACCACCTAAGCACCACACCGCTGTCAGATTGCAGGGCAGAATGGAATCCATAGATTTATTGAACTTGCGAAATGTCTCTGATAGACTAGCCCTCCTGCTTTGTTTATGACCTATAGGACGCTCGATTCAATGCGACAATGCGAATGTGAACGTGGAAAGGACATACCCAGAGGCCAAAGATGGTCATGGCGGCCGTGAATTGGGCAGACAAAGCTGGCTGTGTCCATACACGTCGACTCTGCGCGTCGACTCTGGCAACACGCAACATTCTCTACGGGTTAATGGCGTTAATGACATTGCATCTGCGAAGACGACGGCCACTATGGATCTGGGCAGCTTCGTTCTTCTTCCTGCTAGTGTCAGCCGCGCCGCTGTGTTGTCGGGCTCACAAGCTTGGTCGAAGGGATCTTTCACAGCTCACCGTGGACCAGATTGCAGCATTGGTGTCTTCGCCCGACCCGACCAAAAACGTGGACCCCTCGAACCCTGTGTCCCATATCTCAAAGATCCTTATACCGCGAGTCCGTGCGTTTACCATGCACTGTAGTTTCCAACTAGGGAAGTGAAGTCTGAAATCTTAGCCGGCACAAAAAACAATACCCTGGTGAAGGACTATCTCGTTTCTACGTTGAAAGCGCTAGGTTGGCATGTTGAAGAGGACAACTTCGTTGATACTACTCCGATCGGCGCCAAGAATTTCACGAACGTCATCGCAACTCATGACCCAGGCGCTTCGCGTCGTGTCATACTGGCCGCCCACTTTGATTCCAAGTATTTTCCATCATATCCTCAGAACCAAGTGCGCTGTGATCTATCCGGTCTATCTTGTCAGGTAGTGGAGCTGTGTAACGTGTTGTAGTTTGTAGGAGCCACGGACTCGGCTGCACCCTGCGCGATGATGCTTGATCTTGCCGAAGCATTAAAGCCGCTTCTGGACGCACGGAAACAACGACTCGAGCATGGGATGGAGGACGACGAGGACGTCTCAGAAACGACTTTACAGCTCGTGTTCTTTGACGGTGAAGAGGCATTTATGAACTGGAGCGACACCGATTCGCTATATGGTGCTCGGTAAGCCAATGACCTGCCTCGTAGTCCTCTGTGGAACCTGAAGCAGGATAGACATTTAGCTGAGAAGTGGGCAGCAGATTATTTGCCGACCCATCCTAAGCGCCGTTTATCACCCTATGGCTACACGCAGATTTCGACCATTGAACACTTGATCCTTCTTGACCTCTTAGGATCATCTCAACCAAACATCCAATCCTACTTCATCGATACCGCGTGGCTCTTCGATCAACTTATAAGCGTCGAAAATCGATTGCGAGACGCTGGCGCTCTCAATACAGGCGCAATGGGGATACAGAATGAATTGAAGAGCTTTTTCACACCGAGGGACATATATCGAACTCAAGCCTCAGGAAGGATCTTGGATGACTACGTGCCATTCCTGAAGAGGGGTGTTAGCATAATACATATCATTGCAAATCCTTTCCCGCAAGTCTGGCATTCGTTACGGGTGAAAATACCCCCCATTTCATTTCTCGCTTGGCGGCTATTAATTCCGAAAACGTTGAATAGGACGACGCGTCGGCGCTGGATGTGCCCACTATGCGGCGGTGGATTTTGATCTTAAGAGTGTTCATGTCGGAATATCTGCATCTCAAACCGGGTGCCACACCTTCGATCAAGAGATTAACCGAAGAACTGGTAAGGAATGCGCCATCTACAGTCGCGTGTACTGAGTAATATTTAGTAGGTTCTACTCGACTGAGACCTTGTAGCATTGCATTACGTGCATGGGATTGCGAAAGATGTGAACAGGCGTGTATTGTATAGGAGGGTAACAGTGCTGGTCAGAAGTTCCACCTAGGAACACATCATAGCCTTCATATGTTTGATTAATACCTGAGCATCCGTCGCAATCTGAACAGGACGAAACCATAAGAGTCGGTGGATGTTAGGCAGGAGCCAACGTACCTTCGCTTCTGCCTTTGCACTTTCAAGACTTGCTTGACCGTGGCGAAGATGAGTTCTCAGGGATAGCTGGCGATCGAAGGGCGCTTGTTGCACTGCAACCGTGGTGTGTCGTTAACGTCATGATATACATATTGGTAAACTTACTCAATGCACTAGTGGAATCAATCTGATTGACTCGGCGTGGTTGAAGGTCCTGAAAAAGCGTGCGATAGTTGCTCATGATGGCCTGGATGGCTTCCTGGTTAAAGGTGTGAGTTGCGTCTTTGGTGGACCTCTCTTGATTTACATCGTGAGCCTGGAAAATTTGTACCATATCATTGATTCGTTTCTCAGGACTCGTGTCTTGACTCCGGATTTCGGCCTTTGCTTTCGCCCGGATTTCTTCACTGGATATTAATTAATGTAATGAAGCGGTAAGTAATGGCAGGGATGACGTGCGTACATGGTTGTTATACCAGCGTCGCTTAGTTCCTGCGCCTTCTTCCGTGCCGCTGTAAAGAGCGTCTGCACCTCTTGCTGGAATGCCACGCCTTGAACCGGGGCTCTCTTCGTCCTGCGCTCTGAAGAGATGGTTGTATGCGTATGGTGTATCCCCGTAAATTGCAATATTCCTTGACCTACTTTGGAGTTCTTGGAGTATGGCGATCATATCAGTGACCCTTTGTAATTCATAAGTCAGGTGAGTACGCGAATTCAGGCAGGTTCGTTTTATTACTCTTCGTTTTCATCAGGTTCAAAGGTCTCGTTTTCTTCTTCCTCGACGGTGCCGGTCTCATGATTCTCTTCCAGGACTTGCGGTTTGAACCTCACAGATGCGGCATTGCGGGTTGTGCGTGAACGCTTGGAAGCGGCTCAGAAGCACTCTAAATAAGAGTTTGCTTGTATATATGTCGAACTTGCTTACCGTCGGGTTTATTCATGATGACACTCTTCAAGAAATTACTGGAGTTATACTCGGAGCTGATTCTAAGACGCGTCGGAACCACGTGACTGGCGGCAGACTGACCCGTGGAACAATACTGCGGTGCCCGTACGTCTTTGCCCAACAGTCATGGACTGGTTTGTCCTGCTGCTCTGCCAACGAATTCTCGACAGCTCAAAATATATGCTCTAGTCTAGAGCTTAATATACACCAAGAGATACTTTCTGACATCGCATCCAGTGTCGGTGACATCAAGGACGACATTGAGTATGCGAGGCATGTCATCGAATCTCGTGTCCAGACGCTTGCGTTGCCAGCGAATGAAGATGGAGTGAACGGTGAAGCAGAGGTGCTGAGAGTCTTCATGGTATGCCGAACATGTGCTTTGTAGCTGGTAAATATGCTAATTGCCTCGCTTGCAGCCTGCGTCGAGAGTGCATTGCAACATTGCATTTGGAGAGCTCATGATGAACTTCCCAGATGAAGATGTTTCAATGAACATAGATACGGTTATGCCTGTTCTTGTGGATGTTCTGCGTGACGTTCCTTTCATTGAATTTGATCCGAGCCTCTCGTGGGATGGTGAGCTCAGTTAGCTCAACCTATGTGTTGACCTTACTGATTCCCAATTCGAGACTGGGCACTGCCGGATCAACTTGTATTCTCCACCGTCTCTGCGTTACTGCGTATCTCGAGTATTCACCAGCGATACGGAGAAGCAGCTACAAGTGCCATATTCACTTTCATCTCACAAGTTGTCAGGAGAATTGAGTCGAGCTCCCGTAAGCTGTCTGCCTCTGCTTAATCTACACACTCATGCACGGTTTCTCAGCTTTCGAAATCCTCACGCACCTTGCGCCTTCCGTACACGGACTCTACCGTGCCATGATATCGACGTCATTCCCCTGGACACTTCAACAATGGCAGACACTGTCTCTTCACCTTCGGTCCCTCTGTGCCCCGGAGATTTTGGAACGTCTGAATAGCCTTTTAGTGGACATCATTCGCCAAGATTTTCAGGACGAAGCCTCTATCAACTTCACTCAAACTTTCCTTTCGCGGTATGTCTCGCGGACGAGGCCCTTAAGCGGCTACTTTGTCGTATGCTGTGTCATCGAGACACAGTGGACTGTTCTAGCGCAAGTCCTTGCTCCTGCAGACAAGAATAGCTTCAGCAGCAGAAATTCTGTGGAAGCAGCAGCCGCGAACAGGGCATGGCTCTCCCTTATGCGCAAAGCGGCTTTGAATCTAGGTGAACATAGCGAAGACCAGGAAAAAAGGTTACGGGAGGTTAGCTTGTACGCGATGCAGTGCTTCACGGATCTGCTTCTACAGCTTGAAGAGATGGAATCTGAACCTAGTGCCGACACCTATGCTTGGGAGACAATGTCAGAGAGTCTGGTCGGTAACGACTTACTTTCATGTCGCACACAAACTCACGGTAGACGGACAGAAACTGGCTTCAGTTTGCTCAGTTGCGCTCTGTGAACTGGACCAGAATTTATATAAACGGCTGATGTTACTCCTAAGCGACGAGTCTCCAATATTCGATTCGCTTGTTCAAGAAGCTGCTCTCAAAGCAACCACAGTGCTTGTACGAAGGTCATTGGTAATCATTTTTACCTCAGGATCAGCGCTCAATCTAGACCCACAGTTTCCCCGAGATTGCGTCCGCTATGGCGAGCCACCTGCGCCTATTCGTGACTTCTCCAATTCCGATCTTTGAATTCGAGTTCGCTTCCGAAACTCGTGCGCCACCGGCGCTCATAGCAGCTGCAAAGTGTCTCGCTGTTTGTATTCGAGTAAGTTCCGCCGATTCTTGGGTTTGGCCTCTCCAATTCGTTTGCCGCAATAGCTGGCGCCAGGAGATGACCTGATCATGTCGAACATGTACTCTCTTCTCAACCACATCGCTGCCACGAGCAAGGAGATACACGAGTCATCTAGCGCTTCGCAGATGTTGAGCAATCCGCTATTCTCGCCCAGCCATCCAGATCAGGCGACGCTGCACTCAGTGGCGACTGGCTTAGGCAGCCTATCGGAGGACGAAAAGCGCTTGGTTGGGATCGTAACTATCTCCGTCGTCACTAGGTTGGCACTTGAATTCGGAACGGAGGAGGTGTGCCAACCGCTGTGGCACTATCCTGCTGTCGTTGACTGTATCTTTAGGTCACAAGGTTGACCATCTCGATGCTGCTCCAACGATTGAGGTCCGCAGAGCCGACCGTAGAGGCGGCGATTGCCTACAATCTTGTTGATCTCGCCATTACTGCTCCAGAAAGTGCATTCGTCGACATCATCAGAGCTTTTTCTACCATCAATCGTTCAGCAAACCCTGAAGACCCTCGTTATTCTAATAATATGGTGCGCCTGCTACTATCTTGTCTGATGACCAGGAGTGCTTAAAGAATAATTTACAGGTCCTTGCAGCCCAGACAAGGCTGGCGCAGGAGCTGCATCGTAGACCTGAATTATCCGAAATATATCTCGTCGAGCTGCTCACTCTTTTCGCGGATAAAGGCATCGCCATACAAAACGTTGCTATTTCTAACCATCATGCCAAGGTCCTACAGTTCACAATTATGCCCTAAACACATCTGATTCAAACCACAGATCGAAGATATGGTTGAGCAGCTTGCCTCGCTACTACTTCCGATTGATGCGCTCCTTGCCCATCCAGATTGCAACCCACACTTGGGCACTTCAAAATTACTTGTTCCCCTTTTTCGCAACCTGTGGTTCCTGTGTGTCTTATTTCATTTTTCTACGGCAGCGGATAGAGATGAGAGTGCCATGGAATGGCGCAAGCCAGCACTCGCAAGGATCGCATGGAAGACCCCGCATATGGTCCTGGAGGAAGCACACGATGGCGTTGCCAGCGAGGTGGAATACAACAGTGTCGTAAGACAGGAATTTGCACAAACTGTGAGCATTAGAATACATCATGTTGGACGATGCTAAAGTTTTAAACAAATAAATAAATATTCAGGTGATCTCAAAGCACCGCACAGCGCTCACGAGACATATCGCCTTGAGGGCTGGCGACATCAAATATCTGTCCCCAGGACAGATTGTTTTCCTGCTGACTATGCACGATATGGAAAGCATGCGCTCAGCCGCTGGATTGCCCTCCTCGTTGGTGACATATTTCACGAACGTTGGTCTCAACGCCCATCCCGGGCTGAGTGCTTGTATGGAATCCATCGCAGAGAAGGTACAACCAACTCACCATCGATCATTCCTTACGCGCCCAATGATCCTCATCATAGGTCATCCGAGGTTGCGTGAATGACCTCAATGCTTTAGCGGCACAACAGTCGCTTCCGGAAGAGCTTTCGCATGAGCTTCGCTTGTTACTATTATCCACCGCTCATCGTGTTGCGAAAGCCCGAGACATCGCGTCGAAATACCTCAGTCGCCTTATCACGTCATTTCCCTCGCTCATGTGCGACCCGCCTCTAGTTTTTGCAATTTTGGATACTCTCACGTTACTTCGGCGTGCTTGCGACAATGAATTCACTGATGAGGTCGGTATCTCTCATACTTCACCTTGAGCTGTCTTTCATCCTTATTTGGACAGTTCAATCCTGTCTACGAGTTTACCTCAAATAAAGCCAAAATCACCTTGCAGCTTACTGATAGTTACGAGGTCCGGAATGAAATTCTCGGACAGCTCCACAGAAATGCTAATGCATGGTTTGAACTGGCGCTTGGCCGAGCCCCTGCAGAATTGCAATCAACTTTACAGGTATAGACAAAATCCCAAACTCATTCGATGCATCGAGCTTGAGCATTGCTCATCCAGAAATACCTCGCTGTTAATCAGTCAGTCTCTGTCGCGGATGCGGTAGAATTGGGAGCCTCCGTTGCCGCACAATTTGCCAAAGCTATTGGACCGGTGCAAAGGCAGCTGAGTGAGTTTTAAATTGTTTGCACACCTACGGTGTTGACACAGTGGGCAACAGAATCACTTTCCTCTCTTTCGAATTGGAAATCTGATCTCGCCAAAGTCTTGGCTAGTCAAATCGCTTGTAAAAGTTATTTTGCGGGCGAGTGTGCGAATTTAAGAGACACACCCCACGTCGGTAAGCCTTCTATTCATTTGTACTTCCCTCTGTGGCATATTGTTCTTCAGGATCGGAAACCCACAAGAAGCAGTCATCACAGGCTCACTCATCAACTTTAATACTCTCATTGCGACACCAGATGGCCGAGACTATGAGAGAGATCCGACAAAGAAATAGTAGTCTAAAATTGCAAGACCTGAAACGTCTTCTCTTTCGCTGTGCCGGTATTCTTATTTCTTCGAAAATTGTGAGAAGAACTTCCTTTTCTGCGTGCACCAACACTCAGCTTGGTATATAGTATGACTACGACTTGCTTCATTATCTGGTCACGATGCCCTTCGAAGTCTTCACACCATCAGCAATATGCGCTGGGATCGAGGTTTGGACCTGGGTGATCGCGGAGAAGCCGGAAGCAGAGGTCGCCTTAATGTCCGAGATTCTTTCTGCTTGGTCGGAATCAATCAAGTATCAAAAAGGCGTATTCTCCAACACTATCGAGTGAGTGCAGCTCTATGCCTATCGATCAGCCACTCTCATCTTAACGTCGCGCTCAGCTATGTTGACCCGTTTTACCATACTGTCGAGTACAACCCTACCGATAAAGAAGTTATGGATCGAGCCTCCTCCAATGCGCGTCGACTCCTCACTCCTCATGGACTTATCCTTCAGATGCTACTTAGTCGTTTGCAAGCGGCGAGGTATCGCAGACCTGAAGTCATGTTCCTGATCCAACACTTGGTCCTTCGTTCCGCGAGAGCGCACAGAACGCTTAGGTGCGTATCCTTTGGCATGCGCTTGACAATCACCGTAACTCGCTTTGAAGCACCCACGCTCTGGCGCGAGAAGCCCGTTTTTCATTCTTGCTGTTCGGGTTTGAGACATTAAAGAGCTCTCATCTTGACTCGTATTGTGAGCATGCACTACGAGAGTGCTTATACCATGCGGCCTATTCTTGGTTCGCGCTTCGTCCACAGTGAGCGGACACTCTATCCTAAAGTATTGACAGGGCTGACTCTCACAGGTGGTCGTATGGAGCTAATCGTATTCAAGTCGACGCTGATATCAAGATTCTTTCGGAGTTCTTGTCTCATCTGCAAACAGATACAATCCGTAGAACGTTCTCTATCTCTAGTTTGTCCCTCGCGCAGTCATCTTCCCGCTCCTCCCGTGCGTTACCGTTTGATTCCCTATCGCTTGTTACCCAACCGATCATCCAGGTTATGCGATACACCTTGAGTTGATCAATACCCCATTGCGACTCTTGGTTGAGAATGAAATCTTCAGGTTGACTGTCTGGCTGAATCCTACAAACGATCACAAAAGGGGCACAGATCACGTTGGGACCACTGAACGAACAATGCAGGAAGTGCGTATCCTTCTCGCTTATTATTTATGATACTAAGCGCTCGCTCCTCAGAATACCTGGCTGAGTACCATACGCACGACTTGGCAGATCGATCCTGCAATAGCCATACATCTCACGGAACGGTTTAAGCATCCGGGGGCCCGCAATGAGGTTGCAAAGCTCGTTCGCTCGAGTCCTCACGATGTGGTGCAAATACCAGAAGCCCTACGTTTCTTACTGGGGAGTGCACTAGACGCCAACATTCGACGAGATCTCAAAGTACGGTCTTTCGATAGAATGTTTAGCATCATTGACGCCCTTTCCAGCATCTCCTTGTTTGGGCACCAGTCCCACCTGTCATTGCCATCACCTTCTTCGAGAGACGTTATAATAATGATCCATTCGTTTTGCAATACGCCCACCGGGTTCTGGAGCAACATCCTGTCGAGTTAACCTTCTTTTTTGTTCCGCAACTCGTTCAAGCGCTCAGATATGATGAACTTGGTAGTTCCTTACCGAATTTACATTGCCAGAGTGTTGCTGAAATGTCTCTCAGGCTATGTGGCACGGTTTATCCTTGAGACAACCAAACTGTCCCAATTGTTCTGTCATCAGATTGTCTGGAACATGAAAGCTAACGGCTACAAGGATGATTCTGCTGAGATAGTGCGATGGTCTTTTATTCCTTCCAAATTTTCTCCGTGACCTGTCTTTGCAGGAGGATCCTCTCAAACCTGCTTTGGACGAGATGACCAACCATGTGGTTGCATCTTTATCAGGAGAAGCGCGAGATTTCTTCGATCGCGAATTCGAATTCTTCAACCAGGTGACTTCAATATCAGGAAAATTAAAGCCATACATAAAAAAGACAAAGCCGGAAAAGAAGGTGAGTTGGACTTAGGGGCATGGTACCTGAATCTCCTCAACTCTGGCGCCAGGCCAGGATAGACGAGGAGATGGCCAAGCTAAAGGTGGAAGTTGGCGTATACTTGCCCAGTAATCCTGATGGCAAAGTCATCGATATCGACAAGAAATCTGGCAGACCGCTGCAAAGCCATGCGAAGGTCAGATTGAGGAAACTCCGTTATCGATTCGTGACATTTGAGTCCCTGTCAGGCGCCGTTCATGGCTACCTTCAAAGTTCGCAAGGAACGGGTGGACATTCGCACAGATCCTGACTCCCTTCTGAATGGCGACGGTGCTGGCGCGGAAGTCCGAACTGAATACGATGTTTGGCAGCAAGCCATCTTCAAAGTGGGCGACGACTGCCGCCAGGACGTACTTGCTCTTCAACTCATCGCCATGTTCAAAAACATATTCACCAATGTTGGCCTATCACTGTATTTGTTTCCGTATCGTGTAACAGCGACGGGGCCTGGCGTAAGCGAAGCTCCATTTTTTCAAGCAATTTTTCGGCTTGCCAACATAGTTGTCAGTGCGGGGTGATCGACGTTGTTCCAAATTCAACGTCACGCGATGAAATGGGTAGAGCAAAAGTTAACGACCTCCTCGACTTCTTCATCGCCAAGTATGGAGGTCAAGATACTGTCCCGTTTCAGAAAGCACGCCTCAACTTCATCCAATCGATGGCTGCATATTCGGTTGCCTGCTATCTGCTGCAAATCAAAGATAGACACAATGGCAACATAATGATTGATGGCGAGGGCCACATTGTGCACATTGGCAAGTCATTTAAGCCACGATATCATATTTGGTCTGACTACTGCATCTGTCTCATAGATTTCGGCTTCTTATTTGATATTGATGAGTCTAATTTCTATCTAATTTCGACTTCCCGGCTTACTTAACTTGACATTGTCTTCACGCCCTGGAGTAAGTTCGCCGTGCAATCTAGTTTTCACACTCTGATCTGCTGTATGTCAAGGGTGTAAAATTTGAGCCCCATTCGTTCAAGCTAAACCACGAAATGGTTGTCCTTATGGGAGGACGCTACTCACAAGGCTATCAACTGTTTCAGCATCTAACCGTGAAAGGGTTTCTGGCGATTCGACCACACGCCGAACAACTGATCAGCACAGTTCGACTCATGCTTGATACTGGGCTTCCGTCCTTCAAAGGGGAGGCTACAATCAAGAGGTTACAGGATCGATTCGCTCTTGGGTTGAACGAACGTCAGGCCGCCGAATGGATGATGGGTGTAATACGCAACGCGCACGAAAATGTGAGGAGTACAGCATACGACGAGTTCCAGAGGGTACGTTGGAGTCCTTTTCTTTCCCCCGTCCGAAGGCCTGAAATTGGACGCGACTCTTCTAGCTACAAAATGGTACGATCGATTCGTTGACGTGCAGTAAAATTTTATTCATGAACCCCCAAAGGAATTCCATACAAATGATATCAGAGAATATATCTAGTTCTATATTTCAAATTATACAAAGTCATACATCTCCAGGATGCACATTATTTTTGATCCAGGCTAGGTTAGATAATGGATTTCTTCGGTTGCGCTTGGTATTGTCGTTTATGGGCAGGCTTAGCCATCCAATAAATCATACAACCAAGAAGCAGCGAGATATGTACATACAGTGACTCAAAAAACTGTCCGGATGTTTTGTGCTTTTGGATTATTTCAGCAATATCTCAATAACAGGTCAAGAAGCAGACATGTAAAACACACCATCTGATAGCCCTACCTCTTGGCTATCTGTCCATGTGTTCAGTTTTAACATATGTTCAGTTTAAGTTGAGATATTTGGCCTTGTTTGTTGGTGTGTCATCTGGACAGTTTTTTTGCAGGCATCAAAAAGTAGAATAATTGAATGAATTTGTTGAATGGGTATCCCAATAAACAAAATAATGTTACCAGACCACTTTCTAGTATATAGGGAGGGCCTTCCTTCACTTTCCTCCAACTTTCCCACCATGAAGCAGCTCCCTACTAAGGGTAAGGCATCCATCATCTCTATGGTGGGAAATGGTGATTCCTGTCACAAATTTGCTGTTAGGCTTTGTGTTAGCCACTATACTGTCTCTGGACTGTGCTTCCAAACTTCTAGGACTCTTCCTGAAAGTGATTTGGTCACTTTTGACCCCCAATTACTATAATTCAGTACAGCTTATCACCATAGCATCAGGAGAATAATTGGGGTGGTAAAACAAGGTATATACTGTCATACCAATCTTAACCAGTTTTAACACCCAGCCTGGTATATACCACACTTAAACTGGTTATAACCTGGTTTATACTTGGTTATACCATTTTATACCATTTTATACCATTTTATACTTCTCTATACCACAAAGTGGTATGACAGGGCCATGATTTTGCTGATGTAAACAAGGCTGAGATAGCTTCCCACCTCAAAAATAAGCTTAGAAATCAAAGGGAGAGTGTGTAGAACTGAGCTACAGTATGCCTAGAGGTGTTTTAAAAGTGTTGGGAGTTATGCAAAGTACAAAATTACTTGTTGTTTACTTACAGTGACTCAAAAAATGGTACAGATGTTTCATGTTTTTGGATTATGTCAGCAATACCTCAGTAATGACTAAATGAGGAAACATATGAAATGCATCATCTGATATCCCTCCTGCTCAGCTATCTGTTTATATATTTAGCTCCAACACAAGTCCAGCATAAGCTGAGATATTTGCATTTGTTTGTGAAGGTGTCAACCTGACAGTCATTTGCAGACATTCAAAGTAAGTAAACAACAAGTAATTTTGTACTTTGCATAACTCCCAACACTTTTAAAACACTTCTAGGCATACTGTAGCTCAGTTCTACACACTCTCCCTTTGATTTCTAAGCTTATTTTTGAGGTGGGAAGCTATCTCAGCCTTGTTTATGGTGATAAGCTGTACTGAATTATAGTAATTGGGGGTCAAAAGTGACCAAATCACTTTCAGGAAGAGTCCTAGAAGTTTGGAAGCACAGTCCAGAGACAGTATAGTGGCTAACACAAAGCCTAACAGCAAATTTGTGACAGGAATCACCATTTCCCACTATAGAGATGATGGATGCCTTACCCTTAGTAGGGAGCTGCTTCATGGTGGGAAAGTTGGAGGAAAGTGAAGGAAGGCCCTCCCTATATACTAGAAAGTGGTCTGGTAACATTATTTTGTTTATTGGGATACCCATTCAACAAATTCATTCAATTATTCTACTTTTTGATGCCTGCAAAAAAACTGTCCAGATGACACACCAACAAACAAGGCCAAATATCTCAACTTAAACTGAACATATGTTAAAACTGAACACATGGACAGATAGCCAAGAGGTAGGGCTATCAGATGGTGTGTTTTACATGTCTGCTTCTTGACCTGTTATTGAGATATTGCTGAAATAATCCAAAAGCACAAAACATCTGGACAGTTTTTTGAGTCACTGTAGTTCTCTATTCCTTGTCAAAAAGCTGGTGGGGATTGGGTCATTCATGCGATGGTAAGCTGACTCTAGTCTGGGATGATTGTACATAGAAGCATATCGAAAAGCATGGTTGTCCATAAGAAAAATTCGGATGATGATGAACCTGGCTTCCATTTACGCATGTGTCGGAGTGAGGGTGCCCGAGCTCGTTGGGGGGGACATAAGCTTTCTCTGCGCTATTTTTTCTGCTTTGCGCGCTTGCCAAAACTTTTTGGTGCAATAGTACGCCGTTGACACGGGTACCATAACGCTGACAAGAGGGAATATCTGTGATCCCGGGTCGTTGTCAAGATTCCAGCACACAAGGATAGGTTTAGCAGGCATGAGACTTGCCTGGCGGAAAGTCCATTGTACGCGGCCGTTGATCACAGCCGCTGAATTTACAGTCGCCTCGACTATGGCGATGGTGTACAGCCAGAAGTAGAAGAACACGATGATGATACTAGTAGGGAGTGAGTCTCTACCAAGGCGCAAAGAAGGTGGGTCGTTCGCGGCTCGCTTCCACAACATAAATGTGCCCACTCGCATGGCTTGCGCGAGAACACTCCATCCCGCGAACACTGCGGGCAACGCTACAGTGCTGAAGAGCAAGGAGAGCGAGGCTGCAAGATGCGAGGCGACTAAGAAGAAGAATAGGGGAAGGACGACCACAGCCGAAGCAACTCACCCAGCGCAATTATGCGACCTCCTCCGGTGACTTGGTATGAGATGCCAAAGAATATGAATCGCGTGGCCGCGTTGCACGCGAATTGATTCGCGAACGTCGAGGCATTGGACCAGATGTAAAAGGCGTATATATACACGGCGATGAATTGAAGGGCAAGCGGGGTCGAACATGGCTTGTAGCGGATGAGCATTGCGGTCTGAAGGCCAAGGGGAACCTCAGTTTCCGGAACATACTCGTGTTCGTTAAGCTCGTCCTCGGAGCGGCTGTACTTCCCACCGGACTTGAGGCTGCTGCTGCTGCTGCTCGAAGGGGCGATAGAATCAAGGGTATAACGAGTGTCGTTGGGGCGCCAGAATCCAAACAACGAGCCGCGAAACGGTGCGGGCAGAAGTGTGTATGCACACAGCGAGGCGAAAGAGTTTAGCACGCAGAAGTAGGATACTAGTATTGCATTGTGTAACGTGAGCGTGTGCATCCCGGATTGTATCACCGTATAGAGTAACATGGCTAGCGAGGTGGCTGTCAGGGTCCAAAAAGAGCCTGGTATTATTGTTCAGCTTGAGAGAAAACAGCCACATGCTTGTTAAAGCAGAGACGCCGCACCTCTGATATCAGATCCAGGAAGGAAGGCGGCGTAAACTACGAGGAAAGAGTACCGGGTCAGACAGAAAAGAAGAAAATTGGTTCATGAAGGTCGCGCACCGGCACAGAAACTCTGAACATAAAACGCCGTCCGCACACCTGAGCAATATGATGTTAACAGCACAACATGTCACTACGGGGTGAGCACTCACCGATGCCAGCAATGTCTTGATCTACTTTGATGCCTGGACAAGTGCTCATGATGTTGTCAGAGTCTCACAGTTAAGAGATGGTTCGAATGTAAGGAGTGGGAGGTACTAGTCATCAGCAAAATAGATTGGATAAATTGTCGGTATGGACCAGTATGTAACTTGGGGTGTTACAAGTCAGTCCATACCTTTCTATACTTACATTTAGCCGAGCTGTTTTGCTGATGTAGAGGCGAGCAGTAAGCTGCCTGCTTTTTATGGCAGTGCATGGACTCAAAAAGGGTCGAGCGAGACTGCGAGAGTCCGACATCTCGGATAAATCTACTCCGTACTCCTCTCTCCCCTACCACTACCTCCTCCATAACACCAGTAGTTAGCTTCCTAGTGTTACGCAATGCACTGAACGCTCTCAGCTTTTGAAGTCTCGCTGTCTTTCTGGGCTCCTGCAAGGGACTGCAGCTCATTGGGAGAACCTCGGCGAACTTATTACCCCTTGCAAAAATCATCCCGCCAAGCGAGACACTGCTGGACCCCGTCGCTGGCCCGGGGATCCAGCTTGCAGGTCCTGGCTTGCCTGGAAGCTGTATGCCTGCCGCCATGCGTGGCCCAGTAAACGCCGCCACTTCGGGGACCCGTCTCTACACGTGTTACGCGGCCTACCCCTGCGCATACACCCCGTTTACCGGCTGCCCTAGTTACGCCCCCTCCAATCGCGCATACGCCACGTCTACCAGGTGCCGTAGTTTTGCCCCCTCCGATCGCCTCTGCTGCCTTACCTCAGAGTGCTTCTACTGTTCCCCCGGGTGAAGCTGTACAGCCACGTTTAGGTGGGACATTGCTTTTAATCCTATGCCATAGGGCCACTGCTAATGGGACGGTTAGATCCCATTTCGGCCACAGTGCCGCCCTCGCTCTTGCGGCCCAATATAGGGCTGGGGCCACTGCTGCCGCTGCCGCCGCCATCGCTGCTGGTACCACTGCCGCCACTGCTGCTGGTGCCGATGTCACTGCTGCTGTTGCCGCCGCTGCCGCTGCTGGTGGTGCCGCCGCCGCCGACGTCATTGCTGCTTCCCTACCGCTTGTTACCCGACCGATCATCCACGTTATGCGATATACCTTGAGTTGATCACTACCCCATTGCGACTCTTGGTTGAGAATGAAATCTTCAGGTTGACTGTCTGGCTGAATCCTACAAACGATCACAAAAGGGGCACAGATCATGTTGAGACAACCGAACGAACAATGCAGGAAGTGCGTATCCTTTTCGCTTATTATTTATGACACTAAGCGCTCGCTCCTCAGAATACCTGGCCGAGTACCATACGCACGACTTGGCAGATTGATCCTGCAATAGCCATACATCTCACGGAACGGTTTAAGCATCCGGGGGCCCGCAATGAGGTTGCAAAGCTCGTTCGCTCGAGTCTTCACGATGTGGTGCAAATACCAGAAGCCCTACGTTTCTTACTGGGGAGTGCACTAGACGCCAACATTCGACGAGATCTCAAAGTACGGTCTTTCGATAGAATGTTTAGCATCATTGACGCCTTTTCCAGCATCTCTTTGTTTGGGCACCAGTCCCACCTGTCATTGCCATCACCTTCTTCGAGAGACGTTATAATAATGATCCCTTCGTTTTGCTCTTCAACTCATCGCCATGTTCAAAAACATATTCACCAGTGCTGGCCTATCATTGTATTTGTTCCCGTATCGTGTAACAGCGACGGGGCCTGGCGTAAGCGAAACTCCCTTTTTCAAATAATTTTTCGGCTCGCCAACATAGTTGTCAGTGCGGGGTGATTGACGTTGTTCCAAATTCAACGTCACGCGATGAAATGGGTAGAGCAAAAGTTAACGACCTCCTCGACTTCTTCATCGCCAAGTATGGAGGTCAAGATACTGTCCCGTTTCAGAAAGCACGCCTCAACTTCATCCAATCGATGGCTGCATATTCGGTTGCCTGCTATCTGCTGCAAATCAAAGATAGACACAATGGCAACATAATGATTGATGGCGAGGGCCACATTGTGCACATTGGCAAGTCATTTAAGCCACGATATCGTATTTGGTCTGACTACTGTATCTGTCTCTGTCTCATAGATTTCGGCTTCTTATTTGATATTGATGAGTCTAATTTCTATCTAATTTCGACTTCCCGGCTTACTTAACTTGACATTGTCTTCACGCCCTGGAGTAAGTTCGTCGTGCAATCTAGTTTTCACACTCTGATCTGCTGTATGTCAAGGGTGTAAAATTTGAGCCCCATTCGTTCAAGCTAAACCACGAAATGGTTGTCCTTATGGGAGGACGCTACTCACAACTAATCAGTACAGTTCGACTCATGCTTGATACTGGGCTTCCGTCCTTCAAAGGGGAGTCTACAATCAAGAGGTTACAGGATCGATTCGCTCTTGGTTTGAACGAACGTCAGGCCGCCGAATGGATGATGGGTGTAATACGCAACGCGCACGAAAATGTGAGGAGTACAGCATACGACGAGTTCCAGAGGGTACGTTGGAGTCCTTTTCTTTCCCCCGTCCGAAGGCCTGAAATTGGACGCGACTCTTCTAGCTACAAAATGGTACGATCGATTCGTTGACGTGCAGTAAAATTTTATTCATGAACCCCCAAAGGAATTCCATACAAATGATATCAGAGAATATATCTAGTTCTATATTTCAAATTATACAAAGTCATACATCTCCAGGATGCACATTATTTTTGATCCAGGCTAGGTTAGATAATGGATTTCTTCGGTTGCGCTTGGTATTGTCGTTTATGGGCAGACTTAGCCACCCAATAAATCATACAACCAGAAGCAGCGAGATATGTATATAGTTCTCCATTCCTTGTCAAAAAGCTGATGGGGATCAGGTCATTCATGCGATGGTACGCCGACTCTAGTCTGGGATGATTGTACATAGAAGCCTATCAAAGTGGAAAAACATGGTTGTCCGTAAGAAAAATTCGGATGATGAATCTGGCTTCCATTTACGCATGTGTCGGAGTGAGGGTGCCCGAGCTCGTTGGGGACAGGGACATAAGCTTTCTCCGCGCTATTTTTTCTGCTTTGCGCGCTTGCCAAAACTTTTTGGTGCAATAGTACGCCGTTGACACGGGTACCATAACGCTGACAAGAGGGAATATCTGTGATCCCGGGTCGTTGTCAAGATTCCAGTATACAAGGATAGGTTTAGCAGGCATGAGACTTGCCTGGCGGAAAGTCCATTGTACGCGGCCGTTGATCACAGCCGCTGAGTTTACAGTCGCCTCGACTATAGCGATGGTGTACAGCCAGAAGTAGAGGAACGCGATGATGATAGGGAGTGAGTCTCTACCGAGGCGCAAAGAAGGTGGGTCGTTCGCGGCTCGCTTCCACAACATAAATGTGCCCATTCGCATGGCTTGCGCGAGAACACTCCATAGCGCGAACATTGCGGGCAACGCTACAGTGCCGAAGAGCACGGAGAGCGATGCTGCAAGATGCGAGGCGACTAAGAAAAAGAATAGGGGAAGGACGATCACAGCCGAAGCAACTCACCCAGCGCAATTATGCGACCTCCTCCAGTGACTTTGTATGAGATGCCAAAGAATATGAATCGCGTGGCCGCGTTGCACGCGAATTGATTCCCGAACGTCGAGGCATTGGACCAGATGTAAAAGGCGTATATATACACGGCGATGAATTGAAGGGCAAGCGGGATCGAACATGGCTTGTAGCGGATGAGCATTGCGGTCCGAAGGCCAAGGGGAACCTCAGTTTCCGGAACATACTCGGGTTCGTCAAGCTCGTCCTCGAGGCGGCTGTACTTCCCACCGGACTTGATGCTGCTGCTGCTGCTGCTGCTGCTGCTCGAAGGGACGATGGAATCAAGAGTATAACGAGTTTCGTTGGGGCGCCAGAATCCAAACAACGAGCCGCGGAACGGTGCGGGCAGAAGTGTGTATGCACACAGCGAGGCGAAGGAGTTTAGCACGCAGAAGTAGGACACTAGTATTGCATTGTGTAACGTGAGCGTGTGCATCCCGGATTGTATCACTGTATAGAGTAACACGGCCAGTGAGGTGGCTGTCAGGGTCCAAAAAGAACCTGGTATTATTGTTCAGCTTGAGAGAAAACAGCCACATAATAAAAAAAAGCAGAGACGCCGCACCTCTGATATC
Source organism: Clavaria fumosa (assembly GCA_951802425.1). Taxonomy (NCBI): domain Eukaryota; kingdom Fungi; phylum Basidiomycota; class Agaricomycetes; order Agaricales; family Clavariaceae; genus Clavaria; species Clavaria fumosa. The sequence goes on along the minus strand of OX637794.1, from coordinate 4,709,226 downwards.
AGATCCAGGAAGGGAGGCGGCGTAAACTACGAGGAAAGAGTACCAGGTCAGACAGAAAAGAAGAAAATCGGTTCATGAAGGTCGCGCACCAGCACAGAAACTCTGAACATAAAACGCCGTCCGCACACCTGAGCAATATGATGTGAACAGCGCAACGTGTCACTACGAGATGAGCACTCACCGATGCCAGCAATGTCTTGATCTACTTTGATGCCTGTACAAGTGCTCATGAAGTTGTCAGAGTCTCACACAGTTAAGAGATGGTTCGAATGTAAGGAGCGGGAGGTATTAAGGCCCTGAGCGGTGAGCTGCCTGGTTTTTATGGCAGTGCATGTGAGTACAATCAAGGCACATCCCGGCGTACAATAATACTACATGCCGCACAGCACTCGATCTTTGCACGTGTCACGGGCGCGTCCAATGCAAAGTTAGCCTCAGATATTGATATTGATATTGCAAATCTGTGCTCTCAGCCCCTTCAGTCTCCCGCGTTCTCTCCTGCTTCCCGTAATGGAATTCAATCTCAAACATGTCCCCACAGAAGCCAGTAAATGGGATGTCACAAAGGCCATTGCATTCGTCCTTCACGAAGATCCTGGTCCCGATTGGTTTGGATCTGGAGGCATTCCCGAACGACCTCGCAAATGGAATTTTCAAGTCATACTCGGAGAAGGACACGGTGGCGTTCGAAACAATAGCACCGGAAAACTAATGCTACCTTCAAAGCAGCTCGGACGTAAACTTTTGGACTGGCTGTTCGCAGAACCGAGCAATCATATTCGTGTCCTCGGTAAAAATATCAGGATTTTCTCGTCAAAGGAGATCCCCGATCGTTATACCAAGATGACGCTTGAGAAAGCACCTTACATTGAGCCTGAGACGGAAGAGCAACTGCAACATTACGAGGCCGAACTGGACAAATCTCTACACGTCGATGACATCCAAATTGGCACGCTTCATCCATGGCAGGGTCCGGAGCCAGGGCCAAGGCTATTCACTATTGAGTTCAGCGAGAATTACGAGCAGCGTTCCGCTACTTTGAAGTTTGAGTGGAGGCATAGGCTTATTCGTTTGACTGTGAGCTATGTTTCAACCTGTTTATAAGTTGCTCAATGTCATTACCAGCTGGGAAATAATATGATGGAGCAAGTTGGGCAACACATTTCCATCTATTTCTCGAGCGTCCGCAAGATTGAGATAGGTAGAGACTACGGTAAACCATGTATGTCGTAATTTACATCGTCAACTTGTTGATGTTGCAGTAGACTTATGAGCAACCGTAGTTGTTTGCTTCGATCTGCAGACTCCCCCCATCATTGAAGAATTCAATTTCAATCAGACCGGAGATTGGGACGATGCGACAAAAAGTCGGCGGCGCGTTGCAGCTCTGAATGAGCGCCACGCCTTGGTCGCCCCATATGCTCATCATATACGCCTTCTTCTGTTTCATGAGACATATGGCACAGATCCACTCGAATCCTTCATAGACCTATGCAAGATCGCATGCCATGGGGGATTGCGTATTCCACTCATAACAAAACTACGGGCCAATCGCACGGAGGTGTCGTTCACGCGCCGCGAACTGTCCAAGATTCGTCGATGGGTTTTCAATCTAGATTGGGACGTCGCCTTTCAGATCGAGCTTCTGTTGCACAACGGACATCTGACGACGAAAGAGCTCTTGACAGATCTCAAACAGCCTATTGACGATCTTTGCCGTGGAGATATGGCACTGGATGTTGGCCTCATCCTACGGCGCTTTGCACAGGCTCTGCAGATGCCGCGACCCAGGACAGAATCAGTTCTGCAGTGCTTCCAACGTGTCTCTAAATGCCGGATACCTCCTCCCTCAAGCATGCCAAACGGCATGTTTTCTTGTTACCATGTTACTGTTACTCCCACACGATTCCACCTAGAGGGCCCATACGTTAACCAGTCTAATCGAGTGATTCGCCGGTACGAGGGATACGAACAGAACTTCCTACGAGTGGATTTCCGAGACGAGGATCGACTCTATCTTCGGTGGATCCGAGGCGCGGATGGTAGATCCTTTCTGAGGGATCGAGTTGGACGCATCTTGAAAGAAGGGTTCGAACTTGCTGGTCGCCGGTTCGAATTCTTGGCCTACTCGTCGTCGGCGCTGCGCGGTCATTCCGTTTGGTTTCTGACCCCATTCGAGCACATTGAACGCAACGGCCATCCAATCGACTCCCACTGGATTCGGAGCACGCTTGGAAAATTTCAGCACACTGTTCTCATCAAGCAGCCGTCAAAATACGCAGCCCGCCTTGCACAAGCATTCAGCGCCACGCACTCCTCAGTGAAGATCACGAGGGATCAATGGGAGGAGGTGGGCGACCTCAAGGCTGAAGACGGTTCTATGTTTACGGATGGTTGTGGAACTATATCGTCAGAGCTAAGGGATCAGATATGGCAAAAAATCTGCCCTGATCATTCCCGTAATGCACTTAAGCCCGATGTGGTGAGTTTAGATCTGGCACCATGATACATCCTCTTGTTGAAATCATCAGTATAGTATCAAATACGGTTCCTTGGCTACAAAGGTGTTGTGTCCGTAGACGTGAATCTTGAGGGTGTCAAAATGCGTCTCAGGCCCTCGATGCGAAAATTCGAAGTGAGAATCCCAGAACTCTCAGAAATTGAAATCGCCCAGCCTTTCAACAAGCCAGGTGTTTGCTATCTGAATCGGTGAGCTGATAGAAGTGAAACGTTTTGATCCTTGGCTAATGATCTCTTAAGTCCATTCATTATGATTCTCGAAGACCGTCATGTCCCGCTTGAGGTATTTGAAACATTACAAGAAGCCGCAGTCGCCGAGGCACGCACTATTGATGATTCTTATCAACACTTCCGCACCATCCTTCGGAAGCACGGTCTAGGTGTTTGTTATAACCTCGCAGACACCCTGAGTAGCCTGGAGGTCTTAGGGCTAGATCTAAAGAAGCATCATGGCCGAGAGGCACTCAACGACCCATTCCTATCGCGGATCCGCCAAGTCGCCATGAATCATGCGTTGCGAGATGTGAAACACGCGGCTCGCATACCAATCCCGCAGAGTTGGCTCCTTGTCGGAGTCGCCGATGAGGGACCAGCATATAAACAGAAGCCGGGCTTCGAAGACGTTCTATGCTTGAAGAAAGGTCAAATATTTGGTATGCTATACGCTATCTCAAGGCGAAACCTGCTTCATCTATCATCACTCAGCCTGTGTACAATCTCCTGACGAGGACCCTACGTGGATCAAAGGACGTTGCATCTTATACCGCAGTCCCGCAGTTCACCCCGGAGACGGTATTTGCGCTTTTATATTTTAGTGTGTGCTAACTTATTTCACTATCGCAGTCCTTGTCGTCTATGCTATCGGGAAACCGCCAGCTGATCAGCTTTGCCTATTTGGACACCTCAGGAATGCAGTCGTCTTCCCGTCAATCGGTGAGTCGCACACTCTTGTACGCCGAGATCTACTTCCCAATTCGTGCCAGGCGAAAGATCCTTAGCATCTTGTTCTGGTGGTGGCGATCTCGATGGGTAAGTATCATTTGGTTATCTAGGGTTTCCATGTTTCATCTCCCATGCCAAAGCGATATATACTGCATCATCAAATACCCAGACCTTCTACCCGCAAAACATGTTGAACCCGCAAAATATGATTCTGAGGGCGTCAGGGAACTCGATAGACCCAGTACTGTGGATGATATATGTGATTTCATAGTGGAATACATCCATTCGGATGTTTTGGTATGGAATGCCTCGCTGGTTCACTGGTTCTCATCCTCACATTACTCTTCAGGGCCTTTTATCTGACCGCCACCTTGTAATTGCGGGTAAGATGTGCACCAATTTTCACATTTGTGGTTCCTGATTTACATTGCTTTAGACCAATCGAAGGTATTGGAGCTCAAGCTTACATCTCGGTCGAGTACTCACCTTTTCTAGGACGGCACGGAGGATAGCAAGTGCATCTATCTGGCCAAGTTATGCAGCTGTGCCGTTGACTACCCGAAAAATGGCATCCCTGTCAATATGGACGGCTGTCCCAAACCCTTGATCAAGTACAAGCCTGACTGGCACGCCGCAGAAGATTCGGGTCCCAATCAACCCGATTACTATGTATCCACGAGGGCCCTCGGGCATCTATACCGTGCGATTACAATTGACAACACGCAGGTTGACTCGTGCGATGCATCCGCTCAGCCTCCGATGTCGGATCCGGTCTCCGAACGCCTCAGACCGATCATCATGCGTCATGTCGAAAATCATGCCGGTCTCGATGGCGAATATTCAGAAATTGCAGACTTATTTCAAGATTACGCGGATGAGCTACAGTACATCTGCAACACGCATACGGTCACTCCACAGGGCCGCCTTACCGAAGAGGAGGTGGTGGTCGGCACTATACTGACAAATTGCGGCCAACGCAGGTGGAGGTCGCAACGCATACAATCTATGAGAATTCACGCTTCCGTTGTCATCACGAACGTTCAGAACAACTTTATCCCGAGTTCTGACGTCGTCCCGCAAGAGGAATTACAGCGTGGGCTGACGAAAATGTGGCTCGCATGGAAGTACGCATGCGAGCGAAGGGACGAATTTGGCGCCAACAGCTTTGGGTTGATCGCTCTCCGCATGATACTCTATTGTCTAGCAAAATTAGGTACACTCGGAGGTTAACCTTGAGTTTGGTCCACAGCACCGCATGGTGGTATTTCTCTATTACATTGCTGTCCTGCTTGTTTTGTTGTTCGTCGACTCTCCTGAGCTCTGCCTTGGTTCATAGTTCTACGATTTGCATCTGTTTTGTAAATTGCTGTACTGTTCATTTCCGCGAAGAGGTCGGTTCCCGCGCCCCAAACCTTCGATACTAGTGATACGAACAAAAAAATATTTGGATGTGCACACATCGACTCGGAGCACCCGCCAAAATGCGTACGCAAAACGTTTACGCAGAAATAGGATAGGAGGTAATAGACCCTGAGCGCTGAGCCGATTGTATGGCAGTGCATGCAGCATGCAATGCGGCAAAGGGTTTGATGCACAGCTCAATCTTGGTCTTGGTCTTGGCAGCGCGCGTCACGCGCGTGTCGGAGGTCCGGCAATTTTGCTATGGGCGCCGCTTCCAAACATTGCCGCCCAAAGGGCTTCTCAATTGCAATGTCAAGATAACTCTTGAGAAAGCACCGAGGAGCAACGACAGCATTACAAAACCCAACCGTACTTGAAGTTTGAAAGCCTATCCGTTTCACTGTCAATTGGGTTTCTGGGTGCGCAACACGATCAAAGCATGGCTTACTAAAATCTACCTCCTTCAATTCTGAAGATGCTCGAGAAAGTTACTGCGACTCGCGCAATCACGTCACTTCCCAGCTGGAAGCGACATTGAGCAATTGCATTATATTTCATGAGACTCAGGGCAAAGCCTGAGTTTGATAACTTTGGTTGCGGAAGTATCCTTCATCTTGCTCTATTGCTGGGAGTGTCCTCACGCTTTGAGTCTCATGCGCTCTGCTTTGACGCATAGGTTCACGATCTGTATGTGATTTACTGTGCATTTCCATGTAGAGAACGTTCTTGTCCATATGTTCGTTGTCCCACGGCTTACTCGATTGTCTCCAAAAAGAAAAGTCTTTGGACGTGAGAGTAAGTACGGAAATGATGGACAAGAAAAGTCTCAAGAAGGAGCGCTCGCCGATGTTTGATCTATTTCTGCGCCACAACAATCCACCGCTCAAGGAGCCCCACCTTGACGCACGCAGCCTCCCATTCCATCCGAAACCTGCTTTCCCTCCAGCCCGCCTTACCTACAGAAGCAACCACGTTCTCCCTGAGTTCTCTTTTCTCGAGTAGGTCTGCCGCAGCCCCGTCTAAGGCCAACGCGTACCCTTCAGACACGTTCTGCACCGACTTGACGGTGAGAGGAGCCGGGCTCGATGACAGGAACTCGATCACGCGATGCAGCGGCGTCAGCAGAGAGAGCGGGGTGCGCTGCATCCGGGATGCAGAGTTTTTGTAGGGCAGGAAGGTCATTGCGGCGAGCATAAACTGCCTAGTGAAGAGCTGGACTGTCGTGCCTAGCGTTAGAAACTCGAGTGACACGGACACGCCGGGCTGAAGAGTCGACTGCAGGTGGCGGATGTACGGCTCAAGATGGGTGTGCGGCAAGAAATCGAGACAGATCGAGAGACCGTGGTCTGCATTTGCCATCGAGAAAGGCATTATACCCGAACAAAATGGCAACCCTTGAGAGTGTCCGAAAATGGTATTATTCTCTTGTTCGCACCGCTGAGCTAGCGATGCGAATGACGTTTCTGCGCGGAGCAAGAATATACGGGTTAGAGTTTTGCAGAAGTACATTTAACTCACCAGAGGGAGTGGTAAGCTGCGTGGTGATTGATTTTCAATGCATATAACAATGTACCCTATTCGTAGACACACCTTGTTTCTAAAGGAGTTGAATTGCGATAGGGTGATCCAGGATACGACTCTGAGGTACGTTCGTGAGTCTACACATAACTGTATGCGCCATCCATGTACACGAGTTCCGTCGCGCAAGAGATCTACCAAGTCCATCTGGGGGTTCCTGAGCTCCATAGTGCCCGCCAAGATATCACGAATGACGATTGCGATCGGTAATGCAATCACGTTGCGCTGAGCGTGCCTAACGAGAGCGATGTACGCCGTACCCCAATTTGACTGGCTTGGGCAAAAGATGGAGACAAGAGCATGGAAACCGTCCAAATTTCGACGTGAGTTGTCGGTATGGTCCTGGACGTCTAACAGGAAAACGGCAACGCAAAGGAGAGTAAAGGAAAGCGATAGCAACATCGCCTTCATTGAACTTGAGGTGTTGAGTAAGTGACTGAAAAGACGCTGAAGTTGGTCTAGACTTTTGATGGGACTGGCAGACAAAAAGTCATCGAAGGAGTAGGAAGCCATACTGCGACGCGAACTTTGCGATGCGAGGCGGACGCGTTGATGAGCGGTAGAAAAAAACGACACCAGCAGGATTCGAACCTGCGCCCTCAAAGAGGAACAGATAGTACTATTCATTCGAATCTGTCGCCGTAACCACTTGGCTATGATGTCTTCGGGAAATCAAGAAGTCATGAATATCATATTCGAATCCTGAAATTTTTACCACGTCGATTGATGAGTCGCCAACTGCAACTGCAAGAAGCCAACACCAAAGTTCATGCTCCATCAGAAACTCACGAAAAGGGGCGCGACAAAGCGTGCGCGCAACTAGGCGAGTGTTATTGTGAAGCCTCGGCAATCACTCGCCCAAATCCACTCCACAATCATCTGATCTCGTCATCTGGCGCGTCCGCAGTGCGCAGCATAAGTCGGTTGCAAAGGATAACAAAAATGACGCAGCGCCACTTCGACGTTGGAGCAGAAATGACTTACTGTAGCCATGGTTCTTTCTTTTACCACACCATCATCATCAAGTGACTCTGCTTCGATAACCATTGTTACCCCATCATGCTTTCCAGGACGAAAGAGGTCGATTTCAAATTGGCCCGAGCCCGAGGCGGCGAAGGATCACTCGTCCATTCATGGCACTCACGATCCGCAAAACATGCACGGAAATAAAAGTATGCCCGTGTCATAATAGCCAGAAGACGCACATGGCGAATGGAATCAAATTTGTAACTGTGTTCTTTCCAAGTGAAGTCGTACAATCGAAAGGGAATATGAGAACGGTCAAAGCTAAAGCCAAGCCAGTCTTTTACAATGTCTGTCCGTCCTATCCAATCCATCCTGTGCCCGAACACAAAGCATGAATGGACCGAATAGAACAATAACAAAAATGGATATCTTCGTCCAGGGGAGAGGTCGTCCAAATGAGGGAGAGTCTTGCTTCCTTTTGGCTGAGCGGGGGAAGCATCTCAACCCTCGGCTTTTGTGCTTCATATCTCCGACAGGATGGTTGGTATTTCGTTAGCGAGAGGAGGTCGGCGGCGCCACGCCGGGAGGCGATGCATGATTGGCATGCATCGCCATCTCGGGGGAAGGTGGGAGGGAAGGTTCGTCATCATGTCCCTCGGGCATGCCCGTTTCATAAGAGTGGTATGGCGGCTCGTTGTATGCCGTTCCGTAAGGATCAGTTAGACCGCTGGAATCTGCCGGCAGCGATGGCAGCGGCGACATCGACACTGCATGAGGTTGATACATGGCAGTTTCCGGGGGAGGAGGCTGGCCCGCCGCGTCCGCCTGGGGCGTGACGAGGGTATCGTTGGATCGCTGAGGTGGAACGGCCATCCCGTGCACATGCGCCTGCGCAGGTGCACTCGGGAGGGTCACAGAGGGCGGGGGGACCGCGACGCCGCGCGGGCGTCCGCGCTGGCGCTCGTGATCATCGTTGCTCTCATTGTCACTGTCGTCCAACCACGGGCCTCCTTCGCTTTCTGTGGAGCGCCGCCTGCCGTAGGAAGCGTACAGAACCGGTTGGACGGCGTTGTCCGAGCGTCTCCGGCGTCGTTGACGCAGCACAAGTGCGGTTATTGCGGCAATGATAGCGAGCACGACGATACCGCCCACGACGGCGGCCGCAACGATGCCAGACGAGATGGAGGGAGGGCGTGAGGGGGGCGTGATACCCGATGAGCTGGCATCCGTGCTGGCTGCTGGTGACGAGCTTGACGAAGACATTGTAGGTTTTGTAGCAACGGATAGTGGCGTGGAGGAGGCCTGTTGGGGCTCTCTTCGATAATGCTGGAGGAACTTTATGAGGTTGCGTGCTGGTTGCTGAAGAAAATGTGTCACGATTGGTCGTCACTGAAGAGAAGGCGTGATAAGAATTTTGCTCACTTGGGCCCTGATGGCATCATTAGCGGGCGCAATGCCGTCTGAGCCCAATATAGACGCGTGAGCGAAATGGCTGGGCCAAAAAAAAAAAAAACAGGGGTGGTTTAGGGTCAAAGATAAGTAATATATCGCGAGATGTTTACCCAATGCCGTCTACATCATCGTCACAAGAGTCGTCGACTGGTGAAAGCCCTAATCAGACACGAAAGCGCCGTGAAAGAAAGAACAAGCACAAGTATCGCAGTCCTCCATGGTTTCACAGTCATCGATGTCAGTGTGTTGGTATACGTCGTACATCTTATTGGGCTTCCTTTTAGCGTGCTATATCTCCCACACAATGTCAGGACTGCGAACGTGGCGCAAACTGCATTGCGACTTGCCTTGTCTGAGACGCTGCGATGTTTCTCTTGTGTAGAGGTGTTGTCCCTTGTGTCTAGTGGTAAAAGACGATATATGGCTCAAGGGCAGTGGTATGGGTATGAAGTTATAGGACGAGGTAGAAGAAGGAGGCAATATGTGTGCGAAGATGCGCCCGTGGAATTCAATGGAGTTCGTGCATCATAAAAAGGGCTCAAAAAATCTCCGTCGCACAGTCCCGTGATGAAGGCGGTGCAATGGGTCACCCGGCGGCGCAGGCCGTCAACCAACACCGTTTCCCTCGTTCCATTGACTGCTGTAGAATCACGTTTCATGCAAACTGCTTCCCTCGCATTCCTGTGATCTCCACATCGGGTTTGGCCGCACACTTGATGCTATCCCAAACCTGACGCGAGCGCTTGGCTCCACATCAGAGATAGGCACAGATGGGAGTCACGGAGTGGTCGCAAGCTTCAAGGGGAACGCACGGGGTAGGTGATAGAAGGGCTCCGCTCAGTGATACACATACTGTACACATATTCAATTCAATTCGATTGATGTTCCTAAGCAATTTGACTCTATAGAGTCAGGGGTAACAGACACGAGGTCATGAGCAAATACAAATGCGAAGTCTTCAAAGTCGTCATAAATGGTCATTGCAACGTTCAAGCAACTCATGCTATCCGACAATCCATGGTGTCCTTCTTCCCCATTGTAACCGGAATGGCAGACTCAACGAGGTGTCCAAGAGAGTACCCAACCTGTCTCAGAGTCATGAGGACGAGAACCACAAACGCAGCATGATATACCTTGACCAGCGTCTCAATCGGTTCCTGCGAATTCTTGACAAGATCCTCATCGAATCTTATGGACGAAATTGTAAGAAAAGCTCGTAGAAAAGACTCGTCCCCTCGCATCACACAATAGGAGAGTTCATCCTTACTCGATCGTGTCTTTCGGGAAAATCACAACGACAGTGCTCCCGCCATATGCGAAATACCTGTTTTTATCACCATTGGATGTGCGCAAAAGACACAGAAAGGGGAACAACATTTCAACGTACCCCAGCTCGTCGCCCCTCAGCACCTCCCGGCCCTTCTTGCCACCCGCAGTCCACCCCACGCTTCCAACGAGGAGTGCGCCGATAGCGACATACGCAACGAATCGACGCGTGACTTTGTGCTGCAAGTATAGTATAGACCGGGTATTCTCCGTGAAGACGTCAAATCCTGGCTCGTTCACAGCCATCGGGTTGACTTGGCACCACTATTGAGCGAACCGGAACAGAACAAAATAAGATGGGTCACCTGTATAGTAATTGCCTGGGATATGCTCAATGTCCCCAACCACGCCGTCGAGGGGACAGTGGAAACGATGGTAGTCCTGCGGTGCAAGTCTGAAGATGGCAAGGCTGCCACCGTCAAACATCGCTGCCCTGGCAGAATCCGGTGGCACGTTAAGAAGATTGGGAATATTGAATTTGGCTCCCTTCACCCTGCCCCGCGGTTCTAATCGTGAGTTAAGTGGGAACAACACGCAAAGTAAAAGAGTACCAAAACTCCTTCGCCAGTTCGACCGTCTTGTGGACGACTAGTCTTGAATCCGCACAACAGCAGAAATACGTGGGGTCGTCGATTTTCTCCACTGGACGAACCCCTGCCTTGAGTTTCCTGGCATAAACTATAAATAGGTTCCTTTGAATTAGTCAAAGCCATATGACCAACCTGTGAAAAAATTCATTGAAACACTTGTAGCTCCCGAGGTCCGGGTTCAAAAGCTCCTCTGTGTGAATGGAGTACGTCTTCACGAATGAAGTTATCGAATGGACAGAATTTGGACTGTCATATATCCTGCCTTGCTGCAGAGAAAACAGTTAGGCGCGCCTTAAATACAACGTAGCACTGCTCGCACTTTGACCGACTCCTCTTGCAGCAACCGCTGAATACGCTTGAAGTGGAGCAGCGAGCGTTCCTTCTTCCCCGCGAACAGGAGACGCATGCCAATTCTTTGCAACGCGCCAGATCGTCAGCGCATCCTTTGCCTCATCCGCCATGGAAGGGGAGGAGGCCATCGACAATTCACCTAACGTAGATGGGCATAGACTCAAACACCCTCTCGTCGGTGCCCCTGACAGCAACAAAGTTGCCCCAATGGAACCTAGCAGCGCCTCTCTCGAGGCCCGGCGTGAGCTTCCAAAACCAGCGCACCCTCTCAAGCGCGACGATGCGTCTGTGGATGGTCGCGGTGACATCATGATGGACAGACGAGTGATGGACGACCCGTCTGAGCCTATTAGCGTGCTTGAGGCTGATGGTTGGTAGGCCGTGGGTGAGGTCATTGTCGTTATGGCCTTCGTCGTCGCCGTTGGTCTGCGCTTCTGGCTCTGATGGAGTCTCCATTCAAGTGCTGATGCCACCCCGCCTTGTGACGACAAAAGTGGTAGATACACGTGACCACACGCGATCACGTCACATGACCGAAGCAATAGGATCAGGATCAGTGCTATGGATAACTAGCACTATAGAGTAACCCATAGTAACCCATAGCAGTCCTAGCAAGGTCCCCCTCTTTCCAGTGCCCCAGAGTGCTATAAAGCAATTTCAGGTTTTGCTGATGCAGACGATGATAGAAGAAGGATGTTCAGGCTCGAGCCTTTAGATGTCATATAGCTTGTTGAGACTCTACGACAATGTGTCCCGAGCACTGGAGCAGTGAACCTGTGAGCTGCAAACCCTCTTGTTTGACGTCACCACGTGGCACCACATTGTAGGTGGCCAATGAAATAAGACACCAAATCTCCGGCTAGTAACGGTACATCGCTACTTTAAGAAAGAAGGTATAGGACATGACTATGATATAACTTAGTGTGAGAAAGTCTCGTGTCCGACGACGAGAATATGATACGGGTAGAGGACTCACTACAAACATTGCAATGTGTGCGATTCATGTATTGGTTTGAGGGAAACATGCAAAGGAAGTCAAGCAACCACGGCCAGCTGCTCGCTCGTAAAGAAGAGGGGGGAAAAAGCGAAACTCCCATGTCATGCTACGAAGGTATTGCGTCCTTGACACAGAACCGGGGTATCACGCCTTTCTCCCCACCGAGGGACCGCTCAACGAGGCACCAGCCGTCCTGGTACTCTTCAAGCAACCGGAGCGTCTCATCGATCTGGATCGTCAACTCGTCGTCAAGTGACGGCATAAATGTGTCCTGCACTTGCACCAGGCGCGGCAACGGCTTCCCGTCAAGGCCATTGTGCGTCGCCGAGGTGCTCGCGCGCGGCATGAAAGACGACGTCCGCTGTGGTGACTTGGGCGACGACCTCTTCGTCGTTGACGTCGCAACGATGGCATAGGGTTGTGCGACGGATTTCGGCTTCAATATCGGTTTCAAAGGGACAGCCGGAGCACCCGGTTTAGTCTTATGAGGCATAAGTTTAGCCCCAGTATTTGCCCTAAAAGCAGTACCGGCGGTGACGGCGGGTGCCGGCGGAGGAGGCAACGGCGTCGCCGGCGAAGCTGGTACGGGTCCATTCGCAATATAGTACGATGGGGGTGGTGAGGGTCCCTCCCCAGAGTGCGTGTTCAGCGGCGCTTTCTCGCTTGAGAGCGATATCGCTGGGGATGTTGTGTGTACTGATCCCCCGAGGGCTATAGGCGGCGGATGGATCTGCGGCACCCACGTTGTCCCCTCTGCAGGGCGCGGCAGCACCAGGACCGGTCTATAGCTTGCAGGCCGCTCCTGTATGAACGGTACGATCCCGCCCGCCTCGGCGGATACGATCCTGCCCCTGCCCCTGTTCCACTTCCAAAGTTTGTGGATAACGACGGCTGGTGAAAGCACACACGGCCCCTCTCTGTCAGCACGGGAGCATTTTATTTCAGACAGACAGAACAGGGAGTCCTCACTTAGGACGACAAAGCCAAAGACCGAAGCGAGCACCGCCAAGGTGATGACGGTACCTTGGCCGGTCGAGACGAGTTCCTCAGTCGAAGACGACGTTTTCGGGGCTGTTGGTGTCGAGGACGACGCGAGAGACAGGGACGGGGACGACGCCAGGGACGGGGACGACGCCAGGGACGGGGACGACGCCAGGGACGGGGACGACGCCAGGGACGAGGACGACGCCAAGGACGGGGACGAGGTTGTCTGTGGCAAAGAGGTACTCGGAGTAGAAGGAGGCGTCATCGAAGCGGTCGTTGTGGAATTCGCGGTGAGAGTACTAGTGTCCGCACTAACACTTTGAACCGAGCGAGGCCCAAGCACAAGCGCTCGAGCGGTTCCGCGGAAAACTACCACCATGATGGACTCAGCCTCGCCGCTACCCAAGGTTAAAAGAACAAAAGAAGCAAGGGTGGGGGAGAGTGGGTGCTCAGAGTCGGGCCCTACATTACTTGTTGTCAAAAGTACTTCGCAGAGGGTTGACCATCAGATCATGATTGGAAATCAGATAGATGGTTATGGATGTATCAGGGGGCGTCGCTAGTCCGACCGATAGTTGGCTACCCGTAATGCGGCCGTAATGCAGCCAGAGAGTTCAGAGCAAAGCTTCGGTAACGGGTCAGTCTCGACATCCGAGTTAACTGTGCGATCGTTTAGCGGCGGTGTTGAAGAAGCCGGGTGTGGTGCCTTTAGAGATCTTGTCCGATAAAGCGCAAAACGGACCGTTGCCACGACAACCGCTGGTCGTGCACTGGTCGAGAAACCACCCCAAGAAAAGTAGCAAATAGGAGGAGATGATCAACCGTTGATCAATTGTGACGAGATAGCTCTGTACAAAGACCGTGCACCCTCTCCCAGCTGGTACGACTTCAATGCTGTCCGTATCTTATCCTCCACCTCCTCTCGAGACATGCTGTGTGCCATATCACCAGCTAAGGAATACAACGCCTCTGTCGCGATTGCCATCTTCTCCTCCCACGTAAACGGGACAAAAGGGAGCACAGTAGTCACGCGTGACATGAGCGGTGTCTATACGCAACATGAGTGATCGCGCCGTGGGGAGAGGAAAAAGGTCGGCGCGACTCACGCCAAGAACCTCGGATGCTACAGGCCGCAACATGGCCATGAGCTCAACATATTCTTCCCGAGACATGGGCGAGTCAGGAGTCTCCCGGGAGGAATGATGGCTAAACACCATGTCTTGTCCAACGTTCGACGTGCACAGCCATATCACATTGGATGTGTCGACATATGGACTCCCCGCCTCGACTGAACATCGACCTGCAAGTATCATCTGTCAGCGGACAGCAAATTCAGCACGAGGATCGGGACTCATTCTTACCGAACTCCCAAGGCATCAACAAAGCTGAAAGCGTTTTGATGTCCTCGGTTTTATCGATCTCCTACGATGAGCAATGAGCGCAAGTTTCAGACTCATTATGGGAGTAGAACGTACGTCAAGTACTACCACACAGCGCTTGGAGTTATTCTCAGTCAAGAATTGCGCCAGTGTTCGATCAGATATAGCCTGTCAGAGAGAAAAGTAATAATCAGACTCCGCCATTGTTACGTGAAGAGAAGGCTTTACCTGACAAGGGCTCATGGAAAATGACCTCCATAGATCACATGTCGACCGCAAAGTCGTCATATTCACAGTGTGCGTTGGTACATCAAGGAGGGAACCAACTGCAGAATAAAGGGAGCGATCAACTCGGCTTCAAAAACGTTGGGTTGCTCAGGACGTACATCTATGTGCCAACAAGCTCTTCCCGTGACCATTGGGTCCTAAACACAAGAATTCAGGCATTTATACAGAATGACATGTCTTAAAGGAATCCGTACCACAAAGCACAACGACAATCGGAGCGACGGAAAAACGTTGCGACTGCACGCTCAGGACACGGAACAGCTGCTCTAGTGCACGATCCTGACCGATGAGGTCATAGCAGATCCGGCCCAAAGGCCGGAAAGTGGAGCGGTGAATGAGGGAAGCGGCCTGACGCGTTTGGGCTTCCTCTGCTCGGCCAATGTAGTACCTTCGCAAACGTACGGGGTCAGCAGGACATCTCAGAACAAGAGTAGCGGGAAACACCTAGTCGCTGGGTCCATGTCTTGAGCAATGGCGGTAGGGAGTGCCTCCTGCAGAGAAGAAGCGGACACATCGGACGATGGAGACTGTGAGAGAGGACGAGTACCATCCATTCGCGACGATGACGGGGGCGGTGGCGGCGCGGTACGACGCAGAACTGACGTATCCGCCCCAAACGCCAAAAGGGCCTTGACAATCTCAAGCTTGTTCACCAGCTTGTCGTTGGTCAATGTGAACTCGAGCGCCGACTGCGGGCCCACTTGGTCGTTGGGCTGCGCATCGCCCGCCTCCAGCACCCGCCGCACCTCCCGCACGTCGTCGCTCGCGATCGCGAATAGCAGTGTCGGCTTCGGCGTCGCAATCGCGTGCGCCGCAGTCGTGTGCGGCCGCGTCAGGGGCGCCGAGCGGGGCTGTTGCGGTGATAGCGAGGGTGCGAGAGCCCTTCCCGGAGCGCCGGTAGGTGTCGTTTCCGATAACCGGGGGGATCCCTCGCAGACAACGGCATCCGATAGGAGTGTAGCAAGGTTGGGATAACGGCCTGAACGGCCGTACATTTGGCTTCCTTTGGAGCGCCACCGTCGCAGAGACGGTAGCGGTGCAGATGCTGGTTGATATGCGTCGCAGAAACTACCCGTCCTCGAACGGGGCAAGGTATGGTGCAGAGACTTGTTTGAGATATTGTGATGATGATGGGGTATCGGCGAGGTATGCATAGACGAAAGCTGGGAGTCTCAGTGAGTAGAGGAAGGACACAGCGAATGTCATCAAGAGCACACACTGAGTAACTATTAGATTCTGATGATGATACACTTGCAGATGATACGGGAGTAATACTTGGGCCTGGATCAGGAAAAGATAATATGAAATGGAGTAAGATTATCTGACGCAAGAGGACGTACTCGCTTGACTTATTCTAGGCCGTTGGGGACTTGATATTGACGATATAGATATTGCAGATCTAGAACTGGGAAAAAGAGACTGCCGCAAGAGGTTCGATCGTGGGTCGCCATCGCCGCCACTGACAAGACGGAGAGGCCTGAGGTGGCTGGTCGGACGGTGTTTTTGTTCGGGTGACGCTGAAAAAGACCGCGCAGGGGTCTCAGCCTCTTCGAGGATGGATCTCGACAATCTTGATGGACTACATGGTGGACTCCTCGAGGGGCGATCAAGGCTCGTGGAATAATTGATGGCGCGATCCTGCCGTGGACTTTAGCGAAGTGTCATAAGGCTGCGAACATCACAACTCGCACTTACCGATGCGCACTTCCGAAACCCGAAAATGGGCTTGCGCCAAGATTCCGGGTCATGATTAAGTCCATCTACAGCTGCCGAAGTGTTCACGGGTGACTGAGATACATCGCTAGCCGTGAGATCAATATCGTCGTGAGCCGAAGGTGCTGGCGGAGAGGGAGGAGATGCCTTTGTATTGGAAGACACCGATCCAGAAGGCGAGGGCGCAACTGACGAGGATTTTAAGAGCAGAGCAATGCGGGGACTTGCGTTAGAGTGCGATGCACTTGAAGAAGTGGATGATTCCAAGTCATGACTGAGTCCATCCACAGTTGCCGAAGTGTTCACGGGTAACTGGGAGGCATCGCTAGCCGTTGGATCAATATCATCGTGAGCCGAAGGTGCTGGCGGAGAGGGAGGAGATGCCTCTGTATTGTAAATAGATAAAGACACCGATCCAGAAGGCGAGGGCGCAGCTGATGAGGATTTTATGTGCAGTGTGATGCGGGGACTTGCGTTAGAGTGCAATGCACTTGAAGAAGTGGATGTTAACGGTCTCGGCGAGGGAGCATCACGGCTTGGAGGAGAGGAAAAGGTGGAATATGAATCGTACAAGTCGTTGAGGGAATCTTGTCTTGACGAATCGAAGGACGAAGGCGTTGAGATAAACGGCCGTGACGGGCATGGCAGAGCTGTAGGAGAGTTGTTCGCATGGGGGTCGTAGGTCGACAGTGGAGAGAGCTCATCTTGCTCCTTGTCTTGAAGGTAGGGCCGAGATTCATTGTCAGATATCTCAGAATGGACGTAGCTCGCAGACGTTGACTCAGAATCGAAGAGCCCCATGGCCGCCCAAGTGTCGTCGGTGGGACCGTCGATCTGAGTATGAACCGGCGAAGAGGCTGCAGCAACAGGAATATGATCTTCCGCCAACAGCGGTGTTTTTTTGGGTGGTTTAGTTGTCCGTTCCCCGGCATGTTCCTCGTCCGGGTCGTATGCGCTAGAGAATGTTGATGGGCTGTATGAAGATGAGGATTCGCAGTTGTACGGAGACGCGATGAAACCAGAGCGAAGTCCGACGCATGCATCCGTGGATACTCGCGCAATCAATCCGCGCGGCGGAGACGAAAGCGCTTTGAGCATCGGCGATGCCGGAGGCGAAGGGAACAGATTGATCGTAGACGGGGTTGGAGGGCTATGGGGTGGTGGAGAGGTGCGAAGCCGAGAGGGGGAAATCCATGTCTCTGTGAAACCTGAATCAAACGGCAGAATCTCGGGGTCCTGAAGGAAAGGGACATTGGGAAATAATGAGGCGTCGGACGGTGAAAGAAGATCGGACAAGCGGCTCTCTGGGGTGGACTCGAGAGACTCGTTCAGCGATGGTGGATGAGTTTCTAAAAGGCCTATTTGAGACAGCAAGCCATCCTGAACGTCTGGGAGGCCGTCGTCGGCTGTAGGATGGTCAGAAGAATGAGGGATGGTGTGGGGAGGAGGAGTCACGGAAGGACGTGGTGCTGTAAATTCGGCCTTTTCAGTGATGACAGAGGCTCTTTCTGCCTCGGCGTCGTCGCCACCATCCTGGTCCTCACCGATGATCTCTTTTAATGCGAAGAGGAGATTCGCTAGCCTCGGAGACCTAGGGGGAGATCTAACGGAATTTGATCTTTTTAAGCCACTGCTGGGGAGGGCGGGCACAGCAGTCACAGTCGCATGAGTAGCACGACGAATGTAAGGATCGTCTTGCGGGTTGCTCTGGGCATCGTGGATGAAATTACAGGCTGTCCCGAAGAGACACGAGCCGGTTGCATGAAAAGGACATGGTCGGGCTTGGAAATCATGTGAGGGCAGTACGACGACATTGCACGACGACAAGACCTACATTTTACTCTCCAAGGAGGGTCGATGGAGGTCATGGAGGCATGAAGACAAGAGAAGGGTGATGAACCCTGCGGTCAATCACTTTGCGGTCAATCACCGCTGGAATAACCTTGTGCCACAACGAAAGTTGAATTGAATTAGAATAACACAATCGCTTGAGAAATCTTCCATCATAGCTAAGGCCAACTATTGTGCCAATTAGTGATGCCCGCTAATCCATCCATAACTATCCATCGATCCAAAAAAGCCCATAGAGGCAAAGGAAAAAATTGGAAAAGCACAGCAGACAAAGAGTAGTCTGAATCGAGTTGTGTGCCGTCTCTCTGTTCATCCAAGAAGGACAAGAGGAGTACGGTATGCACATGCCGCGAAGTGAACTCAAGGACTGGGGCAGACGCCGAATACGAGTAAAGAGCGTCTCTGAAAAGCCGACCATGCCCAACCCATGCGACAAGTTCCAACCCAGATGACTCACGCCCTCCCCGTCAAGGTCTTCGGGCATTAGTGAGAAAACGGGTGTGTTTCTGATATGTCGCTCGGTCGATTAGAACCGGCCCCAGCTAGAGGCATTGTATGGGTAGAAAGCTCAGACCTTAGCCCGCTCGTGAGAGAGGACTGGGAAGTCCTGTGCGGAACGAGCCTCGCAGCTTTGAGCCTGCTGTGATTGTTGGGAAGGAAAAGTAGAAGCCGGAAAAAACTGCCACAAATATATGATTACATCAGCAACATTCCGTATCCGAGTTGGAGAGTAGGAGGATACACGAGGAAATTATGTGCTACAGACAAAGAGTGTGAAGGGAAGGGGGAAAAGTTCGGTGTCCAAGAGGATTCATACTAAACGGTCATGATGTATCATGATTGGCATCCAAAGGGGAAAAAAATCATGCCCCTCAAAGGGCCGTCCCACTGGACTTAAAGAGAGGCAAGACAATACCAGGGGGCGGAAACTCTGGCAAGTTGCTCGAGAAGCGCGGCTCCGACGGCTGGGAGTAGCGGGACGGTTCCGAGAAGCGAGAGCGCGACGGCGGTTGTAGTGAAGGCAGCCTGGGCGGCGTATCTGGGTAGTGCGATAGGGACTGTGGGAATGACAGTCGTTCGTCATCTCCCTCTTCTTCGTAACTGTCTTCGTGGCCATGTCCAAAATCTGACTCTGACTGGCGCGGCTCCGGAGCAGGCGGCGGCGTAGCTAACGCAGGCTCTGGCGTCGGTGGACGGAGGATGGCAGCCTGCTGTTGGCGGGACGGGGAATGGCGCGGGAGAGATTCGAGCGGCTTCGAGATGACGTAGCCTCGACTCGCGGCGGTCTTCTCACCCAGCCTGCCAAAGCCGAACCCGACGCCCACGCCATAGCCGAACTTCTCGTCGAGGACACCCTTGGCACCGCCACCGCCGGTGCTCACGGCGCCGAGTTGTTTCTCTGGGTCGTGGCTCTCGTGGGATTCGGATCCCAAGTGTTGATGCTGGGGCCGTCGATCTGGGAATGAGAGCGCCTCGCGCACGAACGCCGCCGAGGCGGGGCGCACGAAGGTCGGCCGGAGGTCGCGCGCAGCGGGGACGATACCGTGCGCGTCCTCGCGCCATGTGGCAGGGGCGCGCTTGCGTTTGGCGGAATCGCAGAAGATAAGTCCGAGCAGCACGTTAATGCATCCGAGCGCGAAAAGGAAAAAGGCGGCGACGCGCGTGAATGTGTCGACGTTCTGCGAGAGGATGGTCGCGCTGATTCTGAGATACAAATAAGTTTAGCCCTGTTTTTATGTGGGTGGGGGGCGACTAGGCGACTTACAGGCATTGGAAGATACCAAGGGCGCCGAGGCCAAAGGAAGGCCCGAGCACGGGGAAGAAACGATCGAAGAAAGTCGGGAACAGGTCGAGCTCGGAAAAGAAGAGAACGATAACTTGGAACATGGTAAGCAGTCGACTGACGACAGCCCAAAAGAGGCCACCAGACTGGTTGGGCACTGTGCTTCCTCTATTCGCACGTACAATCAGAGGGTTTTATATGGAAGATACCGACTGGCAGGATGAAAACGCACAGGAAATATTCGCAATCTGGCTCAAGCTCATGGGTGTTGTTAGTAAGGGTCTGTTTAGCGGCCAGAGAGTTATTGACAGCGTCGACATCGATGGCGATGGTGTAAATACTGCTCGCGAAGACGAGGATAAGAGCGACGATGCTCAAAACACGGACGGCGTTGAGGCCAACAAATATGCCTGTTGCATCGTGGATTAGTTTGAGTTTGCCAGTATTGGAGAAAGGAAACACTTACAAGTGCGCGTCGAGACCATGGTCAACCGTAGGCTCGAGTCGTCAAAGATAAGAAACGTATAGATGTTAGGAGAAAAGATCGAGGACGTCTAGCGTGTAGTATCGGTGTTCCAGCACCTTGAGAGAACGAGAAGAGATGAGAGAAAGAGAAGAGACACGAGACGCGAGTGGCTCTGAGTGGCTCGACAGAGAGTGGCAAGGGTTGGTCGTCCACAGAAAAACGATGACTCCATTTTCTCTTGGAACAATTCTTTATACCTGGCAAGAGCATGCGGCATCGGGCGGGTTGCCATTCGCGGTGAATTGTGCTTTTGTTCTAGTGAGAGCGTGGTTGAGCGGAAAGCCATTTACGGAACAAAGCCGATTACATTGATTTACTACCCGGATAGAATGCAGCAACGCGCAACGACGGCCTTCCTCAGTCTTGTTATCTCAGAGTGTACAAAACGACGACTGTGCTGCCGTCTGGTGATTAAGTGATTCTGTTCCATTGTCAGATTCGGCAGCCTATCCACAATAGAAAGGCAATTCAGTTCGCCGCCATAATCAAGCGTAGAGCCGATGATTCTGGCACTATTGTGCAATGACATTCCTCAGCATCATCTCATACGGTGCAAGGATATTGGACATAATCCTTGCATGGCAGACTTCCATCCCAAGGTTCCTCGATGATCACGGGGATCCTGTCGTTGAAAATCTTGGCGTGATTTTGAGATCAGGCAGCTGTCAACCGAAGCGCACAGAACCATGCAGACCTGTCCAATGCTGACTGACGCTGCTGTAATGTAGCCCATCTGTAAAATGTAACCAGTCTACACCGTCTCCTCATCGACTTGTATGTCTACGGTAGTGAACTTTTGGTCACACGGACATCCTGGTCAACTCCAACACTGCGCCTGGCGTTCGACGTTCAACGGTGGTGCTCACACGTTCATAAACCACGATGACGGGGTATTCCTTTAGCCCAGAGATGACCGTCGTTACGGAGAGGGCACTTCCATGATGTTCTACTTAATATGTACACATTGACGTTTGTGAGAAGGCTCAGATCAAACCCTGATCATTTAAGTCGTCGTCGTCGCCATCACAGTTACACTAGCATTTCTTACGCCTACAAGCACTACTCATCATCTTCTTCCAATTACCTTGTTGAACTTCTCTATACTCAACGCTAACAACCACCACCCCCACCACTACCACCACTACGGCGGCGAAACACACTCGTTTTTAGACCAAAAATCATGCCCGCACCGCCCGACCCCGCGCCAGAATCTGAGTCCCCTTCGACGACCGACGCTTCATCTGAAGCTCCTTCTTCAACCCTGTGTCCCAGCCCTTCCCGCACTTCGACTGACAACCGCGAGTCAGACGCGCACACCCCGTCAGCCCCATTGACTGTCAAGTTTGCGCCGCTCCCGAGCGTCCCGCCGACGCGCCGCAGGTCCGGGCGGCCCATGGGAGTCGCGGGGCGCTCGATACATATGCGCCGGCGGCGCGCTAGCATCGACCGCCAGTACACGGCATCGGACGATGGCGACGGCGGTGACGTCGACGATGATGACAAACAGGGCCTAGAGGACTTAGAGGATGCGCAGCGCGGCAAGAAAAAAATAAGGGCAAAAGGGAGGCAGGCACCAAAAGCTGAGCACGGCTCGAGCACCATTCCTTGTGACGAGGGCGACGCGCGTGAACACTACAAGCACCGCTGCCGGCGTCCCTGCGCGGGCGTAGACTTACTTGGAGATTCATTCTCGCACCTCGGTAGGCTATTCCGGTCTAGCCGTGCTATTTGGAGGAAGGATCCCAGAGAGGGACCGACGACCACACCCGAGGCACTGGATCAAAAACAGGGGCTCGAGTGCTGATCTTAGAGCTATTCCCAAATAACTACCACACCTAGAGAATGCTCAACTGTAATGCGCGTTGCATATTGTAGATTGGAACTGCTTGCGGATATATTATATGATTGATTGAACCCAGAGCAACGACTGACGATAACTGTGTTTATACCTATCGCAAATGCACTAAAGCTCTGATGTTTCGTCGAGATACCACAACAATTGTTATTTCAATTTCAAGACCTACTGTATAAGGTCCAGTGTTTCTGGCGCACCTCAGGTCAATCTTTCTTTCCAATTCCACATGGACATAGCAGCTGACGTCGAAGACTTAGACCGACGATGAAAAATGCAATGGTCCTGGCTCATCGGGGTCTCTCACGCTAGCTCTGGTCACGGACGGTCGTAATATCCAACAAGCCCCTTGCTGTGAGCCGACGTTTCCCCCGCAGATGTCCTTATTTTGCCTGGTCGACTTCTAGAATGCTCGTGTCGCAGATCCACGTCGAGAGGGGACTTATTTGGCGTAGTGTCATCCCACACAGAGATAGGCATCTGTAAAGGCGGACTCAGTCTAACTCGGGACTAGTGGCTAGCCGTATACGCAACGAAACGCATCACGTGGCTAGTTCAAGGGCGCCGTCACATTGCGATTTGCACGTGGAATCGGAACGAGGAAATTTTATAAAGACGGATGCTGGAGATGGCCAAAACAGTGTCGCCGGTCCCTCCCCAAATCTTTCCCTCTCTGCGACCGCTCTTCGCCAATCAAGATGTTGCGCGCACTCTTTATCTTGTTCATCGTCGTGACCGCTGTCGCCGTTGGAAGGGGAGCCAGAATACCTGACGGTCCACCGTCATGCGAATACAGATGTCCGAATACCGACACAGCCCAAACGCCATTGAATCAAGCTTACATTACGGGTGTCCAGGATGCCAATGTCATTCGCTGTGGTTACCCGTGGGGTGGGAAGCCGGCCGAGTGTGATTACGGCAAGGTGCGAATGACCTTCACTCATGCATGCGCGCGGTAACACTCAGTTGCAATAGTACAACGGTACCCTGTTGCGCGACCAAGATGCCGGCCTCTGCCTCTCCAGGGCTGTCTCGAAGCCTTGTCCCTACCGTCGTAATTACCCGTATCCGATTTAGGCTCGACCACAACACCCTTGCTGTGTTCTGTGTCTATATGGTGCACAAACAGCTGTAAAATCAGTCGGTTGCATGTCATGTACAGTCACCTGTAAAGTTTTGCCATGGTTATCTGTAGACTTACTTGTACAATTTATAAGAAAGAGGGGAAATTACTGAATCTGCCTTAAACTTCTCTTTAAATAAGACAACTAAAACATAAATTGGATAGTCTTCATCTAAGACTAATTTGTAAAGGCATGCTGGGCTGTCTTTACCTTTGGATGTGTATGGTGGGTGAGTTTGCTCAGGCAAGACCAAGGAGTGGGTGGAATTCACTAGAATTCCAAGGTAAGGTATCATCTAGTACCATACATTGTTTATATACTCCTTGGTCTGTGTTGGTGGTTACAAAAATACAAGGTAACTAGGCTAAATATGATACTGGAGATGAATACAAGGTCACCAAAAGGACAAGGTTGCAAGGGAGAGAAGCATCCAGGCCCTGGTGGGCAGAAGGGTGTCCCCTGAGTGCATGAGGAAAATCCTTGGTAGGGGTAGAGGGTGCTGAGGAGGGAGGGTGATAGGGTAGAGTAGGGTTTGAGCAGTCTACCTTGTAACATAGTCCCCCTCTCTAGGCCCACAGTCCTGGTGGGCCTTCTCGATGCCCTCCTATCCATCTCCATCCCATGTAACACCTGTACCACCCTCTCTCGGAGTCTCTCCTCAGCCAATGGTGCATCAGGTTCTAGGGCCAGTAGCAGTGGCACATCTTTGGTGTCCAAAATGTACTGTTCTCAGATCATCATGGCAGGTGGATGGCAGTGCCTGTGGGGTGCAGGGTGTTGTTCTCAGGCAGCCTCCTGGTCATTGATCCAGCACAACTATCCTCCTCAAGAGTCTTCTGCGAGCTCCATGTATTTCAACCAAGATAGGATTTGAGTCCCATATCCTTTCCCTCAGCTGCAGCCATTCCTGCAGCCCAACCTTATACAGTGAGCAACAAAAATGTTGCAATGTTTCAACAATTTGAATTACAGCTGTTCAACTTTGCAAAAAGGCTGGCCATGTGATGCTCTAGAGTCATATAAGTCTGTAATGACTTCTATCCCTCAAAAGAACTGGACTCAACAGTATATTGAGTGTAGTAGTTCTATATAGAGGGATCTACCCTCTGTGTACAGTCGCAACATGGTATATATAGGCAAGCAGCCCTCCAGAGGCTGCTGATGTAAGCATAGCCCAAGCGGACTAATATGGTATATAGCTTATGTAATATAAGAACAGAAAAGGCCTATAGCCTTACACCCTCCCCCACCAGAGAGGCCCCCAACCAGAGACGACATGCAGGCAGCGCAGGATGACAAGCAGGATCATGTAATAATTTAAAAGGGACACATCCCCTTGGGCAGGGTTACCACCATGTCACCAGGCGCAATCCCCTCCTGGGGCCTTCGCCTAGTGCTGACAGGTCCTACCTGGTAGTCTGCATGACCTGCCCCCAGTTGGACAGCATGTCATGAGTGGCATGCCCTGGTGGGGGGTGCCCCAAGTGCCGCTGTCTCGTCCTGCAGGGTAGGCATATTTTTTAAAGGGCTCGGATGCTTAGTCTGAGCCCTGCTCGTAGTCACACAGCAGCTCACCCGCGTCATCACTCCAGTCAGGCGACAACACAACAGGCCTCTTCACAGCCTTAGTGGCTGATGACTTAGCCGCTTTCTTTTTTTGTTTCTGAGAGGGCCCTGCACCCTCTGTCTGGGATATTGTTAAACCCCCAATAGGTAGCCCTAGGGGGTTTCTAATGGTGGATGTGCTTCCACCATCTTCCAGGGGTGCATTGCCCCTCCATTTGTCTCCTGTCTTCTCGCTCAACCGAAGATGGCACGGATGTGCCCCACACCCTATGCACTCTAGCAGTGCATATGTTTGGGGAGGTACAGGAGGCTTCTCCCGTTCACCCAGCACTAGCTGGATATTGTTGTACAAGGGGGCATTCCCCTTTCGCACGTACTTGCATGCCCATGCAAGTACAAAGCTGTCCCAGAGCTCTGTTTCCTCAATGGAGACTCTGGAGTCTACAAACGCCTCGATCGTCTGCACGACAGTTGGCGTTATTTTTGTGTTCCAGAGCCTGGAACGTCGTACAGGGAGGACTCTCCCTTTGATGGCCTGTGTGTATGCCCCCTTTGACACAACGAGGGCTATGGCCATAGCTAGGAATGGGCGCTGCATTCGGGCCCGAGACAGTGCGCACAACATTATGGTGTGCCAGATGGCCACCTTGCATGCAAAAGACAGGGGTGAGTCCCCATCTTTATCAATGCCAAGGACAGCCACTTTGCCCATCCTTATGTCAGTGGCCCAGCAGCACAGGTCTGACACTGTGCCTCTGTTGCCTTTCAGATTCATAGGGGGAATTTCCCCCTTCTCCCCTACAAAGGAGAGCCACAGCTCTTGGGGGAGCAATGGCTCCCCAGTCTCTATAAACTCCCTAATGGGAGGTGCAACCACTCTTGCCATTGTCAGCGGCAATGTCTGGTATGATGGATAGGAGGGTGCTCCCCCTCCTGCGACTTCCGAGGGTCCTGCCCTCAGGGATGGGTCGCCCATCCCTCCACTCTCTTGCAACATCTGCCCCTGCAGATGGCGTGCTACTTGGTCTGCCAATTTCTTGATGCCGGCAGGAACTCTCCAGTTCCTCAACAGCCAGTCCTCAACTGGCATATGCAGCTTTCCTGCTGCTGTGTTCTTCTGGGCCTCCTTAATGGCCCATCGCATCTTCATCACAGCAGTCATATTGTAACTGCCATCAGGCACTCCATGATGTGCCTGCTGGTTGAGGGCTATCACCTCCTCAACTGTCTTCAACTCAACAACCCATGTCTTCAACTCAACAACCCATGCGCCAGGTTTGACGGACATCCCCGATGGCCAGGGATAGCCATCCAGAGCCCTGTCCAGGCAGGGAGCATTAAAGGGATAACCCCTTGTCGGAGGCGCAAGCACTGTCTCTGCAAATGTTCGTTTGTGCCTCAATGAGGCATCAGGGTTCTGCTGGTTAATACCAGCAAGTGGAAGAGGGGGATACCCCTCCTCAACGCTCATGGGGATGTCCACGTCCCCCATAGGCGGCACTATGTCCGTGTATGAGACGCCAGTGCGGGCCCTTTTAGGGTCCCACTCCAAGGGATCCCTTTCAGGTCCCTTCCCTTTCACCGCGGTTCGCAATGTGGCAAGTTCCTCGTTGGCGCTTGCCAACTTCTCTGTCAAGGAGAGAATCTTCTCCTATGCACTTCTAAGGTCCTCCTCGACCTTATCCAGACTATCATAAGCTTTTTCAAGCTTTTGCTGGTGCCTGGCGCAAAGGGCATTGCCCTTCTCATACTCCTTGCGCAAGTTGTCCAGCTTGCACTGCATCATCCTGAGCTCTGGCCCGAGTTCACACTTAGCGCTTTCCTGCACTTCCTTAAGCATTTGTTGAAATGCTTCATCTGAGTGCAACAGCAACTCGAAGATGTGACGATGGAACCTGATGCACTGAGTGCACTGGGATCCATGAGTGATCGCATGGATCATGCGATCTTGGACCCAGGGGAGTGTCTCCTCCCCTTGTGACAACAACGGCTGGGACAACCCAGCTGTTCCGACGATACTTGTCCATAACAAGTTCCCTGGCATGAGGCCAGGGATGGTGGCAGTAGCAATAGCAGCAGTGGCAGTGGCAGCAGCGGCACAGGTAGCGCAAGGAGATGGGGTTTCCCCCATTGGATCATCCATTGTACAAAAATGGCTGATGAAGAAAAAAGAGAAAAAGAGGGCAGGCCCTCTTAAGGTTTTGTACCTTACAGTGGAGCCACCACGTGACTCAATCACTGTGGCTAATGACCCCGCGGTCTGGCTTGATCGCATTTACTACTCTGCATGGGCGCTCTGTCCATGCTCTGCTTGAGGGTGCCTAGGTAGCACCCTCCATGAGTCTACACCTTGTAGTTCAAGGTAGTGGTCTAGAGCTGCTAGCTCTTTAACTCCCCTATACGGCTCCCAAGTTGTATCTCCAAGGTTCCATCAAACCTTGCATTCTAGGTGGTGACCTTCCCACCTATGGCCAATAATGGTGTCTACTAGCCATTCCTCCTTCGGGTCCATACCAAAGTCATAAAAGACTTTCACTTCCCGACGTGGGAACAATGCATCATCGTTCGGCTCATGCTGCCACAACCAGTGGACATGGATCATCGGGTGGATTCTCCTCAACTTTAGCAAGTTGGGGAACTCCAGCTTGTACGTAGACGATGCCAGTCTACACAACCATATTGGGTAAGGCCCAATGAACTTCAGCATGAGCTTTCTAGCTCATTTTTTAGGGAGATTCAAGTTCTCTGTTGAGAGGTAGACTAGTTCTCCCTCTCTAAACAGGTGCTTTGCCTGTCTATGCTGGTTAGCATAAAACATCTGGTGGACGTGACTTCATCGTGCGCCATTGCAAGGTTGAGCATGGCTTTCTCTGTGAACATCCTTACTCCTCTGGGCACTGCCCAGAGGTCGTCTGGCAACTCTGCCATCATCTGGGGCATGTACCCATAGGTGAGCTCAAACAGGGCGAACCCTGTCGATGCGCTTATTGATGCATCAATGGTAAATTTGACCATTGGGATTCGCTCTGCCCAATCTGTCTGGTCCAGTTGGACCACAGATCGGATCGACCGTTCTGTCGCTCCATCCGTCTGCGGATGGAAAGCTGTGGACATCCGCAGCTTGACACCAAGTAGTCGGTGCACCTCCTGCCAGAAGGCAGAGGTGAATCTAGGATCGTGGTCAGACACAATCGATCCTGGCAGCCCATGTAGTCTCACTACATGGGTTAGAAAGAGCCAGGCTAGCTCTGCTGCCATTACCAACACAGTAACTGGTACTAAATGTACCAGTGAAGTGAGGTGGCAAATCACCACCCAGAGGTAGTCTGCCTCTTTTGACATAGGGAATGGACCTACAAAGTCCATTCCTATTGATTCCCAGGGCCGCCTGGGGATCAGAAGGGTGTGTAGAAGCCCTTGCGGCTTCTGCGGGGAAGTCTTGCTCGTCTGGCACACACCCCATGACAAGCAAAACTTATCGATGTCCTTAGACACCAATGGCCACCAGTAGTAACAGTGGACATAATCTGTCATTATCCATGACCCCATGTGTCCTAGGACCGCATGGGCTTCCTGGATTATTATTCCAGGGATACTTTTCCCTTCATGAAGGGTACGAGGCACGCAGAGCACCTCGTCTCCCTTTTTATTCTCAGCAAAGATCAGGTCATCCCTGATCTTAAAACTGGTGTAATTTCCTGGTTTTTCCAGTATTATTTTGAACAGGCGATCCTGTTCATAACCATCATGGATGCTTTGCAGCATCCTGCTATCCCCCCCTTCCACACAGGGCCTTAAGGGCATGAGCATCTCGTCTCTCACATCCCTGTCCGCTTGGGGCACAGGTGGCGGTTGCTCCTGCTCGGTCTCCTGGTCCATGGCAGGTGCGCGTACTCATAGTGCATGCACCTCCTCCAGGTGTCCGCAGGGCAACTCGTCCCCTTTGGGGTCAAGGTGAATGTCCACCTTCACATACTCATGATCCAGATGAATTTCATCCATCACGTCACTCATATGGTAATGCGAAAGGCCATCCACAACTTTGTTGCACTCACCCTTAATGTAAGTGATGGAGTAGTCAAACCTCTCCATATATTCCATCCACCTGGCCTGCCAGCCAGACAAGCACATTGGGTTCTTAAAGAACCCCAGCGCTTTGTGGTCTGTGACCACATTGATTTGTTTACTGAGGAGTTTATCCTCCCATTTCTGTAGCAATTCGACAATCGCTAAGGCCTCCCAGTCCCAAGTTTTATAACTAAACTGGGCTGGGCTGAACCTCTTAGACATAAACCCCACTGGACAGCAGGTTTCCCATGTCTTTCCTTGGCCATGCATGGCCCCTATGCCTGACACTGAGGCGTCGCACATGAGCCATATTGGCTCTTGTACCGCCATGTCTACTGGGCGTAATATTGGTGTTTTACACGCCAATGCCTTAATCATCTCCATGCACTTGTCATGGAGTGGTCTCCAGTGAAATGTTTGCATTTCACTACACAGACTAGCTAAGGGGCCAGTATAAGTGGACAGATTGGGCATGAACTGTCTGATGTACTGTACTAATCCGAGGAACCTCTGTACCTCGTTAACACTTGTCGGCATTTTCCAGTTATGGATTTTATCCATTTTATCCACTGTAACATGGATTCCTTGGGCATCTATAATATGCCCTAAGCAATCTACGCTCTTCGCATATAGCGAGCACTTCTTCTTGCTCAAGAAAAGGCTCGTGCCTTTGAGGGTCTCAAAGACCGTTTTTAAGTGATGCTCATGGTCCTCCAAGGTCTTGGAGAAGATGAATACATTGTCTAAGTACACATGCACATACTTTCCCAACTGATGATGAAATATGTGCATCATCAGGTGCTGGAAGGTAGCAGGGGCATTACAATCCCCTATCTGCATCACCTGTGAGAACATGGTGCCCAAGACAGTCATGGGCACTGTCTTCCACACATCCTCAGGCTCTACATGTACTTGTTCATATGCATCCAATAGGTCAATTTTTGACCTATATGTGGCTCTAGCCACATCCTGCCTGATCTGATCCTGATCAGGCAACAGGGTAATATCCCATATGGTATTCGCATTCTGTTTCCAACAGTCTACCACTGTCCATAGCAGTGGGTTCCAGCTGCTTTTTGGTATGCATAGCATAGGAGCTGCTTGTGATGCTGCTCCTGCTTCCCACCAACCGTTAGTAATATAACAGTTCACTTTCTCAAGGAATTGTTCCTTGAATGCCTCGGCACACTGAGGCAGGTAATAATTATAGACCTTCTTTTTGTCTATTAAGGGTATGCAGTGGTTTACCACCCGAAACGGCAGCAGTCTGGGGGGAACTCCCCCAAAGAGCTCAGCGTACTGGTTAAACCAGTACTCACGCCTGCCTTCGAGGTAGGCGTCGTCTATCTTTACAGAGGTGTTAGCCTCTCCCCCCTTCCAGGGCTCACCCTTATCCCGGGGGCCCAAGTGTAGTCAGCTCTTTTGAGCTTCCTTCCTCGGTGTGTTCTTAGCTGATATACGGAGGCATAATGCTTCCGTCTCCTCACTGGGCAACATCGCCTGAAGGGTTTTCCCCTTTCCTTTGCCAATCCAGATTGCACGTTGGTGCACATCCAGTATCACATGGCAGTCATACATGAACACTGTTCCTACTATGATATCATAGCGATAGTGAATGGCACGGGTAACCCATGGGTAAATTTGACTGTACCTGTGCCTGCACCTGACAGTACCCTTACCCATGGGTACAGGTCCACTAAACTGCCGGGTACAGGTACGGGTCTGTACTTCTAACTATGCTATGCACAAATACAATGGTGTCCCACCCATCTGCCATCTCCTCCTCATCTCCTTCAACTTCAGCCAGTACTGTGACACCCATAACATCATTGTCCTTCACTAGACCTAACTTACTCCACATACCAATGCAAATCAATGCCCAAGTTGACTGAGCTGATAGCCAAATCTGGACATGTGACAATAGGATCCACACTGACTGGCTACCCATGTACCCCTATGAAGGGTATGGGTTTTGGAAGGGTCCAGAATCCATTACCCGTACCCGCACCTACCTGTACCCGTGAAGAAAACCCATGCAGGTACCAATACCCACGCAATTCACTAAGAGATCTATGTTCGCTATATCAAAATACTGGTCTTCCACCAGTATTCCTCCCAAGTCCAATGCTATGCAGCATCTGCATGTGATTGTCAATTGGCTGCCAATGCATCCGAGTTGGATTGGAACTGGATTATCCAGTTGGAAGGTTGGCACCTTTGTTACCTGGGCAAAAGTCCAGGCTCATTAAGTCTGGGGTGCTTCCCAAATCGAAAAGCATGTATGCTTTTACACCATTCACAGTGATGTAAGCCGCGAGGCATTGTCTTGCCTCTTTTGACGCTACCAGACGTGACCCCATCCGTTCTTTCCGGATGTGCACCCGGTACGGCCTATCATTGACATGGCCAATGTGTACTTCCGTCACGTAGAGGACATCATCCTCTTCCACTTCCCGGATTCCAGCAACCTGGTCACTTTCCATCTCTTCCTCGAGCTCTTCAAGGATGAAGAGCTCGTCTGAATCATACAGGTCCCTACAACCAGCATAGTTGTCTTCCATGACTTCCTCTGGTGGGATTTCACCCTCCGGCTCCTCACTTTCAACCGCAGGTGTCTCCTGCAGTTCCTTGGGCTCCGTCTTGCCCAGATCCTCTTGTAAGGTGTAGTTCCTTACATTTCCCTTAAAAGCCTCTGGCTTTTGCTGTGACTGAGGGCACACATTCGCATAGTGCCCTGCTT
This sequence comes from Clavaria fumosa, assembly GCA_951802425.1. Lineage (NCBI taxonomy): Eukaryota > Fungi > Basidiomycota > Agaricomycetes > Agaricales > Clavariaceae > Clavaria > Clavaria fumosa. The sequence continues at coordinate 4,677,229 of OX637794.1, read as the reverse complement.
TCCCACAGACATAGCATGTTAGAGGAGCTTTCTGCTCCTCTCTGCCTCGTACCCCAATCTTGGGCACCACCTTAGGTGATTCTAGCCGAGGTTTACTCCCTCTGGCTGGGGTGTGCTCGTCTCGCGTGCAGTCAATCTGCAGGGGAACAGGTTCCCCTGGCCTGTGGTCTGTGTGCAGCCGATATGGCCACAGTCTCACAAACCTCTGCCCCACAGGTACTCTACCTGTGGGTGGGTTTCCTTTGGGACCTGCTTGGTTCCCTGATGAAGGCACTGCCCTCCGCTGCTGGAGGTAGTGGAGGGTCACTTCCACTTGGCGACTAGCATCAATAATATCCTCAACTGAGGATAACTCGATGCTAATCACATGAGTTTTGAAGATGGCCTCCACCATCTCGTTAGGCAGTCCATTAAGGAACTGCCTTTTCATCGTACCGGTGTCAGGCAGGGTGAGCATTCTCTCTGCCACCTGGACCAGTTCATTCCAGAATCCCAAGGCGCCCTTCACCTTTGTAAACTTCACCTGATAGAAGGCATCCACTGCCTTCTGGGCCATTACCTCAGTCAGGAACCACTTAAACATAGCAGTTATCAATTCCTTGAAGGTCCACCTTCGAGGAGCATGGGATAGACCCATTACTTCTTGGGTATACCAAGTAGCAGCTATTCTGCTTAAGCGCGACCCCACTAGCATAATGCATTGGTGTTCCAACTGTGGGCCCCCCCTTCCCCGTATCTGTGACACTGTGGATGTGCTCAAGTGGGCAAAAATCTACTCTAAAATCGATGCAAAATGGGGCTTCCTGTCCATGAAGGTCTGGCCTGAGCACCAGCACCGTTGTGCATTCCTCACTCCTTGTGGACTCTTTGAACCAGTGGTTATGTGGTTTGGACTAGAGAATGCACCAGCCACCTTCCAGTGCTTCATGAACCATGTGCTGAGGGAAGAGATTGCAGGAGGACATGTCCGGGCTTATGTGGATGATGTGATTGTGTTTGCAGAGGACTTGAGCACTCACTGGTACTGGATGGATCAGGTCTTGCAGAAGTTTGGAGAGAATGGGTTGTGCCTCAGGCTCAGTAAATGCGAGTTTGAGAAGAGTGAAATCATCTTCCTGGGAATGAAGATCTCCCACAACCATTTGGAACATGACCCAGTGAAAGGTGAGGCAGTGCGGAACTGGCCACAGCCTCAGAATGTCAAGGAGGTGCAGAAGTTTAATGGAATGCCAAACTACCTCCACTGGCACATCCTGAACCTCTCAGCCTGAGCTAAACCATTATTCCAGCTGACTGGCAAGGTTCCATGGAAATGGGAGGAGGAGGAGGAATTGGCCTTCCAGGATCTTTGTCTGGCACTTGTATTGGCCCCAGTCTTGGCCCTACCACAAGACAAAGGGTGATGGAAGGTAGAGACAGATGTGAGTAACTTGGCAACTGGTGGAGTGCTCTCACAGCAGCAGGCAGATGGGACCTGGAGAGTTGTAGATTACATCTCCAAGGCCCTCACTGCAGCTGAGAAGAATTATGATGTGTACAACAAGGAGTTCCTGGCAGTAATCCAGGCACTATGGGAGTGGTGGGCCTACCTAATTGGTGTGGAGGAGACCATCAAAGTATTGCACTGGAAAGTCGAACATGAAGGCAGATGCACTCTTGCAGAGGCCAGACTATGGAGAGATGGTGGAGGAGGATGTGATGGTGCAAGTCTTCCCAGAAGTGGAGACCCACATGTCATTCACATCAGAAATGGAGATGCTGCTCCAGAAAAACAGCACAGTGCATGTACAGAAGCTGGAGGAGCTTGATGACAAGTGGACAAGGGATCAAATGGGACTCTGTTGGAAGGCCCAAGTCACCTGGGTACCCCCAGAGGCACATGAGGCAGTGCTCACTTTTGAGCATGACCTCCCCATTGCCAGGCACCCTGGACCATGAAAGCTGAGAGCAGCACTGTTGAGGTCCTACTGGTGGGTGGGGATGGTGAAGGATTCCAACTGGTATGTGGGTGGGTGTGAGATGTGCCAATGGGTGAAACCTGACCAGACCAGGTGTGCTGCCCTGCTCCACCCACACCCTGTCCCTGAGGGGCCCTGGGCAGTAATCTCTTGGGACATTGTCAGGCCTTTCCCCCTCTCATGCAGGCACAATGCAATCCTTGTCATTGTGGACAAATTCACAAAACAGACCCTCATTGAGGCGATTGGTCTTGACCTCACCAGACTTGGTGCCACTCATATCCTCTGAGACCAGGTCTTCCATGACCATGGGGTCCTGCAGAAAGTTGTGAGTGACCAAGGGACCCAGTTTGTGTCTAGGTTTATGAGGGAGTTCTATGGGATGATTGGGGTTAAGGCAAACCCAAGTACTGCTTTCCACCCCCAGATGGATGGGCAAACAGAATGGGTCAACCAGGAGGTTGAAGTGTATCTCCAGGCCTATGTTGACCATCTACAGGACAACTGGGCAGAATGGCTGTCTACTGCAGAGTTTGCACTCAATAACCATGAGCACTCTGCTACTGGATTCATGCCCTTCTACCTAGAGTATGGCCAGCACCCATGGAATGGTGGAATCCAGCCACCATTGGAGGTGAACCCTGTGGCAGATGAGTGGATGGCCAAGCTCACGGAATCCCGAAGAGCAGCCAGGGAAGCGATGGTGAAGGCAGCAGATGCGATGAAGGCCAGCTATGATAAGGGAAAGTGGCCAAGTCATGAATATTCGAAGGGGGACTTAGTCTGGCTGAACACCCAAAACTTAAAGATGGACTGACCCTCCAAGAAGCTCAGCAACAAGCAAGCAGGACCCTTCATCATTGAAGAGAAGGTTGGACCAGCAGCCTACCGGCTCAAGCTCCCCTGAGTGTGGTGAATACACCAGGTCTTCAATGAGGTGCTGCTCACCCCATATGTTGCTCCCTCTTTCCCTTCTCAGAACCTACCTCCACCCCCCCTCCCATGATTGATGATGACCACTTGGAGTATGATGTTGAGGCCATTCTTGATGTCAAAAAGGTTGGACATGGGGTGAAGCATTTGGTGAAATGGTTGGGATACCCTGTGGAGGAGAACACCTGGGAACCTTGCTGGAACCTCATGAATGTAACTCTGCTGCTTCAGGACTTCTTCCAGCAACACCCCAACAAAGCAAAATTGGCAGGTTGAGACACCCAGCCTTAAGAGGGGGGTGATGTCAGGACTGCTTACATAAGTGTCACTGGAAAAGCCAAAAGAGAATTGTGAAAGAGTTGCAGGAAGATTGCAGGAAGATCACGTGACCCAGACTGCTGACAATTACATAATGGGTAAGTCACATGACCCGGGCCCTGGCGCATCACATGACACATGGGGTCCAAGCATGGGAATGCTGGCAATGCCCAAACCATCCACTATATATACTATGTCCTTTTCTTTCTTGTACCCTTTTCCCCTTATGTTAGTATCATCATCATTGACCTTATGTTAAGTTGTGTGAGCATGAGACCCAGTCTGATACTGTGCCTGGTCCCTCAGGTACAGGTTACCAATCAGGCATAGCTGCTTTTGGTAGGCCACTATGACCCTGGGAGAAATTTTGCACGGCTTGCAAAATATGACTTTTTATACACCAAAAAATCAGCAAAAATCAAGAGATTCCAAATCTGGACACCCCACATTTGTATCTGCCTTGGTTCAGTGTCAATTTGCAAAATACACAGAAAATATTCATTTTCCACAATTCTGCAGTACTCTGGCTTGAAAATGGATAGTGGAGGATACACCTTATGACATCTAATACAATCATACAAAAGCCCATAATATTTGGTGCAGAACTACAGATTCCCCATGTCTATTTTCCCAAAAATCTCAAAATCTCTCCCCAGACAGTCCCCTTTGTCAAATCACATATTCCTGTGGTCTGATAGCTGACAAGGTATGCATGAATACATGTTCAAAGTTTGGTGAAGTTAGGCCAAGTTCTCAGGAAGATAGCTCAGAATGTGTGTTTTTGATGACAGTCAAGGTGTTGCTTATCCTTGCCTGTGTTGTTGCCTACACTTTAGACTGTCCTCCAAAAGACACATTCTGGGCTATCTTCCTGAGAACTTGGCCTAACTTCACCAAACTTTGAACATGTATTCATGCATACCTTGTCAGCTATCAGACCACAGGAATATGTGATTTGACAAAGGGGACTGTCTGGGGAGAGATTTTGAGATTTTTGGGAAAATAGACATGGGGAATCTGTAGTTCTGCACCAAATATTATGGGCTTTTGTATGATTGTATTAGGTGTATCCTCCACTATCCATTTTCAAGCCAGAGTACTGCAGAATTGTGGAAAATGAATATTTTCTGTGTATTTTGCAAATTGACACTGAACCAAGGCAGATACAAATGTAGGGTGTCCAGATTTGGAATCTCTTGATTTTTGCTGATTTTTTGGTGTATAAAAAGTCATATTTTGCAAGCTGTGCAATTTTTTTCCCACAGTCATAGCAGCTTACCAAAAGCAGCTATGCCTGATTGGTAACCTGTACCTGAGGGACCAGGCACAGGGCTGCTCAATTTCGAGTTTTTGTTTCTAATTTTGTTTGCCATTGTTTGACCAGCATTCTTATTCTGGCTTACTGGCTGAGTGTGCAGGGCAGGCCTGAAAGGGACATGTATTGCATGGCTATTGTCCACTTTGGGACAAGCACATCACAGTTGTCACAGAGGCTGTATTGTCATGTCTTGCAATACACTTACAGTCACTCTTGCAATAGCTATTTATTGTAATTACAATACTCTATTGCAAGGAATTCACATCATTGACTGCGACAGCAATGGTGATGGTGGTGGCAGTGGCAGTGACAGCAGCAGCAGCAATAGCCCAGGCCCCCTACTGCAGTCACAGACTGACAGCAGGGACCTGGGCCATTGATTTTGCACTGGCTGGTGTGCAGAGGAAGGAAGGAGCAGTGGTGGCAGCAGGAAGCGGCACATAGCACTACCATAGTCTACTGTAGTATCAACCTGGGCTACCATTTGAGACAAGTAAACTACCATGTACTATTGAATCACATCATATGTTCTTTGCATACTCTGGTGCATTGTATGGGATCTACTCAGTGCTACAGAGCAATATATGGGAACTACTGTTACTACAGAGCAATATATGGGATCTACTGGGTCCATATAACTTTTTACTAGCTACTGAGCTACTGCTGCTACCATGACTACATAGTACTATATTGTTTGAGCTTTGTATCCCAATCCCAGAGGGTTGGATGGTTGGATTTGGAAGGAGTGAATGTGCCAAGCCAGGAGTTTGTTGAAAGGAAGACAGTAAAGAATGGCAAATTGTTCATCTTTGCCAAGACATGTCCAAGCAAATGGTACCTACTCTGCGGTGGAGGTTGACCTGGTTTTGCTTCTGGTGTTGTCAACATGTGTACTTCATCAAAGTACATGAAAAACAAAACAGGTTCCTTCAAATGTTCAGAATTGAAGGAATGCTTGGATGATGCCAAAGCATTGCGCAAGGACATCACAAACGATTCAGCATTATCTGCCAGCGCCAAGTCTGCATCGACTGTACAGTATACAGCAAAATGCATGAAACAAAACATGCACACCAACAACCTCTGAAGCTGTGGCTGATGTATTAGATAAATGCAACATTCTGGCAACTGGCCCACACCTTCTCTGCAACATTTATGACCTTCTGATAGAATTTGCTTCACTCTCCATTCAGTGGCGCCCAAAGCTAGGTAGTTGTGCCAACGCTTGGCAATTGAGTCTTCCGAGTGTTGCATTTGGTTGAGCATGCATGACCTGAAGCTCACTGGCAGCACATTGGAAGAGTGCTGCAAAAAAGGCCTTATATCTTCTCTCAATCAGGCCATCATCATTTGGCTCTCGATATTCAGGTTTGTGGTAGAAGTCCCAGATGCAATCATCGGCAGGAGGGTACGCTAAGTGATCAAGGTTAGGTTAAGAAAAGCATGTAACAATTGCAGGACATTTCACTTGGTTGCTTCAACAACAAAGTTGAGCTGTGGAGGCTGTGCAGTGAACCCCTATTTTGTGCAAGGACATCATGAACAATTCAGCAGCATCTGCCAGCACTGAGTCTGCATTGAGCATTCAGTACATGAAACAAAATATGCACACTGACAATCTCTGAAGCTGTGCAAAGCTATTGATGTATTAGACAAATGCAACATTCTGGCAACTGACACACACCTTCTCTGCAACATTTATGACCTCCTGATAGAATTTGCTTACTCTCCATTCGGTGGCACCCGAAGCTAGGTAGTTGTGCCAACGCTTGGCAATTGCCCAATTTGTGCACACCATTTCGAAAGCATTGGTGTTGCCATCCAGTCAGACGAAATTACATTTCTGTCACATTCAACAGCTATAATAAAAATTTATGGGAGTGCACATTTAATTCTTCGCTTTTCCCTTCCCCTTCCGTTCCCGCCTCTGCTCTTCCTTGCCCCTACCTTGCAATGGTTGTCCTTGTCCATTTCCTGACACTGATGCTCCCAACCCACCAAACCACGCTGTTGCCGACGCATGTCCACTCAGAAAGGGTAACATCTGATGAACTAAATCAAGACACTCTTGCCGAGGGTGGTGGGTGAACAACGCATTTTTTGTGCCTTCAATCATCCTATGAATATCAGCCTTCATTTGTTCATTGAGATCTCTGTATGCAGCCAGCCCCCGAAAATCAATCTGGTAGCATGGGGCGGCTTCGCAATGTTGTTTTCCTCGGAGTCCACGGGTTGGGCCAAGCGCGCGTACACCTTCATTTTTGGTTACACCATAGCAATGGACCGCGGCAATATATGGCAAATTCTGGCCTTGTGTGAATACACCAAGGATCTCAGCAGATTGGATCGCAACGGTTCCAGGGTCTTCCAATGGGCTTGTCTTATCCTGCTCCAATGCCATTGATGTCAATTGTGCGGAGATTCCGTGATCCGGTTTGGAAAAGATGATGGGAATTGCACGGTCGGTTCGCATCTGCTTTAATTGGCAGACAATTGCTGTCCCTCGGAGCCAAGCGGCCCAAGCGTAGCAATCTTGTATTGACGTCTCGTCATTTGCTTTGCCATAATGAGAAAAATGGAAGTAGGCATCCGCAAACGCTTCTTCGAACGGCCTTGATGCGTATTCCTCCGTGAGGTTTGAGCAGTTGGCAGGTACAGATTTCTTCACAACTTTCCAGGCTTCATCGGTGAGGAGCGCTTTGTAGTAATCCACGACTTTCACGGGCGTCTGATACTTGAGTTCCCGTTTATCTGGCGTGCTTTCGATAGCACGATCCATTGCGAAAATGCTCAAAGCACGACCCAGCAGCCCTCCGATGGTACCCTGAGGTAGCAACCCCCTGTCGACGAACTTCACAAGGAGATCCCATACATTCATGTACGGCACCCTGCTACCACGGACGTAAACGGAAGAATGCATCAGTTGAGCAGATGCCTCAGCAATGACTGGCTCAGGGGATGATCCAGACACAATTGTCTCCCGATCTTGACTAACAGAGTATAGAATTCGCATATGAGAGCGAACTTGATCTTCTTCGTATTTTCTCGCCATTGAAGCGGTGGGAGAAAGGTCAAGAAGAAGTCGGGCTGACAGAATAGCGATGGATGACGCATCCAGGATAGAAGGTGCCACGAGTTGATCCCGTCCAGAGAGCTTCATTCGCGCGACGCGCATCAGTTCAAGACCAATTTGCTCCGAAGATTCCCTTCCCACTCTCAGGCGAGATGTAAATGTTGCATGAAACCTAGAATATCAAGGTGAGGATGTCATGACTCTCCAAAGTTAGAATGGACGTACAGGGGACGCCCAAACCTTGCAGCAAATCTAAACGAACCAACAGAAGCTAGAGTTTCCATCCCAGGAATAAGGGGATCTTCAATGATATGGACGTCGAAGGGAAGCTCTGTGAACGGGGCTGGAAGAACACAATCTTCGTATTTTTCCCACAGAGAATCTGCAACCGCCTTTGATGGAGCAAGTTTACTGACACTGCCCATGGTGGAAAGAAAGACCACACAAAAGGGATATTTGACCAACTCGCTCAATATAGACTTCAACCATGAATATAGTGTATAGGGACTCTGACCGTCCTCGGTGCGTGCAGTGAAAAGGGTATGCACCTCGTCCATCGAAATTATGAGAGGGCAAGATGTCTCGGGTGGCCAATCAGTGCAATACGTCTTTAGGGCGTTCAGAGTGAGCCCGAACGCATCCCGAGTCTGCGCCGGAGTAGTAACTTTGCCATACGTCTTCGCCTTCTTGATAACCCCTGCATAGAATAAATTTCGCTCCTCCTGGTGCCCAAAAAATTGGTAGAATTTATTCGCCACTGTTGAATATGTTGCATTTGTCCCTTCGGTCCTTTTGAATGTTTCGACCAAGCATCGTACTTCGTCGAAAAGAGAACGCAGGAATGATCTCAAGTAGCCTTTGCACTCTTCCCCCATAACTGTGCTTGGGGCTCCAAGGAGAAAGTTGCGAACCACAGTATCTGGCGGAGGATATGCTAAATTCTCGGATGTCAGCGAACTGATCCGTGTGTAGTCAATGTCTCGTACCAAAGGAGTCAGCACCAAGACTTTCACGGATGCACAATGGGAGAAGTATCCGCTCCTTTGCAATTGCATCCACCGTTCTGGATTTCCCCATGCCCGAAGATTGGGTGATCGTGAGAATCTTAGCATAGTTGGATTTTTCATCCAAAGTATAGACATCGTCCACCGCTCTGAGTAAGGCTTTGTGAGCTTGGCCGATGTAACTTGATCTCCAGGCGCTGATAACAGCTGAATAACACAGCATCGGTGAATGAGTGCCTAACAGACCATCGACAAACTTACCGTCCTCTAGCGCAGGGGGAATGGTATATGAACGCGGGAATAGACCACCGAAGACATGACGACTTACTACGTTCTACTGGAACGTCAATGGCTTCTCTGGAAATGGTGTTGCCCGTTGATAGTCGTAGAATCTCTGTGTATGCGTCAGATATTATCTAGTCTTCTTTGAACTGCGGATATCGCACTCAAATTCCGGATCTCCTTAAATGTTCTAGCGGCCCACGCCTCTTTCAGCTTCTCCGTCAATCCCGGATGCTCCTGGAGCAGCGCCATCGCTTCTACACTTTTCATAAACTTCCGGTCGAGTTTCCCTTCGGAGAATGATACAATGATTTGGAGAAGACTGAAGGGCTTTTCTCGAGGGTTCCAACCCACGCGTTCGAAAAAATCAAGCACTGACTTGTCTTGGCGGGTGTGGGCGGCATCATCGAGGTCATTAGGCACTTCTTCCAGAGTCGTCTCCAGACGCTTGGGGGAGGGCCCATCCATTGGAGGGTCGGCCTGAGAACTGGATCTCTTGAGACTGCTAGAAGGCTGGTTCATATGAGAATCGAGATCAAGGTCAGAGTTGCAATTGTGGCAAAGCCGCAGCACTACTATTATACAGCTGTTTGCAAATATTTGGAGACTGTGGCACTATGCACCTTTTTTCACCTAAAAGTATTTTAGTCATTACTCTACCAATTCTCAAGATATCAATGAGTAAAAATACCCATTCTTCATGAAAAAAAGAGCTCTAGAGCCCTGCAAAAAGAATAGAGTGATTTGGTTGAATTTTGAGAAAGTTGATTGAAAACTTCAAACAGCAATTTCTCATCCAATTCTCCATGGATTTCCATAATATTATACTCATTCTGCAGGCAATGATCAGCTGGAGGGCATGGTAAAAGAGTTGAAAATATTTCATCAATATTCACTTTGTTATCAGAAAACTGAATTTGTACATGGCCAAAAATAATGTAGGAGTTAATAAGATATTTTCAACTCTTTTACCATGCCCTCCAGCTGATCATTGCCTCCAGAATAGGGCTGGCCATATACAGTTACATTATTTCAGCACAGGACATTTAATATAACCACACTCTATGGGAGGTTATAGTAAGTGTATAATAACCATAGTCATAGTTTAACTCCAACATAACCTATGTGTAACTGTATTATAACCTTAATCAAGTATGCACATCCCTAAGAAACTCAATGCCATCTCCCTGCCCTTCCTTCAACCACTCTTTTGTGCAGACTGTCAATGCAGCAGTGGATTCTGTCATGGATGAGCAAGCATCTGATATTGTTTGCCTGCAACTGGAAAATAGGCACTCCACTGAAATACTAACCCCAGGAATGCAGAGAATATCATGTGCAATGCATCCAAGAATTGGGAATTTGATTTTGTGGGCCTAGGGAGATGATCAGTTTCATTTGAGATAGAAAAGGAAGAGCTGATCTTCCACCAGATTAAAGGATTTGAGCCCTGGTATGAAAAAATGCCACTGAAGCAGTTGAGGGAGAGTTCAGTCTGGTCATCCTTCTCTTACTGACGTGGCTGCCGCCCCTATTCCCCCGTTGTGGCCCGAGCCATCTGTAAAGATCTTGATGTCCGCATTGTGTTCTCTTATGCATTGTGTCACATCTTCCTTGCTCTGGTCAATCTGTACTGTGTATCTTGGGATGTACTTTGGTCCATGTCAGGTGGTTTCAATAGTCTCCATCTTGTCTGGGTTAAGTCTCGGATGTGCAGCTGTAAGGGTGTGAAGAGGGGTGTGGTGGTATTTTACCTGTGCTCATCACACCTTGCAGATGTGTTGGTGGATCGGGTTGCTATCTGGTAGTGTTGTCATCCTTAGTAGTGCTCTGTAACGTACCTTTTCCAAGATTAGGTGGAAAGGGGGGATGTTGGCATGTGCTTCGAGGACATTGGTGGTGGTGGTCCTGAGTGTTGGAAATTAAGCGGAGCACGAAAACTTTATTTTACTTTTCACAGCCACGTGCATTGCGTGATACTGCTCAGTACGGTTTACCGACTGAGCAGTAAGTCAAATTCTTACAACATTATTATTTCTTTTGTTATTGACATGGGCTCTCATAGATAAACTATGTTACAGGTACCTAGCCCACTGTCACATTTTTTGAGTACGGTTTACCAACTGAGCAATAAACTACGTTACAGGTATCTCATTCTTTAGATTATGAGACCCGCACCTCAAAACGAAGACTCTGTCACCCCGCAAAGCTCCCCATTCGCGATAATAAAACTTCGTGATGATGGTTCGAATTGGCCAACTACAAGTTGAAGGCAAAAACTGCTATGGGAGCAAAAGGCTTGATCAGACATGTTGAAGGGACTGTGAGGAGACCATTACCTTTCAATATCGAGAACGGTTGACCTGTCTCAGAACCCAGAAAACTCGCCACTCGCGCTGAAATCCAAGACCTAGAGCGAGCAATGGACGAGTATGAGCAAAAGGAATATGCCGCACATCACATAATGCTTACCACGGTGTCCCCCCGACTCTCTACAATGCTCAGGCCGAATACGTCTGCTGCAGACATGTGGCAGGCGATAGTCATGGATGCTACGAAGAAGAGTAAGGTCCACAAGGTCGATTGCAGGAGCTTCGCTGCCCAGAAGGTGGTGACGTATGCACTGTAGTAGGTAGTACGTGTGTTGGCTGCAACTGCTTGATTACAGTCAAGTTCTTCAGGGGGGGGTCTGACTCGACGCCTAGAACAGTGAGTGCAACCTCGGAGGATGTGGAGGATGAGTTATATGAATTGGGAGGATGAGAGTATATGATATCCAAGGTGTCCGATAGACTCCGATGTGAGTCCGATATCGGATCCGATGTTGAGCGAGAGACTAGTCGAAGATATGAAGGGGATGTGGGCGATCAGAACCAGCTGCTTATTGTAGAGTCCAATATGTTCTTAAGTACATTTTTGTAATTACAAATGCTCCGGATTGTACCGGATGATCTGGAGGTCATGGGGAATGAGGGAGGGTCATAGGTAAAATCATATGGAGGTCATAGGTCATAGAGCAAACGGCATAGTACGTAGAAATGAAGAGTCTGAATTAATTGGTCATCGGGATCACTGGTAGGAAAGAAGAGAAAGCATAATCGAGTATAGTACATACATGGATCAGTGTAGATGAAACACTTTTAAGTGTAGAAACATTTACAAATTCAGACGAACACATGATATGAAATGTACAGCATTAAGGATGAAACAAGGGAGAGTACATGAAACATCAGTCACAAGGAGCACTAAGCACAGTAAAGTAATGAAATTGGAGTATATGGGCGCTATGGATCACCTGTGTAATGTGGCAGCAGCGAGGAATTTGATTTAACGAGGGTCCGATTTCGGATAGTTATCGGATCAGTATCGGGCTTCATGGACGGTCATTGGAGGGCATCGGATGGTGTTGGATGGTCATCGGTTCGCGTCGGATACAAGGCGGGTGTGTGCTGAGTTCATCGGATGGTAGGTATCTGTCATGTTTCTGTGCTGGAGCCGTATGTTATCCTTACAGCGCGCACCTTAACATGATGACAAACCTGCGAGACGAACTAGCAGGAATCGGAGCGCTAGTCAACAACGAAGACTTCGCGACGATGATACATGTCAGCCTACCGCTAAGCTATCACCTGCTCTTGCAATCCGTCCTCCATGCCGCAGACATGAACGAAAAACCTGTAGACCCAAATTACCTGATCAGAATTGTGCTTGAGGAAAATCACCAATGAGAAATAACTCACGGACTATCGAAATCTGGTCAGGCAGCCTTCCAGACCAACAGAAATCGTCGAAGAGGCAAGGGGAACAAGTCGTCAGGCCAATCGAAGCTCTGCGAGAACTGCAAACGCACCAATCACAACATCGAGGACTGCTTTGCGAAAGGAGGACCCAAGGAGGGCCAACGCCCTCCCTGGGCTAAGAGCAAACAAAGTGGAGCGAGCACTGCGACGACGAGTGGGAAGAAAGAAGATACGGATGAATGCACCCCCTTCAGCACACCCACCCCCTATCCAAAAGGCCTAGCCAATTTTGACTGATGCCCTTTTTATGGGCCAAGCTGATCGTCAGCCGAGATATAGCTTTATAGGCTTGGCCAATCAACTTGATATACCAAAATCCTGCCAGGCATACAGGGATCCCATGGTAATGATGATACCCTTTCAAAAGGGCTGGCCGACACCCATTTTAGGAACCAGTGTAGAGGGTCTGAAGCACCCTATTCAAACATTTCTCTCACTTACATGACAAATTAGATCAAAAAGCTGGGGATAAAGCATATGCACAAGATTAGGAAGCAAAGATCAGATGTGCTATTTGATAGACATGTAAATTACAAGGTCATCTGCATCATTTGAGACTCCTTATCATCTGAGACTCCTCCATGACAACTTAACATAGTTGGGTGAGATGAAAACAAATATGCCTTCCAATAGGTCTTCAAAGGGTAGAAGCAAATGTACCAATCAAATATGCAATGGAGCCATTATAAACTAGAGTGAAATGTGGTTGTCAACTGAGTCAGGATATTCTTTGGAAAAGGATGGGCCTTAATATCCTTTCTGAAGAGTATTCAAATCCACTTTGAATACATGTTCTAAAGGAGAATGTATTGTTATTGTTCAAATATTCTTGCAATGTAGAAGTTGTGCATGTGAGTCTGTTATCACACCTTGTGATTATATCATTCTGTGGCTGTGCCCAGGATCCCGGGTGTGACAGTCACACTGTGACCAACTCTGCATAAGAGTATTCAAATCCACTTTGAATATGTGTTCTAAAGAAGAGGAGAATGTATTAGAATTGTTCAGGATGAGCCTTTGTACATAAAAATGATCCATTGTGGTCTAGAATTAAATTGAGGAAGTGATGCAAGGCAGTATATAATCTGATATTCCTTATAAAGAGACAAACCATTATAAACGGACCCACATATGTGGTTCAATGGGGCACACTCCACCTTCAACAATCCAGTGGGAATAATGAAGGAGGATATTATTATCAGATATTGCTTATAAAGGTATGAATCTTCTGAACAACATGATGCATCTAATAACAAGACTCAAATATGCTTTCTGATAGGCACAGGTTCTTCAATGATCTAATGCAAAGCTGACTGATTCAGGAAGTGGATCATTATCTGAAATTCCTTAGAAAGGGCCAAACTATAGGCACCACAAAAGGACAGATTGCAAAGAATTATTAGGACCTAGTGAGACATCATGCAGATTGATATGCACTACAAATGACTGTCACCAGTGTCAAGGATGATTTTCAGTGCTTCACCCTTGGTCACAGTACCCGCTTCTTGGCATCCATGGAAGCCCTCTCTCTAGCCCTGGTCCTATATTGCTTAGACCTCTCCTCCTCCTCTTCATCATGGTATACCCTTTTCCTCTTGGGCAGGCTGGGCCCTGCCTCCTTGTGGATCTGAACTGCCATATGAGCAACAAGGCCATGAACATCTCTATGCACACCCACATCATCCCACATCCCTTGTTCTCCTGTCCAAAATTCCATTATCTGTATTGTATTTATGCTGGACTGGAAAATTCTCACCTGGATGTTGCCTGTCATGGTCACCTTCTAACCCATTCCCCTCAATACCATCACCCCTTCACATATCCACCTGCTTGCTCAGACAGGATTCTTCTGCATCACTATCAGGGGGAACAGAAGCCTCAACCCTATCATCATTATCCCCATCATAGATGCACCCCGAATCACTGTCTGACTCATCTGAGCCAATGTCCTCACTATGTGCATTTCAAATGTGCATTGATGATGATGATGATGATGATAATGATGATATGAGAACACTCACTCAGTACTGATATGGACAGGCTGGACCTCTCGTTCTTTCCCCTTCTTGAGGGAGAGCCTCTTCACCTCTTTGTCAGATGACAATGATGGCTCTTGTTCAGGTTGCTGGTGATAGTTGACTAGATGCCTTGATGGCTTCCCTCTCTGGTGCTGTGGGAGAACATATTGAAACTGTAATATTTTCTGGCCCAAAGTCTGTCGGTGATGCAGGAAATCACAGAGCCTTCTGACATCAACATATTGCATTTTTGAAGGCTCACAAATTTGCATTCCCTCAGAAGGTATTCATGAGGAATAAACTTGTGTGGAGCATCAGCTATCAGTTGCCAAGGGACAGCAACCTTCTTGTTTTTTGTTGTATTGCCTACATGTTGGAAGTAACTTGTCAGACTTGGACTATTGAGCAAGACAGACTCATGATAAGTGATAGTAAAAAATGACCACAAAATTTCTTTGAGTTGTGCAAGTGGTAGGTTGAGTTCCAAAGGAAGAATGGGCCATCCCTCATGATCTGTTAGCAAATCCCATGGCACACTAATATCTCTTCCTTTCCTTGATAGCATCTCCTCTTCATCAACAAAAGGCTTCCTTTGTAACTCATCTGAAATCCTGTCAGTACTTCCCCAACCTTGGCTTCACATCATTTTCTCACCATTCCATGTCTCAGCCAAATATTTATCCCACTCCTCCCACACCTCACAACCAACTTTGTGAAATTGTACCTTGAACCCACTAGTCACAGGTCCAGGGGTCTGAATCCTGGAGCATGTATACAGAGAATTAATCTGATGGACCAGTGGGCATGCAATTGAGACTCACTTTGCCTTCTTTATATTCCCTTTCTCATCTTGCCAGCCAGTAAACATAAATAATTCAACACCCATCTGCTCCTTTGCAAAACGGGCAAACTTCAGGGCCTCATGCATAAATTTGCAAGAAGCCAATCTCCAAGCAACATTTCAGCCATTCTACTGGTTGAGAAAGGTAAATTAAAATACTCACTCTCTCTGCACAGGAACTGGGACAGGCTCCCTATTCCATTTCTCCACCAACCCCATGTATTTCTGATGCTCCTCTTGTGTTAGCTCTTGACAAATCTCAGTCCTAGCATGACGATATGAGCTGAGAAACTGGACTGATCCCCTCTCAGCATTTGACAACTCCTGGGCCCTGGCATTGATGATCCCCTTCTTGCACTGCTCCACAACACGCTGGAGGGTCCACCTCTGTCGTTTGCTGAACTGAAGGCCTTGGTTGCCATCATCTTCTGAACCAGAAGACTCCTCCCCTCCACTGACAGCCCTGCAGTTATTGTGGAGCCAATTGCGAATTTTCTACAAACAGACAAACATCAAATCAACTCAGGAGACACATAAAATGCATAGGTTACAGTGCTAAGATCCTCTGGGACACATTTGTTGTCCTGCTCAGCTGAATCCTTGATTTTTGCTTTGATTTGCTTGACAATTTCAAGGCAGTCTTTTGAGTTTGCCTGTCTGTAGGCTACAAGACTTTCTGTGAGTATTTTGGTATACTCTGGGGTCATCCACTGTGTCATTTTCTTTGCTAGCCTAACTGATAAAGCAGTGGCATTGTTGGGAAGCAAGAAGTGGTGTGTCACGTGAGAAAATAACTTGGCTCATGTGAGTCACTTGTCACGCGTTGTGACTGTGACTTGCTGAGGCTGTGCCCGGGACTCGGGTGTGACAGTCACACTGTGACCGTAACTCTCCATAACAATATGCAAAATGTCCTTTGAATATGTGAGCCTTGTGTATTTTTTTAATGTACAAAATTCCACAGCAGTCACATCTCACAGCCATTACGAACTGTTAGTTTCTTTCAAAAAAAGTAAATGCATATATACATCAAGCAAGGGTTCCGATGACTGAGTCGGTGCTTCCTAGTACATGTGCTCTATTCTATGTCTAATCAAAATCAATGGCTAGGGTCAGGCATTGAAACTGCACCTCTGTCTCACACAGACCATCGATTCCATGTCTGAATTATCTGTTGTATTGATTAGAAAATCTGCTGCATCTAGATGAAAGTATATAATGAAACACATACCATCATGCGGGGAGAGGGGCCTCTTAGAATGTATTGTCCCCAACTCAGAATGGTCATCTCCTGCATCACTGTCCTCTTGCTCTTCTTCAGAGACCTGTTCATAAATTGGATCGTCCAGCAAATCTTCCAGCTCCATCCAAACCTGAGTATTGTCGCAGGGAAATATGTGGAAGACAGGGCCATCCCAGGAGAACCAATTACCAGCACTGGTATCGTCATGGAGCAACTTCTGGATGGCATCCAGAAGGTCTTGCCAGTCTTTCCGAAGGTGCTCAAGCACTGCTGCAATCACCTGCTGTGCAGTGATTGTGAGTGGTGCCTTTTTCTCCCACCTTTTCATGTAAGAACAAAGTGCCGTGCCAAACTGGATGAGCAATTTGTAGAAGAGATATGATGGGTTCACCCCTTGACTACCAATCTCAAGAATGTATCATTCGATGAACCAGCTCTGGAAGATGTGGTATCGCCACATCGCAATGTTTTGCTCTTCAAGTATTTCAGGTGGTGGTTTCCTCCCATGTGACTTGAGGCCAAGGGCTATCGCAAATTCAAGCATGTTCCCCACCATGATAAAATCCAGGAGTCCATGTCTTGTTGTGACATCAGGGATGTGGGCAAGTGCCTCACCAAATGCTAAAACAATTATCAGATGACATACATAATGATGGAGAGATTCTACCATATTTGGATTTCCACATGACGTAGTGCTCAACCCAGACTGCCATCATCTTGCACAAGTATGTGGTTGTCGATTGGTGCTCTTGATTGGTGATTATCGGGTTGAGCACAAACATATGCAGGGCTGAAGCACAGCTGCGAGCTATCATGGATGTGGAATAAAAGTGCTGGCCATAAACAATTGTTGGCTCTGGGCCAAGCACAAAATGGAGTGTGCCAGGACACATGAAACTGTAGGATTGTCAGTAAATATTGCACGTGATAATTATTGCAACTCACAAAATATCTCCTGTCTTCAGGTGTATAGCCTCTGCACATAAAAATTCTTTTCCGGTGCTACAATCACCCCAACTGAGGGGGAAGGCATGCATCGAAAAGATATTGCCACAATAGTCGTAGTCTTCTGCGTCTGTACGGCGGCGCATCACCACCCACCACTTTGACCCTGACATGACAGTCGAACCAATGCAAGGCCAACATCATCAATATGGGGCATGCTGATGGTCCCACCAGTGGCTGCAATGCCCCAGATCAGGTCATCTTTGTCAGGTTGGTTTGCGAAGCCATCCATCTTTTGGGTTTGGTGGCGTGCCCACTCATGAGTTGCAAAAGCACTGATTTAGTTATTGTTTCAGTTGTCATGTGTCAGAGCAACAAATGGGACATGCCTGAATCAAGGTGGTGGAGGGAGGCTGAGGCTTCCCATCAGGAAGTCAAGGCCATTTAAAATCTGTTGTTTTGTAACATCACATGTTGACTCCAGCAAATCGTGGAGTGTCCCAGTGCGGAGCAGATTTGCATCAGAGTGCTTTCACATCTCTGCAACTATAGAAGCTGACTTAGATGAATCAACTTGAGAAATATTTTAGACTCACCTTGGAACACACATTCCTGATGTAGAGGAGCCAACATCGATAATCCCTCCTCATCAAAGTCAAGGGTTGAAATTGGCGTATTCGTAATAAGAATATGTCGACAACGGAACACCTCTTGAATTTCCAGACTAGTCATCTTCATGAACTCAGTCCAGGTTGTGATGAATATTGCAGACGCATCTGGATGGAATGTTCGCGACCTGGCAGTTGGAAGACAATGCTTAGGGACCTGATTGACATATTCCTCTTCAACCATTTCTATTATGTCCATTAGGACAGGATACTCGTGGAATGCCTGCTTTATTTTGAGAGATATCCATGAAAAAAAGTGTTAAACATACTGAATCTGAAGTTGTGAAATGCTCATAGACGGTTGGCTCGGTATCAGGATTTGCATCATACATTTTGACTTTGATGGAGTGATTCTCCATCTGCATTGTGTGAATTAAAATAATACGCAGTAGTTGAGATTTTGCTTACCTTGGGGAGGGGTAAAGAGGAGAGCTCCTCCACTTTCTCTACATGCTAAATAAAACAATTCAATCAGCATTTGTTGGGGTGTCAATATAAGTCATACCTTGACCGTCAGGTCAATGATACTCCGAATTGGCTTCAAGGCAGCCTTTCTACCCTGGTGGATGGGTCCAGGTGGCTTTGTCTTGCCTTGGCCCACATGTGTATCCTGTGTCGCCTTTCCTTTCCCTTTCCTCGTCACAGCTTCCTCATCAGGGATCAACTCGTCATCCTTATTCTCCTGGTCTGATTCATGCCAGAGTCTCTTTGCTGCCCTTCGTGCTGGACGATGAACCTCATGTTTCAGTGGCTTCTCCAATGCACCTTCAGCTTCTTCAGCATCTTGAGTGTCTGAGAGCTCCTGCTGGCCATATTCGAGCATGGGGAAAATTGGTGTTTGCTCAATCAGACCTGCTTCATGAGCAGAAGTGATGCCCTGGGGATCTGCTTCCAGAGCAGGAATGATGTCTTCAACATGCTCCGGGGGACCAGCTTCAGGAGCAATGATGGGCTCTGCTTCTTCTTCGATGGAACATGGTTCGGGAGCTGTGATGACACGTTGGACTTGCCCTTTCTTTGCAGTCAGTTTCATTCAGGGATGAAAATATCAAAATAACATACGGGATGGAGAATACCAATCCATCTGAATTTCTGGCCCCTTGAACTGCACCTGAAGGTCTTGAAACTCCATAAGGAAGCCATTCAGGGCCGCTGATGAGTCGCCGGTGATGCTTGTTTGCATCAGGGCTCTCCACAGTGCTTTCTCCATCAATCTCAAAAATGCAGGCTTTTCATTACCCAAGTACATTGCAGTCTATATTGCCTGTTTCGTAAACACAATCTGACATAAAAATGAGGCACTCACTGATACCAAGAAACTTCGTCGCAGTTGCGACTGGTCAAATGCCCTTGTTGTCAGGGCAAAAAGGGGACTGACAGACAGGCAGTAGTGGAAGAGTCTGCGCACATGCTCAAAGAGCATCGGGCCAAGACGTGGATCTGTGAGCCTTGAGACAAGGCTGGAAGACAGAGGAAGACCCTCGCTTTCTAATTGTCTGTGTGAAAAAACTTAGTTGGAAATTTGGATAAGGCAAACTATGTTGCTCTCACTCATTTAAAATATTGACCCAGTCCTGGGTCGACTCAGCAAAACCTGTGGCATTATTCTGAGAGAATGTTAGTTATAATTCCCAACAAAAAAATTGCTGGACACAAACCAAGCCAAACCAAGTGATGGCAAATGCCATCATCTCAAAGTTTAGAAGTACGGACTTGACCTGGATGTCTCGCATTCGTTCCAGGCCCCCACCAAGGAACTTTACAGCTTTGATCAGTTGTTCCTGCTTTGGCGAAGGGTGTGCAGGAAGGGAGGTGCCAAAATATGCTGCAGAATTTGTCAATGGATCCATGGCTTGAAAGCTTTGAGACCCCTGTGCCTTTTCAATGGGCTTGAGCCAATCCTTAATGGTACCAATATACTATGAAAGATAAGAAACTTGGAATAAGGGAAAGAAATTTAATGCACATCGCTAAACTTCTTGGGCATCTTAGGCAATTCAGATCGAGGCGTTAGCTGGGATGGAGGAGCCTCAACAATCGAAAATGCCAAGTGGTCCAAAAGGGCATGACGAAAAACGAAATGAGCAGTGCTCATGAGAGCCGATGTGTTGTGTTTCTCCCATTTCTCTCTGCTAACCAAGTCACTGTATGATGCCTGGAAGTATTCATTGACTGCTCTTTCCTTCTTCAGTGCCGTGCTTCCAGGTCCAAAATGATCCAAAGACTGAGCGATCGACTAGACAATTAGCTTTGATAAGCAAATAATCCTAAGTTTATAAGTTTGAATTGAACCTTGCAGAGGGAAACTTGCTCCTCTCCTAAGTTGTGGTGCTGTCCCAGCCAAGTAGCAATGTTGCTTTCCAGAAGTCCAGGCTTCATGATGATGTTGGTCAACCAAGGATAGTTTTGGAAAACAGCACTTGTGCAGACTGTTTGGGGATCGAAGATGGTGAGCAATGCTGAAGTCGACATTTTGCTTGTCAAGGAAGAGGATTTGTTCATCGAAGTAGACATTGAAAGTGTGGTTTGGGAGTGAGTTCAAGTAACAAGGATTCAAGTACTAAGAAGGATGAAATTGATGGTGGCAGTGCCCGGGATCCCCACTGTTACATGTCACACCTGTTACACTGTCACGGGCCTCTGCTCTTGTGCTTCTGCTTGAAATCTGAATGTAGCACAATCTGGGTGGTCTCCCTCTAATGACATGGAAGTGTATGAGCACAGAAGGCTCCGAAATGAAAGGAAAGGTAACACAAGAAAAATAATGTCATTTGTAGTACAATTTTCAGTGATATCAGCACTAGGCGTCCCCACTGGATGACACCTTCCTGTCCTTGGCGACTTCCTCCACCTCCTGACCACTGCCATCCCCTGTTGCATTACATCACCCCCTTCTCATCACTCCCTGCCCTGCTGCCACCCCTGATTGGTCTGCTTCATCATGTGTCTGATGGGGCAGGGAACGGCCTGCTCCCTGCCCTGCCATGCTCCTCATCTGCCACACTCCCTGCCCGGTCGCGCTCCCCGCCCTGCTGCCACCCTCGATCTGTCATGCATCACTGCCGTGCTGCTGCCCCTGCTCCCTCCTCCCTGCTGCCACCTCTGTTCCTCCATGCCTTGCTACCGTCCCTGATCCCTGACCCGCTTCCCATCCTGACCTGCTTGTCGCCAACCAATTCTGTGACCTGCTTGTTGCCAACCAATTCTGTGACCTGCTTGTCGCCAACCAATTCTGTGACCTGCTTGTCGCCAACCAATTCTGTGACCTGCTTGTCGCCCACCCATTCCCCGCCCTGCTGCCACCCCGGTTCCACATTCCACACCCTGCTGCCATTCCCTGCCCTGCTGCTCCTACTGCCACTCTCCGCCCAGCCGCTCCTTGCCCAATGGCCCCAGTCCCTGCCATTGGTCTATGACCACTGTTGGGGGCTTGGGCCATTATCACTGCATGCTGCCGCACCACCGCTGCCGCCACCGTCCTCGTCGTCCTTGCTGGCCGTGCCAATGCTGCTGCTGCTGCCGCCACCACCGCCATCGTCGTCGTCTTTGCTGGCCGTGCAGCCGTCTTCATTGTCGTTATTGATGGCCGCTGCAGCTGCCGCCGCCACCACCACTGCTGCTGCTGCGCCGCTGCCACCGTCGTGTCATTGCTGGCCATGCAGCCGTCACGATCGTCACTATTGATGGCCGCTGCTGTCATCGTCGTTGTCGTCGCTGGCCACGTAGCCATCATTGTTGCTGCTGCTGCCGCTGCCGCAATGGCCCCAGTCCCTGACATTGGTCTATGACCACTGTTGGGGGCTTGGGCCATTTCTGCCGCATGCTGCTGTGCCGCTGCCGCCACCGCTGTCGTCATCGCTGGCCGCTGCTGCTGCCGCCGTCGTCGTTGTCACTGGCCATGCAGCCGCCGCTGCCACCACTGTCATCACCGCCGTCGTTGCTGGCCATGCAACCATCGTTGTCGTTGTCGTTGATGCTGCCGCCGTGGTTGCCGTGAGGCTGAAAGAGTAGCAAGGGGAGAAGGGGGATGGGATAACAACGCACCATTGCTGACATGAGGTGGGGAGTGGGCAGTAAGGCGGGGTTGGTGTAGGCAGAGTACAGGGTGCACCAGATGGCATATGCAGGGCCCAGGCAGTGTGGATGGATCGCGGGGTGCGCCAGGTGTTGTGGATGGAGTGCAGGGTGTGCTAAGCGGTGTGGGCAGGGTGCAGGCTTTGCTTGCGCTCATACCCTGGGGTTGCCGTATGGGCTCCGAGATGGACTGCTAGCCGCCATGTGGTTAGCGTCCTCTCACCCCACTCATACCTTGGGGTTGCCATATGGGCTCCAGGATGGACTGCTAGCTGCCATGTGGTTAGCGTCCTCTCACCCCACTCATACCTTGGGGTTGCCATATGGGCTCCGGGATGGACTGCTAGCTGCCATGTGGTTAGTGTCCTCCCACCCCAGTTTCTTACAGATTCCCTCTCTTATGGACAACAATCAGTAAGTCCATTTTTTTTATCTACTCGAGACTGGGGGGAACTCTTGCTTCAGCGAAGTGGGGCACTGCTTAGATTGCAGTGCCCTCTTTGCAATGAAGCATATATTGCGATGTGAATGGCTAGTCAGAGGTGGATTTGGCCACCCATCCTCTGATGTAAATGCCTGACATGGTTTTCTTTTTGATACGTTTTACACTAGACTTGTAAATTATTTGTACTTGATGCTTTTTTTGAAATGAAGATGATATAAAGAAATCATACTGTAACTTATGCAGTTTTGCAGCCCTAACCCTAACCCTAAGCAGGGCTAGTGGCTTCGAAGCCATGCACCCTCTGCTGTCATCACACATCCTGTGAAGGGAGTGTTTTTCATCAGTTTATGCCATTTGTATGTGGCGGCAATGACAGTGGTGGCGGCTGCGGCTGCAGCATGCGGCAGCAATGGCCCAAGCCCCCAACAGTGGTCACAGACCAATGGCGGGGACTGGGGCCATTGGTGGCAGCAGGGACAGGGCAGAAGCAGAGCGTCAGGGTGGGGAAAGGGAGCAGCAGTGGCAGCAGGGCAGGGCGGGACAGCATGGCAGGGAGCAGGCGGCAAGTAGTGGCAGAAGAGCAGGCGGCAGGTGGCAGGCATGCACAAGGTCTTGTCTCTGCAAGTATCCACTACAGGGCCATAGCACGAATGCCAAGAGGGCATGACGGCACCAGTAGGTAAATACAAGGAGAGGAGAGCAGGTAGACACAAAGGGACAACTATAAACAAGTGAATGAGAACTATTATAGACACAAGTAAACGAGAGAACGTTTGAGCATTAGCCCTTCTCAACACTCATCACGCTATCTTAGATGCTTTGTCCCAGCCTTGGATATATTCTTTTTGTGCCTTTGTAACTACACATACAGTAGTCCTTCCTGGTCTGAACATGTCTTGTTCCTCCTTTGTCCAATCATTGTACTTGCCTACCCTGGTAGTTATGGAAACTTCCTTCTTGTCTGAACTTATTGCTTCACACCTTGTTCTCCCCTCTGTCTAATCGTTGTGTGGTACCACTGTCGACTGAACCTCCCCTATTCAAGAGATGTAGTCTTGTATTGTTGTAGTCAAGGTGATCTGGAAAACATTATATATGCATGACCCTCACTCTCTCTTAGTGCTTATCCCCCTCGCAATGGCTCGAAACAAACAAACAGCACAGAGAAGTACCGGCGGTCACGCTCTCCGCATTGTCCCAGGGTCAGCTGTATCCACAAGAACGATAGCTACTTCTACAGCGCTGGTTAGACCACAATTTGCTAGTGAGGGTGAAAATGTGAGTATTCGCCTTTGCTCTGAGCACTGGTACAAAACAATAAACTTTTTCCACAGTTCTGCTACATGTGCCTTAATGGTGGTTTTCTTTTTGTCTGTGATTACTGTGCTCAGGCGCTATGCACAAAATGCCTCACCATCCCGAGTTTGATCAACACCGAACACCTCAAGTTCATGTGTCTCACCTGCCATGCTCGGTCTTTCAAAGGACCCACCCTCAGCCCATATTATGTGAGCATTGATTTACTTATTCTGTTTCATTCTCTTATCTTTGCATTGTAGGGGTTCTATTTGACAAAGGGCCTCGACATCATCGACGGGAAGCCCGACACGGCAAGATTGCGACCAGCGTTTGCACAACCTCTCAAGGTAGTAGGCAATTTTCAAATGACTGCAAATTCTCATGTCAGCAACAAGGGACTACTTGTCTTGCACTTTCTCCTCAAAGGAATGGATCCTGCTGGAATGCCGGCAAGACTTCTCACCAACTATATGTGGTCGTATCTTGGAGATGAGGCGTTGCAGTATGAAGAGGTTGTGTTCGATCTTGCCAATGACATCCTTATCAATTTGCATGCAGAGTACATGAAGAGCTTGGTGCATAAGATTCAGTATGAGCTTTCTGTTTCATATCATATTGTACTAACCATTTTCACAGAAATAAACATCCCCGTGTTGTAATTTTTATTACAAATCATTCTCATGATGACACTGGCAACCTCTTTCTTTCACCTGGGTTATGCACCCAGGTCAAACCCATGAGTTTGTTTACAATGCATCTGCCTCCAGCTAATTTGAAGCCTTAGTTTCTCGACATCCTCCTCCCACCTGCCCACTTGACATTCCTCAAAGGGGCAGAGGTCACATTGTGGATGATGTCCTGTGGAACATTAGTCAAGAACTTCCATAGTTATTCAGAGCTAGCAGAGGCAACCAAGCGGTAAGACAATAACTAGCACTCTCAATTTGCTAATTAATCAAATTTCCAGCCTTTTGATTTCAGATGTCATCACATTCACAGCCGCTGAGCTGCAACCTTGCCTTATGGCAGGGTTTGTAGTTGGCTACGCCCAGCAAGTTCTGGTGGAGGGATTCCCTCTGGAGGACTGTCTCCAGAGGCTCCTACCTGCGACATCAGCAATTTGTCGCCACACCGACATCATCCATCTCCAGGCAAGAGAGGGACAAATACGTGGTGCTTGTTATATGTGGGTTCACCCTGAGCTTCGCCCTTGGGGAAATCAGCTCCCAGTGCAGTGCAAGGCGTGTGGCTGCATCTGCTCCTGGGTCTCATCTACTGGTAATGCTGGGGCAAGAATATTTGCTTGTCAAAATCTGCGGTGCACCAACAAACTTATCTTCAATACACCTGAGGAGAAAGTATGGCTGGGAGGCAAAATTTTTGGAGGGCGCTGGCTAATTATAAATCAACAGTAGTGTAAAGCATCTGTTCCTTCACGTATGAAGGAACATGGATATCTGACCTAACCGCCTGACCCACACTAAATGATGGCAATATAACCTACAAACCCATGCCACATACCTCTGTTCCCAATTCATCCTTTATCTCATAAATATGTACCATACATACAACCATGTCTTTGTCTTTGCCAATGTTGCAGTATATAAATGCTGATTCAATGGCCCAATCATCAATTAATGAGGCATACGTGAGGGCCGATCAAGAGACATCATTGGGCAAATGTGTAGGCCCAGCCTGAAAAATGTATTACCTGCGAAGACTGCATGTTGGCCGAATTGTAAATTTGTAGTAATGAACATATAGGCCTACATAACTGTGGCTAATACATTGCTCAATGGCCCATTCATCAATTAATGAGGCATATATCAGGGCCAACATAAAGGCCTAGATGACACTGGCTCTCACATTGCCTTGTTACCAGCTACTCTGATTGAACTTCTCTAAATGACTATCCTCTGCCATCAATGCTGTACTGTGTGCCTGTCATAAGATAGCATCACAATATATGAAAATACCTCATGAGCCCAAATGCCTCTGCGGAGACACGATCCCAACAACTCCAGTGACGAGATACATAGACCATATATTCCATAATTGCTGAGCATACGACGAACACTGACACATACTATCGGAAGTGCATTGCAACCACTCTCTGCCGATCCCGCTCAGCAGTACCAAAGGACTACTCGCCATTGCGAAATTCTTACGAATCTCCGGAGTATTCACCTCAACCGGAGAGCCGCTCAAACCCCCTATCCCACCAGAACTACCCGGCCTTAACCTCTTCGATACTGCATCATACCCAACAAACCCGCCTGACCCACACTAAATGATGGCAATATAACCTACAAACCCATGCCACATACCTCCATCCCCAATTCATCCTTTATCTCATAAATATGTACCATATGTACAACCGCGTCTTTGTCTTTGCCAATGTTGCAGTATATAAATGCTGATTCAAAAGAAGAATAGAAAAAAAAGGAGTCATGTGACCTTGTTGACTGTCAAACCCCCTAACATAGATTTGTGAATTCAGCTCATCCAATGGCCAAAAGGAAGCATCAAAAGACTGACTTATCTGGCTCAAACAGGAGGACCAATTATGCTCCTTGTGATGCGTATGTATCGTCTAACTGAGCTGAGTTGATGTCTAATGCCCACCCAAGGCCATGTACTTTGAAAGGCACCATGTGGAGCCTCTTACGCACTATGATACGCAAGCACATAACTCATAAAATGCAAAAGCCACTCAAGACAAGGCAAGTCATCAATTTTTAATCCTGTTAAGCCATCTAAAACTGAAGGAAGGTTGAAAATTTGGGGCAAACTTGAGGAATTGAGAGTTGCCATGGATTCCAGCAACAAGAGTAATGCTGACGACCAACCTGTGACTCAAGAAGAACTACAATGTGTAGTTCTAACTGTGGCATATGCCCTCTTCAACCCAAGTGCGTTAGCTTAAATGACTTGCAACAATCAGCTGAACACTTTGACCATTCAGTTCAAACAGAATGGGACATAGATCGGTTTGCAGACAGTGTGAAACATATCAATCTCATAGCCAAACGCAGCAATAATTTTGATGCAGCCTTGGTGAAATTCAGCAAGTATTTCAAGCAGCCTCAAGACCTCGGTGTTCAAGAGGAACCCTGCACAATAATTGATAAGCATGGCCATATCTTGCTGTGGGCTCTGCCTGGAATTCTTTCTAGTGATAGAGTGGTGAGATAAGGCAATCAATTTTGAACCATATTTTCTAACCAATTTACAGGAGCAGTACAACAGAGGGTGTGAGCACATTAGCAAGCATCTGGACAGAGACTTGCCAAGTAATGCTGGGCATACTACGGGATTTGTCGAACCTGAAGGCGGAGGTTGTTTTGGTGCCGGAATCAAGTCCTTCTCTCCTGGCTGGTTTATGCAAGGCCAGCAACAGGTAATGCTGTCACATAACTACCTTGTTTTACTGTCTCAATGTCAACAGCTCAGTGATAAACTGCATGCTTCGACCAGCTTGCAGACTGCATATGGTTCCTCCTTCATTCGAGGAATCGCACATGCAGAGAAGCTGTGCAATTCAATTATGGCCTTGGTTGCACCAGAACAATATGACTTTGGGAGCTCAGCCATTGACCAAGTGCAAGCTGGGGTGGCAATGGCAAAAACATACAAGAATGTGCAGCTTTGGCCCTCAATTTTTATGGCAATGGAAGTCATTGTGAACAGGAAGACTCCTGCACATTGCGACAAGGGAGGCTGCCTGGCTCACTACGATCTTTTGGTTAGTGCTGGAACTCACAAGCAGGCATACATGACACTCCAGGAACTTGGTGGTCAATTTTCCTACAATCCTGGAACTGTCCTTGTATTTGTGGGTAAAGTTTTTCTGCATGAAGTGATGGATTGGGAGGGTGGTGAACGATTGTGCATTGCCCATTTCATGAAAGATTCTGTTCATGACCATCTACAGATACCACAACCAACTTACCCAACTCAAAATAGGTACATGCAATTGTTGACCTAGGTACATTTATATAGAAACTGGTCACTTCATCACTGTTGCTGAATTCCAGGAAAAGAGCTTCTGTCTGGGTGAAATTGCAGTGCTTTGTATCCCCACAATTGATGTGGCTAGCTAAGATTTGACTTGTGGTAGACTCAAAATATCACCCCAGGCAGTAGATGCAGCCTCCTTCATCCACTTCCATACCATAGCCTGCTTCTCAGCATAGCTTCTGTGACCATGCAAGCACTGTGTTTCTGCCCAGACTCTCCTCCTCTCCCATTCCCTTTGTTGGTGTGAATACCATGCCAATGCCCATGTCATTTTGTGTCTCACCAATAACATCTCTTCTTCCCACCTGTCATATTGAGCCTTTGCTCTCAGCCAGTTCACCCTCAATACTTATTTCAGTCAGCATAGAAACATATGAGAAAGCTAACATATCGAAGAACTCACTTTCATTCATCAAAGGGTTCCCAGCATTCCCCCCAGTCCCAATCCTCCAGAACCAGGGTAATGCATCATTTCGCTGCCCAATCCGGTTTTCCTCTGCCACATCTGTGTTAACTTTCAAGTCCGTGTCTTGGAGAACTTGAAACTTTTCAAGTACATGTGCAGGTGCTCCCAGGCTTATCAAGGCAGACCTAGCACACTTGTACCTCCCAGTATACTCCTTGATCTTGTCATTCACTTGGAGGAGTTCTGAGCAGCTCCTGGTCTTGCTTGCCTGGGTTTTGGATTTTCGAATTTGTATCTTGTAAAGCAACGACTTGTGTCTGATTGCCAGTCTGAGCCCTTCAAGTGACTCCTCTGCTTGTACCACCTGCAGCTGTATTTCTTGATCCACAAAATTTTCCCACCCATTTTTCAAGCAGAAGTCGTGGCCAAACGTAGAAGGCATCCAAAGCCTGTTCTGTATGAGATTCTGCTCGTCCATGTCCAGGTCTTCCACGTCACCATCCTGAGGATCATCCTGTGTTTCTTCTCTAGGTCCAGTGTCTTCTGGCATGGTCTCCTGGTGTTGGTCATCCCACTTGAAATCTCCCAGAACAGTATAGACTCATTGGTTGAAATTTTCAATTTTGGATTGAAGTGCATTCTGTTTATCAATAATGCTTTGCTTCTGAGCTGCTGTGAGTCTCCTCTTCAGGGTTAGGTCAATTGAACATCTGGAGGCTCATTGGCATGTGTGTAGGCTTAGCATCTTGGATGTCACTTACTGAATATGTTCCAGATCCATGCCTTGAGTCAGGAATGATGTAATCCCCAAAGGTAATCCAGTTTCTTTTTCCCTAGCTGAGAGAGTTAGCCTGATATCTGCAAGAGTTGGTGCTTCATATTGAAATTTTCAGATTTCTGTCTCTAGTGATGAAGTGAGGAATATCAACTCACTCTTTTCCAGTTGTATATCGTATATTTTGAGGGCTTCCCCTCGATTTTGCAAAGCAATCTGCTCTAAATTCATCCATTCTTCTCTTGCTTCTGATCCAATCCCTTCATTCAAATCATTGAATGCAATCTTGGTTTGTCAAAGACCTTCTGTTGCAGCATTGTACTTCGCCAGGAGGGCCTTCACTAGATTGCATATTCAGTTATCCCAAATTTGCTTAGAAAATTTTGATACCCACCAATACCCACTGTTTTCTTCCAGTTTGAATCTCACATGTAGTCATCTAATATTTCGTGCTGATGTGCCTTGCTCATGGCCTGTATGCTGCTGGAGACCTTGTTCAGGTTTGACCACAGAGTCTCCAAAATCTCTCCATCTTGTTGGCCAGCACCATGAACAAAGTTCAAGGAGAACAGTGGGAAACAGGAACGAATGTGTGCCCCCAAGTGAAATTTACCCACTGCAGGTATGATTGTTGTTGAAGGGTGCACAGACAGATACTGGCTCCCCTGGACCCTCTTGTCAAAATTGCGAATCCACTGACAACAGATATCATAGATGACTAAAGTCTCTGTCATCCCTTCTGTCCTATATTTGATAGCTTGGCAAATTGCATAGTCAATGTTGATGTGACTGGAAGAAAAAGCAACAAGTATTTGCAACCAAATTCAAATATACAGACATTTTCAGCTCACCACTCACCCTTCTGGAAATCAACCACAGAATGTGGCACGAAACACCCATGCTGTGAGCAGGCACATGCCTATTCCCGTGGCTTCCAGGTGACTTGAGTGAGCATTTGACTGGCTTATAGCCCTGTGATTTGAGCATTTTGATTTCTGTTGTAGGAGTGAATCTCAGGTGACCAGTCCAAGTTAGACACCTACATCTCGAATCTCTAAGCCCTCAGAGAGGTGATGTTGATAATTCACCTCCTCTACAATATATGCCTCTCCATTTGCTAACCTAACATCTTTCTCTGCTCTTCGCATTTTCAAGTGGTCTGCTGAGAAATTTCCATCAACAACCAGGGATCTGCGGAAAAGCCATCTGGCATTTCTTTATCAGGGTTCGCATGCATTCAATGAAAACAAGACTTACTGATCTGGTTGACTTTGCCAGTTGTTAGGAAGATTAATGCCAGGTTGAGGGCAAGCAGGACAAAACAGTGCTAGGTCCCCATTTCCTGTTTTCCTATCCAAGTCATGCCCAAAACCAAATTGTTTTCTATTTGTCAAGTCTTGCCATTGACGAGATACTCTCATTAGTTCACGGTATTGATCCTAATGTCAGCAGCTTGTCAATACAAATGGAGGGAAAAGGAGAGGAGGATACTAACTGGTACAGTGTCTGGGAAAGCATTAGAGGTAAATCTCTTTAGTTTGGAGTAAAAGGCACCTGCTGAGGTTTTACACTCCATAGCCTCAATATAGAAGTGACCAAGGACTTCAAATGTGAACACTGTTTGAGGTTTCATATAGCTGGCAGGAAACAGATGGTGTTGAAGCAGCTGTATATGGTGGGAAGGAGCATTTGAGCATTGGCAGTAATAGATGCTCTGTCAGCACACTCCATTTGAGTGTACAACTAGAAGCAGACTTGCACCTGGCCTATCCAAATTAGGTTCATTTCTGGTATCTTGCTCCCATTGATCCTTCTCCCTGTACCCTTCCTCT
Organism: Clavaria fumosa; assembly: GCA_951802425.1. Taxonomy (NCBI): domain Eukaryota; kingdom Fungi; phylum Basidiomycota; class Agaricomycetes; order Agaricales; family Clavariaceae; genus Clavaria; species Clavaria fumosa. The sequence continues at coordinate 4,645,977 of OX637794.1, read as the reverse complement.
TTGAATTCTGGACATGGTGAGCTTTGATGCCCAAAGTGAATCGCCAGTCCAACATGTAGGAGATCAGATGGCAGGAAACAAACTCCATTCCAAACGTCAATGGAATGGAATAGGATATTGATGTGAGATTTGGCGCAGCATGAGGAGCAAGTTGCAGGCTGATAGAAACAATCGCGGCATTGAAACTTGAAGTTGTTCTGATTGCAGACCTGACAAATTTTGGAAGGGGGTGGAGCTTCTAATTCCAAGATTTCCCTCAGGTAAGCTGTTCTTAAAGGAAGCCAATCCTCAAGGAATTCATTCTGAGTCTGAATGTGTACATTTTCAGATACTTCAGCATACAGAGAACAACTTGGAGTCCTCACCTTTCCTTGCTTTTTCTTATGTGAAATCTGTTGGGCATCAGAATCCAGTATGCACTCAGGGTCACCATCTGCATTGAATGTAAAGGGCAGAGTCTGTTTGGCCTCGCTATGGGGTGTTTGGGGGAGTAGGGAATCATTGGAGCAGGTCCCAGACCAAAGCTTGCTATGTAGAACGTTGTATGGTTGAGCAGGTTGTTTGTAGACATTTTGAGACTTCAAAAAGGATTTCCGCAGTTGTTTATTGTAAATTGAAACAAATTCAACCTCCTGGGCATGTTCTTTTTGTTTAGTGATTGGCATGGTGGAGGTTGCAGTGGACAAAGTGTTGTGTCATGTGATTGGGCTGACTGAAAAACTCACATATGCAACTCTATGTTGCAAAGTGTTAGAGTAATACAAATACAAGATACAATAAAATTCCAGTGGCAGTAGAATTACAAGAAGAAAGGCCTGTAAATGGCAATCAGACTATCCTTTGTTTTTCATGCTCAAACCAACTCTTCTCTGCAATGGTGAGGATCTCTTCTTGTAGCCTTGTCTGAAGCCCACCAATCCTCCAGCACTTCCATGCTCATTCAATGTCTTGTTGAGACATCAAGGGGTTCTAAGGGATGTTGAAATGACATTAGAAGAAGAAAAGAAATATCCAATTACCAGCACCACATCCATTAATCTGTCACCTTCATGCAACCACAGCCTTGCAAAATGGATCGCATATATGCCACAATCATCTCCGTTTTTCTGTTTCGGAACCTAAAGCAAGAACATATGAAAATATATGAAGCACCCATTTTTTGCACAATTTGCCACAAACCTTTGGTTGGATAACCTTTGGGTCCTTGGTGTACTTTAGGCCCTGTTGATGCCCAAGCTCTCGGAAGAGGTCTTGGATTGCCTTTGCATCTTTGGAATGCACCCTGTCATGAAAAAAGCTGTCAAGTATGACAATGGTACTGTAAAGATGTTAGTACCAAAAATATTGCAAGAAATGGTACACTCACCATCCCCAGTTACCATCTGGCTGATTGACTAGAAAGCAATGGCCTGGGTTTGCCACAATTATGGTAAACCAATGCTTCCTGTAATAGGTATAGCATCCCCATAAATTCCAACAAGATATCAGCCATGTACAGTTCCTCACTGAACCCAGGAGTAATCCAGTATCTGCATTTGTGTGCAGATTCTGGAAGCCATGCAATAATATCTCTGGTGCCATCCTTTCTTCTAATAAATGATCAGCTTTCACCCACATCATTAAGGGGTGAAATTACCTCAGTACTGGAAGGAAATATGTATTTGCGAGCCATATTCCAGATGCCCTTGTTTCCAATTCTTTGTATGTCTCTCTGTCCACCTTGAGCATTGTTAACAATTGAACATTGGTTGACATACTGAAGTGCAAAGTTGACAATATCTCCTCCTATCCATTGACCAGCCTTGAGTTGGTCAAGTTCAATATCTTTCAATTGAACTGGACCTAGAAGCATATGTGTGCTCCCAACACTACAATGAGAAAAATATGTCAAATATATTGATTACATGAGGTTATTGATCTACCCTGATGTTGTCCCACCAGATACCCATGCAGCTTCGGATTCCTCAGGTCTTATGATATTGCCAATCATTAATGTTGAAATTTAGCTTTCAAAACAAGCCACATACCTAAGATATTGCCATGTGTCTCCCAGAAAGTTAGGCTTGACAGATTGAACAAACACTTTGTATGTTTGTTGACTCCAGAGACTTGATTCTTGGTCAAAAAGGAGAAATAGTTTTGGAAACAGTACCCATCCTAGATCCTCTCAGACAGACATGGAGAAAGCTTTCAAAAGTACATACCTTTAGTCTTGCCCCAGAACTGTGCTAATTGGGGTTTCAAAGGTCGAACCAGATTGACATGGAGGACCATGACCACATGATGCCCTTTCTTATCAGGGTGACTCATCTAATGTCATTAGTAACGCCTATCCTGCAGTTTGGGGAGACTCACTTTACAAGCTGATGAATCCCTTTCTAAGTGAACTTGTACTTGGGGAAACCCCATGCCTGTCAAAGTCATTGCGGCCCTTTCACAAGATTGAATGGACAAGAACAAAAGTACTTACATGGCACCCTGGACTTGAAACGAGGCAACCAAGGATTTGGGGTTGCTGGTGTTTCCACCCACATGGACAGCAGCACAAGGAAGGATGATTGGGGCAGACATGGTGGATATTGACAAAAGTGTATGCAACAGTCACACTATGTGACATCTGTTATCACAGCATCAGCACAGCCACACTAACTTTATGAGTGGGTAATCTTTTGGAAAATACAGTGTTGTTCACAACCTATGCATCTGCCATCCTACTGCATCTGAGTGCTTGGTGCAGCCTGTGGACCAGCATGACTATCTGACATTGTCTGGTACCACAATTGTGAGCCATAGTTGTATCACAAATTTATTCAAAGATATTCAAGCAAAGGTTCTGCTGACGTTAGTCAGCTTTTCCTAGTTTCTACAATACAGTCGACTAGGTGATAATGCAAGAGGTGGAAATGCATATTTTCGGTATTGCATAGGGTTTGGGGCTTTCCCAGGTTGGTACGCAGGCAAATGGCCTATGTAATGCATAATGCCTAATGCATACCTCTGTCGTGCAGTTATGCATTACCACATGTATGAGTACAGTAGTGCTACAAACTTTAGCTGGAGACCGAGCAACTTTTTCAATGCTATGACAATACCCATGGAGCCCAAGCGGAAGCCCCACACCCAGCCTGCACTAGTTAAACCTCAAAAACCGAGAGGGGACCACAAGAAGGGTGTGCCAGCCACCAGCACAGGACAACATGAAAGGCAAAAATGAGAAAACCTCACATTGCACGACTGGATGACCATGTTTGCCTTCATTGATCAGCATCAGGACATGCCGCAGATAGATGTTGTCAAGCATTTTAGTGGGCTCACTGATGGAGCCCTGGTTTTTAACCAGTCGACACTCTCACACAAAATGAAGAACAGAAATACCTTGGAGAAGCGAAGTCTAGAGTACGCAAATGCACTGTCCTCGAAACAGCCACGAATTGTGACTAGGCTGGATGTTGAAAGAGCTCTGGTGTTGTGGGTCAAACAGATGGAAGGTAAAAACGATAGCTGCGCCGTTTCCGAGGCCATCTACAGAGACATGAGCTCGCAACTGTGAAACAGATGACGTTGGATGGATTCTTCAGCAGGTGAGTCGCGCGGCCCGTCACACTTGTCACAGCTCCACATGTCAAATGTCACGGTGTCACAGAGCATGTACTGCATAGGATATGATAATGCATACCAATTTTCCCTTCCCAACTCTATGCATTATTACCTAGTCGACTGTAATAGCAATACATTCTCCTCTTACCCAGAACACACATATTCAAAGAGCATTTGGATATTCTGATGCCAAGCTATGGTCACAGTGTGAGTCACACCTGTAATCCCAGGCATAGCCACAACAAGTCACAGTCACATCTCCCAACACACAATTCACATGAGCAAAGCTATGTTATTTTGCATCAAAATGTGCCATTGCTTCACTCTGGCTGTAAGATGTGACTGCTGTGGAATTTCATACATTAAAAAAATACACAAGGCTCACATATTCAAAGGACATTTTGCATATTGTTATGGAGAGTTATGGTCACAGTGTGACTGTCACACCTGGGGTCCCGGGCACAGCCTCAGAAAGTCACAGTCACAACGCATGACAAGTGACTCACATGAGCCAAGTTATTTTCTCACATGATACACCACTTCTTGCTTCCCAACAACACCACTGCTTTATCAGTTAGGCTAGCAAAGAAAATGACACGGTGGATGACCCCAGAGTATACCAAAATACTCACAGAAAGTCTTGTAGCCTACAGACAGGCAAACTCAAAAGACCGCCTTGAAATTGTCAAGCAAATCAAAGCGAAAATCAAGGATTCAGCTGAGCAGGACAACAAATGTGTCCCAGAGGATCTTAGCACTGTAACCTATGCATTTTATGTGTCTCCTGAGTTGATTTGATGTTTGTCTGTTCATAGAAAATTTGCAATTGGCTCCACAATAACCGCAGGGCTGTCAGTGGAGGGGAGGAGTCTTCTGGTTCAGAAGATGATGGCAACCAAGGCCTTCAGTTCAGCAAACGACAGAGGTGGACCCTCCAGCATGTTGTGGAGCAGTGCAAGAAGGGGATCATCAATGCCAGGGCCCAGGAGTTGTCAAATGCTGAGAGGGGATCAGTCCAGTTCCTCAGCTCATATCATCGTGCTAGGACTGAGATTTGTCAAGAGCTAACACAAGAGGAGCATCAGAAATACATGGGGTTGGTGGAGAAATGGAATAGGGAGCCTGTCCCAGTTCCTGTGCAGAGAGAGTGAGTATTTTAATTTACCTTTCTCAACCAGTAGAATGGCTGAAATGTTGCTTGGAGATTGGCTTCTTGCAAATTTATGCATGAGGCCCTGAAGTTTGCCCGTTTTGCAAAGGAGCAGATGGGTGTTGAATTATTTATGTTTACTGGCTGGCAAGATGAGAAAGGGAATATAAAGAAGGCAAAGTGAGTCTCAATTGCATGCCCACTGGTCCATCAGATTAATTCTCTGTATACATGCTCCAGGATTCAGACCCCTGGACCTGTGACTAGTGGGTTCAAGGTACAATTTCACAAAGTTGGTTGTGAGGTGTGGGAGGAGTGGGATAAATATTTGGCTGAGACATGGAATGGTGAGAAAATGATGTGAAGCCAAGGTTGGGGAAGTACTGACAGGATTTCAGATGAGTTACAAAGGAAGCCTTTTGTTGATGAAGAGGAGATGCTATCAAGGAAAGGAAGAGATATTAGTGTGCCATGGGATTTGCTAACAGATCATGAGGGATGGCCCATTCTTCCTTTGGAACTCAACCTACCACTTGCACAACTCAAAGAAATTTTGTGGTCATTTTTTACTATCACTTATCATGAGTCTGTCTTGCTCAATAGTCCAAGTCTGACAAGTTACTTCCAACATGTAGGCAATACAACAAAAAACAAGAAGGTTGCTGTCCCTTGGCAACTGATAGCTGATGCTCCACACAAGTTTATTCCTCATGAATACCTTCTGAGGGAATGCAAATTTGTGAGCCTTCAAAAATGCAATATGTTGATGTCAGAAGGCTCTGTGATTTCCTGCATCACCGACAGACTTTGGGCCAGAAAATATTACAGTTTCAATATGTTCTCCCACAGCACCAGAGAGGGAAGCCATCAAGGCATCTAGTCAACTATCACCAGCAACCTGAACAAGAGCCATCATTGTCATCTGACAAAGAGGTGAAGAGGCTCTCCCTCAAGAAGGGGAAAGAACGAGAGGTCCAGCCTGTCCATATCAGTACTGAGTGAGTGTTCTCATATCATCATTATCATCATCATCATCATCATCAATGCACATTTGAAATGCACATAGTGAGGACATTGGCTCAGATGAGTCAGACAGTGATTCGGGGTGCATCTATGATGGGGATAATGATGATAGGGTTGAGGCTTCTGTTCCCCCTGATAGTGATGCAGAAGAATCCTGTCTGAGCAAGCAGGTGGATATGTGAAGGGGTGATGGTATTGAGGGGAATGGGTTAGAAGGTGACCATGACAGGCAACATCCAGGTGAGAATTTTCCAGTCCAGCATAAATACAATACAGATAATGGAATTTTGGACAGGAGAACAAGGGATGTGGGATGATGTGGGTGTGCATAGAGATGTTCATGGCCTTGTTGCTCATATGGCAGTTCAGATCCACAAGGAGGCAGGGCCCAGCCTGCCCAAGAGGAAAAGGGTATACCATGATGAAGAGGAGGAGGAGAGGTCTAAGCAATATAGGACCAGGGCTAGAGAGAGGGCTTCCATGGATGCCAAGAAGCGGGTACTGTGACCAAGGGTGAAGCACTGAAAATCATCCTTGACACTGGTGACAGTCATTTGTAGTGCATATCAATCTGCATGATGTCTCACTAGGTCCTAATAATTCTTTGCAATCTGTCCTTTTGTGGTGCCTATAGTTTGGCCCTTTCTAAGGAATTTCAGATAATGATCCACTTCCTGAATCAGTCAGCTTTGCATTAGATCATTGAAGAACCTGTGCCTATCAGAAAGCATATTTGAGTCTTGTTATTAGATGCATCATGTTGTTCAGAAGATTCATACCTTTATAAGCAATATCTGATAATAATATCCTCCTTCATTATTCCCACTGGATTGTTGAAGGTGGAGTGTGCCCCATTGAACCACATATGTGGGTCCGTTTATAATGGTTTGTCTCTTTATAAGGAATATCAGATTATATACTGCCTTGCATCACTTCCTCAATTTAATTCTAGACCACAATGGATCATTTTTATGTACAAAGGCTCATCCTGAACAATTCTAATACATTCTCCTCTTCTTTAGAACACATATTCAAAGTGGATTTGAATACTCTTATGCAGAGTTGGTCACAGTGTGACTGTCACACCTGGGATCCTGGGCACAGCCACAGAATGATATAATCACAAGGTGTGATAACAGACTCACATGCACAACTTCTACATTGCAAGAATATTTGAACAATAACAATACATTCTCCTTTAGAACATGTATTCAAAGTGGATTTGAATACTCTTCAGAAAGGATATTAAGGCCCATCCTTTTCCAAAGAATATCCTGAATCAGTTGACACCCACATTTCACTCTAGTTTATAATGGCTCCATTGCATATTTGATTGGTACATTTGCTTCTACCCTTTGAAGACCTATTGGAAGGCATATTTGTTTTCATCTCACCCAGCTATGTTAAGTTGTCATGGAGGAGTCTCGGGTGATAAGGAGTCTCAAATGATGCAGGTGACCTTGTAATTTACATGTCTATCAAATAGCACATCTGATCTTTGCTTCCTAATCTTGTGCATATGCTTTATCCCCAGCTTTTTTGATCTAATTTGTCATGTAAGTGAGAGAAATGTTTGAATAGGGTGCTTCAGACCCTCTACACTGGTTCCTAAAATGGGTGTTGGCCAGCCCTTTTGAAAGGGTATCATCATTACCATGGGATCCCTGTATGCCTGGCAGGATTTTGGTATATCAAGTTGATTGGCCAAGCCTATAAAGCTATATCTCGGCTGACGATCAGCTGGGCCCATAAAAAGGGCATCAGTCAAAATTGGCTAGGCCTTTTGGATAGGGGGTGGGTGTGCTGAAGGGGGTGCATTCATCCGTATCTTCTTTCTTCCCACTCATCGTCGCAGTGCTCGCTCCACTTTGTTTGCTCTAATCAACGTTACCATGTCACGACTTTGCACAGCCACAAAGTGCGGCATATAAATACAGCAACTTGCCCTGCTTCCCCCCCCACTTTCTCCCAACTTTGGGACTTGTGATAGAGTGTGAATAAATAGAATTTAAATAGAAATAGATTTAATATTAGTCATTACTGTAATACAGTAATAAGTTTAAGTTTGATGATGATAAATTCGCTTTTTTATTCATTTTTGGATAAGCATTGGTAGTGATGTATTGAATGTCCATGTTATATCAGATGTGCCAAATTTCCAGAACAGCTTCAACAATACATCAGATGCTGACATGCTGATACATCAACATTATGTATGCATGATACATTCACTGTCTATGGCTATGGCAGATGCATCATCTGGCATCATGATATATCAGATGTACCATCCACACCCAATGAGGAGGTAATGCATCAGATGCTCCAAAGTGATACATCAGGTGCATGCACCAATTGATGCTAATTGTTCATCACTCAAATGCATCAATTTGGTGCATATGATATATCAAAGCTACAGGATTGCCTGATCTTCATTAGGGAACTTGTGCTCCTGCCCATTTGAGAGGGAGTGTTGGTAATCACCCAGGCAGATTACATAATGATGCAATCTATTTGGGCATGACCAGAACCCTGCCACAGCTCAGTCTTACATTTGACTGGGCTGTGAGTAATTTCCTTTTTCACCTTGCACTAGTACTTTTCTGATGCCCTAGGGTAGAACAGACTATCCCTAGGTACTACTGCAATGCCTCAGTCTTACATTTGACTGGGCTAATGGACTATCCCTAGTTTTCTAATACTCAGCTTGCTGCATCCACTGAAATCTCTAGATGTTCACACTTGGGACTTGTGTGTCCAGGAGAGATGTGAAAATAGGAATGTCATGCATATGATATTGATGCTTTTCACTGGTGCCATTTGAAGCAGAAGTCAGGCCTGCTCTCCACACATCAAACACATAGACAACTACATGAAACCGAATAAGGCAGTTACGTAAGTTAAAAGCTGTAAAGATTTCACGTGACAGACTCCGCGCCAGCGCGACGTCTCACGGCAAAGTTGCACAGTTGTCCTCTGGTCACTCCTGCCGCTCACAATGTCATCACAACTGCAGTCATTCTGGTCTAGTGTGGTACCACAGTTACGCGCAATTCATGCTGGTATCATGTTTGACGCCCCCCCTTCCCTGTCCAACAACGACGATCCAAACTCGCCGGCCGTGTATATTGGCACACCGCAACCACTGCTTCCTCCGTTACCTGGACCGTGGGGCTTTGTCACCTCAGGTTATGGAGTTGGATTACTTGCCGTGGTCAGCTTTCTACAGCACTTATATTATCATGTTGGCTCTGATCCGCGCAGGCCATCATCATGAATCGAATTCAAAATATTGTAGTTCCTCCTCGACATCTATTCACCTATCGTCTTCCTCGCACCACCACGAATCGCCATTCTTTTCTACGCTCGATATATTATTCTATCCTCCCATTAGATTTCTCCTCGACCACACCTCGTCTTATCTCCCGCATCATATCCATCTACTTGATGTGCAGGGCATTGTTTTTGTGGACTGTGATCCTCCTGCAAATTTCCAATCTATGTCCAGCTTGGGGTTGGATCACGGATAGTCTCGTCAATTGGGTCACCAAACACGAAACCGCAGACGTGTGCTGGTCAACTTTCGTCGCAGTTTGTTTTGCCCTTTGCATTGGGGCGCTTACACGCGGGCTCGAGGGAGCTAGTCCTCCATCCAATGCGGCCCCTTTCAACATGGTACGTGGAAGTCACGTCCGCTACGATCAACTAAACTCAAGCTTCTCAGTTTGGTTACTCGTTTCTATTGCAAATTTACTCCACGCCTATGACGCACGTCACCAGAGGGAGGACGCTGCCAGCTCGGCCAGACAAGCACGTCGTGGTCACTATCGTATTGCCTCTTCTCCAGGTTCGCAATTATCAGATCCTCGCGCTGCGTCGTACACTTACCCATTCGCAGCTCACCATATTACATGTTTTAGGCGTTAAGAAAAAATGGTCAAATTACCGTCTGGTGCCCACCGCTCTCTCATGCGTTCTGGGACTCATTCACTTCCATACTGTTCTCTGGTTTTCGCCGTCATCCTATCCGCTTCTGAATTACATGCCTTGTCTCTTCGAGTCTCTACTTGCCTCAGTTATTTTGTTGACCATTACTCTCAACGGTCTGACCCAAATTCTCCTCGAGGGCGCCATTACACGCCCTCTCCTTTGTCACTCGTCCATGTTCTCTCCCAAATGGGAAGACGACTTCGCCATAGTGCTTCTCCGACTAGGCACCGCCAGCTTAGAAGCGACGAGTGTAGCGGGCTTAGGGAACGAAGTCGGGGGAGTCGCTGTCTCCGCTGCGGCCGAACCGTCGATGAGCCAGACGTACACGGAATATGGCAAGATCGAAGTGAGCCGATACGGCGTCAGTTCGATCTCCGCGGCCGTGGAGGTGACGGGCAAGCGCCGTCGCGCAAAGGCGGGGTTCGCGAATGAAATCCAGCATATCAAGGCGGTGTCAGGCGAAGCAGAGGCATGGTTCGACACCTCGTGGTATCGCGAACTCATGACGCTCGGAGTCGCGTGTATTAATTGCGCACGTGGACTGTGGCGTCTCTTTCTGCGGGCTCTGCCCTGGAGACGAAAACGCAATCGAGAGGGAAGAGGAGGAGGAGCTGCCGCTGGCAGACCAGACCACACCCAGCCGCAAACAGGAGCGTCGAGTGCCTCGACTACGCGCTCGAGCGAAGGGGGGGAAGCCTCCGATGCCGATGCGTACCATCGGTTCCTTCACGGCGTCGACATCAGCGATGAGGAGGAAGACGACGACTTCCAGCTTCCGAGCGGCTCGCGCCGTACGTCGCTCTCATCTGCTACCAGCGATGACACGCTGCCACCTCCTGTGTCCACTGGGCTCAACGACGATGTTGACAATCGCGACAATTGCAGCCGCAGTGAGGAAGGTGAAGGTGATGAAGTTGACGAAGACGAAGAAGGAGCCCCTGGGCCGTACGCCGATATGTCTTCTGTGGCGTCGGGGGCATCTACTTCGGCGCCCGTGATTCTGACGCACATCACAGGCACGGAGGGTGTGCCACTGACGCGGGGACGGTACCGGCGCCTCATCGAAGACTCGGAGAGAGGTGGTGGCGCACAACAAACGCTGAAAGAGAGGCGAGGACCTGGCATTGATAATGGGAATGTGTTGCGACCTCCGGAGGATAATATCGTTGTGGGTGGTGGGGCGCAAATTGTAAGTGGTAGTGGTCGTGATAGTCCTTTGCTTGTGCGAAGTCAACAGGAGGAGGAAACCGTGGTGGACAGCCGACGAAATTGCGTCGTGTGTACGGCGGAACCGAGGCAAGTCATTTGCTGGCCATGTCGGTGAGTTTATATTTTCTGTCTTATCTCATTGGGCAATCACTGATGACAGTTGATCTGCTAGGTGCCTCGCGCTTTGCGATGATTGTAGAGGAAACTTGGCCTCGCGATCCGCTGCGTCCAAGCACAGATGTCCATGCTGTCGCCGCCAGTGCGTACTCCCAACTTAGTTATTGACTGAAGTAACACCCTTTCACAGCGTTGAAGGATACTCTCGCATTTTCATTCCTTAAAACAAATGACCGAGCAGAAGCGCAAAACCAATATTACTCTGTATCGCTTTTGTTTAAACGAAGACTTTTTGTAATTTGCATGCATCGACAAATGAAGAACTCCGCTCGTGGTACACGCCAGGCTTGCTTAAGTAGACAAGATGCCAAGTGCGACCCTCTTACTCCGTTGACAGGCAACATTCTGGTTAGGCTTGCCGTCGTCGCGCATAGCCAACGGCCGGGCGCGTGTCACAAAGAGTTTGACAATATACTCGAGTTGCACTATGACAGACGTCCGAAAAGAATTGAGTGCGCGCCACGACGGACACCATCTCCTCAAGACACTCCACAAGCACTTCTTAACACATCAGGAAAAACCTCCCGAGCTTATAAGAATAATTAGGGGCTAATAAGTTTGTGGTTAGGCTAATAACTTCTAATAACAGCTTATTGGACCTAAAAGCTCTGACTAATAAATTAATAAGGTTTAATTAGGTATTATTATTTGTAGTGGCAAGTCTTATAAGACCCTCTTTGATCTTGCTTATGGCCATGAGCCCATAGTCATATAATTCTGGGGTAATTAGTGCTGTGACACAGTTGCAGAGGAGCTCTACATTGGCAATTGCAGTCATGAATGACTGGTCATGCAATGCCTGCAAACTCATAGATGCTCTGAGCTTCTCATGATGTTGCTATTAGAGATTGTCAGTTTGTGTCATTGGATGTCTCATTTGATGCACATCATAAACCAACCAGCAGAGAATGCCAAAATGCCAGTGCCAAAGACAGTGTTAGCCAGAGAGTTTAAACCCTGCAACCTCTAAGGTTTATCTCAGCCTGATGTCTTGGTCACAAGATGACTTTTGATCAGGGCTATAGCTCTGTTGTAGTTGGCCTAAATATTTCCATATAAGCAAAGATTGATTAAACATGAGCTCTACTCACAATTTGTGATGTTGAAATGATACCAGGCAGATGCCATAAGATGATGCAGTTGAACTTGTCCACTACAATTGCTGGCTCATCAATGTATCCTGAGCCATCTGGGATTCTGAATTTCTTCTTCAGATGAGCCAAATCATTATCTATTCTGGACTCATAATCTCCTGCCATATTGAGCTCCTTGATGTTGCTGATAAATCTTTTGACACCCCAATCTGTCTGAACTGGGAATATAATGTAAGTGCTATCCTTTGAAAGTCTGCTTCTCCAAGAGGGGTGTGGTCACTCAAGTCTAAAGCTGTCTTCAGCTCCTCAAAAGTTTGGCCCAAACTTTGAGCCTGGGAGGATAAAATTGAGGTTAGATTAAAAGATGACAGTTTCTTCTTCAGGTTCTCCATTGTATTGGAACAATGCCTGCACAAAATATCTTTCAACCAGGCCCAAATAGAGTCTTTGAGGCATCCTAGGAAGGTCAATGAAGGTGCCAAAGGAGTGGAATGACCTGTTGTTTCTGATGTCTGTCCACAATGTTGCTTCATGGCTGTTTGTGGAACAATTGTGAAAATCAAGCTTACATGATACCTTGCTAACCTTACCCAAATGAGACAAAAACTACAATACTGTTTAATAACACAGCAAAGTACAATTTTTGAGACAAAGGGCATTCACCCATTTCAATTTGTACAGTACAAATGGGTGAATGCCCTTCATCTCACACAACTGATATCAAGATGACATGCTTTTCTCATGTTTTCACATTCCTGGTGTGATTAAGGATCATAAGAGAGCTGGAGGAGTGAAGGCACAGCACAATTTAATGATGAGGGTATTTTATTGATTTATTGGATTCATTTCATGTCAGAGTCACAAAATGGCAAGGTTTTCTAAACAGTTGTAGTTGTAGCACAGCCAACTATGAAAAAAGTTTGAGCTTGCACAGCAGCTCTGAGAACAGGTGGCATGGGACATATGCTATGAACCTTCTACTCATCCACCTCTGAGACAACCATCCATTACCCACCATCAACCTCCCCAGTGTTCGGAAACTGATAGTGCTCTTGGCCCAGTCAATCGATGGGTTGTAGTGGGTGAGCCAGTTGTATCTGAGGACAGTGGAGCAATCCATCATCAGGGCAACCAGGAGTTTCACCTTAAAGGTTTCTCTGGTCAGGAAACAGATCGGGAGAGTCACTTGGGTTGATACAATGGATGTTGATGATCCATCGAACAAGAGGAGTTTTCGGGGCAGGATTGGGAATGTGCAGAGTTGGTGTTCCTGGACAAATTTCGGATTTATAAATGAATGTGAAGACCCCAAGTCAATCAGGGTGCAGATGTATGGGAACCAGATAAATTTGGTGCAGTCAAATTAATGTACAGAGAGTCAGCAGGGTCAGAAATGGCGGATGCACCGAGGCGAAACTCATAAGTCACACAGGCTGCTTCGGAGCAACCCTCCAGCTATGCGGAGTTCAAAGGGCTGCTTATGAGTTTTTTGCTGCCTTAGGTTTGGCTTCGGACTGCAGTTTGGAAGTTGCAGCCATGCGTGCCTTACCCTTCTGATTGCAGGTGGTCTTCGGACAGTCCTTCGTGACATGTCCAGTGCCTCCGCAAACTAGGCACAAATTATTATCAAAGCACCACTGGCGCTCTTCCGGGGTTAACTTCCCTTCTTCACTGATCTTTCCTTTGAGGGGATCAGACTTCTTCGCCTGGTTGGAAGAACTCAGCGAATTACCGGAATTCGATTTTCTGGACTTATTTGCCCCGGACTGTCTGGAGTGGTTCTGATTCTGATTCTGGGGCTTTTTCTCGGATTTTGAGGAGTTATCCCCCTTCAGAGCCTCGTGTGTAAGCTCCCCACGACGTTCCCAGTAACATCGGTCGATGTCGTTGGTGAGCTTCCGGAGTTCCGGAAGCGAGGTCAGTTTCCCGATCCAGGCAATTTCATCCTTGATCCGGTTTGGGAGGCCATGGTAATAGTTGTGGCGGAGTGCGGCTTCGTCCTAGTGAAGGCGTGCGGAAATGCAGTTGAACTCGACATTGTACTTGGTGACACGGTGCGAGTCCTTCATGTGGAGATGGTCAATCTCTGCTTCCACGTCTCCAGTCGAGTCAAAGGGGCCAAAATTGTGTTTGAGTTCCTGAAGGAACAGGCCCCAGTCTTCAAGCCAATCTTCTTCTGGAGCTTCTCTGAGGAGGGCCAGTTCAAACCATTCAAGGGCTGTACTTTGGAGGAAGGAGATGGCGAAATTGACCTTTACCGAGTCCCTCTGGAAGTTGTTCAGCCAGTCCTGGAAATTTAATTTGCATTGGACCAGAAAACTATGGAGTTTGTGGGGGTCGGACCTGTCAAAGGGTTCGGGGTCCCTAACTCTCGACTGTGACGAGCCTTTGTTCTTAGTGGACTCTGCGAGGGCTTGGATGGCTTCAGCAAGATTGGGCGGGGCTGCTGCGGGGTCTCGGCTGGTTGGGGTAGTGACATCGGGAGACGAGACTTCACTCAGAGTTATGGCGAGTGGGGCATCGGCCTCCGGTTCCCTGGGGGACAGGGGTCGACTACAGACTGGGTTTAGGCAGGTGCTATGACAGGGTTGTTCTGAGGACATATTGATTGGAGGACTACAAAGGTGTCAGTCTGGATACACTGTTATGATTGTGCTTGGAGGGTCAGAGGGCAGAGCAAAGTCGGGATTCTGGGCCTGCCAGAATTTGGACTTCGGGGTTCGGGTGGGACTTGGTGAATGTATTGAAATGACACCCCTACATAGTCTGAGTGTCCCGGTTTTCAGAGTTATGGAATGTCAGAAAATAGTTTCCAGATGGAGATGATCAGGTTGGACTTGTGTCCAGACAATGAGAAGAGATAACAGGTAAATTACAGACGAGGGTGTAAATGAAGTATCCGGACTGCTGGATGAACTATGAAAGTACAGGGCTTATATACTACGAGTCCTGGGCATAACTAGCTGCCGGGATCAAAGATAGTAACTGTTATGACCCCATCCGATCACATAAGCACAATCCCCACTCCAGACTCCAGACTCCACACCAACTCTGGCCATCTCCGATCTGCCCCTTCATAACTCTGCATCCTCTGCTCCATGCCTTCTTCGGACTCCGTTCCACCGTACTTTGGACCTTTTGGACTCTGTTCTAGAACCTTCTCCCTCCATCCCCTCGTTCTGTTTACCATTGAGAGGATACCCTTGACCCATGGGAGTTATTTTTGTTGTTATTTCTTTGTTCCATGAAAATTGCACAGGCACTTGTGGTGAAACTCTCCTAGTAATTTGATATGTACATTGTTTCACATTACTCCTATACTCTGTCCTTGCAGTATAAGTTCCCACCTGTATCTCCCTGCCCCTCAGTTCGAATATTAATGTCTCTTGATCCTAAATATCTCTGAGCTTTCATCCTCATCGTCCTCGACATTCTCCATGTCATCTGACCAACTCTGAGCAACTCCGACAGACTCCGATCAACTTTGGAGTTTGACTTTCATTCTGATTCTCTCTTGGGTATTGTTTCTGTTTGATAAATAGGGACACATATATACATGGTGGCACAACACATATGTTGAGGCTGCAGTCCCACAAGTCTCCTTCTTCTCTGTTTGCTTCTCCATTTCTCTGATATCAGACTCTGATAGGACTCTGATAAAACATCTCTGCCCCATTCCATTAACCCCTTTTGCTACTAACCTGATAGGACTGTGACAGTATATTTGAACTTCAAACCTCGTATATACAAACATAACAATGCCTATGACATGATCTTGTTAGGATCGCTTATGTAAGCCATCCCAAAGTGCAGTTGTGGAGAAACTGGGGAGGGTTGTTGGAAGGTCACATGACCTGTGGCTGGGTCGGATTATGTAATCATGTAAGATCACATGACCTGGGCCTGGGCGCATCACGTGATCCGAGGGTCCGAGCGTGGGAACGCCGGCAAGTGCCGAAGCGTTTGCTATAAGTACTTTCGCTTTTCCTTTTTTGTACTCTTTTCCCCTTATCTTAGTATTGTCGTCATGACCTTACGCTTAAGTTGTGTGAGACCCAGTCTGATATAATACTAAGATCCGCCTGTCCGCCCTAGCCCCGTGTCCTAACCCGGCTAGCCTGGACCCTTAATTTCAAACTGTGACACGTTGTCACAGCTCAGCCCCTATCATCCTCTTCTCCTTTACCCTGCCTGCGGTGTGTAACAGAACCGCGCGAAATTTTTACTGTGTGTAGATACATGTGACCAGACCCAGAGGAAGTCAACTGTGACCCTCCCCAAGTGATACCGAGTGCCCAAGGCCCGGAACTTTGTTTTACAGCTACGTACCAGTGAATCGTGTAGTGTACAGGGCAAGGAAAGGCCCCTACATAGTCTTTCTGTAGTTTCCTGGTCCAGTGGACAGGGCCCTTGCTCTGTGACCATTGTCAGAAGGGCGCACGGGCAACTCATTAGGAGTTGTGGAGTGACCACCTGGGACACCATTTGGGCCCCACGTTAACAAAAGTTTCATAGAATAAGAGTTCTATAGGTACATAAGTACACAGAAGAGCAGCCTAAGAGGACAGGACTGTTAAGAGATCGAAGAAATCCTGAGTGCCCAAGGCCTGGAACTTTATTTACAGCATCCAGGGCCTGTGATGGCAGACCATGTCGCCCCGCCTGTAGCCCAACCTATGAGGCTTGACCTATCTGTTGCCCCCTTTGATGGGCAGAAAAGGAACTTCCGTATGTTCCTCCGATCCCTTCGCCTCCTGTTTATGGCGAACCCGACTGTCTATGCTGTGGACCTGGTGAAGGTCCTTTTTGCTCTGAGCAAAATTACTGGAGAAGGATTCGCTGCAGAGTGGGCGAATATGAAGGCAGAAGAGATCCTGGGTAGTGGCAAGGCCAGAACCTGGGCAGAGTTTGTGGAGGAGATGAAGCGCGCATTCGATGACCCGAATGACCATGCGACTGCCCTTGCCGATATTGCAGGGCTGAAACAGGGTGCCATGACAGCACCAGAGTTCTTCGCGAAATTCGAGACGCTGTCCCGACGGGCGAAGTTGAGTGCAGAGAAGGACTCAGGAATCCTAGTCCATTGGCTGGAGTTGAACCTGAGTAGGAGGTTGGTGGAGAGAATCTATGGTGTCTCCCCGATGCCAGAGACATATGGAGAATGGAAGGTGCTGGCTGAGAGGCTTGATGCCCAGCAAAGGCAACTGGATGGGATACTCACGGAACGGACACCGCGACCCACCGCAACCCTACCGTGACCTGCCGTGACCGTTTCGCGACCTCTTGTGACCCCTCTGCTGTGTACTCCAGATGTGGCCATGGCCCGAGGATGGGCCCCTGCTGATGAGAGATGTTGTTTCCGATGCCACCAGACTGGCCATGCTGTCCGTTTCTGCCCCCTGCCTGATACGCGTCTGCAGGTCCCAAGGGCCCAAAACCGGGCAGCACCATGTGCCCCCCAAATGGCAGAGGGATATGAGAAAGAGATTGCACAGCTCCGAGCCTGCATAGAGCTGTGTGAGAGAGAGAGGAGGACTCCCACTGGGGAGAAGAAGTGTGCCAGCCCCCTTTCCGTCCCTGTGCCTGCTGCAAGTATACCCCGATATACTATCTTGCAGCAGAGACATACCCGAATTGGGGCTGAGGTGAAGGAGGAAGTGAGACTGGCAGAGCGCCTAACCAGAGTGCGGCCAGAAGTGCGGAAACATGTGCCACGAGAGCTAGCCATCCAGGTGCACTTGGAGGCTTTCAGCACTGGCAAAGGGACCACAATGAAGGCCCTTGTCGACTCAGGGTGCACCAACTGCTTCATGGATTTGGAGTGGGCGAAAGGAGTGGGACTGGAGCCATCTCTCCTGCTGAACCCAATCACCATGTATAATGTGGATGGGACACAGGACAGGGATGGAAAGGTCCGATATGGGATAGAGGTGCTGGTGAGAGTTGGTGACCACCAGGAGCGGATCCACTTTCTGCTGGGAAAGACCCAGTCCCACAAGGTCATCCTTGGGCATGACTGGCTCAAGCGGCATAACCCGGATATCAACTGGCAGAAGGCAGAGCTGAGCCTTACCCGCTGCCCCCCACAGTGTTCCCCATCCCCTCGAGCCCCTGCACCCCTGAAAACGAGTACCCTCGCATCCACGAGTATTCTGGACACCCGTTTTCCCAACTCTGGCCCTACCCCCGATTGGCCCAGCCGCTACCCTTTGGTGTTTAGTGAAGCAAAGTGGGATGAACTTCCCCACTCCCGACCAGACTTCGATATTAAGATCGAGTTCAAAAAGGACCCTGAGCACCTCTCCTCCAAGCTGTATTCTTTGACACGGCAGGAGATGGTGGAGATGAACCGTTGGGTGGATGAGCAGCTTGCTTCTGGACGAATGCGGCCCTCGAAATCCCCGTATGCCAGCCCCTTCTTCTTCAAACATGAGAAGGACAAACTGCGGCCAATCATCGACTACTCGAGGCTGAATGCACACCTGATCAAGGACAAGTACCCCCTCCCCCGCATCCGAGACACAGTGGATGTGCTTAAAGGAGCGTCGATCTACTCTAAGATTGATGCAAAGGGAGGTTTCCCATCTATGCAGGTCTGGCCCGAGCACCAGCACCATTGCGCCTTCCTGACACCCCGTGGACTCTTCGAACCAGCTGTCATGTGGTTTGGACTGCAGAATGCCCCTGCCACCTTCCAACGCTTCATGAACCATGTGTTGAGGGAGGAGATTGCAGGAGGACATGTGAGGGCCTATGTGGATGATGTCATTGTGTTTGCAGAGGACTTGGCTACACACCGGTACTGGATGGATCGGGTCTTGAGGAAGTTTGGAGAGAATGGGTTGTGTCTCAAACTCAGTAAATGCGAGTTTGAGAAGAGTGAGATCATCTTCCTGGGGATGAAGATCTCCCACAACAGACTAGAGCATGATCCGGCCAAGGGTGTGGCAGTCCGAGATTGGCCACATCCTAAGAATGTGAAGGATGTCCAGAGGTTCAATGGGATGCTGAACTACCTCCGCCAGCACATCCCAAATCTTTCTGCCCAGGCAAAGCCACTCTTCCAGCTGACTGGGAATGTTCTGTGGAAATGGGAGGAGGAGGAGGAAGCAGCCTTCCGAGATCTCCGCCAGGCACTCGTATCAGCCCCGGTCTTGGCTCTGCCTCAGGACAAAGGGAGATGGAAGGTAGAGACAGATGCAAGCAACCTGGCAACTGGTGGAGTGCTCTCGCAGCAGCAGACGGATGGAACCTGGAGAGTTGTTGACTATATCTCCAAGGCCCTCACTGCAGCTGAGAAGAACTACGATGTGTACGACAAGGAGTTCTTGGCTGTGATTCGGGCACTTCGCGAGTGGCGAGCATACCTCATTGGAGCAGAGGAGATGATCGAGATCTGGACGGACCATGCAAACCTCCAGTACTTCCGGAAGCCCCAGAAGTTGAAGCCGAGGCAGGTTCGTTGGGTTGGAGAGCTCCAGTGCTTTGACTTTGAGATAAAGTATCGCACTGGCAAGTCGAACACAAAGGCAGATGCACTCTCCCGGAGACCAGACTATGGAGAGATGGTGGAGGAGGATGCACCAGTGCAGGTTTTCCCGGAAACGGAAGTCCGTGTGTCATTCACATCGGAAATGGAGACACTACTCCAGAAAAATAGCGCGGTACACATACAGAAGCCGGAGGAGCTTGATGATGAGTGGACACGAGATCGTGCTGGACTCTGGCGAAAGGGGATAGTCACCTGGGTCCCCCTAGGAGCTCGTGAGGCCGTTCTCGAGTTTGAGCATGACCTCCCCGCTGCTGGACACCCTGGGCCCCGGAAGTTGAGAGCAGCACTAGTGAAGGGTTATTGGTGGCCGGACATGGTAAAAGATGCGGATCGGTATGCCCAGGGGTGTGAGACATGCCAGCGGACGAAGCCCGACCGTACCAAGCGTGCTGCCCCACTGCACCCCCATCTGGTGCCCGATGGTCCCTGGTCGGTGATCTCATGGGACATAGTCGGTCCCCTCCCCCTCTCCCGTGGACATAATGCCATCCTTGTTATTGTCGACAAATTCACGAAACGGACACTGCTCGAAGCGATCGGGCTCGACCTCACAGGACTTGGAGCGGCGCGTCTCCTCCAGGATCGAGTGTTTCGTGACCATGGAGTCCCTCACAAGGTTGTGAGTGACCGGGGGTCCCAGTTCGTGTCCCGCTTCATGAAGGAGTTCTACTCCATGATCTGGGTAAAGGCAAATCCAAGTACTGCCTTTCATCCGCAGACTGATGGACAGACGGAACGGGCGAACCAGGAGATGGAGATCTATCTCTGGGCTTACGTGGACCATCTCCAGGATGACTGGGCTGAATGGTTGTCCACTGCGGAGTTTGCTCTTAATAATCGTGAGCACTCAGCAACAGGACAGACACCTTTCTTCCTCGATTATGGATGACACCCATGGAATGGGGGGCTCCGGCCACTTTCTGAGGTGAACCTGGCGGCGGACGAGTGGATGGCTAAGCTCACGGAGTCCCGAAGAGCAGCCAAGGAGGCAATGGAGAAAGCAGTGGCAGCGATGAAGAAGAGCTACGATAAGGGGAAACGCCCAAGTCGGGAGTACTCTGAGGGAGATCTGGTCTGGCTGGATACTAGAAACTTGAAGATGGACCGGCCCTGTAAAAAGCTTGACAACAAGAGAGCAGGCCCCTTTGCAGTTGAGGAGAAGGTGGGACCTGCTGGGTATCGCCTCAAGCTCCCTCGGGCCTGGCGCATCCATCGGGTCTTCAATGAGTTGCTGTTGACACCATACCACCCCCCTTCCTTCCCTTCCCAGAACCTGCCTCCCCCTCTGCCCCCTACGATTGATGATGACCACCTGGAGTATGATGTGGAGGCGATCCTTGATGTTAAGAAGGTGGGGCGTGGAGTGAGATACCTGGTGAAGTGGTTGGGATACCCTGTAGAGGAGAACACTTGGGAGCCACGACGGAACCTCACCAATGTGGCACTGCTTCTCTGGGACTTCTTCCTTGCTCACCCTGACAAGGCCAAGCTAGCTGGTCGGGACGCCCAGCCTTAAGAGGGGGGTGATGTTAGGATCGCTTATGTAAGCCATCCCAAAGTGCAGTTGTGGAGAAACTGGGGAGGGTTGTTGGAAGGTCACATGACCTGTGGCTGGGTCGGATTATGTTATCATGTAAGATCACATGACCTGGGCCTGGGCGCATCACGTGATCCGAGGGTCCGAGCGTGGGAACGCCGGCAAGTGCCGAAGCGTTCGCTATAAGTACTTTCGCTTTTCCTTTTTTGTACTCTTTTCCCCTTATCTTAGTATTGTCGTCATGACCTTACGCTTAAGTTGTGTGAGACCCAGTCTGATAGATCTGGTGCTCGACTTCCACCTCCTGTTGCCGATGACATTGATGTCCCAGAACTGGCTGACAATACTCTGACTCCAAGTGTGTCTGGACCCCTGGACCATGACAAAGAGTCAGACCCCTCGGTCACTGACGACAATGATGAGCTAAATAAACCTCCGACACCTCGAGCCGAGTGCAAACTAACTCCGGCGCATCTTCTTCAGAAGATTATTAATGCCAACAAGTGCCCAGAGATGGTTAAACCACGTGACCCCAATACCTTTGATGGCTCAGACGCTAAGAAGTTGAAAAGCTTCTTGGTCCAATGCCAGTTAAATTTCCTTGATCGCCCAAGAGCATTCAAGTCCGACTCCCACAAGGTATGCTATGTCCTTTCCTTTCTCCAGGGCTTTGCCCTGGAATGGTTCGAACCAATGATCCTGGATGGCGAAGGCCATCCGGTTCTTTCGAACTATAAGATGTTTGTTTCCCAACTTACAGAGAACTTTGGTCCGTACGACGCAATCTGCAGGGCGGAGTTCGAACTCGAACGCCTCCGGATGCGTGAGGACCAGAAGTTGACGAAATATACCATTTTGTTCAACAGATTTGCGTCCATTGTTCATTGGGATGAGTACGCATTGCAACGGCAGTTCTACAAGGGACTTGCCAGCTGCATCAAGGATGAACTGGCCCACATTAACCGCGCGGACACGCTCTGCGGACTCTGCAAGCAAGCCAGCACTATTGATGGCCGTTATTGGGCTCGGCAGCAGGAGATCTCTAGGGACTCTGCAAAGGCTCCGACACCTAACAACACCAATAAAAAGGAGACTTCAGATAGTTCCAAGTCCCCCAACCCTTCTGGCGCTAATATCAAGTCCGAGAAACCATTGGATAAGCGTCTGGCGAACTCCAGTCCGACTTCTGGGAACTCTGTTCCAAAGGCCGCTGAGGGCTCCAGTGATACTAAGAAGGCTCATCTGGGTCAGGATGGGAAACTGACTCCAGAGGAGCACCAATGGCGCTTCAATAATAATCTGTGCCTCTTCTGTGGAATAGCAGGACACAAGGCCAATGAGTGTCATAAGCGGACCTTGCAGGCCAGTGCCAGCTCTGCACAAATCACCTCCGACTGAGATGACTCTGTGCCAAAAAAAGATTAAGCAGCCCAGAGAGTACAGTACGACTCTCTGGCTGCTCCGACTCCGATTGTACTAAACCTATACTCGATACCCTTTCCTTTCATAGCTCTCTCTCTCTTCTTGCCTCCTCTCCTTCTATTCCTTCTCCATTCAAAGCAATGATAGACTCTGGCACTGAACTTTGTTTCATTGATGCCAAATTTGCCTCTTGCCTCCATCTTCCAAAAACTCTGGTGACCCCCTGGGAGGTCATTTTTATTAATGGGACCACCTCCATATGGGTTACTGAAGCGGTCTGGCTCTCCATTCGGCTCTCCACCATGGATCCGACCGACGTCTTGTGTGTAGTTACCAACCTTGACCCCTCTAGTGATGTGATCTTGGGAATGAATTGGCTGTTCCAAAACAACCCACTGGTTGACTGGACCACTGGCCAGATAAAGCCCAGACCATCTACTAATGAGGAAAAAACTCCGAAATCTGATCCGGAGGGTGCACCAGCCAGCACTCTCCATTCTGTCCCTCTGTCTGTCTCCGCTCCATGCACTCTGGTTCAAATGTCATCTGCAGCAACTCTGAACCAAGCCCGGACTCCATCTCAGTCTCTGCTTCTGTCTCCATCTTTGACTCCATCTCTGACCATTCCATCTACTCCGTCTCTCCAGGAGGCACCTAAGGTTTCTTTTGTGAATGCTGCTGTGTTCGTCATGGCTTGTGGACTTCGCAGGTCCCAAGTCTTTGGCATGACATTGTTGAGCGAATCCGCGCATGTGGCCTCCGCTTCATTCAACATCCCCAACACCACCCCCCAGGATCTCCTCTCCATTCCAGAGGAGTACAGGGACTTTCCGGATGTCTTCAGTAAAAAGAAGGCAGACACCCTTGCTCCGCATCGTCCATATGACCTAAAAATCAACCTGCTGGAGGGCGAATCCCCTCCACCAGGTGCGGTCTACTCCCTGTCGCAGTCCGAACTCAGCGAACTCAGCGAGTTTCTGGACAAGCATCTTCGCATCGGATTTATCCATCTGAGCTGTTCTCCACATGGAGCACCTGTGCTTTTCATACAAAAAAAGAACAGAATGCTCCGACTTTGTGTCGATTTCTGTGGTCTCAATAAAGTGACCAAAAAAGACTGTTATCCACTTCCGCTGACTAAAGATCTTCTTGATGTTCCAGGAAAAGCCCGAATTTATACAAAACTTGACCTCCAACATGCGTATCACCTGGTCTGTATCGCCAAGGGTGATGAATGGAAGACCACATTCTGCACCCGATACGGATCCTTTGAATGGTGTGTGATGCCCTTCGGGCTCACCAATGCACCCACCACTTTCCAGCACTTCATGAATGATATATTCTCTGACCTCCTTGACACGTTCATGGTCATCTATCTTGACAACATCCTCATTTACTCTGAGGACTTGAAGCAACATGTTGAGCATGTCTGAGAGGTACTCCAAAGGCTCTGGAAGAACTGTCTCTTCCTAAACTCAGCTAAGTGTGAATTTCGCACTGAAACCATGGAGTATCTCGGATTTGTTTTATCTCCAGCCGGACTTTCTATGGATATGGCCAAAGTTAAAGCTATACAGGATTGGCCTACTCTGTGAAAGGTCAAAGACGTACAGTCCTTCCTTGGGTTCGCCAATTTCTATCACCACTTTGTCCATGGATACTCCGACATTGTCGCCCCGATGACTGGCCTCACACGAAAGAATATCCTGTGGCTTTGGTCCGACGACTGCCAGTCTGCTTTTGACTCTTTGAAAACAGCGTTCTCTACCACTCCGATCCTCTCACACTTCATCCCTGGAGCTCCGCTTATAGTTGAAATGGACACCTCGGACTACGCTGTCGCTGCGATACTCTCTACAGTCGCCTCCAATGGTGATGTCCATCCTATCGCCTTTCATTCCCGTACCCTAGGTGTCTCTGAACTGAACTATGACACCCACGATAAGGAACTCCTCACTATATTTGAGGTGTTTACCACCTGGAGGCACTATCTCAAAGGTTCTGAAACTCCGGTCGATGTTGTTACCAACCATAAGAACCTTGAGTACTTCTCCACAGTCTGCCTACTCACCCAGCATCAAGCCAGGTGGTTGGAGTTCCTCTCCCAGTTCAATTTCATGATTCGATTCCACCCCGGTCACCTCAGAATGAAACCCAACATGTTGACTAGACATTGGGACATCTACCCCAAAGAGGGGGATAGCGACTATGCCTGCTTCAATCCGCAAAACCTCCGGCTGATGTTCACCAACAGACAGTTGATCTCATCACTCTGAGCTTCATTGCTTTATGTACCCACACTCTGCGCATCATTTGTGATTGACGATAATCAACTCCGCAAGGATATCCAGTCTGGACTCTTGCTGGATCCTGTGATGGTCCCGATCCTAGAAGACCTCTGCTCAAACTCTGCAGACCCTAAGTGGTCCATGGATGACGATGGACTTCTCTGCGAGCACAGATGGATTTATGTACTGGACGTCAATGACCTCCAACTCCACGTTTTATGTGCGAGACATGATCACCCACTTGCCAGACATTTCGGTCGGACCAAGACTACGGCCTTGGTATTCAGGGATTATACCTGGCCAAAACTCCAAGGATTTGTGTCGGACTTTTGCAAATCTTGCACGACTTGTGGTAGGGCGAAAGCCCCTTGGCATAAGCCATATGGAACGCTCAAGCAGCTGCCCATACCCAAGAAACCGTGGAATTCCATTTCGATGGATTTCATTGAGCAACTCCCTGAGAGCTCCGGTTTTACCACAATTCTAGTGGTTGTTGATAGGTTTATGAAGCAAGGGGTTTTCATCCTGACAACCAATGAAGTGAACTCCATGGAGTTGGCTTGTCTGTTCATACTCCATGTCTTTCCGAAACATGGAGTTCTGTTGCACGTCACTTCCAACCATGGCTCCGAGTTCGTCTCTCGTTTTTTCCGCTCATTAGGCAAGGTCCTTGACATGACTTTGCACTTCACCTCCAGATATCATCCGGAGGGCAACAGACAGACAGAGTGAACAAATCAGACATTGGAACAGTACCTCTGTTGTTACTGCAATTACCAGCAGGACAACTGGTCCGAACTACTACCCCTAGTGGAGTTTGCCTACAACAATGCTCCAAGTGCCACTACTGGGATCTCTCCATTCTTTGCAAACAAGGGCTATCACCCGAATATATTGGTGTACCCGGAACACGAAGTAACTTCGGTTTGTGCCCGAATACTCGCTGTGGACTTGGATCAGCTGCACCAAGAACTCCGTAACCAAATCGCCAAAGTGCAACGTCGCTATCAGGGTCCGGCAGACAACTGTCGGACTCCGGCACCAGAGTTTAAGGTCGGAAACCAAGTCTACATCAAGGCGAAGTACTTCCATATGTGCAGACCCTCCCCGAAACTTGCCAAGAAGTTCCTTGGACCCTTCGAGATCATCGGAGAGGCCAGCTTGCATGCCTTCATACTCTGACTCCCTGAGGCCATGCGAGCAGTCCACCCTGTCTTCCACATTTCCATGCTGGAACCCGTAACTCCGAACACAATTCTGAATTGTATACTCCCTCTGCCACCTCTGGTAGAGATCAACAGAGACCTTGAGCATGAAATCTCCAAAGTGCTCAACTCCAAGATCAACAAATGCCACAGCTGCAAACTCCTTTACTTGGTGCGGTGGACCAGATACGAAGGAACCAAGGAGGAAACGTCTTGGTTACCAGCTACAGAACTCGTACATGCCTCTGAGGCTGTTTCGGACTTCCATCATGCTTATCCGAACAAGCCCAGACCTCTCAATTCCCTTTAAACCCTACTCCGCTTACTCCGATACCCCAAAATTTCTTTTCTTTTCTACTCACATTTCTCTTCTATACACTCTGTCTCTGATAATAAATAAATAAAATAAAATAAAATAAAATATATATTAGATATATCCATCTCTGTCTCCTTTTCCTTGTTCCCTTACTCCGTCTTCTCTGAAACTCCAAAAAAAAATACCTCTCTTCTCTCTATTCCTTATTCTGCTTTCTCCAAAACTCTGAAAACAAAAATTCTTACCTTCTTCTCCAAAAAAACTCCAAAACTCTTTCTTCATTTTTCTCTGTCTTGCCTTACTTTACTTTACTTTCACTCTGCTTACTTTCACTCAAGTTCAAAGAAAAAAACAAAAAATTTATAAAACAAAAAACAAAATGAAAAACAATAAATAGATAATGTAGATTATTTTTTATTTTTTAGGCGGAGGGGGGCGAGCTGGGCAACACCTGCAAAATTCCTTCCAGCTTGTCTAGCCCAGACTCTGCTCCCACCTCTCTGTCCTCCACCTCCACCACCTTCTCCGATCTCTCCGCCTCCTTCTCTGCCTCTACCTCCTTCGCCTTTTCCTTCTCCTTCCCCATCACCCCCACCACCATGTCCTCTGCCTCTGCCCTCAGAGCCTCCGCTTTCCTCTTCCTCTCTGCCTCCGCTACCTCTGCTGCCTCCTCCTTCTCCGCCACCTCCATCCTCCTCCCCCACTTCTCCAAAATCGCGTGGAGGATCCTCCGATCCTCCGCCACAGCCTTCCACTCTGCCGCCGCCTCCTTCCTCCACTCCTCTATTGCAACCACTCCCCTCAGGACCATGCTATGCATGGCCTGCACCAAGTTCAAAACCTCCTCCTCCAGCCACTGACCCCGCGGCACCCACATCTCTGACCTATCCTCCTCCGAGTCTGTGTCCCCTTCGCCTTTTTCCGCTCTGGCTGCTCCGCCTCTCCACCTCTGCACTTCTGCTTCGCCCCGCACAGGCATTGCAGGCCATCCCCTGCCCCCCACTTGGCCACACACAGGCCATCCCCAACCTCCGGCATCGCACACACTCTGCATGATCCACCTCCGTCTCCAGTGTTGGAGACCGTTTCCTCCCTCCCTTGCTCCCGTGCCACCTCCGCCGCCCTCCGCTTCGCCTCCACTGCCTTCGCCCTCTCCAGCTCCTCCTGCTGCACCTTATCTGCTACCTCCTTCACTTTCTGCTCCTCCTCCTCCTGCCTCCATCACTCCTCTTCCTCCCTCAATGCATTGATCCTTTTTGTGAGGGCTGCAATCTCAGGGTCCTTGTCCTCCATGCGGGGTTGAATGGGGATGGTGATGACAGGTTGTGGGCGAGGGCGGGAGGGGTGGCTGGGCCCGGCTCCAGGTGTCGATTGTGTGTTGGACATGATGAGTTTTTAAAAAAGAAGAATTGCCTGTGTTAGGGGCAAGTGATGATGGTGATGAGTTAAGGGAAAAAAAAGCAGAGTGCACCACGCACAATTGTTTTAACCCCCAAAAAAAAAATCGGACTCCGATCGAAGTGCTGCGAAACTCCGGTGCTAACTCGTTTCGGAATGCACGTGTTCACATGGAGTTTAGCCACAGGGTCTCAGGGGTTCGACCCTAAAAGGGGGATACTGTTATGACCCCATCCAATCACATAAGCACAATCCCTGCTCTGGACTCCGGACTCCGCACCAACTCTGGCCATCTCCGATCTGCCTCTCCGTAACTCCGCATCCTCCTTCTTCAGACTCCATTCCGCTGTACTTTGGACCTTTCGGACTCTGTTCTAGAACCTTCTCCCTCCATCCCCTCGTTCTGTTTACCATTGAGAGGATACCCTTGACCCATGGGAGTTATTTTTGTTGTTATTTCTTTGTTCCATGAAAATTGCACAGGCACTTGTGGTGAAACTCTCCTAGTAATTTGATATGTACATTGTTTCACATTACTCCTATACTCTGTCCTTGCAGTATAAGTTCCCACCTGTATCTCCCTGCTCCTCAGTTTGAATATTAACCCTAAATATCTCTGAGCTTTTGTCCTCATCATCCTCGACGTTCTCCACATCATCCAACCAACTCCAAGCAACTCCGACGGACTCCGATCAACTTCAGAGTTTGACTTTCATTCTGATTCTCTCTTGGGTATTGTTTCTGTTTGATAAATAGGGACACATATATACGTGGTGGCACAACACATACATTGAGGCTGCAGTCCCACAAGTCTCCTTCTTCTCTGTTTGCTTCTCCATTTCTCCGATATCGGACTCTGATAGGACTCCAATAAAACATCTCCACCCTGTTCTGTTAACCCCTTTTGCTACTAACCTGATAGGACCGTGACAGTAACTACAGAATCTGTCTTGGAGATACATTGTGAGACTGGTTACAGAACATCAGGGCAGAAACCAGGATCAGGATCATGATCCAGAATTCGTGGACTACTACTATCAAGTTGGTGGCTTCGCCACCAAGCAACTTCGCAGATGGTACTTAATAGATTGTAGTAAGCTACATCTAGCTGGTTCCTGATGAGTAACTACAGAAGTCCATGACAACGGATTGGGGTCTCGGAACAGGATCTGGAATCGCCACATGGGGACTTATCCCCAGAAGTGGACTTGGTGCTTGTCCCATGCCAGGGGCAGGTACCCTCAGGTACCGAGGCGCAAGGTACAAACTATCAGAGATCTGGAACCAGAGATAGTATTTCTGGTCCGGACCCGAAGGGAGCGGCACAGGCATGACAATATGTCTGTGCTGGAAATGTTTGCTGTGTGCGTTATCGAGTGGAGAAGGGTTCGGTAGCTGGGTAGGTAAGGATCATCATTGCGAAATCCTTGTCAGTGACTGAGACACCAATTCCTTCCAGCTCCTCTCTGATCTTCAACATCACATTCAGGTGAGCTCTGACATCTGTGTCTTCGCCACAGAGCATGGACTGAAGCCTGCAACACATGTCAACCTTATGTAGTTGACTCTTTTTCATAGTGTCATTGCAAATGGTATTCCACATGACAGATGCAGTCATAGATTTGATGATCATAGCAAGGGGCAGGGATACTGTGGTAAGCAGTATGTGCTGCATGCTGTACTCTTTTTGTTTGTACTCATCAAATCTACATTCTTTTTATTCTAGGTCCTCGTCAGTGGCTTTGACTCCCATGGCTTTCATCAGGATCCCATTTTCTTCGGGGTAAGCGACTGGTTTTCACACAGTGGCATCACGGTGTCTGATCAAGCCCTTTGTGCCCATGGTCATGTGGGCTTTCGACTCATAGTCGGCCCAATTCACTCTGTCATTGTGGAGTTGAGGCATGCCTATAGCATTGGAAGAGGTGTTGCCAGTCATGAAATCATTTTGCATGATGAATCTCATAATCTATTAGAAAACTAGGGATAGTCCATTAACCCAGTCAAATGTAAGACTGAGGTATTGCAGTAGTACCTAGGGATAGTCTGTTCTACCCTAGGGCATCTGAAAAGTACTAGTGCGAGGTGAAAAAGGAAATTACTCACAGCCCAGTCAAATGTAAGACTGAGCTGTGGCAGGGTTCTGGTTGTGCCCAAATAGAGCACATCATTACATAATCTCCCTGGGTGATTACCAACACTGAGGTGAGTCTGGAGGGTTGACTGCATCATTTAGGCACTGACTGAGCTCAATCCTGCACACAGGGTAATGAGTGTACCTTGAGACATCAGTAGCAGTCCCCTGTTGAAAACAACTAATGTCCTTACATTTGTAAGACCAAATTCCCACTGCAGAGTTTGTGGTAGGGGTCAAAGCTTAATTTCAATTCTCCAATGGCACCCCATATTGATCCACCCTTGAAATGTCCAATAATTTCACCTGCGGACATGCCTGCCCCTGTTCCACCCACCTCACTGTCCATGGTGTCAAAACCCCCTGCCAAAATAGACTATTATCTAGAAGCAGGAACATGGTAGGGAAGGGAAACTGTTTGGAGTTGAGTCACTGAAGAGAAGAGGACAGACTGGAGCAACTACAGAGGGGAATAGGCTCATGAATGTTTGCCCTTCCTCTCACAACCTACCATCCATTGTTTTGCCAGGCCTGATCATCTGCCTGACCCTGTGTCATCCTCATGTGTGCAACTCACAAAGCTTTCCTTTCACAATGCCCTAGTCATTGTGCAGATCTAACTATTATCAATGTATCTTCAAAGTTGTAACCACTTACCCTGTTCCCTCTTCACTCCCCCTATCAATGTGTCCTATTGGGATTACAAAGGCCCACCTGTACTATCATGAAGCAATGCTGAGGTAAGCATCAACTATAACATAGCAAATGTGCACATCATTGTAATGTGACTACTGTCACATCACTATACTTAACTACATAACTACAGGGGTAGTATATAAACACTGTAAATGCTAACAGGAACAGTCATTGCCTCCTAGTCAGTCATGATTAGCCTTAAGTGGTTCTCTCAGATTATGAGATCCAGTTTTGCACATTAAGAAACAATCAACTTACCTAGGACTAATCAAAGACCAATCCAAAGACTGGGAACAATGGCAACCATGACATCCATCAAGCTTGGCAATGAGTTCTTTTAAGTTCCTAGACTCACACACTGTAGGCCCAAAGTTGGGTGAAAATCACCACACAAAGAACCCTGAAATGTGGTGAATATCAATGGTTTCCTAAGTGAAAATCACCATGACTAGTTGATAATCAAGTGCTTATTGGGTACAAAGAATGGGTGATTTCACTACTTTTATGTCTGAATTCACCCACTGTACTTTGGGTGAATATCACTACAATACAAGTGTCTTTTAAGCTGATCTCTAATAGGTGGATTTCACTCTATCACAGGTGCCTTTTAAGCCAATCTAATAGGTGAATTTCATGTTAGTTTTTGGGTCATCTTAGCCATAATCTTAGGTGTGTTTCACTACAAGAAATTTGACAAAATTAATTTGTTGATGGTATCTTGAAACTGTATTGGTGTCACAGCAACATCATGTGACCCACCAAGGTCGTGATCACATGACCAGTAAGTCACGGGACTCATGTGACTACTACTGACAGTACAGCCCATTTGTGTCATGGCACATCAAGCAGGATGCCATCACCCTGTCATTGTTGTGACAATTGTTGCCTCCACATCAAACAACTGTTCCCACCCATACCTTATGCTCCTGGATTTGCCATGTTACCACTATCCCATTCCCTTGGCACTCTTATCCTCTCCCCATGACAGCTTCCCATCCCCTTACCAACTCCTTGTACCCCACTGATGTCATGACACCACCATGATCATTACTCAGATACATTCACTCCATCTTGACTGTCACTTCTGTTGGACTCTCTCCTTCGTTACTTTGTACTTGCTCTGTTCCCATGGACTTGGACTTAGTATATATATCCCTATGATAGAGACATGTATTTCCTTAGCTTTCAATATTCTCAGACTCTGCATCTTTCTACTTCAAAGTCAGCCCAAGCCTTTGCTAAACACATGACTCTTGTGACCTTCTCACAACCTCACTGCAACCTTCAGACTCCAGATTTTGGATTGACCACAACATAATATTGAAAGCTCACCTGCTGCTTGTCTCAACTCAGTGTCCACAACACTCCAACATCAACAACCAGCACCTACCACTGCCCGGCTAGCCTAAAGTACCTGGAGCCATGACCCTCACTATATCACCAAACTGGATTTCTGATACCTCTGAGACAAGTTCCTACCTGAGCCTCTTGGACTTACCGAATGTCAGAAACAACACAGATGCTAAGCACTGTGCCTGATCAACTGTCACACACCGACTGCCCCACTTACTCATTGCCATACTCCGAATGGAAGAGTTCTGAGGAGTACAGTATATTGCACCTCTGAAAGACAGTTCATACAGCCAGGACTTTGGTCCTCCAGAGAGATTTGTGAGCAAAGGCTCTTTCCAAACTACACTCCCACCAAGTTTCCTGTGCTACTCACCACCACCCTTAATGAAGAAATCTTCCATCAGACTGTTGAAGGTCTGACAATTGAGGACATCGAAAATGTCATCACCCCAACAAGGACGCCGTCCCCTCCTTCCACACAAAGCAGTAGATACACCGATGCCTCGGTTCAGACTGACGCCCCTGAGCCCTACACCAGCCCTGACTGTTACCTATGAGCACGCTCAAGTAGGGCTCTCCACAGGTATACTGTGGGTCCAGATTTGGCACACCAGACCTGTAACCATGACCACTGTACCCTTGTCAGGTTACAGGTGATACCATATCCATATGTGGACAGTGTGCTCATATACCTGCAGTACAACAAGGTAACCATGGTGTCATGTCATAAAATGGCAGACACATGCCAGGCATGTACATAATGCATAGTAGCTAACACTTGTTGTAGTACTCAAGATCCATTGATGCCTTCCTCTTCACACATCCAACAAGAGGCAAAAGATCTTCGATAGCTATCAAATCGTTTTGGCACCATGAGCCAAGGCAGAGAGATGCACAAAACGAGAGTGCAGATAGAGCATTTCTCGTGAAGTGTAGAAGCTGGCGGCCCTGTGAGAAGATGCGGTCGACCACTGTAGATGTGGCTGGAGGCCCAATGTTAGTCCGTTTGCTTCAGAAGTCAGTATACTCAGACCTGGGATACTCAAATAATCCAGTGCCATTCGTGAGAGGTTCGCATCGGGTTTCTCGTTTACACAGTAGTTGCTGAACTCAGTGTCAAAGGTTATCTTTTGGCCAAGGCTATCAGTGATTATCGCAAGCAGCCAGGCAGCTGATGCCACGTACGACAGCCTCGTTCGATTCGGTAGTCTCTGCATCGCTATGCCCCTCCCCTCCCTTGTAGTTCCTCTTGTACTCATCATGGACCATGTCTTCGGCAACTTCAATCCATTCTGTCTTCCATTTGTGCACTTGGAAGTATTCCAACTTGAGGCCAGGGTGAAGAACTAGTGGCTGCAGTCAGAATGAGTTTGGGCATGCATGAGGAGGCTCACCCATTGCAATTCGATATGGAGCTGAGTTATCTGTGCAGCCGTAGTACTTGTCAAGCTTCGCTGCGGCAACCTTCATGGCTGCCTGGATTGCGGGGTGGTAAGGTGCTTTGTTGTGGAGGTTGAGCTTGCTTGTAATCTTGTCCATTGCAGGAATGACACCAGCTATACTTGAAGAGTCCTGAGAGAAGTAGATTGTTGCCTTCTTGTATTGCTAGACAAAAGGATCAGTGCTTGGATTGTTGTATGAGTGAGGCGGCACATAGCCGAAGCAGCTGCCCAAATTCTCAATGCCCACCACAACATCCAAATCGATGCCCCTACCATGTTGACTAAATTGTTTTGAGGGTGGCCTGCTGGCACGAGGCGAGCGAGGAGAGATGGTTGGCTGCCTTCTCTGGATGATTGGTCATGATCTTGTCATTCAGAATAATGGCACAGCAGATATGATCAATAAAAGCAATCCAAAGTACCATCAGCCAATACTCCTTCTGGATTGGTTGAAGGTGCTGATCAATCCACACTGGCACCACACTATCCTTAATGCTAAGCCTGTCGCCGATGCGGATGGCCCGACCTTGGAGTGTGCATTCCAGGGTGTTTACCTCAATTTCTCTCAATTTGTGAGAGCTGGTGACTATGGAGTCTATTGATGTACAGGGCCCGGCTCAAAGCCCGGAAGCCCGGGCTGCCGAGCCCTTGAAGCCCGAGCCAAGCTGGGCCCTAGTGATGGCTTTGTCGGGCTCAAGGCTTGGCTTGTGTTATAAAAAGCCTTGAGCCGAGCCCTGAGGCCTGAAGGCCTGAAGCCCCAGCTTTGTCACACGTGACATTTTGTGATGTGTGCTCAAGCCACGCCACCCGCCCGCCTGCCCCAGCAAGTCCTACTCAATAACTGTGCTCCCCTGCACCTCAGGCTTGCCGACCAGCACGAGTCCGGAACACATCACGCAGAAGCCGGATGGCCGGCGTCCTGCGTCCTGTCATGTCCACCACCCTGGCGTGCCCGCCTGTCGGGCGGGTCTCTACGTGGCCGTGGCGCAAGCGACGCCTGCCGCTCTCGCGCCCCCGCGCTTCTCGCTGTCGCCCGTCGCCCCCTTCTCGCCGCCCAGTGCCCCGGGAGTGCGCCGCTGAAGCGGGCGCCGGCACGAGTCGGTCTCGCAGACATCGGGCAGGACCAGGCGCGCGCAGCCCCGCCCAACTGCTGCCCAACTGCTCAACAGTGTCCGTCGCCCCCGCTGCGCCAAAGACGCGGTGCCCAGCGATGAGCGCGTCCTTCCTCTAACCGCCCCCCCGCATGGCACCCCATTTTTGCGCATCTCAAGGCTCTCTGCATGCAGCGTCTCGAGGAACGGGGCCGAGTCGGGCTGCGCAACCCTAGGTAGGTTTGGACATGGGACTGGGACTCTTCTCTGACAAGCCCCGGGCCGGAGGTCGCTCTACACCAGTCTTGAGCTGCTTGCTGTGTCCAAGGCCAGGGGAGAGCAGCATTCCCCATACATTATGTTGATCACAATGAAGATGATATGTTCATACAAAATTTGTTGTAGACTTCTTGTCCACAAAGCCCGGGCCTGAGCCTGAGCCTGGCCCGGGCCTGGCCCAAGCCCTCAACCAGGGCCCAGCTCACAATTTATCCAAGCCTGAGCCCAGTCAAGCCAAGCCGGGCCCTGTACATCACTAATGGAGTCATCCATCCAGACCTTCAGTGGATTCCTTTGGTTCAAGGAGTGGCCTATCAATGTGCTGACAATCAGAAGTCAACAGACCTATTTGCAACAATGCATTATGGGGGCCTTGATGCTCCTATATGTCCAGCCAATAGTGGTCCACTTTTTGGCCAGATTAAGAATTGTGCAACATTCTCGGATGTTCTCCTCAACCCTCATGTTGGGGGCGCACCAGTCAACCGACATCCGATCCTGTCACTTGTGCACGACATCGGACTCGAGACACCAAAAGTCTACCCTCATGCCTCATACCCTGCGAAGAATCTGAGGGGTGGTGATACTCAGACAGAGAATATCCATCTATGACATTACCAAATCCACATTGAGGGCTGCACACACGAGACGTATGCGGTTGTCCCTCAAGAAATGAATGATGTCTACAAGTCAATCATCTGTGCATCAACAATCATTGATGACTTTCCGAGGAATGGATTGGAAGCTCACCAGAATGCTATGTTGCGCCTGAAACTGGCCTTCTTCTCCACTGAGCTGGGTCCATCACAGGACTGGATCAGTGAAGCCCTGCTGGATGAATTAGCAGATGCTCAGGCAGGTTCTGCTAATAATAATAAAGGGAAAGAAAGGGAAACTTAAGTATCTGGTGATTACCAGGGACACTGCCTCTTCCCAGTACTTAGAAGCACCTGCATGTATGGAATGACCTTTCATTGTTAAGATGGTTTCATGATCTCAATCTGCTCAGGCAGAAATGTAAGGAAGGTAGATGTACAACCAAGAAGGGAAGCAGAAAATAGTAAAGGGAGGATGATGACAGTTATACTCTGATTCTATGTCTGTCCTCTTTTTTATTATATCACTGTGTTGTCAATTTGCCAATTTTCCAAATGACTAGAACAAAGTCAACCATTTTATATATCTGCTTCCCAGATTATCCTGTAGCTTGAAAATGGTTTGGTTGACCCTGAACAATTTACTAGATAAGGACCCATGGTGTTGCCACTAAATAAAGCAGGTCACAGGTAGCACCTGTGGCTTTGGTATCATGTCTGTAATAAGTAAGGAACAACAAAAACCCTTGTAGATGCTGCAAGGAGCAAGCAGAGGGGTTGAGGCCAACTCAGTTGAGTGGTTGAAAGCTGTTAGAATATGTTAGAACATGTACCAATGCATGCACCCTCACCCCTACTCTTACCTGCACCTTCACCCACTCCACCTGTCACCCTCAGTCTCAATCACTCTCACTCTCACTCCCCTTCACCCTCATCCACTCTCCCCTCAATCACCTTAACCCCTGCTTACCCTTCACCTACCCACCCTCATTCATATTCACCCTTACTTCATTCACCTGCTCTCTCACAACCAATTTCACTCTCACACTTGAATCACCCCCAACCTTACCCTTAATCTAACCTCAACCCTCCTCATCACATACCCTTTCTCTACCCTCACTCACCCTGATGACAGTCTCTCACATAGCCTTACCACTCACCCCCTCACCTATCTGACCTCATTGACTTCCCCTGACTACTAGGGGTTTCAGTCAGATTCAGTAGTTTGACCATTTGCTGATGTATCAGACTGGGTCTCACATGACTTAATTGTAAGGTTATGACAACAATATGGTAGGGCCTGTCCCATCTTGTAAATAACACTGAAGGTCAATTTGATGGTGACTGATCCTGTAAACTTGCTAAGACCAAACAACTGTCAAGTACAATCAAGAATACTCAGTCCTGGAAGGTTGCAAAAATGTTTGACAAAGTGTAGAAACAGAAAAAGACAAGTTGAGGGGAAAGAGATGTTGCTGAGAAGGTAGGTCACAAGTAGTCACAATGATGGTAAGGAAGTTGTCAGTGAAGGCGATGACTTTGCCAACTGAGAAATGAACCTATGGGGTTCCAGAAAGTTAGCACCAAGATGAGAGGAGAGAAATACTTAAGTGCACAAGTCTATATGAGCACAGAGGATGATTTAGGAAGAAGCAGAGTGTGTCTTGGTGTTGTCAAGGTCACCAAGTGAGACAAGACCTATCAATCATGGTGGTTCCAAGCTTAAAGGGTGTAATAGCCTCAAGCTTAAACCAAAGTGCATCAATATCAAGTCTACAGTACTGTAAGTACATGCAAGACTTATATACATATGTGCTGAGGGCATAACTAGTAGTGCAGGGTAGTGTTGCCGCAGTTCGGTTCTGAACCAGGGTTCGAACCTGAACTTTTGCGAACTGGACCAAAGTCCGGTTCAAAGTTCAGTCGATGGCCGAACCGAACCGTTTTTCAGGTTCGAGGGGGCCAAAATTGGTCGAACCATTACCAAATTAGGTAATAGTCCGGTTCGTGAACCTCGAACTGGACCAGAACCGGGTTCAAGGTTCGAGAATTTGCCTGAACCGGACCTTAAGTCCGGTTCGGGGTTCGACAATATTGGTCAAGAACCGGACCAAACCAGACCACAGCAACACTAGTGCAGGGTATGTTTAGTTGTAAGGTAACTATGCATGTGCTCTACTAAGGTTGCGAGGGGTTAGGGAGGCATAGGTAAGGTTGCAAGCATGACCAGTCATGGGTTGTGACCTAATTAAATAATCATATATGTAACTATAACTACAGGGGGATTCTCAGATCATAGATATTGTAGTTATAGGTTACTGGGGGCAAAGAAGGGAGCATATTCAAAGTAGATACACAGCTGACCATTGGTGGCACATTTGAGTGTTAAGGTCACACTGTCATGAGGGGGGTCATGTGGGTGATGCTAGTGACATGGGTGCAACTAGCATCAATGCAGATGGAGTTGGAATGACTCTCTAAATTGTTTGAAATCAAAGGCATACCTATCCTCAGCTATCTTTCCTCCCTGACTCTTCCATCTTCCTTTCCTTATGATTTCATGCACCTTGTTTGGGAGAACCTCCTGCCCAACTTAATATCACTCTGGACAAGTGACTTCAAGGGTTTGGATGTAGGCTGCGAGTCGTATCACCTCCAAAAGCACGGGAAGGCAACGAATACTGGGCATAATACTCTTGTTCTTGCAAACTCAAGTTGAACGAAGACCAGTTCACCCAAGCAAGTGCAAAAGCGTATCTCGATGTATATACTTACAAGAATAAACGACGTTAACCTGCATCTATAGAATTATCTCCGCTACGGTTGATTCGCTGTGTTGATGAGCCATTTGACAACCATCTGCTAGACTCCACCCTCCGCCGAACATGCCCAGGAACTACAACCAAAGTTCTTAAAAACTCAAAAAAGCCCTGACCCAGGGAAAATCTGCGAGTCTTGCTCCTCCACAGACAGGGAGTACCCAGCCACGCCACTGCCATGCGGTTCAGCAACGCTATCCTCGTCCAGGTCGCGCACAAACGGGTCAGAATCCTCGCGCTCGGGCACTGGTGGGCGCATGGGAGGAAGTGGCCGCGCAGGGACGTGCAACGGCCGCGTGGGCGCCGTCGTTGGTGGCATTGGTGGCGATCGGGGAGTCATCAGAGGCACAGGGACAAGAGCGGGTTCTTCTGGGCGAGACTTGGGCTTGGCTTGCTGTTGCGAAGGTTGCGAGGTGGGCGGAGCGCGATGAAGCTGGTTCTGGGGCTGGTCCAGGGGTGAGGGTAAAGGACGTTGTGATCTGCCTCGGGGTTTATTCTCATACTCGAACTGCCAAAACAAAGGTAAGCGTCCCGCGTCGCAAGCCTTTCTTCGAATGTAGTTAGACGCACGGCATCGAAAACCTCTTCCCTTCGCCTCTCGCCAACATCCTTGTCGATACAATAGCACATGTAAAGGGTGTCCAATCTACGAACGTTCCAAGATTCCGGTTAGCCCCACGGCTCCTCGCGGTGAAAGAAGAGCCTCCGACTACTCACGTATCCTTGACCAGGCCAACGCAGAACAGGCCTACGATAGCTGTGACGCCGCCGGCGAGCACAGCCGCTCCAAGCGCCTGGTCTGGCGCCCCGAGTGTGTGCGCGACAAATAGATAGGTCGTCAGCGCGAACGGAAACGTCAGAGTCAGCGGCGCCACCGTCAGCAACGCCAAGGGTGCTATGTATCAGTTCGCACATGTCAGTGGGAAAAGAAATCCGAGAAGGATGACGTTCGCACGTTCGCGCTTGAACTTCCGTTGGTACCTCCCCTCCTCGGACGCCTCAGCCGCAGCGCTCAATGCCCGTGCCCTCCTCGCACTCGGAAAGAATGCATCGCCAGTCAAGCCGGTATACACCAGCGCGTGCTTGCTCAACGCCGTTGTGGCGCCCTCTAACATGCCCACGGCCATGCCCATGCCGATGGTGAGTGGCTGTAGAAATGGGCGTAAGGCGAAGGGGAAATAATATGGCGCGATGCGCAAGAACGCGGTGAAAAGCCCGAGCAAGCGGATACTAGTGAGGATGAGAGAAGAGAGGACGACGGTCCCTAACGAAGGGAAAGCGGCTCGGATGAGTGCTGCGTGTATTGTATGGGTGGAAATAGGAGGCGGCGGTGCAAGGTCCGGGCTGCGGTGAAACACACCATTAGTTGTTAGTCGGCATGAGTATGAATTCGGCCTACTCCGCAAAATACCAAGCGCCAATGACCCCGGCACATGTTACTCTCAGAACTCCTCTAGCAACACCCCAACTCCACAGCCAGACCAACACTGTTCCAGCAATCGCCCAGTTCGCCCAAGCTTTAACGTGCCATTCCGAAGTCGACCCATCCGGGTGAGAGACATATCCGATTAGTAACAGACGGAAGATCAGCGTAAGGAAGGGGATAGAAGCGAGGAGGGCGGCAAGCAGGATGACCGGCGATAAGGCGAGTAGGAAGGGATTGGCGAGGAGAAGTCGGGTGGTCAGATTTAGGGCGGCAGAAGTCATGTGGATGTTGCGTGGTAGGTCAACGAGGCGACGGGCAGTAATTAACGCTAGGACGAGTGGAATGAGTGAAAATATCCGGAGCCTGAGCACATCACATCAATCCAGTCCAGCTGGTAAATGGAACTCGAGCAACTCACCCTACAGTTTCGCCCCATGTCGGCTCCTTGTCGGCATCCCACATGAAGCTGCCAATGAAGGCCCAAATGGCAGAGACAAGAAGTGTGGCCGGTATGAACAGGGATGTCGCTATCATAACGGGTTGCACAAAAATGCGTAGCAAGAAGATGTGAGTGTAGGCAACAAGTGCGCTCAAGAATGTAAGGATTGTCAGTAGAGGAACTGTGTGCAAGAGTGTGGTATACGGAAGTGCTCGTGGAGGTTTGGGTGGCTTGTGCGTGAGAAAGAGGATGAGAATAGAAGAGGAGATACAGAGTGTAAGTCCAGTACACCAAATAGCAGTCCAAATCGAGTCATGATATTTTC
Organism: Clavaria fumosa; assembly: GCA_951802425.1. NCBI lineage: Eukaryota > Fungi > Basidiomycota > Agaricomycetes > Agaricales > Clavariaceae > Clavaria > Clavaria fumosa. The sequence continues at coordinate 4,605,422 of OX637794.1, read as the reverse complement.
GTCGAGTGCGGGGCACAAGCCGTGGATCAGGAAGAGAAAATACGTCGATGGGTCTTGCATGACCATCCCGGGGCAACAGAGATTCTGTCATGGCGACCGAGATTGAAGGACGACGTAGTGGTTGGGAAGGACTGGCAAACATATCTGGTGGAGGACCTGAATCCGATGATGATGATGAGGTCGATGGAGAACGTAGAGGTGATGCTTGATGCGCAAGCCAGCCTTTGGGTGATTCTGGTCGACCTGAACCCGAAGGATGGAGCCGAGACGACACCTGCGGGACTGGGCGTGAGTCATACCATAGTCGCTGTTCCTCGTCGTCCAGTCGCAGGTACGGGTCTTGGTCGTCGTCCTGAGCCGTATACGCAGCGTGACTCCTGCCTGCGCTGTCTCGTAGATGAGGATCGTCGATGTCGTCGAGATCACTTTCGACGTTATGGCCCGCGCGAGAGCCGTCGTCTGTGGTGAAAGAGAAGAACATTGGTTGCGACGAGGAGAGACTGGCGTCCGCGGCTTGCTGTTTTTTCAAGAACTGAGATGCATACGCGGCGAAAGAAGTGGCCATCGTTGCAGACGACGAAGAGCAAAACGCCCCAAGTAGTTGTCGACTGCCAATGTCGCTCTCGCGGCTTGCGCGTTTCCCGTACTTGTTTGCAGATGCTGTCGTGCTCCGCGGTTGCTTACGTAACTTGCTGATGTAATGAACTAGCTCGGTTCGTTAATGATTATGTAATCACTCCTTATTTGAGCCGGCGTGCACTGGCCTGTCAGCTGCAGCGTCGCGTGTTGCTCGGCGAGCGCTTGACCGCAATCACCGATATCTGCTCACTCGCAAGCTGAATCGCAGCACTGCAACACGCTGCTACTGATTTTGATCTACCTCCGCTAGGGTTTACAAAAAAATATATCGAAAAGCTGTTCAGGCAGTATCGATCGCATGTCGCGACCCTCATGTAAGGTACAGAGCCTCACAGCGCTGATCATTTCTACGGGCGTCTTTCTCTTCTTGGTGGTGCTGCCCCGCGGAGCGGTGTCGACAGCGTGCACAGTTGATCTGTTCTTGGAGATCGATGCTGTACAAAACTTACTACGGAGCTCACCGTTCTCAGGCGTTGAGCGCACCACATCCTGCAATCCACCGCATTCATTCTCGCCACCACACGTTGGCACACCCAGAATAGACCGCTTTTGATGGGACATGTCGTCGCCAAGACAGCTAACCCCCCAATCTTGGTGCTAGACTTTCCAATCTGGTCGCCTTCTGACTCGAGCTCTTTTACGCCTCTCTGCGACTCTCTTTTGCAACGCAACCTGAGTCATCTTCAAAATTCTTGTATCGCTCGCCGCTTCTGTCCCTGCGGTGACGCGAGTCAATTCTAATAAGGCCGTGTTTGTACTGCTAGGCACACTAATCGATACTAGACCATTGTATCTGAGCTGCGTCGCCCCCCGAGCCCAACTTTCAATTCAAAGCCTACAGTCCAAGACAGAATTATTACTGATCACCGCAGGATGCGGTACTACTTCGGTCTGCCTCTCGCTTCCCCTGTCTGTCAACACATGAATTCCGCCTGTACTCTGCGCCTGTCACTGAGATCTGTCCTCGCAGCGGGTCAGCAGTGCCTCGCTCGAGCCTCCGCGTATCCATCATCTTGAAAGAAGCACAAGGGTCTACGCTCGCCGCCGTGGTTTATAAAGGCAGGGTCCCCCCCCCTGATGTAGTGAAAAGAAATGATTTTGGGGTACATTTTTGTCATGCGTGTCCGCATCTTGGCCGTCTTCTCTCCATTCTTGGCTTAGTGTCTCCATGCTTCGTCCTCGCCGCAACCGCAGATACGCACCACCATAGTAGTCGTCCGATTTCTGTTCTACCCAAGCGTTTATGTCGTTTATGCTGTAATAATTACATGTACAGTTTGACGAATAACTCCGATATTTCTTCTGGTCTTTCTTTTCTTCTTTTTTTTTTTCGTATTGAGGCCTGAAGGAAAGAGTACAGCATCCAAGACTGCTGTATCCGCGAACTCCGTCTGCAACGCATAAGAAAGTTCCGTTTCCAAACGAAGGTTCCATGGCGCCTCATGGTTCCGCGTGTACCGGTTATGGGCCGCGGTCTCCTCCCAAGGGAAAATAAATAAAAACAAGCGCGTGTCCAAAAATCAACCGCGAGAAAACACGTCAACTATACAACTCAGTCCGTTGATGCATACATCGGCTCTCGCCCAACTTCTGTGACGTTTCCTCTGACCTCGAGGGCAGGGGATCAAAGGCTTGTTACCGGGGGGGGTCACCGTTGCATAAGCTTACACGGTTCGGAGGTTATGTAGGTGTCCATTCATTTGCATTGTGTCAAGGATATTGATCTGGAGAAACCTCCCCATACACGAGTCTGCGATCGTGTAACGCGTCCAGCCAACACCATGATGTAAAAAATATAAAAGAAAAAAACACGCCATGATTTTAGGGTACGTGTAACCAACAACATCAAAAAAAGAAAAACAACATCGTACGAAAAAAAAAAAAAAAAAAAAACCCACTCAGTCAAGGTCATCATCCATGGAGTCTGCCTCGCTGCTGCTACGAACGCCAAAAAAAAAACGTCAGGAATCACGCTCGCACGGACAGGGAGACACACTACCGTGCATGCATGGGCACTAGCCCCTCGGGCGAACCCCGGTCGTCCAGATGGCTGCGTTCATACAACGCAACAGGCCCGTCCGAACCCCGGTCGTGCAGGCGGCTGCGCTTCGCATACAGCGCAACAGGCTTCTTGTCGGCACGCTTGTACAACGCGACGCCAGGTTTCCCACCACCCGCCTCCCGGCCGTGCAAATAGCTGCTGCCCCTAGCATACAGCGCGACAGGCCCCTTCTTGTCCGCGCGCCCCGCCAAGTGCTCCTCGCGCGCATACAACGCAACGACGCCCGGCTCCCCACCCGTCCCCCGGTCGTCCAGATGGTGGTCGTCCAGATGGTACTCGCGCTTCGCATACAGCGCAACAGGCGTCTTGTCGGCACGCTTGTACAGCGCGACGCCCGGCTTCCCACCCGCCGCCTCCCGGTCGTGCAGGTAGTGCTCGCGCTTGGCATACAGCGCAACAGGCTTCCTGTCCGCGCGTCTGTACAGCGCGACGCCGGGCTTGTCCGCCCCCCGGCCGTCCAGATGGTGGTCGCGCCTGTCGAGCCCGTCGTCATCGTCGTCGTCGTCGTCGTCGGCGTTCGCGCGCGGCCTGGCCCCAGCCAGCCCGACGCGGTAGCGCATCATCGGCATATCGGGCACCGGCAGGGGTGCAGGCGCCCGCGGGTCGTGCGTGCTGCCCGTGCCGCTGCGCGCTTGGAGGCCGCACCCTGCGCCGCTGGCGGAGGCGGGGCTCGATTAGGCTTGGGGAGGAGCCATGGGGGGTGGGGAAACCAACGTACGGGCAGAGCGGTGCGGCGGTGGCCGCCGTAGCGCAGAGGAGCAGAACCGAAGCTGCTACGTAGGTGCGCATGTGTGTGTTGTTTCTTTCGTCCGTGCAAGTGTTTGTCGTTGATTTCAAGGAGTGGGATCAGTGGGAGGCTGGCCATTATTAGTATTATTATTATTTTCGCGCCCAAGCGAAGGAGAAGGGGTATCATCGTAAGCTCGGTGCAGCAGAAGGGTCAAGGCAGAACCAAGACATACCGACCGGCACTTCCGCAGCGTAAAGTCAAAGAACAAAAACAAGGACAAGGACAAGAACCAGTAGCTCGTCGTTGATCGTGAGGGGAGGGGAAAACGTTCGAAGGCACCGCCAAGCACTTCTACTTAACTAGCGAGCCGTCGTTGATGACGACCGCCATCACAGTCTTCCCATCATCATAATCAAAATGGCCAACAGCAAGAGGGCAGCCGCCATCGTCTAATCAGATACTGTGTTGCATCTTTCCCCCCTACCCCCCCCCTGCACAGAGAGGATGGCCGGCGACGCCGTCATCAACTCGCATTCAGTTCAGGCGATGTCAAAAGCTCCACAGTTCGCATCGCCAATTCACGCAAAACGCAAACGAGACGACCCGCGCCACCCAGCAGGGGTCTGAATGCTGGCTCGCGCATGATATGATGCAATCAAAGCAGATGTGGATCATTGTGGTACAGCAGAAAGCGGTTTTGGGATTTTGATCCTTCCCAAATATGATGCGTTACACCGCAGTGGCAACGCCACTTGCGTAGTAGTATTGCGATGCGATACAGTTACAGTTTTGGGACACAGCTAAATTTGACCCTCCCATGACGCACAGCTACAGTAGCCAGCAAAATATAGAACCCGGTACATGTAATCGACAAAACCTGACAAGGAGGCTCCACATCCAGTCCACCCCAATAGGGGCCAGCCAAGTGACGCAACAACGCCAGAGAGCCGCAGCTGTACCACACCCGAAGGGCAGGTGCAGCAGCAAGCCTGGGGCCACGGTAACGGTTATCGCCGCATCAAACGCACCATATAATAATAATATACACTATACACTATACAGTATACGGCACACGCATTCAGTACCACAGCACCAGCGCACGCCCAATCGAGCGCCCTTCGTCTGAGCGCTGAAAGCTGGACGCTGGACGCTGGACGCCCGCTGGCATCTCAGCGCCCATCTCACCACTCCTACGGGCCAACTACTCGTCACCACATTCACGCACACCCAAATCCGGGCTTGCTACTGTTCCAGCGGCGCATACAGTTGCGAGTAATGCGAGCAGCAGCAGCGCAGCCCAGGTGGGGGTTGGTTACACACGTTCATCACGCGGGCTTCGGGGAGAAGTTCCACCCAGGCAGGCTCCGGGCGCCACTGCTGGTCGTCAGCGAGTCAGGCGTCCAAGGCTCCAAGCTGTAATCTGTAATCTAAGCTCCGGGTCCAATTCGTAATGAAATGTGAACGGGAAGACTTACACCCCGGGCTGCGGGAGAAAGTTTCCACACGCTCGACTTAGACTCAGACGCGGGTGTAATGGAAAAGACATTTCGCGTATTGTTTTTTGATCATATAGTTTCAACAGACATACGACAACATCGTCCAGTAAATGCCATTCCGCTTCACGTCCGTCTCGAGAGAAAAAGGAAACCTATAGTGGTACAGAGCATGAGACAAAGAGAAGGACCTGGGATCATCCATCTGCGACCCTTCCATCCAACCTAACCAAAAAACGGATTCCGTTCCATGTGGAAGACCTCTTCCTTCAGAGCACAAAAAAAGAAACACGAAAAGACAAAAGAAAAAAAACAACTGAGATCGAAGGAAGAAAAGATGGATGTTGAGAGATGGTTGATGATTGCTGCTTGCGATGAACATGACATGGAGGCCAGAGAGGCGTGAAGGCGTGACGATGCTGGGGAGCGGCATAGAAATACAAAAGCGAAGTGCATGGCGAAGACCGAGAGTTGCAGGGGCGAGAGAATGTGCAGAAGGTGGGAGAGTGGGGAGAGTGTGCTTGTTATATATTCGTGCGTGCCTGTCGTGTATGGAGGCATGCGTCTGCGTGCAACGCGACCAAGGAAGACCAGAAGGGGGAGGCGCATAGACAGCCGAATACCGCTATCCAATCGGAGTCGGCAGGCGGTCCCCGAGGAGAGATGGGAGATATATCCAGTAGATCAAACCAGACCGGTTGTGAGAGTCGCACAAGCGGCGAGGGAAAACAAGTGCATGTGTATCCGCTGGCGCTCGCGTTCTACCGACGAGAGAAGCGCCGCCTTACGCGCCGCCGCACGCGGATCATGCCAAAGCGCACGCTCAGAGAGAGGCTCTGCCACTGTCTTCGCAGGCTCTGCGTACATGTTGGTCTGGGGCATCCAAGCTTCCATTAGCTTTCCTTACGCGACTACATGGAAAGAGAGGAAACTCACGTGTTTTCTGCGTGCGCTGCGCCTCCTTCGGACTTCTCTTTATCTCTGTGGTCGTGCTCGTCCGCCTTGCCATCTCTGCTGCGCCATTGCACAACATGGCGCACGACCGGACACCACCATTCGCGGCTCTCGCATGTGCGGACACTCGCGCCGTCCGGCGCACCTGCGCCATGCACGCCGTCTTCGTCGTGCTCGTGCCCATCATCGTCATGCTCATCATAGGCCGGGAGCACACCCGCGTCCGAGTCAAACGATGCGGGCGGGGAGTACGTCCCATGTTGGCTCAACGCGATTTGCAGAGGGAGGGGGAGAGACGCGGCCATTTTGATGTCGGTGGCGCTGTTGGTGTTGTTTCTGCTGGGCAATTGACCCTGCGAGTGCCACCACCACGGGGGCCTCGCGGATGAGGAGGAAGACGACCCGCGCTGGCGCCGTTGCCGTCTGCGCCGCCGACACGCGGCAGACGCGTAGATCCCACACTCGTCCTCCTCGTCCGAAGAGGCATCAGATAACTCGACGTCGACGTCGTCATCATCATCGTCGTCGTACGCGTCGTCGTCGTCGGTGGTGCGCGCAGTGAAGTCCTCCCAGCGGCGCGGGCGACGCGCAGACGCGGGGGGCGGGAAGTGCTGGTAGTCTGGGTCGTGCAGCGCCCCGCTTGTGTCGACGCGGGCGAAGGTGGGCGGGGGCGAGGGCGTGTGTGGCCTGTGGGAGAAGGGCGGGTAGGTGCTGGTACCGCTCGTGCTGCTGCTGGCGCTAAACGTGCGGGGGTGGTAGTGGTGGTGGGGGCTGGTGGATATCCGGGGACGTTGTTGATGGTGTGGGCGCGGAAAGAGCAAGTCGTGTTGGCGCGCGGCAGTAGGAGTCGGAGGAGACGTGGACTCTGAAGAGGAAGGGGAGAGGAGCATTGGGGTGTTGTAAGTGTATTTGTATTTGGGGACAGTTAAGATGGTTGTGGAATAAGAGGGCATTGCCCAGATGGAAGGGAGGAGGAGAGGGAGAGTAGAGCGGGGGGATGTTCGGACTGAGCGGTTTAGCTGGGTTGGTTGAAAGCGAGAACGATTTGGGACTGAGTCTTTTATAATAAAAGGGGGTGATCGATTGAAAGGATTATATCGGGTTATAGTTGGAATCGTGAGAAATTTATATATAGTATATATATATATAGTATATAAGTAATATCTATTAATAAATAATTACATCTCAGATCTAAAAACAAAACCACGTTCACTTTCACGGCTCACTTCTCACCATCACTAATATGACTCACTCCCATTATCGGCGCTAACTTCCCTTTCTGTAAAAAATGCGGACACTCACTATCCCCGGTCCGACTTTAAACGACCCAGCTCGTCTAATAGCACAGCCATCTCTATCAACCCACACCCACACCCACACAAAACACACGAGAACACCGCACACACACGAGAACACCGCACACACACGACTCACACACATGCGGCGCGACCGAATAACGACAGCGCACACGCAGACACGGTGACACGCGCGTCCTTTTTCTTCTTGTCTTTCGGTCATGCGACCTCATCATCAACCACGGGGAGAGAAAGAGAGAGACCCAGAACCACGCTCAAACGTGTTTCTGTGTGCACGTCGCCGTCTGTCACCCGTCGGCCATTCCTAGGCCACGATAGTCATCGACACCCACACCCGTCTATCATCTCTCCAATCTTCCTCCATCGTTCAGCAGCCTTTGACTCAGCTCAACCATCTGACAAAGCCAAAGCCAAAATTCCACATCTGCTGACTGATCCAGTCTCGTTTCTGACTCTACCACATAGTTTCCCCGTGTACCCCGAGTCGGAAACGGCTCCATGCTAGCGCTCACTTGCGGTTGCTGTTGCCTTTCTTCCCTTTCAACGGCCCGCATGGACGCGCGGCTGAACTTCATCTTTCCCCTTTTGTCAACCCGTGCTCGGTAAGATTTGCGCCTACGCAGTAGCGACGTCTTTTTTTTCAAGCCTATCGATGATGGCCACGATATTGATAATGATGAGGGATTGATTCGCTGTGTCTGATAAATACAGTATAAGATTTGCACGATGGTACGATTTGCACGATAGATTTCAACGCGCATGTGTGTGGCATGCGACGCGGCCGTCAACGGGCACGAGCCCCCTGTTTACCCCACGGGGAAACTGAACCGCGGGCCCAAAAAATCGATAGCCAAATCGGGTATTTTTTTCCCCGAGTACGACGCCGCGTTTTGCGGCCGGGAACAATGCACGCATATGGGTGTCTTGGCCTTGTCTGACTCTCTTCGTCCGTTTGTTCTTTCGATTGCCTTTTTGGAGGTTCGCACAGCATCTCGGGCATCTGTGTATGGCTCATCCGATGATGAGTCGATCCGGATTATGCACTTTTCATCAAGTGACTCAGCCCTTATCCGTCTTTCTTTGGCTTTTTAGAGGGATAGAAACGCTTGAGATGACTGAAGATGCTCACAATACATCACAGAGGCTTATTGCCACATGTTCCATTCCTTGAACACATGCTCGTTCTGGATACCCCACGGTCCGGCACTGGCGTCACCTTATGGTGCACTGTACCGCAACAATCCGTATCCGTATCCATCCAGATGACATCATCACCTGCCCCAACACAAGGACCGCATCGTTTTCGTTCAAATTCAGAGACTGCACTCGTGTCCCTCGACATCGACGTCATGCGACGACACGGTCGTGCGTCATATGAGGAGACTTGGAGACTTGGAGACTTGGAGACTCGCGGGATCTCCTCCTTTGACGGCTACGCCTTTTCGTGATATCATCGACGGAGTAATTGCAGGACACAGCGCCGTTTCTTTCATTCATTGAATGGCCAGTTTGGGTCACCTCGTGGACATGCACGATGCTGCTCTCTGTCTTTCGTTTCTTTTTCTGTCGAACATAATCCGCCATTGTTCAATTCACTTTAATAATTTCATTGATGAGTCGAGTGAGAACGAGCTTGGCTTGAGCGCAAGACTAGGGTCATAGGGGTATATAGGAGGAGAAACAAGTCATCGAAGCTCGCTCTCGAGGGGCCCAAGCCTTTGCACCAGGCCTGCAGGCCCGTACAACTGAATAAGAAGCCCAGGCCAGTGCGTACCCTGTACCTGCCTACATAGGAGCAATCCCCGCCCAGGCTCGCACTAGAAGCAATAGCTTCGCATAGTCCATCGAAAAATCGCCCGTTCCGCTCCTATTCGCTGAATGGAATTTTTCGCTAGTGCTAAAGACTCACTCTTCCCCCGTGGGGGTTCCATTAAAAGAAATGAGACCTAACGCGGGTGTAGGGTACAGTACCGTGATTATAGCAAACTTGTCTCAGGTCCGAGCACTGGCGACGCCACGACGAACCGGGTCAGCTCAAGTCTTGTGCTCCGTGCTCCGTGATCCGTGATCCGCTCCGTGCAGTGCGGGGAAAGAAAAGAAAAAGAAAAAGACACTGTGCGCTCTCCATGGCGACCACCGTCGGCGACTCCTGAGCATTGCTTCAATTTGTGGATTTCCAGTCAATAGCGTCGCACAATCAGTCATCCATCAATTGTGCCAGCGATGGCTATTGCCTTCATTCACTGTATACTATTCTGGTCCTGTATGTATCATATCCATCTCCTGCTGATCTCAACGATCCCAACGATTTGAGAAATGAAAAATTTGGCGGCGTGGTAACCGCAGTGCACTCTCGTGTCTCGTGAGCTGGACGGGAACGTTCTAAGGGAAGTGTGCGTATTACAATTGGCATGATCACTAATTTGCATCGGGTCTCGTCTCGTCTCTGCGTTATCCTTTCCCGGATCAGAGGAGGAGAGATCAAGAGACGGGATCACATGAGGCGGGTCGAGCGAGTCATCGTTGCGACTCGGTGCCCTGCTGACTCGGACGAGCTTTCTGACGAGCACCAGATGACTGATGACCTGATCTGCATGACCCAATGGGCATGAACAACGAACCTCGACCCATGTAGAGCGCATCGCGAGGGAAATCCGATTCGATTGTTGATTTGATTTGATTTGATTTGATTTGATTTTTTGTTACTCCACATACTCGTGCTGTAGCGCGTTTCCGCGAACCGCAGCACGAGCCTATTTTCGAAAAAGAGATGCTGCTGCGGTTGGCATGCTGGGGGGGGGCACACTTCGACGCGGGCAGAAACGTCGTGATGTGGGTGGCTGCTGCGCTGGTTGTTGCTGTTCGCCCCCCTGCCGGGCTGTGTGCGGTACTGTACTGCATCGCTGGGTGCCTACTATATCACCCAGTGCCCAGTGTAGTCCCTTTCATCAAACATGGCCTCCCCGATGAGATGAGATTACAGATCGTGATCAATCTATTATATTATATATCGTAGCCCCTCACACCCGAACCCCGCCATCGCCATCTACCCTGGGTAGTCAATCAATCCGCCCGCCGAAGTTGCGACGATTTTGCACGGACAAGCGGGACAAAAAAAGATGTTCTCGACCAGAAGCAAAAAATAGGATATATTTTTAGACGACGACGGGGGGGCAGGAAACGCGCCTTGTGCGCACGACGGGTGAACCGCACGCAACATAACGCGGCGCGATGGGGCCTAGGGTGGGGTGGGGTGGGGGTGGAGACGCCGGGAACGTCAACCGTATGTCTGCCAAGCACAACAGGCACCGGAGACAGGATGAATGTTTGGATGTCGGATTTGGGGGCGTGAATGGACGGGATGATCAAGGAGCGAGCCGGCTCGCGAGGCCACGCCCAAGGGGAAGAGTCAACCCTCATTAAGGCCTTACCGTGAAGGCCGCCTGTTATCGCACGCGGCTACACCCTGGGGTAACGGGCGCTCGTCAACCCTCCTCGAGTTTCCTCCATTCGTGCAGGGACCTCTCACAGTCGATCACACGGTGCAGAGGAGCGACTCCACAGACGAGCGTCAATATTATCATCGGCCGATCGCGATGAAAGAACGGGCGCTAAAGCTCTGCTGTGCTGGAAGTGTTGCCGCGGCGTATGCTCATCTCCGATCTTCTCGACCCTGCCGCAAAGGGATGAAGGGAGATAGGGAGGAAGATAGAGAGAGCGTGTGGCCTTGGCCAAGAAGGAAACACGTCCTTACCCCAGAGAGCAAGACTTCGTCAGAGCACGTCAGAGCACGCTGGCATCAGTCACCTTCCCTTCCGTGCATGAGGCCGTGTCCCCTTGAAGCCCTTGAAGCCTTTGCAACCCCAGATCAGTATGCACGAACGTAACATTCACCTTTTCCCCCGTTGATCCATGATTCCATAATCCATGTCTTCTTCCCATCCTTGCGGTGCGCAGGCGAAAGCGGGGCGCGACGCGCGTGTTTGTCCGTCAGCGTAAACTTCCCTTTTATGACGTCGCACACTTTGCTTCCGTCTCTTCGGGTGAATGCGCCGTGCAACCGCGTTGCTGCGGCGCGGGTGGGAAAACCGGATCACAAGTGAAGAGGTTGCCGCGGCACGCTGCGGCGTCAAAAAAAAAAACGTCATGGGATTTACGTGTGAGAGATTGCTCTTGGGGGGGGGCCGCCGGACATGCCAAAGGGGGAAAGCATGGGGGGCACGTCACGGAAGGAAGGGGTACTGGTTACTGCGCGGGGAAGGTGGAGGGGGTTGCCACATCGGAGCGCTGGCCGTGAAGGTGTCTGGTTGCAATGGCGTCGTTTCCCCACCAACAGGGCGGCACAAAAATGGTAATAGAGTTAGGCGCTGGCCATCACCCCTGTGCCCCGCAGCCGCACACGCACCATTCGTCCCGCCGGGCTGCGGTTCGGCCATGCAAGCGCCCCCCGCAGCCCCTGGCCAGTGCCAGGCAACAGTCGCTGTCTCGGACCGGTGGTGGCCCTCTTCTGCTTTTAGGGTAACGAGATACCCCTTTGGTCGAAGCATGGACGGCGTTGTTGTGCCGTCGACGGACGAGCTGATTCATCACTTCACCGCCTGGGTTCATTCTTGCTCCCTCTTCACGACGTTTCTCCTTGCAGGGCGAGAAGTTCATGTTCGGGGGGTCTCCAGTTTGGGTTCCGCAGGCGACGGCCAAGGGCAGAATGAAGGCACACTCGAGGCCGCGTTTCGACGATCGCTGGCGGGGTTCATCGCGACCCTGTCGTCTCTGACTCTTTGTTGTCCCCCCAATTCATGTGCTGGAGGCGTTCAGGCCAACGTCACTTCCCCCCTCTCCGAGGACGCAACCTTCATTGTTCCTCTCGTGAACGGAGGAGATCGCTCTTCTGGGAACCGCGAGGCTCCTGCGCGTGCCCCCAGGGTTCCTGCCAACAGGCGCCAGTGCGATCGGCCAAGGAGGGTTGCGCGCTCGATGCAGGTGGGGGAATGGATGGGGTCTTGGGGGTGTGATTGCTCCCGAGGGCCTAGTTACTAGGCGGGAGTGCGGAGCCATGGGTCTTCCTTGGATACGCGAGGGCCACGATCAGGTTCCTGTATGGCGCCGAGGCCTCGTCCTCGAGACGACGATCAGAGACAGATGGGCACAACGCCAATCTTGTGTCTCTTGGCCCCGTGTAGTACCACGTCACGGACCGGGAAGGGTGATTTTCATTTTTTTTTCTTTCTTTTTGGTCGTCGCGAGGATCATTTTAATGTGAACATTTTACAAAGGTGTTTGAGCGAGGTGAACTCTTTGTGTGACTCACCTCACATTTGCAGTTGGGCATCTGACTCACTGTCATTTCTCGGGCGTAGTTCTGTGCTGGAAAGGTGGTGAAGTGACGTCGTTGTGGCGGTTCAATTCAATATGCGTTCAATTTCCGGCGTCAAAGGTTATCTTCTCAATTGCAATACCCACTTCACAATGATTTGCTAGACAGGGGCCTGGCAGATGAATTTTACATTACAAACCAAGTGTCTTTTACGTTACAAACCAAGTGTCAAATATGCTTTGAGAGGACTAATGTTTTGAGAGGACTGTTGGGCAGCCACCACTTCACTTGGGTCTGATGCCATTTCAATTTCTTGTTTGGAATCCGGGGTAGATTAGTGGGTTCAAAGATGCATTTGAGTTGTGCTTCACATTCGTGTCAATGACGTTGACGATACTAGACTGTTATACTAGAGATCTGGCTTTGAATTTGAATATTGAAGTCTACCGCTGAACTCCATCACTTTGACCCTTTTGTCTATCTGACATGTCAACTCATCATGGATACCATCGGCCAGACGAGACGACTACTTACCCTGACTTGAACTATAGCTCTGGTGCCAAATGGATCAAACAGCTCACCCAAGAGAGACTGAATCACTTCCATGGGGGTCGGTACTCCGATTTCAACCTCTCATCCATGCTCTACATCCATCGGCTGGACGACGCAAAGGTCGTACAGTTGCAAGTATGGAGTGCGCCGGGTCTAGAGAAACCGTCCTTTTCGGAAGCTATGAAGCAGCAGTTCAGGCCAGCCAAGAAAGGCGAGGTATTTGGACCTTCATGTAAGGAACGCTTTTCTTCTTCACCTTATTCTGTCATCTCATGTTGCGGCAGGGGTATGTGTGTCAATGAGAGCAGGCTTTATTATACCCTCATTGATGATCGATAGACCAACCATTGGTGGAAAGTGTCGATCATCATACCAGCGAGCTGGGAGCAGTATGACACAGTACAATGTGCGTTTTGCCAATTCTTGAACACGCCGCACCACTCGTCTTACAGGCGCCGCCTTCTGCTATAGTCGAATTTGACCCAGGCTGTGAGGCGATGATCTTCAGCGCCGATGGGACGCCTCTGCAAGGAATTACTGGCGGGCACGATGGTACCCGCAGGGTGGAGTATATCATTCCACAGCCGGCGCGTCAGGCGGGGGTGCACCACTTCGTCATTGAATCGACCTGCAACGGCATGTTTGGCGTCGGCGACAATATCATCGGCCCTCCTGACGTAACGTTCTCTCGTTCTTTTAACTAAGACACCTTCTCTAAGACCGCTCTGCTCAGATGAACCGAAAATTCATGCTCGCCTCCGCTGACCTTGTCGTCCCCAATGTCGAAGCGTGGGCCCTCCTATACGACTTCACGGTGCTAAAGCAGCTCGCCAGCAGCCTGCCAGGCAGCACGCCACTGCAGAATCGCGCTCTCGTTGCAGCCAACGAGATCATGAATGTCTTCGCAGAGAAGGGTGCCTGCACAGACGCGGCATACATTGCCGCCGCGCGACGCGTTGCGGAAACCGTGTTTGGATGCGGGTGGGAGGCGAAAGGGGCTGGTTTGTACGAGGAGGGACCGCTGGACGCGCGAGTGTGGGGGATTGGACATTGTCACATTGACACCGCGTGGTTAGTGCACTCAATCTCTCGCTGGCGTTGCTCTCCGAAGAGAGTCTGAGTTGCTTCTTGCGTTCCATCCATGTAGGCTTTGGCCATTCTCGGCGACACAACAGAAAGTGGCGCGGTCTTGGTCCACGCAAGTGGACCTCATGGATAGATATCCGGAGCATAGGTTTGCCTGCAGCTCAGCCCTACAGTATAAATGGCTCGAAGAGGTTCGCCAATATACACGTTCCCCCACATTCTTTTCTTCATACCGTCATTCCTCACGTCTAAGAGACTCCTCTTGTTCGTAGCTCTATCCTGCGCTCTTTGCGCGTGTCAAAGAGAAAGTTCTCTCGGGGCAGTTCCATCCTGTGGGAGGTGCATGGGTCGAGCATGATGCCAACATGCCATCGGGCGAAGCGCTAGTGCGCCAAATGATGTTTGGCCAGCAATACTTTGAATCGCGATTTGGAAAACGGTGCGAGACGGGGTGGCTTCCTGACTCGTTCGGGTTGACCGGCGCGCTGCCCCAGCTCTTTCGCGGTGCTGGGATGAAATATTTCTTCACGCAAAAGCTGAGCTGGTGAGCTTTCTGCACCATAGTCTGATCGACAATTGTGAACCTTTGTGCCTGCCAGGAATAGTGTGTCTGTGACTGTTTCGTTGTTGGCCGCCGACAGTGTTCATCAATCACTTTCTCCATCTGTCCAGGAACCGATTTCCTCATTCCACCTTCAATTGGGTTGGCATCGATGGAACACAAGTCTTGTGCCATATGACGCCCATTGGTCAGTGCACAGTTCTGGTTTTTTTGCTTGGTCTGATAGGGGAAATTGATTTCAGGTACGTATGCGGCGCAAGCTTCAGTGGATGAAGTTTTGAGGGGCATGAACAACCACAAGGTCTGCAATGCGTGCACAAATTCTTCCGCTGCGCGAGACCGCATCTCATCTATTTGTATGTTCTCCGCAGAATCTGGAGTCGAATGACACCGCCCTTCTTGTGTTCGGAAACGGCGATGGCGGGGGTGGACCGCTGGCCGCGATGTTGGAAAACGTAAGCTTTACAGTGGCCCAACGCGTATTATTCTCTTCCCAACCTGCAGCTTCGACGCATCCGGGCGACGGCGATCGAGCATCGAGAAATTCCCGTCGTGACCATGGGTGGATCCGTCGAGCAGTTCTTTGAGCACGTGCAGAAGTCTACCCGCCAAGGTAGGACGCTGCCTAACTGGTGAATCTAATCACTTGCTTTCGCGTGTCCCTACCCTGATCATGACCAACCTTGTGCGGCACAGGCATGGGGAGTTGTACCTCGAAGTACGCGTGGTGACGTTGCTTTTCCCTGCGTACCTTTTTCTAACGTCTTTGGTTCAGTTTCATCGCGGGACATTTACGTCGCATGGTGAATTGTTTTCGCCCATAAATTCTGGCCCAGTGTCAATCATTTTATCCCACAGGATCCATCAAGATGGGCAACCGCAAATCCGAGATCCTTCTCAGAGACTTGGAGGTGGGTTGCGACGTCAACGCGTGGCCCACGGCTTTCGCATTTTCTCACAATTTTACCCAGCTGGCCGCCACACTTGCCTCGCTGTGCAGAATCTGCGACTACGTTTACCCGAAGGCAAGGATCAATAGTGCTTGGGAGAAAGTCCTGTTGAACCAATGTAAATTTCCCATTTTTCATGTAACAATGCCTTGTTGCTTATGTTAGCTACAGTCCACGACGGTGAGTTCTACACGGCAGCAATCCTGCCATGTGAGTGACCGACTCTTGCCCTTCTAGTCCTACCAGGGTCTGCCATGTGCGTTTCCTAAAAGTATTCTTTGTGCGGCGCATATTTTGAACTTTGGAAATAGCGGTATGGTATATGAAGACGCGGAGAAGTTGTACGCGGAGGTGCGGAGCGAATGCGAGGACATGCTCGCCGAGGCGCTAGCTGTCCTCTTCCCCTTCCCCTCACAAACTCTTCTCCGACCGGACAACGCCGCCAATGCGACCGCTACTCACAGCGCCCTCAGCCAGATCGTCGGTTTCAACACAACGTGCTTCCCCCGCCTGGAGGTGGTGCGCGTCCCGCTCCCACCGGGGGGCAGCGGCGACGACCTGAGACGGGCGCTGGCCGAGGCATCACGAGACAAAGAACTCATGTTCCAGGAAGACGAATTTGGGGGACGAGATGGATTCTTGCTCATGCGTGCTAGTGCGGACTCCCCGATTGCAATGGCTCGTGGGGTCTTCATACCAGAACAACAATCGCCCATTGGTACTGTCCCATTCTGTTCAACCCTAACGGAACGTTGTTGAGCCTAAGCTGAACTTCATGCCCCTCTCTTTTTAGTGTACACAGATGGACCAGACCATTTTATGTTGGGGAATTACCGTTTGCGACTCACCGTTTCTAAGGGGAGGATCACAAGTCTGATGGATCTATACCAGGGGTACGTGGAATCCTCTCACCTTTGTTCCTACAGGGAAGTTTGGCGTGCTATTGAGAATGACCCATGTTCTCGATCTTTCATCCGCAGCCGCGAGCTCATTGCTGACGGTATGACGGGTGGCTTGGTCATCTTTGAAGACCGTCCAAATTTTTGGGATGCTTGGGGTGAGTCTCTCTGAATCAGTTCTGTAGGACGCATGCGATGCTGATGGGCGAATCGAGATGTCGAGGTGCATCACTTGGAGACCGCTCGGCCGTTGTTATTTTCCGATATCCGAGTTGTGGCTTCTGGCCCTTTGCGAGCGTCAGTGCAAGCGAAAGTGAAGGTTGGCAAAAGTTTGATCAACTTGACTGTACGGACGTTTTCTCCGAGGTGTTGCAATGACCTCTGATAGCCCATCGTCCCGTAACCAGATCTCACTAGACGCTGTCCCTGGTAAGCATCACTCTATATCTTACAAAAGGTGCTAAAGGTATTGATGGGGATGTGATTTTACAGCGACTCAAGAAGCCAATTCTCTATTTGTGTTCAAATTCGATGCTCAGGTTGATTGGCATGAGAGGCACGAACTTCTGAAATGTAAGTTGAATCACGCTGTTGGGGCAAGCTGTGTGTCGCTGAACAACTTGCCGGTAGTTGAGCTTCCCCTCAGTATTCATAATGACTACTGCACGTACGAGACCTCATTCGGCTGCGTGAAACGGCCCACCCACAAGAATACGAGCTGGGACATGGCCAAATTTGAAGTTTGCGGCCATAAGGTAAGTGATGAAGCTTTTTCGGAGCCTGTTGTTAAAGCCTGTGCACAGTTTGCCGATTTGAGCGAGTTCGGCTACGGCGTCG
Organism: Clavaria fumosa; assembly: GCA_951802425.1. Taxonomy (NCBI): domain Eukaryota; kingdom Fungi; phylum Basidiomycota; class Agaricomycetes; order Agaricales; family Clavariaceae; genus Clavaria; species Clavaria fumosa. The sequence continues at coordinate 4,588,028 of OX637794.1, read as the reverse complement.
CAATTTTGTCTGAATCCAAGTATGGCTTTGCCTGTCAAGGCAACGTCCTTAATATGTCGTTACTGAGGGCCGCGACCGCTCCCGATGCTGAACAAGATCAAGGTATGTGTCTCGTTTGCATTGTATCATATCAGGGGCAAAGTTTGAGTTCAATTGCCTCGGTCAGGCCTGCATAGCTTCTCTTGGGGCATTCTCCCTCATCAAGGCGTCTTTGCCGAGTCCGACGTTCCAATTGCTGGACATTTGTTCAACTCCCAAATGCGCCGTGAGTGACTTACGCCATCTCTGCGTCTTCAATCAGTTGATTTAAGGTTCAAAGTATTACCCCCACATGACGAAGCATCGTTGAACCAGTTCAAATCACCCTTCGTCGTGGAAGGTGCAAAGAACGTCTTTTTGGAGACGATAAAGCGTGGAGAGCATGATGATTTCGATTGCGCTGATTCAACAGGCAAATCCGTCATTTTGCGCTTGTACGAGGCGTACGGTGGGCATGCTCAAGTCCGGTTGAAGATAGCGCGCAACCTTGATGTGCGCAAGGCGTTCTTGACCAACCTTCTCGAAGATGAGTGCGACGAGATTCCTTTGTGCCCGGTCGAAAATGCGACAGTGATCAATCTCTGTTTCCGCGGCTTCGAGGTCAAAACAGTGAAGCTGGTTATGGCTTCAGAGAAGTAAGCAGTCATATTTCTTAATTATTCCTGCATTGAATTTATTGCTCAACAGAGATGGTAGGCGGGAAAGTTGGGTGACAATTGACCGGATTGCTCTTGCATGAAATGAATGAGATGAAGATTCATGCATTCATTTTAATTTTGCAATTCTCATTGTGATGCTTATATAAGTAAATGCACCCAAACTCTCAATTGCAATGACTGCAGGCACTCGGTTTGCCCTAAATGAGTGTGTGATGAAGGCAGAGGCTGCAGATGTTTTCTTTGCATGGATCTTGTTAGACAGTCTGCTTGTGAGAATTTCATCACGTGACCCCCTTACTCTTCACATAAGTTACCTCACTTGTCCCTTCACCCCATGCATGCTGTGACTCATATTATGCACTGCCCTGTCCCCATGTTACCTGTGCCTTATGACTCATTATGAGTCATCCCCTTGTGTATATAAATGACTGTACCAGTAGCTACCTTTCCTTAGGTTGTTACCTTTAATCACAACATCAGCAAACCTCGAATTGTCTTGACCCACCTTGACTGTCTTGACAAATTGGTCAAGACAGTCAAGTGGGGACGGGCAATCCTAACTAAGAGCGCGTGACGCTTACATAAGCAAAAATGCGCCTAAGCCCTTGATTTCACTGACCCAAAGATATTTTACTCTCTCCTCAGTCAATTCTGAAGCATTTGGCATGGGATTTTTTGTAAACACAGACTCTTTTATATGTAGATTACAGGAAAAATACAGACATAATTCAAAACATCTCCACTCATATACAATTACAGCAGAAACATAAGGGGTCATGACATAAAACCTTGTACCTATCACAGGGCATACTTCTAGTCCTCCAGATTGTCTGTCCCTCCAATAACAAAGTCTTCACTTGAAAATGGTATAATAGTGCTTATCTAGGTGTTCCAAAGCTCCAAATTCTTCCCCCAGGTACACACAGTCCCCTAAGGTGACAGAAGGATGAAATTGGCCTGAAATGCAGAGAAAACAGTAAATTAAATGATAAGATAGGTAAATATGAAGTTTGGGAGGCTTACTTTGTAACCTAGATTGCACACAAAGTGCACACAGAGTGTTTGAAAGTGGGGGGAGAATGAGAGCCAGAGAATGAGGCCACAGAAACCTGCAGGAAACCTTGCAGTGTGTGCGCACAGCCACTGATTACATAAGCGCACAAGTCCGGCAGTGCCAAATCTGTGGGCCTCATAGAGCCTTCTACACACATTTTGGAACTTACTTTTGCTGAGGGGAAATGTTCAGAAATATTATTTGAACTTTTTGTTCAAGATGGAATTTTTTTAAATGTCTTTGTTGTTTAGATAGCAACAATATCTCAATAAATAGGGCATTTTTCGAAAATCCATCTTGAACAAAAGTTTTTTAATTTAATTTCAGCCATCTTTTACAGTCAAAGTTTTTTTGTAGCTGTTGTGTGGAAGGCTCTATACTGAGATGTGTTTTTGGGTCAGAGCCTTAGAGGCAGAATGCTTATATAAGCGTCACGCACTCTTAGTGGGGATTGCCCGTCCCCAAGTCAAGAAAGTCAAGACATGTATTTTATCTTGGAGAGTGTTGTAGTCAAGGATATGCTAAGTAGTCAAGAGCTAATAAGATGGTCAAGACCAATAAGAAAACAAGCAATAATTGTAGTCAAGAACTAATAAGATGGTCAAGACTAATAAGAAAATCAACACATGTATTTTATCTTGGAGAGTATTGTAGTCAAGGATATGCTAAGAAATCAAGAGCCAATAAGTTGGTCAAGACCAATAAGAAACAATTGTAGTCAAGAGCCAATAAGATGATCAAGACTAATTAGAAAACAATCAGTAAAAAAGATGTCAAGAAGCTATCTCAAAAGCATGGTGATCAATGAACTTATTTACATAGTAGCTACAAAAGACATCAACATCAGCAAAACCTGAATTGGACTTCAAAAGAAATTTCGACATAAGGTCACATGATCTATGTTGAACTTTGTTCAAAGTTCGACCCCGCTTGTCAGTCGTGCCCACAACACTAGTCTCACATCCTCAATCTATTACCCCCCCACTCCTCTTCCTCTCCCTCTCTCTCTCTCTTTGTGTGACAACGAAAATGGCGGCAACGACCCCAGGTGACCTCCTCTGTCTTTCCCTCTGCTGACCCCAGGTAAGGAAATGGCAGGGGTAACGACAGCAGCGGTTGTTGACGATGATGGTGGCAGCAGCAGCAGCGGCAATGGACAGTGACGACAGCGGCAGCAGCAGCAACGGACGATGAGCGGCAGCAGCAGCAGACGGCGTTGACGGCAGCGGCAGCAGCGGGTGACGTGGACGGCGGTGGCAGCGGCAGTGGACAGCAGCAGCAGGAACAATGGACGACAACTCAGGTGATGCCGCCCCCTCTCTTTTTCTCCCTTTCTCATGACCCCAAATGCAGAAACGGCAGGCGGCAACGACGACAGTGGCAGCAGAAGCGGTCGACATCGGCAGCGGCAATGGACAGCGACGACGGTGGCGGCGGCAGCAATGGACGGCGGCGGCGGCAGCAGCAAAGCAGCGACAATGGTAGCGGCGGCACTAGCAGCGACAACGATGGTAGCAGCGGCACCAGCAGCGATGGTGGTGGTGGCGGCGGTGGCACCAGCAGCGGCGGAGGCAGCACCAGCAGTGAAGGCGGCGGCAGCGGCAACGGCTGCGATGGCGGCGGCGGCAGTACCAGCAGTGACGGCGACAGCAGCGGCACCAGCAGCAGCGGCGACGGCACCAGCAGCAGTGGCGGCGGTGCAGCGATGACGACGGTAGCGGTGGCACTAGCAGCGACGGCGGTGGCGGCAGTGGCGGCAGCACCAGCAGCAGCGGCGACGGCACCAGCAGCGATGGCGGTGGCGGCGGCACCAGCGGCGGCAGCCGCGGCGGCGCAGTGACAATGACAGTAGCGGCGGCGGCGGTGGCACCAGCAGCAGCGGCGACGGCACCAGCAGCAGCGGCGGTGGCGGCAGTACCAGCAGTGATGGCGGCAGCGGCAGCACCAGCACCAGCAGCAGCGGCAGCGGCGCAGTGATGATGACGGTAGCGGCGGCGGCGGCGACGGCACCAGCAGCGGCGGCGGCGGCGGCGCCAACAGCGATGGCGACGGCAGTACCAGCAGTGACGGCGGCAGCGGCAGCACAGCGATGACGACGGTAGCGGCAGCACTAGCAGCGACGGCGGTGGCGGCGGCAGCGGTGATGGCACCAGCAGCAGCGGCGATGGCACCAGCAGCGGCAGCGCGACCGCAGCGGCGGCAGCAGCGCACAACAGCGGCAGCAGCGCACGACCGCAGCGGCAGCAGCAGCACACAACCGCAGCGGCGGCAGCAGCGCATGACCGCAGCGGCGGCAGCAGTGCACGACGGCAGCAGCGCACGACGGCGGCGGCAGCAGCGCACAATGGTGGCGGCGGCGGCATCAGCACATGATGGCAGCGGTAGCAGCGCTTGACGGCGGCGGCAGCAGCGCACAACCACAGTGGCGGCAGCAGCGCACGACCGCAGCGGCGGCAGCAGTGCACGACGGCAGCAGCGCACGACGGCAGCGGCAGCAGCGCACAATGGCGGCGGCGGCGGCATCAGCACACGATGGCAGCGGTAGCAGCGCACGACGGCGGCGGCAGCAGTGGAACCATTGTCTTGACCCCTTATCACATCTTGTACACTTGATTACTTTGTACACTTGATTGTTCTTGAATCAAGAACTTTAACTTGTATAAGTAGGTTCGTTTTGCGTTTTCAAGACAGAGTTCTTGACCAAAAAAGTTCTTGATCTGTCTTGACCACTAAGGTCAAGACAGATCAAGCTGGGTCAAGACATTTTGAGGTTTCCTGATGAATGAACTTTGCTCCCATTCGGCCAAGTGCAACCCTGCTTCCTTGAATACACCAGAGTCAGACTTCGCATTTGTTGACAAGTAACAACCTCTTCCCCCCTGCCTACCTCTTCAGACCTAGGCACCCCTTACCCTTGCCCAAATCAAAGCAAGACTTGTGTATTCAGAGAAAATGAACTGGCATGCTTTTGGACCTCATACAAATGATCTGTCAGGAGGAAGGCCCTCCTTGGACTGGACACAGAGACTGACTTTGAACAGCTGACACCACCAAGTACACCTTATTGGAACTACAAGAGATTCCACTACCTGAGACATTTCGAAGCAGTGCAATTGGCACCACAGTACCACTTTGCAACAAAGAGAATCTTTGTACCACAGGATCTGACATGAAACAACCCATTATCAATTGTGCATTCCCCTGAGTGGCAAACCTTCCAAGAGAGACTATTGAATAAGCTATATGCAGTAGCAGAGCAACAACTTGAGCAATGACTTGACAAAGAGGAAGATACAAAGTTTCTACTAGGAGATGAGGATTTTGCAGATTTTTCTAGCAAAAGCGAATACAAGAGCACCCTCAAAGAACTTGAGGAACCCATGCACAGATCTGTCAGAGTGCAAGCAGACACCACTACCGACCCCACACATTCAGACTGACTTGTTGCTTATTGAACTGAACAACCACCTATGCATTGACCTCTCTGTCAAACCACCCCACATCTGGTATGAAGGGATTGAGTAAACAATGGCAGATGCTGCACCCAAACCTGCAGCACCAGCTGCACCAAGCCTATTGTTGAAGATTGCAAACTTCTCTGGAAAGAGAGAGGACTTCCAAATGTTCCTGAGGAGCCTACAATTGGAATTCTGTGCCAATGAGGCAAAGTACCCCACCAACTTCCACAAAGTGGTATTTACCCTAAGCCACATGACCAAAGGGTACACAGGAGAATGGGCAAACCAGGCCTCAAATGTGTTACTGGATGCAAATGTTGAAGATGTGGACTGGCTAGCATTTTAAACAAGGATGAAAGAGGCCTTCTCTCCCATTGAAGACCAGGCATTAGCAGTTCACAAGCTGAACACTTTCAAGCAAGTAGCAATGGATGCCTCCCAATTCTTCCAGTGGTTCAAAACACTCATGAGCTGGGCCAGTTACGATGAATACATGCACTGGAATGTACTATGGGCACTCCACCCAAAGCTCATGGAGAAGATCCTCATGTGTGCAGAACAGCCAATGACCTATGATGCCTTCTGAGTGCTCACAGTATGCCTGGACAGGCAACACCAATTGCACACTGCTGTGCAGAGAGAAATGCAAGGCAAAGTGGGCACCTGTCCTGCTTGGAACCAACCCAGGCAACCAGTGCCTCTGCAGAACCATTTCTGGTGCTCACCACAGTGGCAACCACAGCCTATGTACCAGGTGCCTGCTCAGTGGGGCCAACAACAACAACAACAACATGTGCAGTGGCAACAGCAGCCACAGCCACAGCCACAACAACCAGCACAAGCACCACCTTGTTAGGATTGCTTATGTAAGCCATCCCAAAGTGCAGTTGTGGAGAAACTGGGAGGGTTGTTGGAAGGTCACATGACCTGTGGCTGGGTCGGGTTATGTAATCATGTAAGATCACATGACCTGGGCCTGGGCGCATCACGTGATCCGAGGGTCCGAGCGTGGGAACACTGGCAAGTGCCGAAGCGTTCGCTATAAGTACTTTCGCTTTTCCTTTTTTGTACTCTTTTCCCCTTATTTTAGTATTGTTGTCATGACCTTATGCTTAAGTTGTGTGAGACCCAGTCTGATATAATACTAAGATCTGCCTGTCCGCCCTAGCCCCGTTGTAAGGATAATGTGTTGTTTAAACATGGAAACACGACAGATATCGACTATCCGGATATTTTTGCATCCAAAACATTTATGTCTGATACAATCCGATAACGATCCGATACTATCCGACGACATCCGGAACATCCAACAAATGTCCGATATCGGCCTCTCCGATCTTCAATCCCCCGTGATGATCACAGCCCGCAGGTCACACACACCGCCCACGCCTTTCTATTTCATCACTCCAGCATGGTCAGCGCTCGACATACTCACTATTCCATTCCCATTCCTTTATTTCATATACCATGCTGTAAATTTCATATTGTGATCCCTTTCAACCATTCAATCGTTTAAACATTTCAAACCCTTTGCAGTACTTTGTCCATTGTTCCTAGTACCCCTTTGCTGTACCAGCCCCACTTTCCTTCTTTTATGAGCGGTCCGGACATATATTAGTTATCGGACATTTCATTCCTCCGATCTGCATGATTCCATTATGGATTATGACCCCTACATAACCTTGTACACGATGTCGCATTGCCTTCTGTAGCTTCTGGACATTTCCGTAGAACTGGATATGCTGTACTTAGAAAAATGTATATAAGTACATACTGGACTCTATGGGAAAAAAGCTTTTTGGACTGTCATCATCTTGCTTTGATCTCGAAAAAGCCCACCCTTCATCGTATCCCTCGATCTGCTGGCCTTCGTTGTCGCTGGCACCTCGAACTTTCGATCCAGACATCGGACCCTATTGGATCCAACACCGGTCACTCCGGACAACGTATACTCTCACTTTCTGAACCTTTTACAACTTAACCTCTATATCCTCTGAAGTTCTGTTTAGTGTCCCAGTTGTGTAAACAAGACCCCCTGAAGAACCAGGCCGTGAACACCTAGTTGCAGCCAACACCAGTTCAGCCTACTACAATTGTGGAGCCCACCGCGAGGGGGTCGTAACAACGTCTTCACTACAGTCTTCAAGGATCCCCAGAGGCTCATCCGCTTCCCGGCCTTGATGTTCCGAATGACTAAGAGTGTGAAACCCGGATCCGACCTCGGAACCACCACATACCGAACATACCGGAGAAGTAATCAAAACTTCTCATCTACTCCCATCGGACATCCTGAGTATCTCATCCATTGTATACTCCCATACGAGCTTTGCGACACCCGTTATCACATTACCACAGATCTTCGAAGAACCGCTTACACCACTCCCCCTCGAATTGAACACCCTTCACTTCCCGCCCGAAGCACCCCAGATTTTACCGGACGAAGTTCACTCACCACCGTACGCACCAATACAAATGGCTAACCAACCAAGACATCCGCTCCGTGGCGCTCACGGGGCCCCCGCCTTTGACGGAGTACCGACACACCTCAACCGGTACTTTGAGGACATTGACATCGTACTCACTGGCATTAATCCAGATGTTCCCGAAGCCGATTTAATTCGGTACGCAAAGCATTACCTTGACACAGACACATGTCTCCTCTGGGAGACCCTCACACCAGACCCGGACCCGGTATGGACCTGGGAAACCTTCAAAGCGGCTGTCCGACGCCTTTATCCAGGATCCGATGGTGGCCGTTTATTTTCTGTCACCGATTTGGATCGTTTCATATTGGATTCGGCCCATAAAGGAGTTTATACGCGTGCAGAACACGGAGAATATTACCAGGACTTTCTCCAGATCACTTCGCACTTGATCACTTCCCAACATATGTCCACAAATGACAGAAACCGACTTTACATCCTCAGATTTGGGGATCATACAAGATGCCAGATCGAGAACCGGCTCGCAATTATACTACCAAATCACCATCCAGAGGATCCATACCCCATGAATGAGGTACACGCTGTAGCCGAGTTCCTACTCTCCTCGACGTCCCTGCACTCTGCGACAACCAATCAATTCTTTTCACATCTTCAGCCCCTGGGAGAGAAACGAAACCGGTGGTCAAGAAGGAAGAGTTTGATATGTCCGCAGCCTTGGCAACATTCGCTTCCACAATGGCTCATCTCAAATCAATTTTATCAGCCCAGTCTCTCGAACAGGCAAAACGTTCTGCTCCTCGGACGACGAATTCCCCTGCAAACCGGACGTGTAATTTCTGCTCGGAACTAGGTCATTTTGTTAGTGCCTGTCCGAAGGCCCTCGAATACATTAAGTCTGGTAAATGCATATGGAACACTGAAGGCAGAATTTGCCTTCCATCCGGATGATACTTGCCAGGCACTATTGTGGGAAATAACCTATTGGAGCGCTTTGACAAGTACTACGCCACTTATCAATCCCAGAATACGCAACCGGCAACTACCGCGGTATTTGAAGCACAGCCGATCAGACCATCCGCTCACTCCCTGGACATGGAAGACGAATTGGATGAAGAAGATAACAAGAGGACCGCATTGGAAAATATGGTCCTCACGTTCACAAATGATGTCGCGAAGAAAGTAGACAAGGGCAAAAGGAAAGTGCCCACACCCAGGAATAGCAATCCCCAGCCATCTAGGTTACCACCCCCGCCTGCTGTTGTTATTACGACACCCCAGGTTACTTGTCCATCAAAGCCAGAAAGAATCGAAAGACCCGACGTCCAGTATCATTACCAAGCTCCGATCGAAAATCCGGTAACTGTTCAGCAAGTTTTCGATTGTGCACTTGACATCCCAGTCCGCATGACACCCCATGAACTACTTGCCATTTCTGGAGATATCCGCAAAAAGATGAAGGACATGGTTACCGCCCGCTGCGTTCTGGTCACCGCGTCCGTCGTACAGGATACGCTCTACACACACATTACGGCCCCGGACACCTCCGATCTTGTTGTAGCTGTCGATGCCGCTCCGCTCCACATCGTTGAAGGCATATTGGATAACCGGATTGCCGCGGAGTGCCTTCTCAACCAGGGAAGTTCAATTGTAGCAATGTGGCGAGACGTTTGGGAGAAACTCGGCAACCCATTACACTCCAAAAACGTTATTCACATGGAATCCTCTCATGGCACCATTGCTCCGACACTCGAACTCATCAAAAATTTCCCCCTACAGATCGGTCCGTGCACATTCCATGTTCAAATGCAGGTGGCAGACATGTTGCCCTGCGAGGTTCTTGTCGGACGACCGTTTTTCATGTTAACCGGCTCCCAGACAATAGACCATCCCCACGCGGCCCAGGACCTTATTCTAAACGATCCAAACACAGGACAACGCATCATAGTGCCAACAAAAGAGCGAATCCCGATCCGCAAAACCCTCAAGAACAAGAAACTGCATTCGGATTTTTGAGAGCTGGAGCCTCGAATATCCACAGATTTACGGACTCTTCTCCAGTCAATGCGGACACGGAAGCTATACCCAGATACGAGGCTCCAGCCATTCCCCCCACTTCCGTTTACAATTCCTCATCGTCTTCCTTTGTAAATCTAGTTCCTCTCGATCCCCTTCCTTGTATCAGTATCTTGGACATTTCTCTCGATTCCATTGATTCCCCAGTCGCTATTGGATGTGAACCGTCACGTCGAAATGTCGCAAATCCCTTGTACAACAATACTCCCAAAATAAATTCCCCACCTACGGACCCCGTTTTTCCAGTTTACTTGGGAAAGAAATACAAGAAAGTCGCGAATCACATCAATCTGATCAAAGCAACAGTACCCGAAGAATTTCGGATTGTTTGTCGCCGACATCCGGACCCCTTAGCTGATATCCCGATTTCACCCCCAGTCTCCGATATACTCAAGACCGGAAAGAAGCGCACAACGCAAATCCCACCAGATTTCTATGGCCGGAGGAAGAAAAACTCGTTCACTATCTTATTAAAGCCCAGGAAGATGCCTTCGCATGGAAAGAGACCAAAAAAGGACGATTCGATGCAAAATACTTCGATCCGATTATCATTCCGACAGTCAAACATGTTCCCTGGATCTTCAAAAATATACCAATCCCCCCTGGAATCTACGATGAGGTTCTGAAGGTCATCCGAGAGAAGATAGCTGCGGGAGTCTACGAAGAATCCAACTCTTCCTATCAGTCCCAGTGGTTTTGCGTGTTAAAGAAAGACGGAAAGTCTCTCCGACTTGTACATAACCTCCAGCCGTTGAACAAAGTTACTATCGGCGACTCCGCGGTTCCCCCGATAATGGAGGTTTTTGCGGAATCATTCGCCGGACGCGGATGCTATGGATCACTCAACCTTTTCGTCTCCTTCGATCAGTGGTCTCTGGATGAGCAAAGCCGAGACATTACCACCTTTCAAACCCCTCTCGGAGCCAAACGACTCACTTGCATCCCCATGGGATACACCAACGTGATGCAGATTATGCATGGAGACGTCACGCATATACTACAAGACGAAATTCCACACGTAACCATCCCATTCGTAGACAATGTAGTGATCAAGGGCCCGGAAACCCGATACGAGCTTCCGGACGGCACCTACGAGACAATCCCGGAGAATCTGCAAATACGGCGGTTTGTTTGGGAACATTTGAATAACATCAATCGGGTGCTCCAACGAATCAAGAAAGTCGGAGGAACCTTTAATGGCAAGAAAACGACAATCTGCACACCTGAGGCAATCATTACCAGACACATGTGCACATATGAAGGGCGAATTCCGGACACTTCCAATATTCAGCGCATCCGAGACTGGCCTCCTTGCGGAACACTCACAGATGTCCGATCATTTTTAGGCGTATGCGGGCTGCTCCGGATATTCATTAAAAACTACGCCGTACTTGCCCGACCTCTCGTCAGTCTAACTCGCAAGGATGTTCCATTCAGGTTCGAAGAAGAAGAGCAAAATTCGATGGACTGACTCAAAAACGCGATTCTCAACTCATCCGCTATCCGACCAATCGATTACCGCTCTGGACGACCTGTGATTATGCCCGTCGACTCGTCCAACATCGCTGTCGGCTTCGCACTATTTCAAATCGGACAAGATGGAATCCGATACCCATCCAGATTTGGTTCGATTACGTGGAACGAATGCAAGGCCCGATACTCTCAAGCAAAAATCGAATTATACGGACTCTTCCGCGCACTTCAGTCATACCGGATTTACCTTATCAGCCTTCCAAAATTTACAGTTGAAATGGACGTGAAATTCATTAAGGGCATGCTAAACAATCTGGACATTCAACCAAACGCTGCCATGAATTGATGGATTGCCGGTATACTACTCTTTGATTTCGACCTTGTTCACATTCCCGCAGATAAACACACCAGAGCCGACAGATTATCACGCCGACGTGCTGCAGATGGTGAAGAAGATACCAAATCCGAAGATCATGAAGAATGGATCAATCGGAGCTACGTGTTCGCCATGGAACACATGAATCGAGCACTGGAACCTTCCTATCCATCTGAGGCGCGGCTCGCCAGCATCGCCCATACTGGCTTCAAAGTTTACACAGGATCGATGCTACTCAATTCGACGCTACCATCCAATGATTCACTGGCCCCAAACGAATCCTCCGCCACTGTTATACCCCGATCCGACGTGGCGAAGAAAAGAGAAGAACAAATCCGCAAAATTGAATCTTTCCTTCGAAATCCGATCCGTCCTTCCGGCACCGACACAAACCAGTTCCGACGATTAGTCTGCTCCGCATCTGAGTTCTTCATCCTTGATGACAAGCTATGGCGCCGACGACCCAACGGATGCCATCAGGTAGTACCTCCGGACCACAAACAGTTTGCAATTATCACAGAGACACACGATTCACTTGGCCACAAGGGCGTTTATGTTATCCAGACACATCTTTTAAATAGGTTTTGGTGGCCGATGTTGGATCAAGACATAAAGTGGTTTGTTCAAACTTGTCACCAGTGTCAGACTCGGCAAATCCAAAAGATATTCATTCCACCGACAGTCACTACACTGGCCGGTCTTTTCCGTCGAGTGCACATTGATACTATGTTCCTTCCCAGAGCCCGCGGTTTCCGACTTCTTGTCCATGCCCGATGCTCATTATCCGCATACCCGGAAGCAAGACCGCTACGAAACGAGACCGCCCGACTTCTCGGAACCTTCATATTTGAAGATATACTGTGCCGATGGGGAGCAGTAGAAGAGATCATCATGGATAACAGTGCCCCATTTATCAAAGCCCTCGATTTCCTCAAGAAGCGGTACGGAATCCATCACATCTGTATTTCCGGATACAATTCTCGCACTAATGGCGTCATCAAACGTGCCCACTGATCGGTCCGCAAGTCATTAATCAAAGCAGCAGACGGAGATGAATTGAAATGGCCAGACATCTTACCCTCGGTCATTTGGGCAGAACGAACCACAATCCAGCGATCCACTGGTCACTCTCCATTTTACATCGCACACGGTGTCGAACCGCTTTTCCCTTTCAACATATCTGAAGCAACATATCTAATTCCGACCGCCGATGCCCCGATGACCACTCCGGAACTGATAGCCCTTCGTGCCCGCCAACTGCAAAAACAAGAAGAAGATCTAGCAACAATCGCCAATAAAGTGCTTGCTGCCTGCAAACAATCTGTCAAGCAGTTCATCGACACACACTGCAAGTCTATTATCCATTACGACTTCCAACCCGGATCGTTGGTATTGATCCGCAATTCAGCCGTTGAAATGGAATTAAATCGGAAAACAAAACTGCGATTCTTCGGACCGATGATCGTCGTCTGCCGAACTCAATAGGGCACATACATCCTCTCGGAACTCGACGGTGCCGTCTCCAAAATCCACTACGCAGCTTTCCGCATCATTCCCTACTATCCGCGGTCACAAACATCGATTCCAGTCACTGCTATCATCGACCAAATGACGGAGATAAATGAGGACGTCCCTCACAATCAAACACACGAGACGTCACATAACTCTATCGACACCAAAGATGAGGAAAGCCAGGCGGCCGGTCCATCCGATCAATCCAATAAAGAAGCCGCTGACGACGACACTCCGGAAACCCCTCCGCAACGCTCCGGAGCAACCCAGAACCTTCGGCCTTGCCATTAAGCATTTTGTTTCCATCCAATCCTTCATTCCTCCATAATTTACATTGATTTCAACCGTCAAAAAAAAAAAAAAAAAAAAAAATCGAAATTTCGGACAAGTCCAAACTTTATACCTGACGTTCTTCACTTTATACCTCAGTCTCACACTTCTCACCTATTTTTCCACTCAGTAACAAAACATAAAATTAAAACAAAAACAAAGAAAATTTTTGTGTATTTAGCGGATGACTAGCCAAGAAGGAGCATCCGGAGAAGCTCCGCCCCAGCCCTCACCTGATCCGCCCCCCTCTCCATCATCTGGAGTGCTCTCTCCAGCACCTCCTTTCCGGACACCCCTGGCACCATCTCCCGCTCCTTTCCCTTCCGGCTGGGACCTGCCTCCGCCAGCAGCTCCTCCACCACCTCCACGCTATCGTCTTCCTCGATCTCATCCTCCTCCTCCTCCGGTGTCGTCTCCTCACGAACCGGTGCTCGCGTCGCACCCCGTCTCGGCCTCTTGCTGCTGCTCGCCTCCCCTGCCTTCGGACCTGCTCGGACACATTAGTCAACACGGATCCGGTAACTCCTCAACTCACCCTCAACCCCGGACACTGGCACCCTCTCCAACTTCATCCCTGAAAACTCACCTATTATTCACCTCAACACGGAAAGAAACTATTATTACTTACCTCGCACAGCCGACAAACTACACAACACCTTATATGTCTGGCACCACTGGCACGCTATCCCCTCCACCCCGTAGCACGCGCGCCACTTCCTGGCACACTCCTCACATCCTGGATGGTGCTCCTATTCATTAGATCATACACCTAAAACCCTCACACATTTTAATCGACCACTCACCTTATCTCCAGGCTGCCGCGCAGCCCGGGACTTTATGTCAGCCCCCGCTCCGCTCCTCCTCCCTCGCCCCCGCTCCGCCGCCTTCCGCCTCGCGATCTCCACCCACACCGGGGTCGCCATCATCCGTCCGCCGTCCCGGTGCACCAGCACGGGCTCCTTGACCGTCTGCTCGCCTCCCCCGGCCACCGCACTCACTGCCGCCACCAACGGGCGTCACCCCGTCGGTTCCCCACACGGTCCGATGACCGTCCCGATCTTCTGCCGCTGCCATCCGTACCTTTCTTGTCTCCACCTCCGCAGTCGCTACCTCATCCCCACGCAGCTCTGCGGCGTCTGGCGATACCGTTGTCGTTGCCGCTGCTGTTGCGCCGGACTCCGCCGCCCCCATCATTGTTGTTGTTGTTGCCACTGCCGCCTCGCCATCGTCGTCGCTGTCACTAACAACGATCAGGCGCGCCCGGGCAAGACGTGCCCTCTTCTCGGCAACCCTCTCCGCCTCCGCCCTCCTCTCCTCCGTCTCTACCTGCGCTTTCTCCTCCACAATACGCTTTTCGGCCTCCGTTCGCTCCTGTTGCACAGCCAGCTCGGCGGCCCATACTTCACCACGCTGCTTCTTCCATTTCTTCAGCCTCCGCACGACGGCCACGAGCCCCTCATCTACCTCCACATCCCCCTCAATCGTGGCCACATATCCAGCAAGAAAATCATCCTAAAAACATATATGTCAGCTCAACACCACAAACGAAAAATACTATCGTGCACCGCATCCCCTCCGTACCCCCGTACCCACTCCGCGTATTCAGCATCTTGGCCCCGTTCAGGCAAAACGTTCCCCGGAGCCATGGCCTGTGCTTCCACCATGGCCTGAACCGCATTTTGAAAAATTACAGTGTCGAAGTTTTCCATGATCGATGAATCGCGATGGTTGAAGAAAAATACAAGTATGTGTTTGGACCTGTGTGCACAGACACGACACGTACTTTACAATCAACAAACGGTTATTTGGCCCCATTTGGTCGCAACCGAGGGCGGTTGCATTTTCAGCCCCCGGGAGAATGTAAGGATAATGTGTTGTTTAAACATGGAAACATGACAGATATCGACTATCCGGATATTTTTGCATCCAAAACATTTATGTCTGATACAATCCGATAACGATCCGATACTATCCGACGACATCCGGAACATCTGACAAATGTCCGATATCGGCCTCTCCGATCTTCAATCCCCCGTGACGATCACAGCCCGCAGGTCACACACACCGCCCACGCCTTTCTATTTCATCACTCCAGCATGGTCAGCGCTCGACATACTCACTATTCCATTCCCATTCCTTTATTTCATATACCATGCTGTAAATTTCATATTGTGATCCCTTTCAACCATTCAATCGTTTAAACATTTCAAACCCTTTGCAGTACTTTGTCCATTGTTCCTAGTACCCCTTTGCTGTACCAGCCCCACTTTCCTTCTTTTATGAGCGGTCCGGACATATATTAGTTATCGGACATTTCATTCCTCCGATCTGCATGATTCCATTATGGATTATGACCCCTACATGACCTTGTACACGATGTCGCATTGCCTTCTGTAGCTTCCGGACATTTCCGTAGAACTGGATATGCTGTACTTAGAAAAATGTATATAAGTACATACTGGACTCTATGGGAAAAAAGCTTTTTGGACTGTCATCATCTTGCTTTGATCTCGAAAAAGCCCACCCCTCGTCGTATCCCTCGATCCGCTGGCCTTCGTCATCGCCGGCACCTCGAACTTTCGATCCAGACATCGGACCCTATCGGATCCAACACCGGACACTCCGGACAACGTATACTCTCACTTTCTGAACCTTTTACAACTTAACCTCTATATCCTCCGAAGTTCTGTTTAGTGTCCCAGTCGTGTAAACAAGACCCCCTGAAGAACCAGGCTGCAAACACCTAGTTGCAGCCAACACCAGTTCAGCCTACTACACCGTCCCCTTGGCGTCCCCATCTCCTTTCCACAACGACTTCCTGTTCCCCTGGCGCCCTTATACCGCTATCCTGTTCCCCTGCCGACCGATGCTTCCCTTCTTGGGACCATGACGACTTTGCGATCATTGCCCGGATACTTTCGTTCCCCCCCCCCTACCGTCGCTTCCGTTGTATGTCTTCTCTTACTACCTTGTACTGATATCGTTCCTATGGTCCTGGACTCCAGTATATATACGAGTAGATACTTGGCATGTATTCTCTAGACTTTGATATTCTCTAGAAATCACCTCTTTCTACCTCCTCGATTGAGCCTTTACATCAGCTATCCACGTGACTCTCGCGACCTCGTCGCGATCTCACTGCGACCTTTGAGCTCCAGATTTAGGATCGACTGCAACAACCTCCCAGTGTCCCAAGCACATATCTAAGTAATCTAACACAATTCAGACATGCACATAAGTGATATACCTGTATCTCTCAAGAAATAAATGAGTTACAGTATATTTCTTGAGAAATAGGTGAGTTATTCAAGTTCATCATAGCATGACTGGCTGATCATGTGAGCTGAAGAATTGAATCATGTGAGCTGAAACATTGGATCATGTGAGCTAAAACATTGGATCATGTGAATTGGCTGAAATGGAGGCTAAAACGGGGGACAAGTGCCCTGAAAAGCAAAAAGGCAGGTGAAAGATGAGCTTTGCAGAACTGAACATGTAAGCAAGGTCACTGCTGAGGAAGTCCACCTTACTAGATGTGGGCACTGTGAGCAGTACTTCATTGGTGGAGTGTGTGCAAGGCAGAATAGCAGAGGATGACAGTGTGGATTGTTCCTGCAGTGAATTTAGATGGCTTATGTTTCCTTTAGCCCATTTAAAACCCTGTTGAGGTTGAAATGTTTCTGTATTTCTGCTCCCATCAGACTAAAATACATCCTCAAAATACACCTGAATGCTAGAAGAAGGTTAGGGTTAATTTATTCATGCTTTTCCAAGTTAATGGTAGTACGTAAAACTTATCAAAAATATGCTGGTGGTGTGCAAAGCAGTGTATGACAATTTGCAAAAGAAAGTGAAGTGAGATACTCAGCAGTTGTCTAGGAAAAAAATTAAAAGCCATGATTCTGGGCCCTGGGAAGATTTTAGTCCCCCAGGGAACAAAATCTTCCCATGGCCCAGAATCATGGCTTTTAATTTTTTTCCTAGACAACTGCTGAGTATCTCACTTCACTTTCTTTTGCAAATTGTCATACACTGCTTTGCACACCACCAGCATATTTTTGATAAGTTTTATGTACTACCATTAACTTGGAAAAAGCATGAATAAATTAACCCTAACCTTATTCTAGCATTCTGTTGGTGCCACAGAACACAAATAAATCAAAACTTTCTCACACTTTTTGGCCTCCATTTTGGCAGTGGGAGACCTTGCTGAAGCAAGGTCATGACTAGTGTGACACAGCTGGCCTGAAACATTGCATGACCAACTGGCTGAAACATTGAATCATAGCTGAAACATAGTCTCAATGCAATGGTCAGGTAGTCAGTGTACTTGAGGGTTTTCAGGACTGTAACTGCTTTATTAGCATTTGGCAGGCTGACAAGCTCTGGCAGTCACCTGATGGGTTGCAAATGCAATAATCCCAATGCTCTGGTTGCTTGCATTGTTTGGCCACATCTGGAGATGCAATCTGCCAGCACATCTCGAAGTTGCACTGTGTTCATTCACCAGACTGCTACTGGTTGCTTAGGTCAATCAACATCCTATGTACCAGTTCTCAACCCCATGCCAGCACCTGACACAGACCCCTCCTTTGACTTCTCTGGCAACTTTGAGCACCATGAACCTTCACCAGATAACCCAGAGAAGGATGGACTTCCTTGAAGTGCAAGGACTGCTTTGGGCTGCAGCTATTCTGTCAGGAGTGTACAGTATGTATTGAGGCACTCCCACCTACCTTTTCACTGAGGCTTAGTATGGTTTGTCCTGCCTTATCTGAGCTTTGCTTATTTCTTTCCAGCAATGGACTGGCAGGCCATCAGGAAAAACCTCTCTTGCTTATTATGTTAATTAGTAATTTATTAGCTGGCATTTAGGATAATAAGTCATAATAAGGCTACCTCCTCTCTAAAATGTACTATTTTTCCTAAAAAAGCATTATAAGTTCAAATTAGAATCCAATTAGACTAATTTAGACATATTTAGGATTAAGCATGCTAACTTTGGTTGTTGGAATCCTAATTAGAAGTATGTAAGGGTCTATAAGATATGTGTATAATTAGGATTAGGCTTCCTAGCCTTGGTTGTTAGAATCCCTAATTAGAAGTATGTAAGGGTTTTTAAGATGTTGTAGGGGCATAATTAGAATTATGCCTCCTAGCCTTGGTCATTGGAATTCTTAACTAGAAGTATGTAAGGGTCAATAAGATGTCTGGAGGTATAATTAGCTTTAGGCCTCCTAGCAGATTTGCACAAGGTGAGTTGCTACTTATCACTTGTGCACCCTTGAGCTACCCCAAAACTCTTAGAAAATCACATATTGGTTCCATAATCTCAAAAACAGGCTGCTCAGCCTGATGAAACAAATGACAAAGGCTCAGTGTCTGAAAATACCTCTCCACCTGGCAGAAACAAATAGGGCAAGACCTACAAGCCCTGAGACACCATAAATGTCCTTTATCATGACTGTGTCATGGCAATTCTTGAGGCATCCAGCACTGTCAAGACTGGCAGTAAACAGTTCATGGGCCTGTACCCAGCAGCACTCTCAGAGGTTGTCAATGTGCTAACAGCAAATGAGCTCAAGGCAGCAGAGGAATTGGCATGCAAATGGAATTCAGATGGTGCACCCCCAGAGCAGCAGAAACAGTCAATGGCTTACTAACACATTAAAAACTTGAAACTTGAGGAACTGCAAGAAGCTCACAGTGAAGGTGTTAACATTCATGGAGGAGATTCAGAAAATGATGGGTGTTCAATTATTTGTCATGGCAGGCTATGGAATTGATGGCAATGTTGTCCAAACTAAGTGAATTCACATTTATCTCTAACATTAAATTTCTAAAATTGAACTGGAAGGTTTGAGTGTCAACCTTGTCAGGGACAGACCTTCACCAAAGCATTTCCAAACCAGAATGATGATATGTGGGAGTATTTTGGGACATATATTGTCCACCAATATTGTGTGTGTCAGCAATTCATTGTGTTCTTCATGCAGCCTTGATGCCTCCT
Organism: Clavaria fumosa; assembly: GCA_951802425.1. Taxonomy (NCBI): domain Eukaryota; kingdom Fungi; phylum Basidiomycota; class Agaricomycetes; order Agaricales; family Clavariaceae; genus Clavaria; species Clavaria fumosa. The sequence continues at coordinate 4,568,600 of OX637794.1, read as the reverse complement.
TCAAGCCAAGTCTGTTATTGGAGATGATGCTAAAAATGAGGATGAACTGGAAATCAATGATGATGGCTATGCAATCCTGCTGGCATAAGGAGATTGCAGCTGTGTTGATTGCAAGGCAATGATCCACAACTATGTCAAGATAAATTATAGTAAGCATAATAAATTAGCACATCCATGTCACTCACAGCATTTTAAGGAACCTTCTGTAGCAACAGACATGCACATGTTCAATGGGGGGATATATTGAGATTGATGAGGATGAGGACAACAACACCAACAATGATGACAATGACAATGACAATGACAATGACAACAACAATGGCAATGACAATGACAATGACAACAATGACAAGGGCTGTGATGTCAAGCCTTTGGCCAAATCACACCCTGATTTGCCAATGAGAACAGCTGATGAGGATGCCCTGGCCAATGTGGCAGTTGACAACTCAGCCAAATCTATTGCTAACATCTTGGCTGAAGGCCTGACATCACCTGATGAAAGCACATTGGCCATATCAATGGTGTTATCACTCAGCAAGAATGCTTCACTATGGACCCAATAGCAGGTTGAAATCACCATCTGGTCAGATGATTTATGACTTTCACCCAAAAAACAGGTGATGGGTGATTTTGGAATTAAGGGATATTGAGCTGGAGGGTATTGAGTGATACAACACACCCATCAGTTTGAGTGATGTTAAACTGGAGAATATTGAGTGATACAAAACACCTCTCAATTTGAGTGATATTAAGCTGGAGTGATATAATACACCTCTCAATTTGAGTGATTAAACTGAAGGATATTGAGTGATACAAAATACCTCTCAATTTGAGTGATATTAAGCCAGGGGATATTGAGTGATACAAAACACCACCTTGATTTGGGTGATATTAAACTGAGGGATATTGAGTGATACAATACACCCCATTAATTTGAGTGATATAATACACCCCTCAATTTGAGTGATTAAACTGGAGGACTTTGAGTGATATAATACACCCCTCAATCTAAGTGATATTAAACTGGAGGATATTGAGTGATACACCTCTCAATTTGAGTGACATTAAGCCACAAAATCTTATTGTCTAGATGGGGACTGTAGTGTAATGGGTAACACAGCAGTTATGGGTTGAGTCCAATTCCATGAGCACTTGGGTTCAACTCCCACTGAGTGCATAATTTACAGGCTAAAAAAATACTTGGAGATATAGTTAAAATCACTGAAAGTATGTAGAAGCCACCTAAAATATCAAGTTAAAATGTGCTTGGTAGCAGTGACATTCACCTGGAGAGCAACAGGTGAATTTAGTCATATATGTGCCAAAAATAACCCATTTCATTTGCCTGATTATCAACAATACTGTTTCAAGATATCATCAACAAATTAATTTTGTGCAATTTCTTGAGGTGAAAGATAGTGAAAAACACCTAAGATTATGGCTAAGATGACCCAAAAACTAACATGAAATTCACCTATTAGACCAGCTTAAAGGCACTTGTGATAGAGTGAAATTCACCTATTATAGATCAGTGTAAAATACACTTGTATTGTAGTATTATTCACCCAGAGAACAGCAGGTGAATTCAGTAATATATGTGGTGAAAATCACCCATTCATCTACCCAATAAAGGCCTGATTATCAACTAGTCCTGGTGATTTTCACTTAGGAAACCATTGCTATTCACCACATTTCAGGGTTATTTTTGTGGTGATTTCCACCCAGCTTGGGGCCTACAGTGCTCTGGCCAAACACATCACTGATGACAATGCTCTAGTGCCCTGTTTTACCTCTCTTGCTTCTGTGCATCCAGCCAGCTCTGCTGCTGTGCCCCACAGCAAGGAGACTTGGATTGCATACTTGTGCCAATTGTCACAGGACTGCTGTTTCCAGGAAATGGTTAATTCCATGGACAATACAAATGTAGGGACATATGCTTTCCAATTTCTATGTGTCAATATAGCCTTTCAGGCTGAGGCCAACTTTCAGACCACTCAGGGAGAGCCTGAGTGGTCTTCCTGGACTTTGCTGGTGCAGACACTCCACATGTCTACAGGTTTTGAGAAGGCCAAAACTCTGCTGCATGCAGAGCTTGTCAACACCACTGCTGCACCTTTGATTGTATTGGGAATTGGATTGGGGCTCTGTGACATTGTCTGCCAGCAGGAGATTGAGCTGGGAACTCCACCACCTGGAGTCCCTCAGTGGCTCCTTGATTCAGCACTTACAATTGTTATCCATCAAGACTCAGCTCTGCTTTGTGATTGGCTTGCAATTTATGAAAGAGAGAGAGAGAGATGGCCAGTGCCCAGGTGGTGCAACAACAACAACAACAGCAGCAGCAGCAGCAGCAACAGTCCCCCTGGCTTCTACTCAGGAGCAGGATTTTGGAAGAGAGACATAGTAAGTCTGAACTTACATCTCTATAAATGTACAAGCCATGTTCCCACCCCTGCCCCTGTAACCATGGCAGGTATATAAACCTGATCTAGGGAAATCCAATGAGTCCAAAATGAAGTGAGTATGATGGGGATTGAATGAGATATGGGCCAGACAAAATGGAGTCCAAAATCAAAGTTTTGAAGGCGAAAATTGCAAATAACTTGAGATGCAAACTCTAATAAATGTGATGCATATATGGTCTGATAGAGAATGTTGAGGTATGTTGAAAATGTGCTGGGAGCAAGTAAAATGGTGAAGCCAATAAGGCAGTATTGGTGATTTTGTAAAAGCCTGGTTAATTACTGGAGTAGTGAGTGGTGATTTTGTAAAAGCCTGGTTAATTACTGGAGTAGTGAGTGGTGATTTTGCCATAAAAATGAACCCAATGTAAGTACCTTTACACTCCGACTCCTGGGTAACCTTCTCACCTTTTCGAGGGCACTATAAAGAAGTTCCAGCACCCAACATTTGAACATGCAATTCTTAAGGTAATTGGAACTGGATTGGTGTTTCTTGAAGAGCTTGTGAACAGAGCAGTGAATCAGGATGCAGTCAGTAGTCAACAAATCTGTTCTCCTAGTTGAGCCAAATCAAACAAGTATAAGATGGCATAGGGTTTCCTCCCAAAATGTGGCAGAATTGACAAGGTTAGGTACCCTGCTTCAAGATTGAGCAGGTTAGGCTGATCCAAAATATTCCTGGAGGTCCAAGAAGTTGAGTATGGGGTTTGAAACACAGGGGAATTGATTCCTGAGGTTGGATAAGCTATGGGAGCACCACAGAGCACAGGTCTCATAATCTATTGAGTCCAGGAAGCCCAAAAAGTGAAATTGGGGATGCAAAGACCACCAATTGTCTGCCCCTGAGAATTTGGGCAAGAGCTGGGCAGGAGACTTCCAGTAAAGACTAAAGTCACTGGAAGTCCCCTGCCACAGTCTTTCAGCCACTTTTTAGCCAAACAAAAACCTGGCATCACTACAGAGGAACAAACAGAGTTCCTCATCACATAACTCAACCACAACCTGAGTCCCAAGGAAACACAGCCATCTGGGTGGTGGTGGATTTGTTTTCAAAAGAAGTGCACTTTGTACTGCTGCCAGGAGTCCTCACCACAGAGGAAACAGTGGAACTCTGCCTCAAGCATATCTGGAGGTTGCATGGACTCCTGGGGCAGATTGTCAGTGACTGGCCACCAACACCTAGCTGGGGCTTGATCCAACTCATGGCCATCACACAGAGAGCAGGTGGGGGGAATTGAATCCTATAGGCAACTACTAGAGGGTTTACCTATGAACAGGAGCTGGTCAGGTATAGACCAGGTCAAAGACAGGGGAACTACTATGACTTGTGACCAACTACTTATACTGTACTACAGGGCCTTATCTCCTTATCATGGACCATGTGGTATACTCCAGCTTCTATTTCACAAGGCATGGGAGAATGTGCCTAAGAAGCAGGGTTGCTGACTGTCCACAGCATTCTGCAGTCCATGTGCCTTCCTAGTGTGGTCTTTCATCAGTCACAGAAGCATGTTCCCTCATGCTTCACTCCTTCCATCAGTCACATTGGTCCAGGCCCCTCTGGCAACCTAGTCATGGTGCAGGGGTAGTTCCTGGGCTAAGGTTTCAGAAAATACATCCAGGTAGTTGTGATACTCCTGTGGAACTAATTCTTCAGGTTGTGGGGGAGTGAGTTGGGTGGTTGCAGAACTTGCAAGTATTGTGTCATCATTGTATGGGTTGTTCACAGGTTGGATATAGAGGAGTCCTATGAATTTTCCTTGTTGCTCCAAGTTGCAAGGTGTAGTGGCCTTGACCAGTTGAACTCACAGGGGTGTAGGGGGTTTCAGAGTTGAGTTCACGAGGTTAGAGGGAGGTTCACTCAGGAGTTGCACATCCAGAATTGTAAGGGGGATAGTCACAGAAAAAGCAGTCTGTCCAAAACTAAAGGGTCCAATCAATCTTGGGGTTCCAGGTTTGTAGCCAATTGAGTCCTAGAACCACAGGGGTGAGAGGATGAGTCTTGGTGATGAGGAATTTGATTGGTTGGACAGTGTCATCAGGGAATTTTGTATTAGCAAGGACATAGTGAGTTATGTTGGAGCTGGAGGAGCTTCTGTCAAAATATTGGAGTGGTAGAGGTTGTGGGAGCAGGATTAGGAGGTTCAGACAGGAGTTTGCAAGTGTGAAATCAATAAAATTCATTGATGCACCACAGTCAACAAGAGTATTTAAGGGAATTGAGCTGAAATCTGGGATTTGTGTTTTTATGAGGAAAGATTGGGAGGACTGGGAAGCAATAGGAGTATTAGATAAGTTGTGAGGAAAGTGAGAAGAGGAGGAATTGGTTGTGGCCTGTGTGAGTATGGGGGTTGGTTTGTTGTCATGACTCAGAGTTCCCCCAGAAGTTCCTGAGTCACTTCCTCATTTAACTCTTTGTGCAGGCCATCCACATCCTCTCCTACTTCTTCCTCAACTTCATACACTTCCTGGAGGTCTTCCTCTCCTCAGCCAGTCATGCCCAAGGGCTACCATGTGGGACTGGGACTTTCCCAGCAGAAAGTGGATCTGCTCCTGGTGGTCACCAACCCTCACCAGCAAATCTATCCCATACCAGACCTCCCCATTTTTGTTCTGCATCCCATCCACATTGTACAATGTGATTGGGTGCAGCAGGAGAGATGGCTCCAGTCCCACTCTTTCACCCACTCCAAGTCCATGAAGCAGTTGGTGCACCCTGAGTTGACAAGGGCCTTCATTGTGGCTGACTTGCCAGTGCTGAGAGCCTCCAAGTGCACCTGGATGGCTAGCTCTTGTGGCACACATTTCCCCATTTCTGGCTGCACTGTGGTTAGGTGCTCTGCCAGTCTCACTTCCTCTTTCACCTCAGCCCCAACCTGGGTATGTCTCTGCTGCAAGATAGTATACTTGGGTATACTTGCTGCAGGCACAGGGATAGAATGGGGGCTGGAACAGCTTTTCTCCCTAGCAGGAACCCTCCTTGCTCTCTCATATGGCTCCAGTTGGGCTCAGAGCAGTTGCAATCTCTTTCTCATACTCCTCTCATGTTTGGGGGGTACTTGATACTGCACAGGTTTGGGCCCTTGGGACCTGCAGACACATATCAGGCAGGGGGCAGAATCAGACAGCATGGCCAGTCTGGCAGCATCAGAAACAACATCTCTCAGCAGCAGGGGCCCATCCCTGGCCCATGGCCACATCCAGAGTGTGCAGCAGAGGGGTTGTGAAAGGTTGTGAAAAGGTCACAGAAGGTCACAGTAGAGTTGCAGCAGGTCACAGGTATCATTCCATGACTATCACATCAAATTGCCATTGCTGGGCATCAAGTCTTTCTGCCAGCACTTTCCATCCTCCATATGTCTCTGGCATTGGGGAGACACCACAGATCTTCCCCACCAATCTCCTACTCAGGTTCAACTCCAGCCAATGGACTAGGATTCCTGAGTCCTTCTCTTCACACATCTCTGCCCATCAGAACAGTGTCTCAAACTTTGCAAAGAACTCTGGTGCCATCATGGCACCCTATTTCAACCCTGTGATGTCTGCAAGGGCTGTTGCACAGTCATTTGGGTCATCAAATGCCTGCTTCATTTCCTCCACCAACTCTGCCCAGGTTCTGGCCTCGCCATTACCTTCCACCTTCATATTTGCCCATTCTGTGGTGAATCCTTCTCCAGTAATTTTGCTCAGAGCAAAGAGGACCTTCACCAGGTCCATAGCATAGGTAGTCAGGTTCACCATAAACAGGAGGCAAAGTGATCAGAGGAATGTACAAAAGTTCCTTTTCTGCCCATCAAAGGGGGCAACAGCTAGGTCCAGCATCATTCTATGGCACTGTAAAATAAAGTTCCAGGCCTTGGGTACTCGGTATCTACACACAGTAACAATTTCGCATGGTTCTGTTACACACCATGGGCAAGGGAAAAGGAGAAGAGGATGATGGGGGCTGAGCTGTGACAACATGTCACAGTTTGAAATTAAGGGTCCAGGCTAGCCAGGTTAGGACACAGGGCTAGGGCAGATGGGCAGATGTTAGTATTATATCAGACTGGGTCTCACACAACTTAAATGTAAGGTCATGATGACAATACTAACATAAGGGGAAAAGAGTACAAAAAAGGAAAAGTGAAGGTATATATATGCTTTGGCACTTGCTGGCATTCCCACACTTGGACCTCTTGTGTCATGTGATGCACTAAAGCCTGGGTCATGTGATGCACACCTTAGGTAAGCTGGCTCCCATCTGGATCACATGACTCATCCACAACCTTCCCACAACCTTCTACCACTACTTTTTTGGTGGCTTACATAATTGATCCTAACATCAGCCCAAGTCTCACAGGAGAGAGGGGACTGATAAATTGCTGCGAGTGGTGCAAATTGAAGAGATATGGGAAGGATTGTGGAAGGGGAGCATTAACAGATTCTTCACAGTTGTTGTGGGTCTGTCCTGGTGGTATACAAGGATCAAGGCTCCAGATCAGCATGCTGACTTCCTAGATATGGCTAAAGATGTGCTGTGGGTTCAAAAGCAGATCATAGAAAGCCTCCAGGGGTTTAGAAAGCAGCTTTGTGATGAGCCAGAGGCTTCAGAGCCAGTTCAATCAAAAAGGTTTGTTTACTACTTTGTTCCTGTGAGTATTTCTAATGCATTTAATTATAGAAAAAGGATACCTGCTATGAAGGTTCACAAGAAAAAATGATATCTAACAATATATATACTCCATTTGAATGAAGTTTTTGATGTCCATGACTAGTTATCAGACTGGGTCTCACACAACTTAGGGGTAAGGTCATGACGACAATACTAAGATAAGGGGAAAAGAGTACAAAAATGGAAATGATATAGTATATATAGTGAGAGCTTTGGCATTTGCTGGTGTTCCCACACTCGGACCTCTCGGATCACATGATGTGCCCAAGCCCAAGTCATGTGATCTCTCGATTATGTAATCCTCCACCACAGGTCATGTGACCTTCCAACAATCTTCTCTAGTTTCTCCACAACTCCTGTTTTTTGGGATGGCTTAGGTAAGCGATCCTAACACTAGTCTGACAATCACCACTGATGTCTACAATGTGCAGCAATGACTGTGCTAAAGGTTGACCTCACATTCAGCAAGTACAGTGTATAGGTTAACCTGACCAGCAGTTGCTGTGTGTAGGTTAACCTGACTGGCAGCCAGTGCTGCACCCAGGTTGACCTGACTGGTATCTAGTGCTGTCTCCAGGTTGACCTGACCAGCAGCTAGTGCTGTTCTCAGGTTAACCTGACCAGCAGCTAGTGCTGTCCCCAGGTTGACCTGACTGGTATTTAGTGCTGTCTCCAGGTTGACCTGACCAGCAGCTAGTGCTGTTCTCAGGTTGACCTGCCAAGCAGCTAGTGCTGTTCTCAGGTTGACCTGACAAGCAGCTGGTGCTGTTCTCAGGTTGACCTGACTGGCAGCCAGTGCTGTCCCCAGGTTGACCTGACTGGCATCTACTGCTGGCTCCAGGTTGACCTCACTGACAGCCAGTGCTGTCTCCAGGTTGACCTGACTGGCAGCTAGTGCTGTGTCAAAGGTTGACCTCACATTCAGCAAATGCAGTGTATAGGTTAACCTGACCAGCAGTTACTGTGCATAGGTAGACCTGACTGGCAGCCTGTGCTGTCCCCAGGTTGACCTGACCAGCAGCTAGTGCTGTCCCCAGGTTAACCTGACCAGCAGTTGCTGTGCATAGGTAGACCTGACTGGCAGCCAGTGCTGTCTCCAGGTTGACCTGACTGACAGCCAGTGCTGTCTTCAGGTTGACCCAATTGGCATCTAGTGCTGTTCTCAGGTTGACCTGACTGGCACCCAATGCTGTCCCCAGGTTGACCTGACTGGCAGCCAGTGCTGTTCCCAGGTTGACCTCCCTTTCAAGTGGTCCACATTTGCTGCTGCCAGGTTAACCTGACATTCAGCAACTGCTGAGCCAAGGTTGACCTTGTTCACAGGAACTGCAGCTCTCCAGGTTAACCCTAGTTCACAGCAATTGCTGCATTATGTGTACCTCTATTTTGTTACACTTGCTGTCATTAGGTTAACACAAACAACATGATTGACTGCATCTTGGGGATCGAGCCGTGGCGGTAGTCCCCAGCCACAGTTGAAGTGAGCGTAATGTGCAATTTCGGACCTCTTCGGGTAGCTATAACGCTTTGTAATAAACAATCATGGGCGGACCGACCACGGAGTTTTCGTGTTCCAACGACCCTGTAAGAAGCCGCGAGATATGATCTAGGAGCCCGAAGAGATGGATCGAGTCAATTCAGGTAAGGCGGAACAATGCAAAAAGACCGATTTTCAGGCAAAGAAAGGGGGTCGTATCCCGAATTGTCCAAAAGGCTATCTTCTCTCTCTCGCTGTTTCGTCGCGACGACGCCCTGTTCTCCTTGCTTCGCCTGCCAAGCCATCCCTGGTCGTTCTTCGAGACAGGACAATGGGTGATCTGAAGAAAAAAACATGTGGCGTCCGAGCGGCGCTGTCCAGCTGACAGGCAAATAAAGTCCGAACATCCACGCAACGGTCAATCTGATTTGAAAGGTAAGGAACGCGACCGCAAAATTTTATCAAGCTTGGCTGCGGGTCAACCTTGAGGCAAACCGACTCGGATTCCGAGTCGTGCCGAGGGCCGACGCTGGCGACGCTGGCGACGCTAGCGTCGCTCTGTGGTCGCATGGCTACTCGGGCGACCTGAGCGTGATGATAATCAAAAGAAATTTCAGATTGGAAAAGCCACCTGGTCTCTCTGAGCGCGACTGCACAATCAGCCGATCAACAAGGGTCGAGCTTGGCAAAAGGGAACGCAGACGGATAAACGGACAAATTTCGTACTGATGCGTGTGGATCGTCGCCTCGATGATGGCCACGACGACGGGCCCTGTTCGCAACAGAACCGCGAAGAGAAATTGTCTCCTTGGAGAGCGTCGAGAAGAGCGAGAGAACCAAGAGGGAGAGGGAAAAAAAAGCTCTCAGCTTGTTGCACCGAGGCTGGCGTGTATGCCGTTGCGTTCTAGGTCACCGGTCACTGTTGGAGCGGGTGCGGTTGGTCGTGCCAGGCGCCGCCACAGTGCGCGGCCTAGGCTCAGCTCAGGTTTAGATCGGCAACGAGCGGGTGAGTCCCCAAAACAGGCGCGTTGTTACGATTTTTGGAAATAATCCCGTAAAACGGCGTGATATTTTCCTTCCGCCACCCTTGTCGCCCCGCTCGTCGATCTCTCTCCAGGGACCCCTCGCACCCTCCGATAATATTCCTTTCTGTATGTTTCCTTTTATTTTTTTTCTCCCTGATCTCGGCCTACCCAGCGGTGGGTTTCACGAGCTAACCTCGCTGTGCTAAAGGGGTTTCTTGCTTTTTTTTTGTTGGTTGTAGCATCGCAAAAGGGGAAAAAAAAGAAGAAAAGAAAAAAGGGAAAGAAAACCAAAAGGAAATATGCAACACTATCAGCCGATCTCGTTTGCCGGTCCCAACTCACTCACCAACGCAAACGGGACTGCAACAATTGGCGCGCCGCAGGACGTGCAACAGCAGCAGCACCAGCAGCACCAACAGCACCAGCAGCACCCGCAGCACCAGCACCAGCACCAGCACCAGCAACACCAACAACATCAGCAGGCCCAACTGTCCCCTCAACAGCAGCACCAGCAGGTACACCAACAGCAGCAACAGCAACCACAGCAGCCGCTGGTGGCTACCGGCGACTGGACGAAGGATTTAGTGCATCTCGCCAAGACGGCCGAGCTCAAGTGCGTCGCGTCTTTCTTTGTTACGTACCCAATCGCCGCGGCAGCGGCCAGGGAGGGACTGCTCTTGTTGAGTAGCGTCAAACGTACTCGTTGACGACACCTCCCTGTCCTCCCGCCTCTCCCCTTTCCAGTTCCGCGCCCTCCCGATCCGATACAGCAGTCATCGCTCACCGGCCCCCGATATCTGCAGGAAACATGCGCTGACGCTGCAGCTGCACACCGCGCACGTCCTCTCCGCGCACGCCTCGCTCGAGCAGAAGTCGAAGGCGCTCCAGGACCTCCGCGAGCAGAAGAACAAGTGCGCATTCCCCTCCCCTCCCCCCTTCTCTTTGTCCCCGTTCCCCGCGCAGATCTCGCTGAACGCATTGCGTGCGCGCGCGTGCTTTGCGCCGGGGTGTGCAGGATCGAGAGCGAGCGGACGCGGCTCCTGAATTCATTACGCGAGGTGCGCCCAGCCCCCCCGTCGTTTCTTGCGGTCCCATTTTCCCCCGGAGGCTTGCGTTTGGTTGATATCGACCCTTGCAGATCAATGAGGATCGCGACAAAGTGCGCTCTAATTTTTTTTTCGCCCCCTTCGGTCTCGATCGGCCGCGTCGTAGTGGCAGCACCAACTCATCAGTCGTTCTCTCGCGCCCTTCTGCACCCCTTTTTAGGCTGACTTGATGGAGGTGACGCTGAACAAGGAGTGCGTGACCATGCCCCCCTGTAAATGCGCATCTTTCTCATTCTGTCTTTGTTGTCCTTTTTTTTGGGCGTGGCAGATGCTCGGAGCTGCGGCTCACGATCACCAATATCACTGAGGGGGATTACGCCCTCGCGAAACAGGACGTGGACCGGTTACGGCAGGAACTGGGAATGCCGCCCATGCCGAGCCTGCAAACGACGCTCGAAAAGAGCGCTCAGTTGAGTTTATTTAATTCTCCAACAAACAAAAAAATGGCTATTTCCTTTGCACTCTCGTGTTATTTTACTTCATCATTATTTTTGGCTACCGTGAACCAATCACATTCCCTATCTTACACCCTTCCTCCCCCCCGTTCCGCGTCCCGGCTGACCCCTTTCCCCCCCTTCTCACCAGATACATAAGCCACCTCAACCAGCGGCGCCCAGACGGCGACAAATCCGCCGGCGGCGCCGCGGGCACCACCAAGCGCGTCGCCGCCGGCCCCGCCGCTGCGACAGGCGGCGCGGGCGTCAGCGGGGTATCGTCCGTGCCTGGCGGCGGGGCGGGCGTGGCTGCGGCGGGCACCGCGGCGGCTGCCGGGGCTGCCCCGTCCGCCAAACGCCCCCGGGGCCGGCCAAAGGGCAGCAAGAACAAGACGGCGGCTGCGGGCGCCGGCGCCGGTGCTGGCCCTGGCGCTGGTGCTGGTGCTGCTGGTGCTGGTGCTGGTGCTGGTGCTGGTGCTGGTGCTGGTGCTGGTGCGGCTGGTGCGGCGAGTGCTTCTTCCGCTCGTTGAAGAAGACGCGTTCCGACCCTTGGTGTGATTGATGACCCCCGGATGGCGGAGAAAAAGAGGCCGTGGATGAGGTACTTGCATGTGGCTGTTCTTTGTTTCCCTTTCTGTTCTTCTTTGCAAGTCGTCCCATCTTTCCACCTTTTTCTTTCTGGCTGTACACACACCTATCTGTTCTATTCTGATTGTCGTCGCCCCTCTCCATCCTCTCGATCAGCCTCTACTTGTATAGTTTACGATCTCCTTCCTCGTCGTCCACGCTCTCCCATTTTTGGCCCCTGGATCTCTCTGCTCCCGTTCGAAGCCGTTTCACGAGGTAGTCCGTTCTGCTTTCTCTCACATCATCTCGAAATTAGCGGATAAGAGATGGGAAATTTAAAAAATCATGACGTGCTTCTGTCTGGGTCTAAGAGAGTGAGAGAAGAAAAAAATCGGAACGATTTCCTCTGGATGTGGCTAGCGCCTGTCCGACCGACCCCACACACGCACGCACGCACGCTTGCGACTCGTTTGGGCGAGGAGGAGGAGGGAAAGGGCACACACACGCACACGTCGCACAGCGTACTCTGGTGGTGGGAAAGAGCGAATGACGTTCCAAGCTCGGCCGAAAACGCAAGTGTCAGAGCTTACAGGTAGCAGCGGCACCAATCGATCGCGTTGGCCTTGTGATCGCCGTCGCCTCCCCCCCCCCCTCCCCTCCTGCCCCCCCGCGCGCCCGCACAACGCCACGACCGAAAAAAAAAAAAAAAAAAAAAGCAGAATTTACAAAAAAGATTAAGAAATAAAGATAACGAAATTCGAAATTCCGCGGACTCCCGAGCGGGATTGTGTGTGGCTTTTTGGCGCGATCATCCCGGGATGCACGCGTACCTGCCTCTCCGGCGAATTTTTTTGGGGACGTGTCCCGTGGTGGGCCACCCGATCGACGGCCTAAGAAAATCGACGAATGTACACGGCTGTTCGTTCCCTGAGGAGATGGTGGTGGCAGAAACGGGGGGAGGGGGGGGGTTGGGACGATCGCACCCGCGCGAGGGCTGAACAGGCAAGGAGAAATTGAAACTTGATGATAGTACGCGCGGGGGGGGGGGGGGGGGGGGCTAAAGAAAGGCAAGCACCCGCCTAATCCAGACGTCGTCGTTCGTCGTGTGTGAACGCGATCAGTGGGACGACGAGACGGGCTGGTGAGGATGGTGGGTCCCGGGTCATTGCATCGCCCCCCCCATCCCCACAACGTAGGACGACAGCGGCCGTGTGGGAGAACGCACGCGTTGCTGTATGGAAGTGGCTATATAGATTAGAGCCTGAGAGACAAAACCGTGCGCGGTTTCGGCCAGGTCGTTGCGATGCCCTGCGCCCGCAGGCCTCAACCGCAGGCTTTAACCGCAGGCCCTCAACCGCAGGCCCTCAACCGCAGACGCAGACCGTGGCCGTAGCATGTGTCATTTATTTATCTATTGCTGTAGGACCCGCCAAGCCTTAGGGCCTTAGGGGGCCAGCGACAGCATCACTGCGCCAGTGCAAAGGTGCGCGCTGATATCCTGCGTTGCAGTGCGAGCAGTACGTGTGATGATGATCATCATGGGTCTTGAGATATGCTTTACTCCGCCGTAGTGTTACCGTGACAAGGGGTTGCACTGCAAGACTCGCCTTCGATGGGTTAGTAAACTTACACGTTAGACGCGCGCTGCTGCTACTGCTTGCTACTGCTACTGCTGATGAATGAAAGTGATAATCTTTTCTAATACGGCTGTGTTCGAGAGGGAACAAAGCTGTCAATCTCTTACAGCCTGTTAAGCACAGGCTTGGTCGAGAACTGATTAACCATATGTTACACACTTAGTACAACCCTGGTTTGCTGTAATGGAATGCATGTCGTCGTCGGAGGAAGAGCAGGAGATAATTGACCCAACGGAGAAAGAACCCCCCCTCTTTTCACAAACACACCCGCGTTTACATTACGGGTACCCCCATCAAGTCATTCAAGCCGTAGGGGTAATCCTTGCAGTACTGCTGATCCTGATCGATGGGTAAGGGGGGGATGATGCTTATCCTTCCTACATGCAGTATCGTATCTCCCAAGCAACCGCAAGGCAACGCAGGGAGATATAACAAATTAACAGCCCTTGCCGTGCGTGCCGCACCGCGTGTTAGCCCTCGCTAACCGCAGACCACCGACTGTGCCCCCCCCCCACTGGAATGGGAATGTACACCTTTCCAATCTCTCTCTCGGAGAAAGGGTTTCGCGTCGAGCCATCTTCCCTTCTGTGGTGGGTTCTGGGTGTTCTTCTCGATTTGCAAAAATATGGAAAAGGTGGAAGACGCGGGGAGCCAGGGTGCTGTGCTCCGCGTTTGCCGCCTGACTCTGGGTGTTCTATTTTGTCTTTTCCTCGCTGCTGGATATGGTATCCGCGAGCGTCTATGCGGGTTCCGCGGGCGTGCCGTGTTTGGCGGGGTAAAAAAAAAAAAGAGGAGAGGAGTAAAGGCGAGTCACGCCAAGTCAAGCTTAGTCGCCGGCCATGTATCATCCCATACCCCCCCCTCCTCCCTCCACGCACGTCTAATTTTCTCTTTTTCTTACCCTTTGCAGTTCTCCTTTGCATGTTTGAAGACGCCCCCCAAGGCAAAGATTTTCTTTTTTTTCTTTTACAGTTCGGCTTTGTGGCCCCTCTTTTCTTTTTTTAAATCGATGAAGACAAAGCAGGGACGCTCGGTTGTCTCGCCTGCCTGGAGGAGAGAGAGGGGGTTTCACGGGTAGTAGCTAAGCTGCCCTTGCGTGTTTTTTTTTCTCCGTACAGGTTCGTGTAATGATGATGAGCGTGCATTTCCCATTTCATGTGCGCGCGCGCGCGTATCAAGGGAAAACACCTCGTTGCCCGCAACCCTCACGATTCATTAATTTTGCTTTTACTGGAAGTAAGACGCCCGTCACGGTTCCCAACCAAAATATAGCCCGAAAAAGACTCCTGTGTGTTCCCTGAAGAGCCAGACAGCGGTTTCGCGGTTGACTTTTTTGCCCAGGGTTTCACACACATGGGATATAGATGAGCAAGGACCCCTCTCCGGTGTTGGCGTCGGCCGAGTCAGTCGGGTTATTCACACACACTATACATGCCTATAGAGGAGAGACGCGAGAACGGTAGTCGGACCCAATTAGATTGCAAACTGGCTCGGTGACACGCGAGGTCCGCCCGAAAGGACAGGAATCTCTTTTTTTCAACAAAGCGGTATAAGAAAAAATTTAAGCACAAGACGGGTCACCCCTTCAATGCTGCATGTCAAAAGCTGTATATGCATCAGCGTGGGTGCGGCGGGCCAAGGCTGCCCCAAGCCCAGCCCCTACTACTACTAGCCCCGAGCGATGATAATGAGGCGTCGGTGATAAGCGTAACGTTAAAAGAGTTTGACCATTTGTATGATTGCTGCGGGGATGAGTTCGTCCGCTGTACGACAAAAAGGTCTGGTGTGGTATGCCGCGGCAGTACTGCGGAGTGGATCGCGTTTTGGTACCGGCTGAGACATTAGTTATTATGTCATCAACCCTGGGGATTCGTATCCGACCGAACGATATAGATGGATGACTCGATGGAGAAGAAGGGGGAGCGAATTAGTCATAATGCAAGCGTGTGTGTGTGTAGACCGTGAACTGACATGGGCTAGGCTTATACACTTCTCTCTATCAAGGGATCATCGGGTATATGCTTTGAAGAGGGTTTGATTGCACAGAATGGATGTGGTCTCGACTATCTATCTATTACTACTACTACCAACTACCATTGCTATGACAAGTACCGTTACACCATCATCAAAGATATCCCGTGACTACTACTTCTTTTAGTCTTTTCTAAATCGGGTCAATTCACTCCCCTTCGATCGACATGACACTGCTTCTGTGACCTTGGTTTTATATTTGCTGTATATAATATAATAATAATAATAATAATATAATATCTATTAATAACATATTACCTAATCACGGTACTCTCCCAAAGCCGTTTTCTCCTTACTACAGTACACTCAATCCCTCTACATCCTTACTACAACAGTTATTCCCCTCTCTCTCCCATTTATATATCTTCATTAATATGCATTCCATCACCCCCGTACTCTCATCCTCATCCTCCTCATCCTCCTCTTCTCTCTCCTTCTCCTCCCCATCCTCCTCATGGCTCCCCACCACAACTTCGTATCCCCTCCCTCCGCTTCCTCCTCTTCTTCCTCCTCCTCCTCCTCTTCCTCCTCCTCGGTGCATCAAGCCAGCCTCGTCGACCCGAGTCTGCACTCCCCTGCACTTCTGGAGCTGCTCGATATCAAACTAACCCAACCCGTCATCGGTGCGTACAAATCTGGCAGCCCCATCCGGCAGCCCCACCTGACCCCCCCCCCCCCCCCCCCCCACAGACTATGTCGTCAACTGCGTCGTCGAGACAGCAGACTACGCCATGGGGCGCACCTCGCAGCAGCAACAGCACCAGCCCCAACACCAGCCCACCCACCCCCGGCGGCACCACCATCGCTCCTCCCCCTCTCGGCCCTCCTCGCCGGCGCCCCAGAGCCTGTCCGCCGCGCGCCGCGCCGACTTTGCCCGCTTCGTGGCAAGCGTGCTTTCCCGCGCGGACGTCAGCGCCGCCGTCGTGCTCGCGACGCTCGTGTACGTCGACCGCGCGAAGCCGCACCTCCACATCGCCCTCGAGGAGTGGGTCCTCGAGCGGGTCTTCCTCGGCGCGCTCATTGTCGCTTCCAAGGTGAGCCGCCGGCCCAGTCCAGCCCCAATCCTATTACTCTCCGCATATCTCCGCGGGTGATGATGATGATGATGGCTGACCCGGGATACCCGTGCTATCCAGTATCTGAATGATTCGACGCTCAAGAATGTGCACTGGGCGCTGTGCACAGGCGTCTTCGGGAAGCGCGACGTTGGGCGCATCGAGCGCGAGTTCCTTGACGTGCTCGACTTCCAGCTCGGCATCCGCGAGGGCGACCTCCTCGCGCACCACGACGGCCTCTCCGCCGTGGCACTCCACCAAAAATTGTCGTCGTCTTCGGCGTTACCACTACCACCACAACTACCACCACTACCCGCGGCCACCCACTCTATGCCCGTACCGGCCCCGCCCACACATGTTCACCGCCCGCCACGGCGGTACGACGATGACTCCGTCCACGAGGCGGCGGCAGCAGCGGCCGCGGTGGCCGCGGCGATCGCGGAAGAGCGCCGCGCGGATGTGGTCATTCCGGACCTGGAGCTGATCGGCGGAGACGGGCTGGCGACGTCCTCGGAGGAGGACGGCGGGTCGAGCTCGTCCGCGCCGTCGACGCCGTCGTCGTCGTCGTTCGACTTCTCGCCGCGCGGGTTCGGGTCGCGCGTGTGCTCGAGCGTGTCGAGCGCGTGTGTGTCGCCTGCTGCTATGGAGATGGGCTCCGGTGAGAGCGAGTGTGGTGCGGGCGCCGGATGTGGCGGCGGGGTTGTGGTGGTCCCGCGGATGATGAAGCCCGCGGGGATACTGGTGCCGATGCCGATGCCGATGCCGATGCCGATGTCGATGGGGATGGGGATGGCGGCGTCCCGCCCGGTGAAAGCGGCGCAGCGGATATCCTCCGCGACGATGGACCTGCTACGCAAGTTCCCGATGCCGCACCACCATCATCTTGGCGTTTTCCAGCATCATCACCAACAGCCCCAACAGCCCCAACAGCAGCAGCCGCAGCCACACCACGCGCAGCCGCAGCCGCAGCCGCAGTATCTTCTGCATGCGGCGACACACCCGCAGTTGAAGGATGAATGCAAGTTCCGGTATCACTGGCGCACGGGCTCGGGGCTCGTCGTCCCGCCGCCGCCTACACTCATATGAATTCGGACCATCTATCTCTATCTCTCCCTCTCTATCTATTATTCGATCTCTCTCTTCGTCTGCTCCTTTTCATCTTCAAAAACAAACGCTTTCCAGCTTTCACTTTCTCTCGGTGCATATTTTTCTTTTTCTTCTTCTTGTCATCATTGACTCGACGCGATTGGAAGCAGTCCAACCCATGTAGACTGATTAATTGGTTTTCTTGTTTGAGTCAACCCTTTTCTTCTCTTCTTATCTTCTTCTCTTCCTTTCGATGATTACATGCAAACGGTATATCTACAACAACCTCATTCATCAATACAATTTCCCCCTCCAAAAAAAAATTAAAAGAGAGATGATGCCAAAAAAGACCGAGTGACGTAAGATTCTGACATGACTGAAACGAAACGCTCGGAGAGGGAGAGGGAGGGAAGGAGAGATAGATCTATCTCTAGAGAAAAGGGGGAAATGGACCGCCTTCGCTGCATATCGTCATCAGCCGTGTTGACGACGTGTATCAAGTTTTGGGATGTGCCGAGTGAGAAGGGGGGAGGAGAGGTCCAAAGCATGGATGCTGGGACCAACGCCAGCGCCAGTGGACGCTACGCTAGGAGCCCGGAAGAGACACCACACCACACACATAATTATTTCTCTTTGTCATCATCAGAGTCAGCCCGGGGTTTGTCGTGGCCGCAGTCCCTCCCTGTCTCGTCTCGTCATCAGCCAGGCTTGTCAGCGGTATTACGAATTTACGAGTCAGGCTGCGGGTGCGGCTGATTTTCGTCGTGCTGCGTCATTGTGCTGTGAAGGCCTCTTTCAGGGTTGTATAGTTGGCGAAGGGGGGGGGAAATTATAAATCGTAAGTTGATCGTGGCTGTCTCTTCTTCCCTTTTTTTTTTTGATTTGATTTGATGGTAGCTTTCGAGTTTTGGGACTAGCCTTGTTGGCCAATTATCGCTGCATCGCTTCACATCGCTTAGGATTGGAGCGGGGGGAGGGGCATGGCGGTGATGACCCTTCTCGTAGTTAACGGGCGGTCTCTTTCTTTCTTTCCCTGTGTTATTATTATTATTTCTTTTTTGATGCGGTTGATGGTTATTGGTTATGATTTAGGGGGAGAGGTTTCGCACGTTACGGTTGAGTGCGAAGGGAGGACTTGTCCTTCTTTTTTTTTTCACTCTTCGCTTTTTTTTTTTGGAGCGTGGAGATGGAGACGACGGGGGTCTCGTGAGCGGCGCTGGGTGCGGTGGTCGTGTGGCGGCGCGCAAATAAATAGCGGCGCTGAGTCACAGGTTCGTTCGTTCGTTCATTGGGAATGTCGTCTAGGCTACTTTATCTCTTCTCTCTTCTCTTTCTTCCTGCTGCTAACTTTGTGATGCATTCCCATCTCGAGAGCATGACTTCGGCTTAGTAACGGATGCAGAATCGTTTTGGTCATTCGACTTGGGCCGAACTGACTTGATGACTTTACTACTCGGGGGCTGTACTGACGCTGTAGCTAAGCTAGCGCACGTCATGCGCGATAACGACGGGGGAGAGCTCCTGAGTCTATGTCAATAAGTAATAATTTTTCTTTTTCGCATGTCCAAATGATGTCCAATGCAAGCAAGGGCCCGCGCAGCTGATTCGCTTCGGAAGCTAATTACACTAGCGGAAGCACGTGGCCTGAAATTACATAGACTATACATAGAAAATTTGGCGTCCCATGTAAAATACAGGGAAGCCAGGAGGACCAGAGGATTTCCATGTATCAGACACTCAGTATATTTTACTTGGAATTTCCAGAAACGTAGTACATCGATGACAAAACAACTTCGGCCACATCTCACAAATGCAAAGTCCCTGCTGTGGGCATGGGAAACGACGCACTGGCAAGCGGCCACCCAACGCTGGCATTCCCCTCACCCTCTCGCACAACCGCCGCGATGCCACTCACCGCCCCTCGAGCCTCGCCCTCACCGCCCGCGCCACCCTGCCCTTCACCGGTTTCACCGCTCGTACTCGTCCAGCAGCATCTCAATTCTTTGCAAACTTGCTCCGCTCGTGTTCCCCACCAGTTTCCGCATGCAAATTACGGCTCAACTGGCTCCTTTCTTGCCCCACCATACTGCCACCTGTCAAGCATGTCAAGGCTCTGTGTCAGCAGATTTTCCGTTGTAATGCACACTGTTATACATCATTCTGTTGGGATTTTGGTCACTTGTTCGTTTTGCATCATCTCTGCTTCATATCCATCGTTACTAATTACCATACATCTGGTAGACCTGTCTCAGTCAATACCGTGCTCGCATATGCCCCACTTCTGTCAATAATTGCCCATTCCTTCCGCCCAGGCTCTGACTGGACACGGCCAACCACCGACTCAATTGTTGTTACCGATACAAATTTTGATCGGTTCAATGTCTTGTAGAGAACCATTCTCTTTGTTGCATCGGCTCCTCGCATGTTTCCACATGGTGAGAATAGCGCGAGTATGTGGAGACTTTCATTGCTTGTCCATGGCGAAGGAGGGAAACGGCAGACCCAGAAGGACTCCACCCGCCCATAGTACACAACCCTTGTATCACCCTGGTGTGTCGACTCAATGAAACATGCCTATATTGACCAATCAAAGAGTTTTCGATGTAAATATAGTGAGACTTACCCTGACAAATGAAGTGTCCCGACGGCGGATACCACTGGCATCGGCCCTGCTCATTGTGGCTGCTGATCGGATAGTGTCGCCACCAAATGCCCTTCGCACCTTCCCCCACTGATCCAACATGGCTTGGCGCACATAAGGCCTCACATCGTCAACTGTTAGTCTGTATTCGGGAGTCGAAAAAAGAATTTTGAAGTGAGTTTCAAGTTTCTCTAATAATTCGGGACTGAGCACGACATTTGGATGATGGGGATGACATAGGACAGTGTGGGGGACTAGATGAGGTGAGCAGAGGCTTTTCAATGAGCTTTGAATGTTCCTCACAATCTGGGTAAAGTTTTTCATGTGTAGTCGTCATCTCTTGACCTGCAGCATCCTCCGCTTCAAGCTGCAAATTCCTTGAAGGCCGCTCAAGTGCTTTCTTGAGATCAGGATACAAACACCTGATTTGTGATACCTGAGCACCTTCAAGCATTCGTTTTGCTAAGCTTGGATATGGATTTGATCGGGACTTGATGCTTGGAAGCAGACTTCCACAAAATCGTTCCATCGCAAAGCACCAGTAAGTCCATGGTGGGCCATTGAGCCGAATGTCTTCACAAATGTGAAGCATGCCATGGGGAGTCGAATTGCATGCTGGAAGGCGTTCGTTTTTGTACTGGTAGTAATAACTAGATTTTATTAATAATAAAAACGTTCGGAGTATTTTATGAAAAACTCACTCGTAATATTGTTGCACAAACTGAATGATGTCAAGAGTGAGCGTACCTTGAGGAGCAACATCTTCAGCAGGGATTTCGTAGTCAACAAGACGGCGGATGATGTTGCTGAGGAGGACTGCATGTCGGTAATATTTATCTGTATCTTTCCAGCGGCCTTTGAGGACAATGGGGGCGAGGTACATCATCCAGAAAGCATACGTTTCAGCGATATATAGATGTTCTTCTTTATATATGTTGGGAAGTGCCCGAACAAAGGATCCAGGTATCGTGGCAGATGACTCGGATGTCAAAGTGCCGATTTTCTTCCACTCGGCCTGCGGGACGATATAGGGCTGGCCCCGATCCAGTCCCTTTGCTTTCCATGGCTTGTATTCGCCCTTCCAAAATGAAATCAGCATCGGGATTATGTGCTCAAACAATAAATGCATTATATCACGAGGGGCTGATGTTGCGACCGAAATGGAGGGTAAAAGAGAGAGGAGAGTCCTTCCATTGAGGCCATACTTTTTTGCAAGTGCTTCCCTCGCAGTTGCAGTAGATGCAGCTTCGATTTCAGCCAATTGAGCTTCGATGCGTGAATCGGTTCGCATGGGAAGACAAGCAGGATCCCAGACTGGACCTCGAGGCACAGGGTGATCAGCAGGTGGCCGTAGTGGGAAATAATATATCTTTGAGGCCTTGGCGACGTTTCCGACAGCAAGTATTCGAATGCCAGTTGCCTCGCAAGCAGAGCAAGGAGAAAATGCACTGTGACCTTTCTCCTCAAGAAACTTTGCAATGGCGGGTAAATCACCACCCTTCAAGATGACATACGCATGGAGTAGAAAGTCTTGATCAAGGTGAATGTCTCTGGTCAATACGCCGCATGAGAGATCCTGTAATTCAAGGTAGGCAGGGTGGAAAAATGAGTTGATGTCTTTGGGAGCATGAGGCCCGGGTATAATTCCAAGGCAGAGGAGGTGCTTGAGGTGCGTTCGGACTGTTGGGGGAAGATTAAGGTTCACGAGCAGAAGCGGTGTTGCCGTCTTTTGGACCCGAGATTTCTTGAACAACTGGAATCCATCTGAAAACAATGCTAGTGCAACGTCTCGATCATCTGAGAAGTGCCTATGCTGTAACACCTCCCGTTGTCCATCTTCGTGAATGATTTCCACTGTTTTGTTAAGTAGGGTGCGATAGTGAAGTCCGTCGAAACAATCGGTAATGCTTCCAGGCGTGAATTGGTGGTTTCTGCGATAGGCGCAGAGTTCTCGATAGGCAGGATCTGCAAAAATGGCTTGGAGTCGGGGAATGAGAGGTATGTAGGCAAACTTATATCGAGGGGATCGTTTCAGATTGTCGAGAAACCGGGGCTCTTGGCAGAAGGGACAGGTATCAAGGTCACCATATCCTCCTGTGTATGCAATGCACGAATTGATGCAGCATTCGTAGATCGTTGCCTGGAGATTTGAAAGGTTGAAGAGGAGCTTCAGTGCCTTGTATTCTGAGTCGAAATCGAGCTTTTCGGCAACTGTTTCACGCAAGTCATTGTACGACTCTCGGGCGATGTGGTTGCGAATTTTCCACCCTATTATTTGTAGCGTGTTGGTAGTTGTTTCATCGCACATATATTCGGCTTTAAGTGTTAAGCAAAAGCTCAGAAATACATGAATATTATGGTCACCTATCGCTTTTCGACCTTCATGCTCCATATCCAACTTCTCTGATTCCTGCAGTCTCCCTAGCAACTCTTCCGAGTCATCCTCACTCGATTCACACTCTAAATCCAGCGCAAATTCTCCAGAAGAATCCATAGATAGCCCATCCGGTGTGTCGTGGACCAGATCAGAAGCATCTGCGTCATCTGGCAGGAGTGAGTCGCTTTCTTGACCAGGCAGCCCAACTTCCTTCCATGAAGGGCGAGAAATTTGTCTGGGTGGATCGGCATGAGTGGTTGAGGGGTTCAAGTCTGTGTCATTAAAATCGAAGCCTGCTTCATGCATTTCCATCAGAGGGCGCAAAGCTGAGGAACCTGATGCCATAGCCGTTGAGTCAGATTCGTCATCTACATGCAAGTTAGCACTATTCAGCGTAAAAAAGTAGCAAAACGTGCTAATAAGGCTCTGTAAACGAGCATATGAATCCAAAGATTCACGACGGCGAATCAGTGACAGATGGTCCTCTTGGGGAAAACTTGTGAGGCCATTGGCAATTGCTGCATAATCCAGTCGCTTTCTCTTCCGGGGCTGGTAGTTTTGCTTTTGTTTCCCTTGACGTCTGTGAGTAATACTGCCAGCACTAGCCAGCGAGCTTTCCACATTTTCTGGGGTTGCAGTTGATGGAAGGCTGGACATCCAGGCAGAGCTACAGCAACTGAGAGTACCAGAGGGGGGTTTCAGACGGAAATTTAAGCAGCTGTCCAAGAGTAGCTGGGGGCACAGCGACGTGGAGAAATGCACTTGCGCAGCGTGCACAGACTTGGCATTGAAACCAGGAAGTCGGAGTTTCAACACGACTTGGACTCTGTCCACTTCACTTCGCGTCGCGTCGCGTCGCGGCCCTCCATCCCAAGCCTTGTCATCGCCATTTTAACTCAGAAAGACGCATTTATTTGCTATGGTGTGTCATTTTAGCGAGAAATGAGCGTGTATATCCTCACCTGAGCTCCCCCAGCCTTCAGAACCTGTTCGCAAACCTGGTAAACAGCGTATGACGCGCACAGAGTCTCAGAAGAAGTGCACTGCAGCCAAGGCAGCTGAAACTCGAGCTCGAAATAAGGCAGCCAAGGCGGCCCAGCTGGGTGCCAGGCCAAATGACACATGCAACCCAGTTTCCAACCCCCCAGCCGGGTTACAATCGACACCATCGGAAAATGAAAATCATGATTCAGGTGCGTGCATTCCATGTTTAGCATTGATGCCCTCAAGCACGTTGTATCTATTCTAGCTCAGCCTCCCCCCAACCAAAATGTGTCAAATTCGTCACAGGCTGGCGCTGCTTCTAGGCCGCCTCCAGTTTCCACTCTACCACTTCGCCCAGTCCCCAGGCTGAATGCGCCTCCTCCAACTCCACCACCCCAGCCTGCTTCTGCATCAACTTGGCAATCACCGTCACCTAGTCCGCCCCCCGGTGACGAGCCTCATCCCAGTGGCTCGGGTGGTGCGCATGGTCCGCCCCCCGGTGACGAGCCTCATCCCCGTGGCTCGGGTGGTGCGCATGGTAAGTTACCTTCGAAATAGCTGTAGCTTGCTAATCTCCACCTCCAGCTATTCGAGCCAGTTCCTCATCAAATACAACAGCTCGTCGTGTTCGTGAGAAGAAATTAGTGCCTTATCGAACGTATGATCCAAAGGAAGCTCTCGGGTTGGCTGGAGATGAGAATAAACTGAGATGGCAGTTTTTAAGGGTACGTCTTGTGAAAATTTTACCCTTACCTGATCTAATGGCTGTCTAATTGGAAGGACACGATTCGCGGTCTCCTCCGGGCTCAAAAATTCCAAGCAGCTCAAAGTTGGACCAAGCACAGTCTCACACAAAGGGCAGTTGTTGTGACCGAGGCAAGTGCTTGCCTTGCTCTTCGATCACGTGCCGAATTCACGAATTCATGCTCTCGTACCAGGCCCAGAAAGAACTTACCAAACAGGTAACTGCCGATCCAGAGTGGGGCCGGGTCATCCGCCAACCCATGTTGCCGCAAGTAATTGAAGACATTGCCAAGGACTGCTGCAACAACTCAAACTCGTACAAGTCCCAGAAGCAAAAGAAGTATGGAAGGGGATAGATGAGTCTTTATATCAGTCTTTTTCGTTTGCAAACTTAAGTTTATTAAAAGGTTAGCCCATTTTGCTCTCTCTGTGTTGTACGCCCTTTGATTCAACTGTGCTATCACTCGCTTCAGCAATCTCTGCACTTCTGGTCCTCTTGTTGTGTTCTTTGGCCAATTTCGGCACTCCTGCGACCACTTTTCACTTTCGCCATGCTTTTTGATCCTCTTGTCGTGTTCTTCGGCCAATTTCGCCAGTCCTGCTCTCCAACCCCCCCAGATGCCTTTAATTATCTCGCAACGGACACAAAATCTTTTTCGCACTCCTCATGCTCTTGCAACGCCTCTTCTTGCTCTCGAATGCCAGCTTTCCTGTTCTGCTGCCCATCTGTATCACTAGAAGCGCCCCCAGCCACTCATAGAAATTTCTCTGTTACCCTGACCAAGTTTACTTGCATCGGACAGTGTTTTTAGTAAAATGTTAATAAAATTTCCATATTATACAAGCCATATTTGTCTGCGTTAGAGACTGGTTTTCAGAGATATGTCAAGTGAGTTTTTCATGTCATATGAACCAATTCACCTGCACTGTTTGCGGAAAATAAGAGGTGGTAGCAACTTTCAACATTTGATTTCCTTGTCTTCTACACTGAAAATTCAATGCAACAACATGGAAATTAGATAGATAAGACAGTATAAATTCCATGTTCTCTGCTCCGATAAATGGCTGACAGTACACTTAAGTGGCATCCTTAAACGTTGGGAATTTTGGCAGATATACCATTGGCATTCAGTGTACAATGTGCCGAATTTCCTGTACCCTATCTCAGATAATGTGCATGAAATTTTAGTGTAAATTACATGTAATTTCCCATGCAAAATACATGGAATTTCCGAGGTCACACTTCCCTTAGTGATTAATTGCATGTATGGCTTTTACTTTATTGGGAGCGAATGAGCCGTCGCGAACAAGCGATGGGTGATGTGGCCCCCCCCGCTCTAACCACGACAGCCCACCCACCCGACGTGTCTTTCCCACCTGGATGACCCCCAATATTGGGGGGTGTCACGACCCCCCAGTTCCTTGCGTCGCTTTAGAATGGAACAGCGTGTTGCACCGCTGGGCTTGGTCGCCCGCGTGTGTAACGTGCGCGTGTACGTGGGCTTTTCCTGTTTCTGGAGTCGGCTTCGGGCCGCCGGTGGCCGCAGCCTCCGCGGCGCTTGTGCTAGGCGCTGATCTCAAGATAGCCTGGGAGGCCCTGGGGCCCGGGCTTGGTACCCCCTCGCTGCCCACATGCTACTTCATCATCTGCACATGGGCGATCATGGTATGATGTCTTGGCGGGGGTGGGGGGGGGGGGGGGCATGTGTACCGTACCGGCGCTTACGCGGGGGGAGGCACCACCCGG